>CM036560.1:104923043-105523043 GCA_020745775.1 Theristicus caerulescens
TGTCCCTCCAGTCACGGGGGCTTTGCACAGGGGCTTGAAGCCTGAAATCACTGGAGTCATCTCACATACAGTAAGCTTGCCAAGTACCTTCCTCGCCCTTTTCCTAAATTTATATTCCCAGATTAAAATTACTTTCTCCTTGCAATACTAAACTTGAGAGAGGAGTGATGACTCACTCCCTGCCAGCAGCATGACAACTGAAACCTTGTTTACGTCCTGTGCTCGTGCATGCATGTTGCCTGCCTTGTGCAGCTTCAAACTTTCTATTGACTTCTTGCAACAACATTTGACTGTCTCTCTTTGTGCCCATTCTGCTAGGTGATGCACACCTTAAGAGTCTTCACAGGATTTGCTCAGAATAATGAAATCTGTATAAACAGAATAGCTGCAACTAACTGATCTCTTCGGGCTCTTTTAATAGCATCCTTAATTGTGTTTGAATAACATTTAAAGCACCAACAGTAGACCAGTTAAAGGTTAGGGCTGGCTTTCTGTTCCACTTGGAGCCACAAGACCATATGGTCTCTACACAAATCCCTGCTGAAATCAGTGTAAGCCAGTATCCAATGACCTACAAGCAATAATATCAGTTACTGAGCTAAGAGTCTTCCAAGCATGTAGGTGCTATGGGATAGATTAGGGGGAGAGTGTCTCTTCAGTTTGGAATTGCTTGTCTTTGAAAATTTTGAAGAATTCAATCTGCAACAGTTTTAGCTTGGAATTTACTGTGGTGTTCTTCAATTAGGTTTTGTTTCTCTTTAAGCTCATCACCTGTTTTAAAAAGTCCTCAAGGACATGGAGGAAAAGTAGCTCACAGTTAAAGTTGCAGAGGAGGCAAAAAGTATCTGACCCTCCTTGTACTGGAAGTTTTACAACCGCTATTTTTTTAATATGGTTGCTTGTAAGGACAAGTAAGAAGTTCATCAGAAACCCCCTCCTCTCATGATGATGCTTTCTCTTCCCTCTGACTCTACAGGGATCTAGCAAACAAGAAGGGGGGGGGGGGGGGGGGAGAAAAAAACAACCAAGGATGATATTTTCAAAAGCTCTCAGCATTGGCCTTTCTGCTTCTGTTGAAATTGGTGGTTTTTTACTGCAGAGAGCAATGAAAGTTTTGGGGTATTTTTTTTTTTCCTTTTTTTTTTAAAATGGAGCCTATCTGCAAGCTCCAGAAAAGTTCAGCAGGCATCCAAACCATAGAGGAGTAGTGGAAATTTTGTTGTACCTGATTTTCATGAGATGAGAGTTTTGAAACATTTTTGGGCATGCTCACTTCAGTCATGTAGTCACAGAGCTGTTTTCCACAATGATTTAAATATGGTCTTTGTTCACCCACTTTGGTGACTTAGCCGGGGTTGCTGAGCTTATCCTGATCTGCCATCCCTCTTCTTTGAGGGGTTCTTTATATTTTAGTTATCAAAGTGAAGCTCAAACCTAACTCTCTCATACTTCTCCCTGACTTCCACTCCTTTTCCCAAATTGAATTATTTGGAATATTATCACAGCCAGCAAAATGGGGCTGGATCTCTCTCTTAGGGACATCTGTTTCTGAAGACCATTGATTCTTTTCTGTCCTCATGAAATGTCCACAGCCTGATCAGATGCTGCTTAGAGCGAGATCACCTTCATCCAGCAGAACAGGATTGTTCTTCCCTATTTCCCCTCTAGGTTGGAGAGACTGTAGATGCTTGTTCTGGTTATGGCCAATTCTCACCATGATTTATCTCTGAGCTCTGGTGCTAGGCCTCACTCTGGCCCCTGTTCAGCCCACTGCCTGATCCTGTAAGTCCTTTTGCCTGACGCTGGTGGTTATGAAGGGCACGGAGTTGCACTTGACCAGAAAAGCCAGGAGTAGGGATTCTTCTGAAGCAATATTCTGTGCATATTCAGGGTTTTTTTAATAGTGATGAAAATTCCCCTGAATGCTAAGCTCCATTTTGCAGATCAGTGGCCTGCAGCATTTCAGTCTGACAGTGGAGTAGCAGGAGTGCAGAAATCTGGTACGCTGTTCCATACTCTCTTTGTTTGGATGCTCATTCCCCGTTAACAGTAATTGTGTGTCCAAATTCCTTAAGAAGCTTTGAAAAATCTCAGCCTAAACTGGCACACACAGTCTTAGTCATCGTCCCTTCTTTATCTTTTCCCTTTACTACCAACAAAAGCCTGGTATCCCTGGACTGAGATTTTTCAAAGATGAACTAGGTTTTAAAGTCTCCCTGCTGACGCAGCCTGTATTTCTACAGAATAGCCATAGCTGTGGTGATACCAGAGGTGGGTTTGAAATAAGCAAACAATGGAGCTGGATGCTTTACGAGAGCAAGAGCAGCTTGCTATCTGTGCTCCAGCAGCAAAGCCATGTTGAGTGTCTTCCTTGCTAGAGTCCTACTTTTTACCCTCTATCAGTTTTGGGGGTTTTGTATTTCATTATTTTAACCAGGTAGGTGTCACACCGTCTCCTGAGTGATGGTGCTAACCTTATTCCTTGGACCTCCCTTACCAAACCAGCTGCAGTAATTATGTTTCACTCCAGAATTGCATGAGTTTTGCATGTCTGACTTTTTGCTATGAAAGGAATACTTTCAAAACAAATGTTTGTGTGTGTACATATCAGGGGAAGGATGTCTGCATCTTCCCCCCAACCAGATTTGCTCATTTCTGGCACCCTTTCTTTGCTCCAGAGAGTCTGCTGGATGAATTTAGTGCCTCCTTTTTGGGACTGGAGTTGTGAAACCCAACACCAAATAATTATAGTACTGCCTTAGCAAACTAATTGCATTAACAACGAGCAGGGTACGTACAAGGAGCAGAGTAACACTCATGCTTATGCCTTTTTTACTAAAATTTGCTGTGATTATGCTTCTCATTCAGCTTAAAATGTTGGTTGCTTTTTTTTTCCCCCCCAGATTTTCCCAGCATAGCAGCCTTCTGCACGCTGCTAATGATGTGTTGCTCTCCTTTTCAGGACCCAGGTCCTGTGCTAAACGAAGTGCCCCAGCCTGGCACTGGCACTGACTATCCAACCTCCTTCACTTCAATCAACAAGTCTTCCTCTGCCTATCCCTCTACCACAATCGTCAATCCCACTATTGTCCTCTTGCAGCACAATCGAGGTAAGGAGACTTGCATATAGATATTTGTGGCTCAATCTGAGCAACCTGTTATGCTACAAGGAACTGGAGAATGTGTGTGCCATGGACAATTAAGTCCAGACTACTAAGAGCTAACAAAACTGCCTCCAGAAAGTTGTAGTGACTGGAGCATACAACAGGCAAGTAAGAGGTTAGAGGCGTGGGACAATGCCTATTTTTTCTAATTAAAACCTGTGGCTCAGAAGCCAATTCTGAGGTTGGGGAAGAGGCTTATAACTGGACTATAGACATATGAATAAGTTATTGCAGGGTAACAGCTTATCCCCCGTCAGATGTCCTGTCATGGTGGAAAAGGGTGTATGGTTGCATCTATCTGTCAGTAGAAGCAAGGTAGCTTGAGGTAGGTTCTTCCTCACTGGAAAAGGGGATATGTTACTTCCCAGCTACTGCAGTGTGAAAGCAGCCATATTTTCAGTTACTGTGGGAGAGACTTAACCTCTGAATTCTCAGCAGATTTACCCAATGGTAAATAATCTGTTTGCCCATAAGTTTGAACTTGGCAATTTGTTCCTCTATCCATAACTGGATCAACTCAGACTCATACTGCAGTAGTCCTTGAGCTCTGGGTTTGCATATGAACAGAACAACCTTGTTTGAGCACTCCCATGTTTACTAATCTAAGCCTTTCTCTGCCTCACAGCAGTTCCCTCTGAATGGATAGTTGCATCTCTCTACCGCTGGCATTAGAGGGAAACTTTGCTTCTCCTTTTTAGTTCTCTTGATGGCTGGCGTTACCCCAGCCTCCCAGTTCATTGTGCATCACTGAAGACTGTAGCTTATAAAGGGCCACACAGGTGCAGTCCAATTTGCCTTGGTTTCCAGTGGACTAAGGAAACTCCAGGACAGGCAGATTCTAATCTACAATGCTACGACTTGCCTTTTGCAAAGAAAAAAAAATAAAACGGAAAACAGGGGCAACGCCTGCACTCCTTATATTGTAGTCATTCTAATTACAGGCGTGCATTGATGTGCTCCTTTGCAGCCCCTCATGTATTTTTTTTCAGTGCCTTTTTAAAACAGACTTCAGTCTTTGATCCTGAAGATAGTGTCCTCACTGTAGCCCAGGTGATTATAGAGGTAACAAGTAGGTTATCTCTTCCTTTTTGCCAGCATCTGAAGCAACTTTGCTTATGTGCTTCTGAATGAGGGTGTCTGGATTCCTCAACTGCTTGAAGAGGAGAAAATATTATTTGAAGCAGCCTTTTTTATCTCAAAGCTTTTTATTGACTTTCTTGAGGTGGGATATTCTTTTGGTTGTTTTTGCATTAAATCTGGAGCATTTCAGTGTGTACCACACAAGGATATTTTCTATCTGTAGATTTTAAGAGACACAAATCTGTATAATATGATGATCCACACACACTGGCTCTGAGACAACTGATGTCAAATTGTTCTGTTTACTAATTACCTTCACAGTTAACAATTTGTCCTGCTGAATATGTCTTGCCTCTGACCATTAGCACTCATGATACTGTATCCTGATAGATTGAAGAGCCTTCTCTCATCACATTTTTGTTGACTGTGATATGTGGCCTGAGAAGCAACTTGATCAAGTCTCTGAAGTATCTCATTCTAATGTGTGTTTTTCAGTCTTTATTAGTCAAACTTGTAATTTGCAAGAATCATATTGAACTGGTTTAGCAAGCATCTTAGTTATAAATCTGTATTGCATGTGTCGTACTATGTATTTATTAGTGAAATCCCATATAAGTAATTACAATATTTTTTCTGGCATTATTGTTGACTTGACAGACACATGTCCCAGCCATCACGCTAATGCTTTTCGAAGGTGGTCACAACATTTGCTTTCCTCCTTGTCCTGTGGAGTTTCCTTTGTATTCCAAGACATACTGAGGATGAATGTTAATGGTCCAATGAGCTGCTCTCTCCATAACTGCTCTCTTTAGAGCAGAAAACTGCTCTAAAACTCTTCAGTACAGTTTATATGAACATGCTAATTTTCAAGCATCTGACCTCAGTTGTTGTCACTCAGCATAGTCCTTAGTTACTGTTGAAGTGGAAAGTATTTCTCCATCAGCTGGTAGGATGTCAGACTTTTTTCTCTCTCTTTTTTTTTTTTTTCCTTCTGTCAAACGCAGAATGGAAATAGTAATTGGATGTGTCATCTTTTCTGCCCTCTTATTAACAGTTCCACTGTGCTTATTTGGTAAAACAACAAGATCACTGCTAGGTTTCTGTTTATTCTTCATGTACCTCAAAACCTATTTTTGAGTCTCTGAGACATTCTGTTAATTCTTTTACTTCCATTGTCATTTTCTTTCACTTCCCAGCATATGTTACCTACTCATAGGTATACATTTTCTTAGTTTTCCATCTTTTTATGTGTTGAGGGCTTCTTACAGTTCCTTATGCTTCCATTCCTATCTAGACTTTATCCCAGCATAGCACTAAGATTTCTTTGTGCTAACTTAGTGTTTTTAAATGGTTCTTGGATCTTAGTTATCTATTATGTTTCTGTCCTGGCTGACATGATTCATATTTGGTTTCATCTTTATGGACCTTATCTATTCAAAACTGGTTTGGTCTCATGGCATATAACAAATTGTTACTAGGTTATGATCCACCTTCCCCTGAATGGTTAATTGTGTTTTGTGCTGAAATCAATTCCTTCATGTCAAGATGAGGTTTAATATAAATTCCTCTTGTGTGCTATGAAATACCCTCTGAATTAGAAATTTCAAGGTCATTTTAATGCTGGCAGTCTGAGATCTCCAGTAGTTTAGTTAGTCTTCCAGATGGATAATGTGGCTTTCTTTCTCCTCAGTGGATTATTGATTGCTTTTTAAGGAGCTGGTTATCTTATTCTCCGGAGTGACTGTTGTAGCAGACATCACCAACTGTCCTATCTTATGCTTTATCTGCTAGTTCATTAATCTGTAAGCATGT
The DNA here is from genome assembly GCA_020745775.1 of Theristicus caerulescens. Classification (NCBI taxonomy): domain Eukaryota; kingdom Metazoa; phylum Chordata; class Aves; order Pelecaniformes; family Threskiornithidae; genus Theristicus; species Theristicus caerulescens. The sequence continues at coordinate 104,929,100 of CM036560.1, forward strand.
AAGACCCTTTGATTTGGAGCTATCAGAGACTTAGAAACAGGTAACAGCATTTGAAGCACAGAAACTACACTGTAGCCTTTTTTTGTCTGCTTGATCTTACTCAGTAAGTTGTGATGAGACATCTCAGAATTTTTTCTACTGGATTTCAGTAATACCAACTGAATAAGATTTATGCCTGTAAACCAGTCATTTCAGATCCTCTTGTTCATTCCTAGCACCAAGGTAAGAATTTGTTCGCTTCATATCTGTTGGTGTCTTGATTAATTTTCTTTTTGACACCTTTATTTTGCACTAAACGTACTCAAATACTTGTTTCCTCTTCCCCTTCTGTTACTGGTTTCAAGTGCTAATCTCCTCCAGTGCTGCCCCCTCGGGGAACTTCGAAGGTATCTATAATCATTCCTTCCCTGTTGCCAGCAGTTATATTCCTCTGCTCGACCCTTTCAGTGAGAAGCCTACAAGTTTTTGGCCTTTGCTTACAGTCCCAGAACACAAGATCAAGGGTGAAAGCCTCAGTTAGCTGGTATGCGCCTGAGGCTGCAAGCTGGCTCTGGTCAGGCAGGAGAGTGAAATAGCAGACACCTCCTGCTCCTGCTTCTATCCATCAGCAGCTCTCCTTCCTACTCAGAGACATAACTGAAAAGGAAACCTCCTCTTCATGTAAAATGTACATTTTTTTTTTTTCATGAAAAGTCTATTCATCCATTATATTCTCTTCCCTGTGGAAGAAGAGATAGGAAAGAGCCCTCAAACATTGACTTTTTAAACCACATGTTTTTGTCAGGAGACCTTAGTGACTGAATGCAATTCTCCTCAGTGAAGGTGGTGGCTGAAGCTGAGATCATCCTTGCTTTTATCTTTTCTCCTTTCTCATAATACAGCAGCCTACTCCTGATGGCCTGCTTAGAAGAGTGAACCCTGCAGCAGGTGGTTCCCATCTACTTTTCAGGTTCAGATTGCTAACCCTTCCTTTTACCCATTGCACGTAGGGGTTTGGTTCATATGTTGGCAGCTATCATGTGAACATAATGCACACAAGCAGCTTGCCATCAGTGGTTAGCAGAGCAGAAGTGTTGACGTTAAAGAACAAAGTTCATAGGTATTAGTGAGGGAGCTGCACTTAGTGAGGAGAAATATTGGTCTCCCTTGCTGAGATGATCCACTTAATACAAATACCCAGTGAAGGTGGGTTCTGCTAGCAAACAGGTACACCTGGAGTATTGTTACCTACTGCAGACTTGCTTGGCAAGTGTCCCACGCCACCCCAAAGCACAGTTATTTCCTGGGCAGGCATTGCATGGCATGGTTTGTTATGAATATGTAACAGGTGTGATTAATATATTAAAGTTTTGAAATCTTTGTATTAACAATATGAGCTTTCAAGAGTGTTTGTATTTTGTATGTCAGTAAAATAGTTTATTCTTTTCAAATGGCTTCCATGCTTTAAATGAAAGGATTAATTGCTAGGGAGTAGAAAGAGCAGAGAAAAGAGCGCTAAGAATTCTTGGTTTATTCCCAGCCCTGACTTGGACAAGTCATTTGGGCATCCCTTTAGAAAGCAGCTGTGAGCGTCAACTTTAGGGTGGTCAAACATGTTTAAAAATACCACAAATGTCCCAGTCTGGGAACTTAGTAATGAAAGACCCTAAACCAAGGGGACCGTTGTGAGAAGCAAAGCCTTAACCAAACTGTGTCTGTGTGCAAGTCACTGAATCTGTGGCTCGGTAGTATGTGATGAGGCTCAGCAAGCGCCACCAACAACTCGATCCTTTCCTATATCCCTTCGAAATGCTACGACATTATTGTTTCAAAATGTACTTCATGCTAATGGTAACAGAGTTAGTTGTCAAGTTGTTTGACTCCAAGTCTTTATTGTTTTTCGAATTGTCTCCTGTCCAACTTTTTTCATTCTGTGATATTAAGGAAAAAAAAAAGTGCTCTTTGCAAATGTATTGGTCGCTGCATCATGAGATTTATATTACTCCACGAGGCTGCTGTGTGGAGAAGGGACTGTGGGCTGTCACTTTGGCAGGGTATTTGAAAACGGATTCTCTCCAGCAGCTGCTGCCATTCTGTCTACAGCGTATTTCTTGCCTGTCAGAAATGCAGCACCAGAGCACTTGCTGTTTATGTCTCACCCATTTGTTCTGTATTTCTTTTTGTTTTGTTTCTTCCTTTACCACAGAACAGCAAAAAAGGCTTAGTAGCCTGGCAGGTATGATGTGAAAGGTCTGCTACCCCCCAGCTGCTGCCTCTGCTGGAGCAAAGCTGCTGCTTTGTTAGCTTGTGGAGTACCTTTAGCAAACACGCTTCCCAAGAACTGCAAAGGAATTAGTATAAATATTTGTCCTGGCTTAGCCCATGTCACTGAAAGTTTGATTTCAGTCTTTTCTCCAAATGCTACCTGTGCGGCCACATGTTAATATACTGAAACCCTAAATTACTTGTCTGTTCCTCCTAAGTCATTAGATTTTCATACAGTTTGATTGTTCTAGCTGACTTTTGGGGCTGCCTTTTGAGCCTTTAGGTTTATTCCCTTGGGGCCTATTCTCAAGTTTCTCTACACAGACATTAGAGTTAGTTTTGCTTGTGGTGAGGGGAGAAGAAGAGAAATAAAAATAAGTATTTACATGACTCCAAGGGCAGAAGTATTTGTGCCAGATGTCAAGAAATAGATGATAAAATTGTAGCGTGCAAGTATGCATGTGTGCTGTCACCCTCCTCTCCCTGGGCAGCTCTCTGCTCTTGCAATGGGTGTGGGATTCTCTCCTTGAAAGAAGAGCAAGTTGTTTTCCTGGTCATCTTTCCCTCCCCACACCCCAAACAGAAGTAGCTCAGTCTGCAGTGGGCGTTGTAGGAACACTGCATTATGCACCACTTGCCCATATTATTATTATATTCTTTGGTTATGGCCATGGCAGGGTAAATAAAGAGGTGGGAGAGAAGAGAGTCACAGACAGTGCCTAAGCACTTTAAATATCACAAATAGAAACACAGGGAAGCCAATACTGCCTGCTCTTGCTCTGCTGCGTGGGCCCTGGACTAGCGGAGCGTGTCCCATAAGGACAGCATCCGCCCATGAGGCAGCTGCTGACCTGGTCCGACTTCATCCACCAGGTTCCTTCAGCTGTGACACCAGCCTGTCCCTCCTCTCTGCTGCCACCCTGCTGAGGTGACAGGCTGCATAACAGCTTTACACCGGTTTCTCTGAGCTCCTTCCCTTAGTGTAGGTGTTGTCTCATCGGACACCACTCAGCTGCAAGTTTCACACTTGCCTGCAAGTCTGGACAGAGGTTTCCTGTTGGTTTTCCCTTTCGCAAGGTGTTTCCCTTCATTATCAGGAATTCCTTTGTTTTCTAAACTAGAGATAGCCACAGAGCAGTTTGTTACAGCCTGAATAATCCTTGCTCTGGGAGGGTGAAGCCCGTTGTGGCACAGCTGGGTCTGGACCTGCTCTCAGTGTACCAAAACAATCAGACAAAGCTGCTGGCTGCCACCTCTCCCCCTGCTTTTTATGTCCTGTTGGTCACAGCAGTAAAACTTTCTTGCTGTGCAACCCCATATATTGCTGCTACGCTTGAAAAAGGATGGCTCAGGTGCCATGGAGTGTGGTGACTGGTGCAATCTGGTTATTTGGCACCAAATTTGGCGCTCTGATTTTTAAATACCTCAAAGCCTGATATATACCTCCATAAACTCTTTTGAAATCATTGGAGCTGCATGGCAAATAAGTCAGTGTGAAGTTTAGCTGTCATTCTCCAAGTTGTAGGGTATTGTAGGAAATCTGTGGTGAAAGATGTCTGCTTTAGTTCCTCCCTCTGCAAAGACACCTGTGCAGCAGGTGTCTGTGTTTGCAGTATCAGCTGAGCAGCCAAACTGGACCGCTTCGTTGAGTCCTATGGACTTCCCTGCACAGGGAGGGCTTGCCCTAATACAACTCATGCTGTCAGACAGGCCTTTCCTGTCTCCAGGGTTGTCAGTCCAGCACCTTGAACCAGTTCTATGTGCTCTCCAAAAAATATTTTTGAAAACTTCTTCAAACTACATTTAACTGGCTGGTAGATTTTCCCCCTGGCTATGCCATGCTAGATAGCTCCCAACCTTCATGTTATAATATTAAAGATGTGAATTCATGATTGGGACATGGCTGGCACAGGCCAGATGGTGGGTTTTATTTTTGCTAAATCATCAAAATAAAGATTTTGCTTAGATCGTGGCTGTGCCACTGGGAAATCAGATTGTGATACATTTACCCTGTTGTTTACATCTATATTAGGTATTTTGAATATTATCATCATAATTTCAGATGGAGTCTGCCTGGCAAACAGCCAACCACTTTTCCGGTGCAGGGAGCTAGAGAATCAAAGAGAAAAAAGATATATTTACCAGTCCTGTTAGAGAAGGACTTTGTGACCTTCTCTGGCATTGAATTCTTTAGTCTGCAGAAAATAATGACTTTTCTAGACCAGAAGCTCGGGACTTGTAACATCAGCAGTGACAATGATAAGTAACGGAGGAAAGCTGTGACCTTTCCTAAAGCTTTCATCCTCTCCACATCCTCATCCACATCCAAAAACTTGCTTTCTTTTGGTCTTCAAGGTCATGGAAGAATGGTCTAGTTTCAGTTGCTCTTTCCATGCTATGTTCCTAGAGGCTTAGTGAGGAGTTTAGTAATGGAAATGGACCATATACTTCCTACAAAATGGAGAGCCCTGTACACCAGGAACACGAAAGGACCAAAAGACAATGCACACACGTTCACAGGAAAGGGAAATAGGATGAAAATGCTAAACAAGGCTTTAATAGATGCTTTGCCCCATTTTGAACATTTATAAACATTATTTCATTTTTTCTTAAAGAGGAGGAAGGCTTAAAGTTTGATGGTAATTTCAAACCAACCACTCAAACACAAATCCTTCACGTACTGAGTTTCGCAGGGCAGAATTGTGTTTGCTCAAGGTACCAACAGACCGATGCTTTGTTATGCACGAACCTTTCCTCTGCTAACTGCCCCTTTCAGATTTCTGCACATTTAATGGCTTTGGGCAGTATGGTGATGTGCATGTGAATAAACATCTCTCTCTCTCTCTCTCTTTTCAATGCATGCAGTGACGTAAAAAAGATAGGACTTGGCAAAGTCTTGATGAGGCAGACTGTAAAATCACAGGTATTTCCTCTCCAGAAAATCCCCACAGAAAAAGTCCTCAGCAGAGCCTAAGGATTGCTGTGCTGCAGCTCTCTAGAGCACAGTAGAGCTTCAGAGCAACCTGAGCTCCCTTGGTTCCTTGGCCAGTGGTGGTGGTGGTGCCTGCTGCTACATGTGGGTGTCAGGCGGGCAGCGTCAAGGAATTCCAGGTGGAAGCAAGGCGGTCTGGAACAATTAGTTGTCTCCCCCCATCTTAATGCAGACTCACGATCAAGAGAAATCATGCATATGCTTAAACAACAGTGGAATTTGTTGTTTACAAATTCTGGTTAGGGCACAAAGATGAATTGGAAGCATCATATGCTGACTGTAATGAATGGGATTGTCAGGCAGGTGAGTGCAAACTGTTAAAAAGTAGTGCCCCACTAGCGCATAGGATGCTCCATTAGATTGAAATCACCCACAGAAAAAGATGTCTAGGAGACTGTATCACTGATGCTTTTTGATGAAGAATAAGATTGCAGAGTTGCTAATTAGTCAAAAAGACACAAAAAACAACTGCCAAACAGTCCTTGAAACCAAAATTTTCCATTGTCTTACATGACAGCTGAGACTGTCATGAGATGTGTGAAGGTAGCTACCTGAGAGGTGCTAGCCTGCTCTTGCTGGCATCAAACATTTCCTTGGTAGATTTCCTTCATTCCAGATGCTAACCACAGCTAGCAGTGACACAGTCTGTCTCATCAACTACTTGCTAGGATTTTTGCCTTAAAAGAGTGGAATAGGGTGATGTGGTGAAATGCTGGGATGAGATAAGAATCCCCCATTGTCATTTCCAGATTCAGTGCCAGACAGACAAGTTTCTGATAAAGTTGATTCAGCACTCGTACGGGACAAGCCGATTCAGGAGACAGTGCCAAGTGAGAAGAAGGCAATGGAGGAGAAGAGAAGCATTGTCAAGATCCCCCAGCACATGGCCGATACCTCTGTCGATGATATTGGCATTCCACTGAGGGTAAGACAACACTGAGCATGTGGTCGATGCACAATATCTGGGCCAGATTCTGCCTACTTGAGGACTCAGGGCATTCACTAAAGCTCCATAGACTGCAGAGATTTAAGGGAAGATAGAATTCTAGTTCCAATGTATTTTATTATGAACACTTCCATTTGCTGTCAGTGACCTGTTTCAGCTGCCTCAGGGGGAAAAAAAATTAAAAATTAATATATCTTTTCATCATATTTGAGAATATTGTTTTCTGCTCTTCTGTTTCACTCACAGCTAGCAGCTAAGGGAGAGTTTTGTCTTATTTTAGCCAGCTTAAAGGCAGATATCTCTTTTATACAACATGTTTAAGTTCATTCAGTGTTCAGCAAAAATGATCATGAAAAGAATTATTAACCTATTGTTACAACTGATGTCTGGAGTGACTTGAACACTAAATGTTTCTAACTGTCCATTGAATACTTAAGAAATTGGCACATATGACTAAAATAGGCAGGATGTCTACTTTTATATGTCAAATCAGATTAATATGCAAAACCTTCCACACAATCTACAGTTCTACACAGGTTACAATCTACCCCTGCAAAGCTTATGCATTATTAGTAACTTGAGTGAAATCTGTAGCTTCATTACATATGAGAATATATATCTGAGTGAAATCACTCATATTTCAAAGTATTCATTTCATATAGCCTTCATATAGCAGAGTGAAAGCCTTTGTCATTACTGAAAGATTTGTAAGAACTTCAAAAAGCTGGTAGAATTCATGGTTGTGATTATTTATGTGTACATTTATTTTTCCAATAGAATACAGACAGATCAAAGGACTGGTACAAGACAATGTTCAAACAGATCCACAAGCTAAATAGAGGTACTGTAACACAGATGTTTTTTATTTACTTTAAAAGACCACCTCGATAACATTTTGTTTCATTCACGTGAAGAATTATACTGGATGTTAAATGGAAGTGTTTTATGTTAACTAGTGTTTGTTCTGCACCACAGAACTCAACCAATGTATTTGAAATCTCTGAAGTCAAAGGTGAGAGAACAGTGAAGGCCAAAGAAAGGTCTGAGTTGTTCTGAAAGGTGAACTGCAGTGCCCTTATGAAATCAAGAGTACTATTTCCGATCAGAAAGCTGCTAATAATGCCATACTTAGAGAAAATAGATCCCTGAACTCCAATTTTAGCAGCTAACCCCACCCCACACAGTTTTAAAGGACAGTAGGTTATCGCTGAAACTGCTCTGTGCATAAGAGAAAACTTTTTACACTGTAAAGCTTTAGTACCTGTATAACAAAGCTTGATTTGAAGCTCACTAAAACCAATGGAAAAGTTTCCATTGATTTTTGGTGAGTTCAGAATCTGAACTCTGCTTTTTCAAAACCTCAAATTTCCTTCTTTCAAAACCTAAAATTGTGGTGAGCACTTGCAAACTTTGTAGTGGTGCACTCTCAAGGGATCCCCTACTTTGGGGCATGTCTATGCCTGGCTGCTGATACATTCATGTTCTTTCTTCGTGTGAGAAATGGCTGCAGTAGCATTTGCAAACTGAACCCTGTAAACAGCCTGACGTGCAGGCAAATGCAATTCAGAACTGCGCTTATATAATAAAACATAGAGCATGCAAAACTGGAGCTGTATTTGCCGCTGCAGGTGCTTTCATGATGAGCTTTATGCATACATAGATGCTGTGTTGTATTGGATGGAATGAGAAAGAGTTGAGCTGTTTCCTACTCCCAGTGCTCCTAACAGAGGTTCATCAGCTCAGCCAGAGCCCATGCTTCAGAAGGAGGAGAATGGGTTCAGACCCCTCGGCTTCCAGGATCTCTCGCAGGGCCCAGACATGCAAGGCAGCAATGAGCAGAGAGGCATCTAGGTTGTGTCATGCTAGAACATCAGCACGAGAGGGGCTGTTCTGCAGCCAGCTTGTATGGATTCTTGTCTCTCCTTTCTTCCCCTTTAAATCTGTCCTCTCTGTTCTTTTTTTGCAAATCATGTTCCTCTCCCTAGACACTCCTGAAGAAAACCCTTATTGCCCTACCTACATATTTCCTGAACTTCCTGAAATCCAGCAAAAAACTGAAGGTACCAGAAGTTTAGTCAGAGTATCTGTTGTCTTGTGCTTTGAGTTAACTGTACTATAGCACCCTAATAGTAACTAGATTCAGGTTCTAGATTTCCATTACCCATGTGTTACACTGGCTGGAAATTCAGTTACACCCAGTATACTTTCTTGTGTGATGCATAAAATAACTAAATTTTTGCTAATCCATTAATCTTTTTTTAAAGTATGATGCCATTTACTCTAGTATTATTAAAGTACGCAATAAAATCATATGGTGATAGGAAATTGGGGGATGAAGCAGAACCTCCACTTCACTGTGGATAGTCTCAAAATCCACTGCTTTTCTCTGCTGCAGAAGACAATCCTTATTCTCCTACATACCAGTTTCCTGCGTCTACTCCTAGTCCTATCTCTGAAGGTAATAATAAAGGACCATGTATATTTTTCTGCACAAATGCTGCCTTATCCATTTATTTTCTTCCTGGAGTTTTTTCTAGTTGCTGAGCATTATGCTGCCTCATAATGATTTGCTGCACTCTAAGCATTGCCTTTATGACTGTATGATGCCTTTTTGGCTTTGCAGTGCTCCTCTGGCTTTGTAACTAGTATTTGACTAATGCTACAGACTTGGGGTTTGCTTGGTTTTATGCGCTTATCAGTTGTATTTAGCCATGTGTGTGCAGTGATTATTTAACATGCCTAGAATGCTGACTTACATGTAAAGATGTGGTTTAACTGAGATTTCTCCCACCCCCTTTCGGATCAATACATCTCTTTAATTATTTACTTCTGACTTTGAATATTAACACAGTATTAGGGCCAGACCCAAAATGCCACTGAAGTCTATTGGTAAAAAGACTGCTTGCTTCAGTGGGTTTTGGATCAGTCCTTCACTGTAGTCTTTTAAAATAAATATAACTTGGTAACATAGGTTCAGGGCTGGCCTTAGGTGCACTTGGCATATCTAGGCAAGGGCAGAGTTTGACAGTCTCATCAGCACATCTTGCGACTTGAAATAACGCTGTCTTATCCTCTTCATGTGCTCAGCAGATTCCTTTAAACTTCATATACAAACCAGAATCCTTTGCAGTCATGTTTCAGGGATGGTGAAATAGCATCTATTGCAGTGATAATTGTGTAACTGTGTGCGTATGCATGAAAACATTTATATATGAGAAACACTGGAATCTGCTGCACACATTGGACAGACATACAGACGTATCCTGATTGGGAAATTGTTGTTGGTGACAGCCTTGTTGACTTGGTGCTTTGGTGTCACTTTAGATCCTGCAATTTAGGAACTTGCCTACTTAGCCTGTGCCTCAAGCCAACCCTGGTGAGACTGTTAATTAACCATTTCATTCAATGCTTATATTAGACATCTGGTGAGTACTGTGTAAGAAGAAAACATACAATATGGGTTCTAGCTGAGATGCTCAAAGAAGTCTAGGAGATGTAAGGTGCATTTCACTGTTAAAATGAATGTGGACTAGTGTCGTACAGGTATCTAAGATACTTGCTCATTTCTCAGTGAAACCTGTAGGTAAAGAGTCCTGTCTTGCAAATCATAATGCAGTGTAAATTATTTTCTATTGGCAGAATGGTATGTGGCTATGGGTGAGAGAGGAACAAACAGTCCCAGTAACTAATTGATAAAGGAGTTTTACAGAAACTCAATTTTCTTGTTTGTAATGAAGTTTGAAAATGCATTTTGCTCTTGTCTGAACTAACACAGTTTGCAAAGCCAATGATAACAATATATTAAGAGCCTGGTCTCCCATAAATGTCCCCTATGCACTTACAAATGTGCATATGAAAGTAATTTGCTGGTTTAGGTAGTTGAAATTTTTTTGGACAAAACACTTGCTGAGAATAAAATCTCAATATATTGGGAAATGTTTCTCTAATATTTGCTTGGATTCTTTCCTTCATAAGGAATCTGGAATATCTGATGATGTAGATGGGTTGGAGTGCATGTTTCATGTTTAGAAAACATTTTGAAGCTAGAGACTCAGTGGCAAAGTGTTTATACAGAGATGAAATGAAGCCTCAATTTCATACAATCAGTGTCAGAGTTTTTTTGCTTTGGATTGATGTATAGGATCTCCTAGAAACATCAAGATTTGGGCTCCCCTCTAAAATACCTTTAGAGTCTCTAGAAACGTAGAGAATATGGCCAACCCATGAAAAAAACCCCTTGCAGATTCTCTAGGAACTACAGGGGAACAGCCTCTTCTCACTGAAGGAATCAGATTTTGAAACTACAAACTGATGATACCCTGCTCCATTAAGGAAGGTCCCACAGATAGAATGCAGCTCTGAGAGCCAGGAGATCTTGTTTTAATGTTCATCTCTGATTTACACTTTAATCTTTATAAAGTCATTCCAGATTTCTGTGTTTCAGTATTCCTTGATGTAAAAAGGGAAGAAATGTAGACACTTTTCTTCATAAGAAGAAGAGACAAAACATACCTGTTCTCCTTATTATTGTAGATATTAGAATATTAGCAATTGGAAAATAGTGCTTATCTGAAGTGAATTTTTTATTGTATGGTTTTCCTGTCTGAATGATGAGCTATAATGAATATTGATATTTCTCTTCAAGTAAGTACATAATTTTTTTCATTGATCACCAGCACTAAGTAAGATTGTGAGAGGAGAATGGCTGTGAAGATAGTTTTAGGCGTTTGCTCATCTGTATTTGTAGGGACCGAGAGTTTTGTGATTTACCAAGTATTTTGCTATCAGAATAAACGCAACTTTTATATAGGAATACCAGTCAATTTTTTCAACAATTCAGTGTAATAACGTTAAATAAATATTTGTTTTCTGTCATTTAGGTTTAAAATATGGGAATTGGCCTGAAAATTGACCTTCGCTATTTTTTAACCTCCAGGTTATGATAAGCACACCAGAGTCAATAACCATCTGTTGGAACTTAAACCTTCTAATTCATTCACCAAGAGAACTCAGCAGAGAGGCTAAAAGTTAAGACTCCTTTGAGCCTTCCTGAAAGGCTTGATTAAGGCTTGAGTGCAATTTCAGGTCAGCTGTGTTAGCCAGATTGTTTTTTCCAGCAGATGAGATTGGCTATAGCAGCTGATTGATGTCCTCCTTGAGACAAGATCTGGAAATTGTTTCAATTTGTTGATCGGCATCGCTAAATTCACATAACAATTTTTTAGTATGTTCTTTTCTTATCTAGCTTATTCTAGCTTCATCTATTTTGTTTTTCTTTTTATCTCTGTCACTTTCAGTGATTTCTTCACAGAGGTGTTAGTAATACCTTTGCTCACAGCTCTCTTTGCAGTCATTGCATTGTACTTTCCTGCATTTTGCCTTGGAAGTCCTGTAGATGTCTCATATGCACATCCCTGCAAGTTTGAACCCCCATCAACAGAGAAAGGTGATGGGCCTGTGAGTCCAGTTTCCAGGTCTGATCCCAACTCCCCCTGCTACTACCTGCAATTCATTGAGGATTCATTCCAAAGCCTGTTGAAGATGGTGGAAAGATACCGCTAGGTTTTTGATCAAGTCAAAGTCTCTCTGGCCATCACCTGTAGAGTGGGGGGTGGTAATGCTGCCATCCTCCCACCTTCTTTTTGGGCACATCTGCCTTGCGCGCTACGGTACCATGTTATCTTTGAATAAGGCAGTATGTGGTTCCGCAGCCCAAGGAAGCAGTTGTGTCCTGGGAACGACATTGCTGTGTTGATGCAGTGTAACGCTTTCACTGTCAAAGAGAAAACGTTGTTCAGCTTGGGGGCCAGACCACACCACTCAGTTACACTGATGTCATTGCTAGCTCTTTTAGAGCTGGTTGAATATCTCTATTGTATTCTATAGACGTGTCGTTCCTATATAAAAGTAAGCTCTTCAGAACAAGGACAGTCCCTTGGTGCAAGTATACATGTGTGTCTCATGCCAGGAACGTTATCTGCACTTAAAAGATAATCTGAGTCAGTGAACATACTTCAGCTTGGTGTGCAAGTTAATACAAGGAAGATGTCCCAGCGATTATCATGTGTGATTGGGAGCAGGACTCCTCAGCTCTGTTACTGTGTCTAGCACCTAATGAGTTATTTTAGGCATATACTACAGCTTTTAGATCCTCTATTTATCTTTCAGCTTTTGATAAAGTGGATCTATTAACCCTTGCTGTAGAGGAGTTTTGTGATTAAAAAGTGATTGTTTTCTAAAGTGTTTTGAGAGTCTGGAGAAACGTATTAGTGTAAGTAGTACATTAATATTTATATCTAATCTAGGAATTATATTTAAATGCAATTTAAACCTCATTGGGATTTTCTTTTTTAGGATCCTCTCTCTGTGGTAAGTATTGGGCATATCACTCAAATTATGGCCAATGTATTAGTAGAAGAAATGAAAAGGATCTCTGGCGCTGCTTCTTTGGGGCTTTTTTAGCTCACTTGCAAAATGCTTTTGTCTTTCAGATGAAGATTCTGATTCATACTCTCCTCGTTATTCCTATTCTGAGGACAGTAAGTAATTCACATTTCTTGCATAATCTGTCAAACAGACAGGGCATGTAAAGCATGTATTTATTTGCCTCCTATCCCGTTCACCAATATTCCTATATTTGACTTATCCTACAGGCAGAACCCAGCTTTCAGTTCCCCGCTCCAAGAGTGAGACGGACAATATTGATTCAGAGAAGGTTGTTAAGAGGTCTGCCACTTTGCCACTGCCAAACCGTGCTTCATCGCTGAAATCAAGCCCAGAAAGGTGACCTGAACTAAGATATGTTTGGATCAGTATTGGAAGAATCTCTGAAAGCTGCAAATGGTTTTAGGTCCACAAGTCCAGTTAAACTTTTTTGGGGAAGTGGAGATGTAGTTTTGACTCTGACTCTTCTGCTAGGCAGCAGTCAACTCCTTCATTGTTGCAGCACAGTCCCCCATTTTGTCTGTCTCTTTTTTACCAGGATCACACGGTCTGTTGCGTAGTTTCCTGCCTGGGTGAGGAGTGTTTCCCTGGGTGTCATGCCTATACAGTGCTTACCACAGAGGCACAGTGGAAACCATTGGCTCAGTGTGACACTCTAAAGACACCTCAGAATACAAGCAAGTAACAATAATTGTGAAGAAGCAAAATTTGGATTTATGTTGAGCCTTGGTAAAAGTCTTGTTACATTTTCCATCTCTGAGGAATCCCACCCATATTAAATTTATTGGAAGTAGGTTATGGTTAGCGGTGTCATTTCTGATCTTTCAGGATGACTTCCTTCCTGGTTTTTTGCTTTGTTTATTACCATGTATTTTAAACCTCTTTGTAACAGTAATGAATGCGTTTAACAAATGAAGAGAAAGCAGAATGAGCAATTAATATTTTATGTTCTGCTGAATTCTCCCAGCTCTTGAACTCCCTCCCTCCCTCACCAACTTCCACATGCTCTTAATGTTTTTCACTTGCTGTCTCAAGTGAGCAATGCCATAATTTGAGATTGGTAATTCAGTGAGCATCTCAGGCCACCGGATCAGGAGACAAAGTTTGCTGATAGAACGTGTCTTCCTTAAAAAGGAATTGAAGGCATAGTACATTGGCCCTCTGAGAATACTGTTGCAAATGAAAGGATTACAATAATTAGTGCTTCCTATTATCTAGTGACAGAACAGTGTTTCACCAGGGAGAAGTTTCTCTGGGGTTGGAATCTTAAGCAATCAAGTTTATTCTAGACAGCAAAGATCAACCTTGTTGAAATTTGTGCACTGTTTGTAGGCCAGTCATTTTGGCCGTCATCTTGCCTTAAAAAAATAAAAAATTAAAAATTTAAATCGGTTGTCTCTGCCTCTCCTAAACCAGCAGAGAGAGTTTGGGCACCTCAGTGGGTTGTTCCTATCCTAAACCAGGTCAGTAAGGTAAGTGGGAGGAAACCTGGAGCGGCAGCTTTGGTTAGATGCCTCGCTTTTGTTTGCTGAATGCTAGGTGAGATGAATCCACATACAACACTGCCCATCAAGGGGAACATATCACGAGCAAGATCAGAATTAGTTTACCAGCTTAAATGGCCTGATTTCTGGCTTTTTCAGGGGCACTGGTTATTCTGTATGAGGTGTTTGAATGTATTACTTTTCAGAGGAGCTGGACATAGTAGGATATGGACCCTGAGTGCTTTGTGACCACTATTGTCTGAAGTGTGCCAGTGTGGACACTGTACAAAATCATAGTGGTTTGGATAGTCAATGTTCTTAGCCACCTTTAGATATACCAGTCTGAGATAATTCGTTCATGTCTCTAGAAAAGACCCCCTCTTGGACCCCAGAGTGCCCCCAGAATCCAGAGCAGTAGTAGTCAGGTAATCAGTGATGTGGCTAAAATGAAGAAGTTTAGTAAAAGAGATTTAATCTGAGTTCTGCTCAAAGTTTGGACATGTTCATATTTGTAAGCTTAGTTGAAGCCCATCACTAACCTATTTCCAATCAGATATGGAAGTCTGGAGGTTTATTGAAAGTACTTGGAAGGAACCCTCTCTGCTCCAGTAGTTTCAGCAGCTGAGCTGTATCAGACTCTGCCTGCTATAGATAAGCAAATATATGCCCAGAGCCCTATCTGCACTGTTCCTCTTGCAGCAGGCTCCTTTCCTAGATTAAAAAAAGTACCCTGATTAAACCACGATTAACAGGGAAAGGCACCTGTCAAAAGGAAGTACTTGTCTCCACGGAAACTACAGTGTTCTGGGTTAATTGATCTTTCTTTCCTCAGGACTGACTGGGAGCCTCCAGACAAGAAGGTGGACACCAGAAAATACCGTGCAGAGCCCAGGAGCATCTATGACTATCAGCCAGGAAAGTCTTCAGTTCTGAACAATGAAAAGATGGTAACGTTTGTTTTAATCCTAGTTTGTGGCTTTATCCTGTGATTGTAAAATAATCCCCAAGTGCTTGTCCAGTTCCATTTGGATAGGATTCCTTATGCTTATATTGCAGTGCTCGTGTGATGTATTTCCTGTATATTTTGTTTTGAAAACTGTTTTGCATAACTTCGTAACATTTTTGTTCTCTATAAAGCAAGATCCAGGGGGACTGAGAGGCTTCTTTCCTTTCGGACGTGCTGTTTTCTGTGTTAAGTATAGATCACTAACCCTAGTTTTTAATCCATGTTTGACACTGTGACCTGTTCAGCAGCTGTTTTGCCAGCTGTACTTTTTCTAGGGCACAGCATTAGTTGAGGCAGGAGGGTTGAAGGCATTAAGCAACAAAGCAGGCTGGTTCAGTTTCTATGTTCTTCTGATGCTTTAAACACCAAACGACTAATGTTTAGAGTGCCTGTAATGTGCCTCAGGGGATGCCTCTGAGGTGCATTAGGACATGGCCATCCCCCCGGGCTGCTTTCTTCCTCTGCTGGATCTCACCACTTCTGTGGCAGAGGTGACAGAACTGAATGTGAGCTGGCTCCCCAGCTACGCCAGTGTTTAACCTGGAGTATTAAGTGAGCTGTTACCAATTTCAGCTTGAATTAGTAAGTAATACTGTGAATTGTGACAGCTAGGGGACATACAAAGGTCTCATTCTGCAGGCATGGCTGAGAACACTTGGCAAGGGGCAGGGCAGAGAAGTGGCGCTAACCTGGTCAGCCAGTCCTGCATAAATCAGCACAGCTCACTTAAGGTGTCCTTCAGTGGTACAAGTGTGACACTGTAAGTGCTAGAAAATACTGAATGAGGTTCCTAGTGAATAGCCAGTTTGGTACATAAAGATATAATTGTTCTATATAGGCATTAATTTGAAGGATTCAATTAGAAGCGTTGACTGCATGTGAGATTCCAAATGTAAACTGGACTTTGTGCCTTAACAGCTCAGGCATTGATCCATGCATGGAGTAGGTAAAGGAATGCTCCTGAAAAACCTGCCAAGGATTTTACACAAGACTGAATAGTAATTTAAATCAATAGAAATGTAAGAATTGAGTCTGATCTGGGACCTGATGTTTCTCCTTAGTATTTTGGTGGGTTTTCTTTTTTCCTTCCAAGTGCAATCAAGGTCCATCACTTTTTGAAGATCCTGCAACCAACTTCTTTTCACACCCGTGTCCCTTCATTGACTTCAACAAAGCTGCTTCTGATAGGAGCGTGATGCTAGCGCTTATTGAAATGGGCGATGGATGACTCTCTCTTGATCCTACTGGGCGTTGGCTCAGCCTATTAGAGAAGTGCCAGTGAGGAGTGGTTTGAACATGGTATGACATCTCCATTCCTGCAGTCCATCCTGGAGCAAGATTTCTGCTGATTTAAGTGGCAATTTTGTCTCACAGTAAACAGCCAAGATTAAACTTTGTGGCAGAAGGCCTGCTTCATCTGTGTACTTAAGCCTTTGCAAAAGGTCTGTCGTCACCAGTGGCACTGTTTACATGTTCAGACTTCATCAGGTACTTAATTGAGCTGTTGAATCGGAGTCTAAAAGCCACAAGCAGGACCATCATCAGCGTAATTGAGAAAAATTGTACAGAGCTCATCAAAGACAAGAAGAATGAAGTAGCTGTGTTCCTTCCGATGTTATTTTTTGAGCTTTAATTTCAAGCTATAGATCACAGAAGAAAGAAGGTCTTGAAATAGTGGCTTTGTGGTCTCCATCAGTCTCATTAAATGCAACATTAATACAGTGGTTAGCGACTAGATCTTTCAAGGAGGCTTCAGGAGATTTGTGGATATCTCCTGGTAATCACACCCAGAGCTGTGACTATCAGAATCCCAATCCAGAACCATTTCAGAGCAATGAAGAGCCTTCCGTTGACGTCAGTGGGCTTTTTTTTAATGTAAAGGCAGTTACATAACAAGATGAGTACTTTTAGTTGGAGTGCAGTAATGACAAAAATGGAGGCATTGCTTCTATGTTGCTTTTAAGGAATAGCCAAATCTTCCTCCAGGCCATTGGAGATCAAACATGATGGAACCATTTATCTTTCAGATTGAAGCATTGCCCCTCTTTCAGCATCAATCCTGAGCTCTTGTCCTAGAGCTTTTTTTGTGATGCCTAATGGCTGTGGCAGAGTCTGGGACATCTAGCAAAGCCCAGTACTGTTGGGAACTCCCCTCTGCCTCAGTAACCCCTTCACAGGACAATTTGCATCAGGACACTTTGTGTTGGCCCTCTGTGCATGTGTGTGGCTCATCGCTTGTTGTGATGGAGCACTCGAGATCACACTGGCAGATCAGAGATAATGTATTTCTATTTTTGATGCACTGAGATCCATTATGTATAAGACTAGGTACACTGAAATGCAAGAGTTAGCTAGATATCTTTTGCGGAGTGACACCTCATAACCCTCAGCAATGGACTTTATTCTCTTGTCTCACCAGTAGTGTTTTTAAACAGCTACAACTATTTCAACTTTTTTTGTTTCATTAAAACAGATTGTATGAACAAAAGGGAATTTCCTTTTCAACTGTACTGTTTTCTGTCCTGTCTGATTTTCCTTTGTTGTAGTTTTGTCTGATTCTCTAACATTTATTTGTGAAGAAATGAGTAATATTGTCTCTCTATCCATCCCTTCAGAGATCTTTCAGGGATGTGCTCTCTCTGACTTGTGTCTGCTTTGATTTAGAAAACCACCTTTCACTCTGTTTGCAGTGTATAGAACAGGGTTTCTCACATATTCATGTGCTGTTAAAGATGCAGTATTTGATTCAGGTCTCATTGAATCTCTCTTTTTTAACCAAATGAAGATTAAAAATTTTTTTTAAAGCACATGCAGCTTTGGACTCGATGGAAGTGTCTGACAGTAGGACTGAGGGACTGGTTGACTCCCAGCTCTTCCATTGAGTCTCCCTGTGACTCTGGGCAAGCTGCATAATCTCTCTCTGTGTGGGTCTCCTGATCTGTAAAATGCAATTCATTCATATTCATGTTGCTCACAATGATGCCATTAGGCTTAACTGATGTTTGCAAAGCAGTTCATGGCCTTTGTGAGAGAGGTGCTATAGAAATTCCAAATTATAAGGCTAAATATCTACATTTTAGAATGGAAACGATGGGATCTGCATCTCTAACAGTCCCTTTCCGTGTATTCTTTGCATAATGTTATCCTTCTCTTTCTTCCATTCCCCTATCACCAACTCCTTTAGACTCGGGAAATAAGCCCAGAAGAGATAGATTTAAAGAATGAACCTTGGTATAAATTCTTTTCGGAATTGGAGTTTGGGAAACCGGTAAGTTTGATAGTTGCGATGACCAATGAAGTCAACCTGCCTTTTTTTTTTTTTTTTTTTTTTTTTTTTAAATGATTGTCACATCTCTTTGCTAGGCCCTAAACCTGGAACAGCTCCCTTATTCATTTAAAAATGTGATTGTTCATAATATCATCCTGGTACTGATGTAAAGCAGCTGTTCTGTGACCACTTTAAGTATTTTGAAACCATTTACAAACACTCCCCACCTTCCAGCCATATGTATCAACAAGGCAATATTTTTTACACACCATAGTTCAAACTGCATTTTTGTTGTTAACGTTAGAAGTAATGCCCTGTTCTCGTTATTGAAAGTCCTTATTCAAAGCCTTTATTCTCCCTCTGCCTAACAAGATCTAGGATGGCTGATAGGTAGCTTTAAGTCAAGGAGAATCATTCATTTATTCCTGGCCTTGGCTTGTAAACTGTAGGTCAGTAATTTCCAGCTATCCATAAACAGATCATGACCCTGTTTCCTGCTCATTTCCTTATACATGTAGCTGTCCACTGCCTAAATGGAGTGCATCAGTCTGTTGAAAAGCCCTTGCCATTCCCTGAAACCAAAGGAGTCTGAGAACAGTGTGCTTTCTTTTCAAATGGAGCTGTGTTGCTATGTGTAGGGGGAAAAAAAAAAAAAAAGCCTTGATTTCCCACTCTGGAAAAAGATGAAGCAAAGCTTAATTATTCCATAGGACAAAGGACGTTTTGATGGAGGGAACACATCAGTGGTCATGGCTACTGGAAAAAATGTGACTTTAAAGCATTCAGTGGCCTGGTTCTTACTGATTAAACACTACTAACTTCATTATCAAATACTGTTTAATAAGCTACTCTTACTGCTCCAGAGGGTCAGTATCAGTTTCTTGCATCTATTCAGGTATAGTGGTTGTTTCTCCTTTCTCCTCGAGGTCAGTTGTCAAATGCCCATGGATACCATTTTTGAGTGCTGCTGAGATTTCCCTGCATGTACAACAAAGCAGAAATACATCTTAAGGTTTAGTACTGGCTTCAAAAGCAACTGCACATAGACACCAGAGAGCAGGTTTTCTTTAAATCTAGTCTTTGTTCTCACAGAAGCAACAGAATTCTTCTGCACAGAATGTAGCTGTGTGAGGTTGGGTGCCAAGTCTGGCCATATCATAGAAATAGTGTCATTTTTGCTGAAAAACAAACATTTACAGTGGCTGGGTAGTCCATTCTGTCATAGAAAACTATGTTTTACAGGCTATGGGCCTTCCATCCTAAGCTAAAGAAGGAGCTTCAACAGTGTTTGAGATGAGACCCCCTAACTTTTAGGCAGTAGAAGTCAGGTAAATCCCACCTCACTGAGGCTTTTAAGTGATGTCAGTCTAAGGACAAGTTGTCATGGTTTAAGATTTCCACAAAGCGAGAAGAAACCTGCTTCTCTTTGCTCTACCGTGTAATTAATAGCCATATGCTCTTGCAATGAATGAAGGTTTGTCATCTCTATGATCCTCCGAGTTAGTGTAAGTTAATGGAAAATGTGTCAGATAAAGGAGAACATTTATGCCCTTGGGCCTTTCTAGAAGCGAGGGTATATTTGTTCCTTAGAAGTGTGTGCTTGTGCTTTTAGTCATGCAGCCTTGGCCTTACTTAGAAGAGGGCATTTCAGGCTACATCAGCAATCCATCTCTTGTTCAGCAGAGCATCTGTTCTGGTAACAAGTTCCCCACCTTGCTCAGAGCACTGTTGCTAAGGGCTGCTTTCTTACAGCTTGCCTTGAAATGATATCCCATGTCAACTTACTCTAGCTCCAAAGCCATGCAACTATGCTCCCTGATCAACTACGCCAACCCATGAATGTGGTACTATATACATAGTGCTTTGGCATTACATCAGGCACTTGAGTTGAGGATGTCATCTCAGACTTTTACAGCTACCTGCTCTGGAACCTGACAGAAATTCATCAAAGCTCCCCCTGAGCTTCGTCACCTGAGCCAAAAGAGCATGCTTTAGGTAGCTTTGCTTATTCAGGTCACAGGAGGACCAGATTTTTGTGACCAGCTAGTGGCTAAGCCCCATGCCTAATCAGAGCATTTTAATGGACATTTACCAGCACCTTGGATTTTCAAAGATTCTCTGTTTGTCCCAACTTTTTTTTTCCAATGCTGGAGATAACGTGTACTTATACAGGATGATTTCCCCTGGATTTCTGACTTTATTTGCAGCTATATGACATGGGCAGGAAAATCCCTGGTAAAAGGGAGCACAGGATTCTTGTTGAGCTTGTGGGTGTTGCTCTCTAAACACATCAGAATGACCAGGATGGGGCTCTCCCCATTGAGGAAAGCACATGCGCTTCCTAGGGCAGCTGAAGTGACACTTTGCTGGACCAGCATCCCAGATGCATTTCTAGGCCGGTCCGTGGACAGGCACATGCCCTGCAGACAGGTAGACCAGTCTCTGCAGCATGGATGTTTTTTCAGTGTGCTGCTGAGACTGAATCCCCACACGGTCTGTCCTTCCTTCCTCCTGACCTGTGGCTCCGCAGCTCCATGGAGCCCATCCACAAAACTTGGCATTCGGTCAGTCTAGAGCTTGGTTGTCTTCCGTTGTGATTGCGGGCTCACACACATGGGCACTTTCTCCCAGCCCTTCCTGAGACAGCACTAAGTAACCTCTTTGCTATAAATGGAGAAGCAGGGGGACTGGAAAAACGGGTGCATGTCCTGCCTTCTCACCTCCTTGCCTCCAGTTCCTCCCTTCAAATCTCAAAACTAACTCTTTGCAGCACCATCCACCTACCTGCAGCTGCTGATCTGACAGATAAGAAATAGGTATTTACAGTGTTTGCAATCCACACAGTGGCTGTCCAAATGTAGAAGTGGGCTGGAGTCAAACTACCGATCCAGACAGTCTAGAAACCAGAAGGAATTTGGACCAAGACCCAAGTGCTGTAGCTCAGTCTTGCCTTTGACAGACTGACACTGGGAGATTCCCTGTCAGTGACTCAGAGACAATCTAGTCACAGAAGTCAGTATGGACACGTAGGATGATGCTAAGCTTGCCAACCAACAGACGTTATTTTTGTTTGGAAACAGAGCAAATGTATTCTGATTTCACAAAGTAAGAACAAAGTCTCTTTGAGCATATCAGTGAGAGGTGCATCTGCTGAAATGAGGATATTAGCATGGTATTATTTGGATAGGAGTGTCAGGACAAGTCTTTCACTGATGCTCCTGGATATTTACATGTGCATCCAAACAGAAAAATCCTATTTTGAAATTGGTGCCTTCACCTATAGGATGATTTTTAAATAACTAGTTCCCAAACTTCCATGTTTCCCACTCTCTCCACCAACCCCCCCCACAAACAAACCCCCAAACCAGTGAAATAATAACAACTCTGCATTCTCATTGCCCCACAATGCCACCACTGGAAATTCAGCCATTTGTTCACATGGTATGTATTCATAGTCTGGCGGGGGTGGGAAAGATTCTCCCTTTTCTGTATCAAAGGCCCTTGTTTTACCCTTTCCTTTTGAAAAGAAGAATGAGCAAAACAAATGCTTTTTATGACTGTGTGTTTTTTTCCCCGTTTTGTTTTGGTTTTGTGTTAAGAATGCTTTAACCACCAGCTGGGGGCTCCCTCTAGAGAGTCCAAAATCCCTTAGAGCACCTTGCAAAAACAAAAATTTCCTCAAACACTACTGAAAACAGCCCCTCCCAGACTGCATGTATGCTCCCTTTTGCCTCTCATGATCTCTTGATATTTGTGCTATAGCAGATTTATCCCTCTTTCAATCTCTCTTTCTCTGTTGTGTTTTTTTTTTTAATTTCTTTTCAGTGTTGATGCAAATCCCCTATTGTATTCCCCCTCTGTTCTAATCCAGTTTCCATATTCTCTGTGATGTCTTTCCTTATCTTCATTTCCTCATTTCCTTCCTCTGCTTTCCATCAGCCTCCAAAAAAGATTTGGGATTATACTCCTGGAGATTGCTCTATCCTTACTAGAGAGGATAGAAAGGTAATTGTGTCTCACATACGTTGTACTACAGCATCTAGCGCGTATGTATGTGTGTATGTGGTTTTCTTTTTCTTATTTTTTTTGTAGTATTGCTTGGGTTTTGTGTGCTTGTGAGTGATTTTTTTAATTGGGTTTGAGCTCATTAGCCTAACAATTAAGTAGCTAGTAAATTGATTTAATAAGCAATTATTAAAACATAATCAGCCATAACTTAGAGTGGTGGTTTTGCTATCTTGACTTGCAATGATAATTATACTAACAGCGTATTGCATATTGTTACAGTATCTTTTTTTTTTTACAGGTGGGTTTTATAACTTTATGGTTTGTAGAATTAGATTCTAGCAGGCCTGTGCATCTCTTAATTTTGAATGTTAAATGCCTAAAACTATTTCCTCTGTAATGATTGAAACATGATTAATTACTAGTGAATTTCTGTGTATTGTCCATACCATCTTTGTCTTTTTTCAATTAAAAAAGGCTCGCCTTTTTTTTTTTTAAATTAACATTCCTTTTGGTTTCCCCTAACCCTAAGCATTATTTTCCCATTCTTCTTCTCCTTCTTTAACCAGACTGATCTAGAAAAAGACCTCTACCTCTACCAGACTGAGTTAGAGGCAGATTTAGAAAAAATGGAGAAGCTTTATAAAGCGCCACATAAAAAGCCACAGAAGGTATTTCTTATTCTTTTCATGCTGCCAATCCCTGTTTCCAAACTCTCTGCTCTAATCTATTCACTGCTGGATGATTATTAAATGAGGTTGGGATAAATAATGGTTCTGACCGGTCTGACTGCATGGCTTGCTGTGTTGCTGTCAGAAATAATAGAACGTGATGCTGAGAATCCGGCTTGAAATCCATTTCAGATACAGTGATTTCCTCTCTCCCCTGTTCCCTTTCAGCTGCCCCCCACCCCCACCCCCGTCCTTCTTTAGGGTTTTGAGTTCAGTGTCTGCAAAAAAACCCTGTCTATTTTTCACATGAATAGGCAGCAGCAATCAGCTTAAAATTCTTGGTTGGGTCACGTCATCATCTCGTGCCTTTCAAGCGTGTTGCCATCTACGCTCCCCTCATACAAGCACTGCTCTCTGCTAGGAGCTCACGCCTACCCAAGATTTGGATATTCCCAAGAGATTTTACACAATTTTCCTTACGCTGCACCTTGCCATGGCTGTCTAGGGCAGGTCAGCTGCTGCTGCTGTTTCGAGGGTCTGCAGGACTTGAACCATGAAATGACAGATTAATTTGGTAAAACGCCATTTTTTCTGGTTTTTTCTGTTGTTGATTTTTTTTGAAGCTGCGGCATTTCACCA
Source organism: Theristicus caerulescens (assembly GCA_020745775.1). Classification (NCBI taxonomy): domain Eukaryota; kingdom Metazoa; phylum Chordata; class Aves; order Pelecaniformes; family Threskiornithidae; genus Theristicus; species Theristicus caerulescens. The sequence goes on from CM036560.1 coordinate 104,952,799, forward strand.
GGACTTGAAAAAGGTGCTTTTTCAAACCCAAGATTTGCTTTTTCTACCTACATGGGAATCCTCAGATAGATGAGGGGACACCAAATAGAGCATTTCTTCTAGAATTGCCTTTAATTTTTTAAATAATATGCCTAGGAAGTGTTAGATGGATTTAAAGCAAGCGGATAAGAACTGGCTTTTGCTGTTGAACCTGTGCAGCTGGCATTGCTTCCCTTAAGTAAGGAAACGGAACTGAAACGTTGCTTTTCTTGTTAGTGCTTTGATATTTTTTTGAATGCTGAGGAATGTATTGTGCTGCAGAAATGCAATATACCTTTAAAGCAAAGGCGGGCAGTGACCGGTAGGGGGAAAAGCTTGGGGAAATAATTATGAGCATGTGTCTCCTGGTCATGGCCCAGCTGGTTATCTCTTCTTGCTTTTGGCTTTATTCACAATGACTCATTTGCAGACAAAAGAATAGGCGCTGCAAAAAGGCATTGGCTGTGCTAAAAACCTGTCACTGCCCTGAAGGAACTCAGGAAAATTGTCGCTTTTCTGCAAAGACATTGACAGCTTAAATTGCATTTAGACTTAAACCTCAATATCTCCTAAAGGCTAATATTCAAGCAATAGATGGAAAATTACTTAAGCAAGCCTTTTTCTTTCTCCTCACATGTAAGTGTGTATCAATGACTCCTTTGTTTGGACTTTTGCAGAATACAGCAGGTGTTACTCCTCTGGAAACTTCCACAGACCATTCTTCCTAGTAAGTTTTCCAATTGCTTTTTGTTGTCTCTTTTACAATTGGAGGGCATGTAGGACAGGGTTTAGGGCATTGGAAGTGGGTTGGTTTTATTTTTTGGTGATGGATATAGACAAATGCATGTACCATGAGAATTATACATGTGCTTTAGATGAGTCCAGGTACAATATCTGCTCTTTGATCTTGAATGAATTTTGAAGTGATTACATGAGTGATTGCATTGTCTAGGTAAGAATTGCAGATTGTACTAGGCAGTGACTTAAAAAAAAAAAAAAGAAAGAACAGACCTTTAACTTCATCTTGATGAAGTTTGCAAATTGACTATAACTTCATGCAAGTAACTTTATTGTGTGGAATAAATGAAGTTTGTTTCTGTTACACATGTATGATAGATTGGCTTCTGTTAGATATTCCCAGTTATGAGCACCAGATCAAAAGGATGCTGTTGATGGAAGGCAATAATTTTCCAGCTTCCAGGAAAGGAACAGTGGTAGCAGTAACGATATTTCTCAAAGATCTTATGTGGCACTGCTTTTCTGGAGGAATACATGATAAACAGTGTGCTCTGTCTAAATGAATTGTACATGGAGCTGGTTTGTTTTAAAAGAGAAACACACAAAAAAAAAACAAAATCCAGAGCAAGTTGGTGAGCTGTACTGAGTTACTTGAGCCATGGAGCCAGCTCCTACTGCAAACCTGCTGCTGCTTGTAATTGGACTGAGTGCTTAACGTTGTCCATAGGTACAGTGATCCCCTCTGTGTGGATGGTTTGTTAGGAAAGGTGTGTTCTTCTCCAGATGCCCGTTAATACCAGATGTGTTCACCACCCCTCTGAGTCTGCCTTAGAGGTCTCCTGTACTTCTTTCAACTCAGTTCCCTTCTGCCTGTGTTTCTTCTGCTGGGAAACTCACACACTGCTGCATTTTGTTGGTTGCTCCTGTGACTGTTTAGTTTTGTTTTGGTAGGGAGAGAGCAATAAAATAAATGGAAATCTCGGAGATTAGCATAAAAGAATAGCTTATATTTGCCAAAGACTGGTAAGGTTTCTGCCCACAGCAGCACTGTCTGTGCCCTTTCTGACACCACCCAAAGCATGCAGGAGTGCCAGCATCTGAGCCAGTGGAGGGGAAGCAACCTGGGTAGGCTGGGAATGGGACGCAACAGTGAGGCCCAGTGGAGTCATACATTCTTCCCTGCCCTGCCTTTAGAGAACAGGGAGAAAAGTTACCTGGAGTTTATTGTCTTTTTTGCAGTGTTGCTCCTCCCTCTGTTCACCTGATTCTGATCTTGCAGACTGCCTTGCCCCCCACAGTACTGCTTGCTGGCCCTGATGAGGGAGCAACTGGTAAAGAGACTCTGCCAAATGCCTCCTCTCACCCCCACAGGTGTATTCCCAAAGGAGGATCATTTTAACCCTTTGGTTTTTAACAACTAGGATAAAATGCTTTTACCTCCCAGGTGAGGAACCTCAAGGCAGTCATTATTCCCTGCAGCAACTGGCAGGGCTTCCTCGGGAACCTGACAAAGAGAGACACTGGGATAACCCCCATAAGACATACAGCTCTGTAGCTGTGGTTCTGTTTGAACATCGCCTATGTTGAAAAAGTGACCGTATTCCCTTTCTCTTTTGTGGTGCTTTTCACGAGCTTTTACTCCAGAAAGTATTTTATGGGACCACATATGACCTAGTTTTCCTTGTCCGGAAACTAAAATCTTCTTTGTGATCCAGACATTGTGTAATTCCACCTCCATAGCCAGTCCTCTGATGTGTTTGAAAGCTTTCTCTTTACTCCGTAAGTACAGCGTCTATCCAAAATAAACAGATGCATGTACGAATTTATCTACAACAAGCAGACGTAACCACAAGCATTTCCACACTCACATAAATTTGAATCAGTCCTGGACATCAGGATGTAAACCAGCTTTCAAAATATTTCCATGAATTGGCAAATGCCCTATTTTTTTATTTTTTCAGACTTTCCAGGAGTCATGCTTTGGCCCCAGAATAGCTTTGTGTGAGGCTGCATCTTATTCTGAAGAGCCTGGTTGAGCACAAGAACTAGTATCAGATGAGCTTAGCTTTTAGGAAAACATTGTCTGCCTGATTGCTCAGCGAGTCTTTTGTATCTGGAAAAGCCTTTTATACCATGGCATTGTTGGTTATTTTTTTAGAGAGAAAACAGTGAAATCTAGAAATCAGATGTGGGGGCATACTTGTGCTTAGATTCATGACTGAAGAAAGGGATTTGTAATAAATGTCCAGTCTTTAAAGGTCTAAGAAATTAAAATTGTATGCATTTTAACAGCATTTTGTTTATATATCTGCATGGTAGACCGCGAGTCCAGGATTTTTTATTCCCTGTAGTGGAAGCCTGAGGCAAAGCTGAGCAGAACTGTGCACACCTGGGAACATCTTTGGCATTTAAAACAGTAGTGTCTATACCCCCGTACCACTGCTTCTCTGCATGGTCCCTCACCGATGGGCTTGAGAAATTGCTCTGGGGGTCTTGAACTACAGTGTTAACTGGGAGGCTGAACTGGTTGAGATGAACTCCTGAGCAGCTGTGCTTTGTAACCAGGGGACAGACATGGCTAGTGTTTAAGGAGAGATGACTGGGAGCTGGAAGATATTTGTGCTACTTCCAGCTAGCCACTGAATTTCTTTGTGTCTGCAAAGAAATCATGCATCTGCTCTGACTCTGTTGCCTCATAGGTAAAATAAAGGAGGAGTGCTTTCCTGCCACCTGTTTTCTGGGGGGCTGAGCTAGGAGAGCTCCCTCAGGTGGGGAATGCTATGGTAGTGCCAAACCTAGAACATTATCTCAATGTATTCATAACCTCGTCATTCAGCACCAGTTCTTCATACACAGGTTATTCTGGGTTCACAAGTGTGATTTTCTCTTACTTTGCATGAAGCTCTCAGCAAACAGAAGTGACCCACTGGTGTCCCTCCCCCTTTTTTGTGTTTTCCAGCTCCACATATTCACCCAACTACCATGCAGTGAAGAGGGAGTCAGAACCAGCACTGGGGGATCCTGCTGGCTTGGAGAATGAAAGGCAGATTTACAAGAGTGTGCTGGAAGGTGGAGATATCCCCTTCCAGGGGCTGAGTGGTCTCAAGCGACCTTCTAGCTCTGCTTCCACAAAAGGTAGGTGGTCAGGGCGCTAACCTCTTCTCCATTCTGCAGAGTGTCAAAAGCCAGGTGATATGGGGCAAACTGCTGCAGGGTTTAGAGTCCTGTTCAAGCCAGTTGAGGTTTCCTCTGTCCTTCCTCTTTGCCGTCCCCAGTTTTCCCTCCTTTTTTTCTCTCAGCCCACACTGGCCAATATTTTTCATGACCCCTTTATCTGATCCAGGTTCCTCTTGCCAATAGGGACCAGCTCCCTCCATCCCGCACCTCAGCCACACCCCACACCCTCATGTTCTTCCTCGAGGCTGCTCAGGCTGGCCTTGCTATCTATCTGCTCCCACTGCCTTACCATGCTAGAGCCCTTCCTTGCCTTTTCTGCTCTTCCTGCTGTGGTATCTCAGCAGGCCACACCATCTCTGCTGGCCCGGCTACTCTGATGTAGCTGGCGCCATGTGCTCCACTGCCTCCTGCCTGCGAGGGGTGTGCAGAGAATGCATGGGACACTGTGAACCAGCAATGCCCTGCGGGCTCTGAGAAAGTGAGGCAGCAGAGACGGCTGCATCTCCTCCCCTTTCCTCTCCACATCGTGGGTTCTCTAGAAGATTAGGACAAGGAAGAGCCTGACTCCCATCAGGGAGTTGTACTGGGGAATGTATCTCTGAGCCAACTTCAACCTAAAAATGGCTTGAGATGGGGAGAGGACTGGGGAAGGAATGTGTTTGGTTTCTGAACTGCTGTCCCTAAAAATAGTACATCACACCAAAAAGGTCTCTCTCCATCTCTGTCTTCCAGCTGTTTTCCAGCATTATGTCAGGCCTGTAGGGCAGGGAGTCAAACTGGATCTGAACAAAAAAATCTGTTCAAACAGTTATTGTTCCCCAAACTGCAATTGAACCCGAATAGTTATTTTGACATTTGAGTTTGAACTCAAATTGGAAACAGACCTAAAAACTGCAGTCTAAGCTGAACCCAGACTGGATCTGACTTTAAAAAACAATAGTGTCCTGATCTGACTCCTTGATTTTTAAAGCAAACAGGGCCAACCACATTGTCTGAAGGACACTCGGCTTATTCCTAGTATGGGGAATCTCTAAGCAGGCAGCTCTTGGGCAAGGCCAGCTGATGTGGCCTGTTTGTGCTACCACAGTCAGCCACCGGTTGTCTTCTCCCTCCCAGGAATAAACTGTTTGGCAAGCAGTGTGGTGAGACCATAGCAGGTGTGATTACAGGCTTGGCATTAAGCCACATTTGCAATGTTAGTGCCTCTGCATTCTTGCTGACACCCCGATGCTGCCCAGAGTTCAGCTACCCTTTTCCATAATGCCACAGCTTCCCTGGAAGCTGATGATGCTTAGCACTTTTTAGGAGGGTACCTTCAAAGTGCTCTAGATCTGCTTCTGGCCAAGGCTCTCATTTTAGAGATGTTAGCAGCACTTCACCTGCTCCTGTAAGCGCGGCTTGTTGTGCAGTTTCTTCCTGCTTTTCTTTATGTTTTGGAATTTTGTTTCTTTAAAGTGCATTTTATGAAATCCAAGCATGTTCTTTCTCCTTTCTCAATAGCTTTCTAGCACTTAAGCTAACAGGTTGTATTTATTTTATTCTGCATGCTTACCAGTGGATCGTAAAGGTGGGAATGCTCATATGACTGCACCCTCTTCAGTTAATAGCCGAACCTTTAACGCTAGTCATACCGGTATGTTAGGTCACGCATGTAAACATAAGAAGCCCTTATCAGCTGCAAAAGCCTGCATTACTGAAATCCTCCCTTCTAAATTCAAACCCAAACTAGCAGCTCCAGCTGCTCTTGTGCAGGACAAGAAGGGTATCTTGCTGTCTCATGAGAAAGCTCAAAGCTGCGAAAACCTTCGTAGCTCCATTGCCTTGTTCGATAATAAAAAAGCTTTCATGGTAGACATAGGGGAAAGCATAGAAAACATGTTGATGAAGTCGAAGCAGGAGTATGCCATCAAATCCGGCAGTACCATGAGCCTGCAGGAGTATGGCACCAACTCTAGGAAAGGCTACCTGTTCCCTGCCTCCAGGAAGAGTGGGATGGAGTTTACAATGCTGTATAAAGACATGCATCAGATCAACCGGTCCAGGATCCATTTGGGCACAGTCTCCTCCTGCAGCGTCAGGGATATTGCATCTCAGTTTGAGAATGAAGGAAAGGACAGGATGGAGCACAACCTTAGTCGAGAGGATTCAGAGCAGATCCCCAAACACACCGTCTCCTCCCGTATCAGTGCCTTTGAGCAGCTGATCCAGAGATCCCGATCAATGCCCTCACTTGACTTTTCCACTGGACAAACCAAATTCACTGCTTCTCTCCAGTCTAAAACTTGTCTGAGTTCTGCCTACTCTGCAGAGTTCCTTCTGGATTTGCCAAAAGCACGCCAAGAAGAGAAGGATGCTGCCAGCTTGGCAGATAAATCCTCCCACTCCTGCAGCAATGTGGAGGACACGGCTTCAGATGTCAGTGATGCCATCCCTATGGACACACTTTCAGCTTGCACGGATGAGATAGATCTCCTCTCAAATGCATCCAATGACAGCGGCAGCAGCAGCAGCAATCTCAATGGGCCTCAGAAGCATAAAATCAACAGATGCAAAGGCTCATGCCCAGCTTCCTACACCAGGTTCACTACCATCCGAAGGCATGAGCAGCAGCAGGCCTCCAGGAACCCTGATTCCAAAGGGGACATCTATGGGGACAGACACATGCTCCCCAGAAACGTCTACCTAATGAGCCCGCTTCCCTTCCGATTGAAAAAGCCCTTCCAACACAAATCCTGCAGGACTCCACCCCCAGACTGCCCGGGAAGCCTGGCAGTGCCCAGCCCTGAGAATCCAGACGACCCCATACAGCTGCAGGGGAGCGTAGGAGACAAGAGTCACCACTCCCAGCACCAGCTGTGCTCCAGAAGCAGGCCTCTAGCCCCCAGGCGCCTGTCTTCCTTTGACATTGTGGAGAGGCTTAGCTACTTCCCCACCATGGGATCCAGCCGAGATAGCTTCATGGGCCGGGCTGGCACTCCTGACTCCTTAAACAATGGGAACCCTGTTCTATATGCTCTCTGTCACAGCCTGGACACAAACAACAATCCGCAAAGTGAACTTGGGACGTACCTAGGAGGTGGCTTTTTGTGTTCTTTACCAGTGTCCCTTCATCTGTCTTCTTGCTTTCCTTTCTCCTCCGCTTTTCTTCTACAACCCTTGCATTTTTACTCCCCGCCTTTGCATCCCCTGACTCTCTCTTTTTTTTTTTTTTTCCCCCCCTAGTGTGTCTAACGTCCTTTGCGTGTCTTGCTGAGCATTTTTGTTCAGGACTTGTTAACAGCTGCACTTCTGAGAAACGATTTCCGCTGCCTTTCTAATCACATCGGGTTCAGTTTGTCTCTCAAGCAACTCCAGGGATGCAAGAATCTCAACATGAGATATATCTAGTCCTATATCATTTGCACGCATGGGAATATAAAACAAACCCAGATGATTTGCTTTAAGGAGCAGTTTCTCAAGGTCTAGTTGTGTGTGTGCGTGCGTGTGTGTGTATTAAACTTTTCTCAACAGTAAAATGCCAAATCATACTTTGATGGCAGCGAATCTTTTCTTCACAAAGTCCTTCTATGTCTTTACTCTTTCCTGTACCGTTATTTTCTCCTTGTTTTTGGATCTTTGTTCACAAGTACAGCCCAAAAGGGAAAAAAATTTAAATGGATAAATTATCGACATCTGATTGGCAATTTGGTCAATGGCAATTGAGAATCCGAACTGTCATAATGGAAACAAATTGTTTAAAAATATCTATTTTTTTCCTTTCTGGTTATGCTAGATAAGTCCATCTGTATTTTAACTTCCTTATGTTGTTTTGAAGTAGATTCAGAATCACCAAGGCATTTTGCACCAGTTGATTACATGGAAACTCCAGAAGAAATTATCCGCAGACGGCATGATGATAAAGAGGTAATGCCCTCCTTTACGGCCTAATAACAGTTTGCAGCTCCACCTACAAGAAATATAGCATTCAGCCATACATAAGGACAGCTTGTATGTCCATGGCTATGTATATTGGAAGTCAGAGGAACTAGCTGGAACTAGTATGTTTTAATTTTAATACTACCTCTGCCACTGATATAATGTATAATGTGTAGTCCAGTTTAGCTTTTGTTTAAAATGAACCTGATAGTTCTTATCAATTGCACAAAATGATACATGAGGGCTTTAAAGAATGTAAAAAGGTTGGAGATGTATGTGAGATGTGGTACAACACCCCAGTACTCGCAGATAAAGATGAAATGTTTTTTCTGTAAGTGAGTTAAGGTTTTATTGTTCTCCAAGCAAGCCACTTGAGTCACTATTAGTCAAACTGGTGAGAACAGTACTTTTCTTGTGGGGGTCCTCAGGTTTTGAACAGCAAATGTAAAATATTTTAAGCTATCAGAAAGCGTGGTTTCCCCCCAGTGCAAACTAGAATTCTTTATGGCGTCTCAAGTTGTTGACGTCAGAGTGTAGCAGTTCTTTTTGAAATGGCTGGGCAACACTGGGATGAGCCGAAATAGTAGGAAAGCCACATAGACTTTTCAGCACTGACTGTATTCAAGCTGAGTTAAAGAAGTTATAAAGTGATTGCTTTCCAGGAAGCTGTTAATTTTCACTACCTGGGGGAAAAAAAAAAGTTATATTTTTAGTGTTAACTTTCTGAGTTAAAATAATGTTTATGTGTGCTTTGAAATATGGTGAAACCTGCTCTTATTTCCTATGTGAAAAATACATTTTTGCTGTCTTCTCCTGTGAAACAGTTAGTAATCCCCCCACTTTCAAAATCCAGCACGAAAACTTGTGTAAGAGCAAAACTCTGAATTCACTAAGACCTGCTGGCTTCAAATGAGTTAGCACAGAGCTGAACTCTTCAGCCTACAGTCAGCCCCAAAATGTGGAAGAATCCTTCTGCCCAGGTACTCAAGAATGCACATTTCCATTAGTGTGCCAGAGGCTTCAGAAGTCCAAAATAGTTCTTTGGGCTTTATTTACTTCATTTCATGAAGTGTATTACATGAGCCCAAAGGAAGTATGGGAGAACCTGATACCTGAAGGTGGTTAGGTGCTCTCCCAAGCTCCTTGCAAAGCTCAGGGGAGTTTGGTGCCTCGGAACGTACCTGTGGGGCTGATTCAGGTCTCTTGGAAGTCAATGAGAGAAACTCCATGTTGGTTGAAGGGGGTTTGGATCAGCCCTCTGTATTATCAGCAATCTTCTTAGAAGCTCCCAGGACCTGGCCAAAACTTAGAAAAACTCCTTGTTGACTTCCATCAGCTTTGGATCAGATCCTCTGTATGAGCTGGATTTCAGTTATACCATAGTGGTGATGTACTTTCTGTGCTTGCAAAACAAAAGGGTATTGTGTAGTTATTAGAATCAGTATTTTATTTTAAACTGTAAAATCCCAGCTATTTGCTGGGACCTCCAAAATTTTATTTATGTCACATTTATGGCAGCTTTTGAATGCCTTTAACTAGATGATTTACTGCCCATTTTATGCAATTTTATGGCAGAAACTTTTAGAGGACCAGAGACGGCTTAAACGTGAGCAAGAAGAAGCTGATATTGCAGCTAGAAGGCACACAGGGGTCATTCCAACGCACCATCAGTTTATCACTAATGAGCGATTTGGGGACCTCCTAAATGTAGACGATACAGCAAAGAGGAAATCTGGGTCAGAGGTCTGTTTTAGTTACCTCAGTCTGCTGCTTGACCCAAAGCAATATTTGCCTCTCACAATGTTGTGCTTTAGGCCGACATTAGCTCTTCAGAGAATGTCATTTGTTATTTTTTTCCACCTTTCCCTTTTCCATTCTGGCTTCATTTAGATCTGCTTTGACTCTTGTGCCTGGTAAATTAATTGATATCTCTACCAAGCTGCATATGTTAAAGCATGCCTGCTGAGAATTGCTGGTGCACACCTGAGATGCATGCCTTTAAATAGCAGCTACTTTTAGTGAATCAAAGGCATTCTACATCTTTTGCATCATATTGCTACATTGTCTTCTTGTCTGTGCCTTATGCTTAGAAACTTCATGTCTTTTTGATCCTGGCCATGTGACTGTCTCATGTTTTTTTTAGAAATGGATTGTTTCTTCTCCTCTTGAAAGATGCTTAATGTCCTTTAGAAACAATTGGAAAAAGTCTCAGCATGTTTCACCGCCTACAACGTGGTCGGTCTTTCTGAAAGAGACAAAGGAGGAGGTAGACAGTTTTCCCATGAGCCCAAGGCACTTTTCCCAAGGGCTGGATGCTAGTCCAGGTGTCCTGGCCAAATGCCTTTTCCTGCCTTAGGAATTGCTGCTGGGGCTCTGGACAGCAGCTCTGTTTCCCCAGAGGCACTGCACTGCCGTGGTGGGTGAGGCGGTCACCATGTGGCTGGAGTACCCTTGTCTGCCCTTTATGTAGTTTCAAATGGTCTGGTGCCACAGGAATATGACTGCTGCTTATTTTGTGCTCTATTACTGAAATTACTTTAAAATTGTCTGAATATTTTGTGGCCATTAGAAAACCAGCCAAGTAAATCAAGCTTTAAAGCCTAGGCCTGCTGTCAATGTCCTCTTTGGCTTTATAGCCACTGAAGATGTTTTTTTGGACATGTGCTTAATTTATTCATATTTCCTCCTCACCTTTGTCTCTTTCCTACCAATTTATACGGAGTACATGTGTCCCATTGCAGGATTCAGCAGGGCCAGGTAATAATCAATAAGAGCCACATCAAATAAAATCCTACTGGTTTTTTTTCCCATATAGTAAATTTTGCTTTTCCATTCACATGTCAAGGGAAATTTGGTCCTAGAGCCCCAGTAACTGTAGTTACTGGAGCAGCTTTCGTTCACCAGGGTTTGCCACATTTAAAAGTTTACTGCTGTTAAATCCATTTCCTGTAGAGCTCTTAATTACTGTTATACCAGAAGTTGGCACTTTTTGCCCTGGTGGGAGAGACCCATCCAGCATATTTGGACTGAAGTACCAGTTGTACACAAGCTTGTAGCAGAATACCTGCATTCAATTTCTTCCCCAGACTAATGTTAGCTATAGAAGAGTTTGGATGCTTTTCCTCAGAAGAGGGTTGAAATCCTAATTATTATTTTAATGTGTTGATTTTTTTTGATCTCTAGATGAGACCTGCTAGAGCCAAGTTTGACTTTAAAGCACAGACACTAAAGTGAGTACAGCTTGTTACTACTGCCTTGAGTGTTCTTCATCTGCTTTTTCCCCTAAGATGCAGCATTTATGAAGTGTCATGCAATTGGATTCATGTTTTGGGAGTGTCTTTCCAGCAGCTCAAAGCAAAGGTGCCCATAGTAAGGCAGGGAAAAGTAATATGAATCTTGCAGGTCGTAGCCTCTAAAGGACCTGTAGGAAAATGTCTTCTTTCTCAGTGCATCTGTATCCCATGTGATTTTTAGGGCAAACCCGCATTCTTTACTCTAACAAGTGAGCGCTCTACTCTGAGGGTGGGTGGAGCCATGGGAGAGCTCTCTGGCTGATGTTCCTCCTCACATCTTGTAAGCAGGATGGCTGTGTGAGACCTTTTGGCAGCAGCTCTGTCACTGCCTTTGTGCTGGAGAAGGATGGGATTCCCCTGCGTGACATCCCTGGTTGTGCTCCAATTTAGCGGCTGGAAGAACTGTGTTAGTAGCTTACTGTGTAAATCTGCCATACAGATGGTCAGAACACAGATATACAGAACAGCAGCATCCTTTTCAGTATGCTAAGCATAGCCCAAAGTCAGCAAGGGACTTAAACACATGCCTAACTTTAAGCATGTAGGTGGGCCCTTGACTCAAGATTTTCCTGATTTGGGACTTAAAATGGTACAGAGTGGTCGCTGCTCCCCTGGCATCTGTGGATACACCAGTGGATGTTTCTGGTGGCATTGTTGTACCTCTGAGCCCTGTTGTAGTCCCTCGGGTGAATCACACAGCACTACTCGTTCTTTTTGGTGAACGCTGCTGCAAAGAGAAGGCCTGGAAGGCCTTTCCCTTTGCATGAGCCTGGAGAAGCTCTCATTTTAACATTGCTGGGGAGGGAAGAAAGAAGAAAAAAATTCAGCGAAGGACCTGCTTTTTTTTTCTTTTTTTTGGGTGCTGATGTCCTGGGAATATTTTATTATATGTTCTGTAGGTGATGATTTGTAATGATTTACACAGCATCTCCCCAGCACCTGTAATAAAACTGAGGCAGATGTAGGGTGTAACTTTTGTGTCCCTTGAGCAAAACGTAACAGGGTGCCAGACAAAAGTGAAGGAGAGCTTGCGAAAATTGTGTTAGGAAAGGCTGGGTTGGTTGTTTTCCTGTGGGGACGCAAGTAGTAGGTTTATGAGCCTAGTACAAGCTGCTCACAGTGGGAGTTCCCTGAGCTGCAGACATTCATAATTTTAGCACTGAAGGCAGTAGATTGAAATCCCAGTTGTTAGCCCAGGTGAGGTCAGTGGTTGCACAATCACAGGCTGACCAGAAGTGTAATCGTTGCAGGATCAACACTGGCATGTGAAGGGGTTCATCTAATCAGCAAACTAGCTTCCATTAAAATCATGTGTCTCTTTGGAAGGCACTTGTGACATGACCTGTTTCAAAATGGGAATTGAGCATTGCTCACCATATCCAACGTGGAAAGCAGCCAGTGGCATCTTTTGCTTGAGCTTGACCCCATTGCTGCTGGAGGTTGTGTGGTTAGTAGGGCCCTCGTAGGCCAGCTTTTTTGACGGGATGCCCAAAGAGCAAGAGAGTCCCTGCACATCACGATATGAACAGGGTAATTCTCAACATGTAGCTTTCACTTTGGGTGGAGCATGATTTGTGTCAACAGGGCTGATGCAGACCTCGGTACCTAGGGATTGCTGGACAGAAAAAGAACACATCTGTTCTCCAGTGAAGTTCTGATGGAGTGCTTGTGTTTTTAACAGGGAACTTCCTCTGCAAAAAGGAGATATTGTTTACATTTACAAGCAGATTGACCAGAACTGGTATGAAGGTGAACACCATGGCAGAGTTGGCATCTTCCCACGATCATACATAGAGGTAGCTGCTTTCCTTGCAGGTGTTCTCTTTGCCTACTCCCTTTCTACCAGTGACCAGTTTATGGGCTTTTTGTATGTGACTCATTTGATTCTGTTTGTTCATTCTAGCTCCTCCCACCAGCTGAGAAAGCTCAGCCCAAAAAGCCATTACCGTTGCAAGTATTGGAATATGGAGATGCTATTGCTAAGTTCAACTTCAATGGGGATACCCAAGTGGAAATGTCCTTCAGAAAGGTAGGACTTTTGTTCTGCTGATGAATTGAATCCAGACAAATGCTGAAGTTTTTTAACACTAGTAACTTGCACATTCCAAATGAAAGCTCCAATAAGATGAACTCTGTATTCAGGAAGGATTCCTTATCACCCATGTTTTTACTCCATAGTCATTTAGTGCATTGCAGTGGCAGTGTTGCAGGTAGGCTGAATAAGAAGTGCCAATTGCTTCCTTAGTGCTAGCTGAGAAGATACTTTGAGCACAAGTGCTGGAAACCTGGCTCTGCAAGGCAAATTAGATATTTGGTGACATGTCTCCAGTCTGATCCTCTCCAGTGGAGATGCACACAGTCACATGAGAATGGCGATATAGAAAAGAAGGAAACTGGGTTCACCTTCCTCCATACTACAAGCCAAATCATTGAGCAGAGGCAAGTGAGATTCTGCAGTATTGAAGTGACTGGCTAGACCTGACTGCAGAGTGAAGGGATAGGAATGGGTTGTGTAATGGCTGTTCAGAGCAAAGTCAGCCATATTTAGATTAAGTAGCAGCATTTCTCCATCTCAAACAGCTTTCTGTTTTGATGCTCAGATTAGATCTTGTCTGTCTTGTCTTTTAATTATACATGAAGGTGGCGCTTGCAGTTTATATTAAGGATCTGGAAGTCACTTCATTTGTCAGCAAAACAGGAGAGAGCATAGAGAGACCTAGTTTAAACTGCAGACCTGTGCATACTCCCTATACACCTCATACCCCTGAGAGTCTTGCGGTCAGCCTGAAACTGCTGGTTTCCCGTCTTGTAACTGGCTTTAGTCTTGAAAATGTGAGCATAACTGAGGCTGCAGACAGCCCAAGTCAGCACCAGATCTGCATTTTCTCCTTCTCTGAACTGAAAATTAGGGTTAGGACCACATAACTGGGAAACAGGGGAGGCTGACGTCAGCTGCAACAAGACTAAATATGTAATCTGCTTTGGAATGATGAACTATGTTAAAGTCAGGACTACATTACTATTCCTTCCCATAGGGTGAAAGGATCACGTTGATTCGACGAGTGGATGAGAATTGGTATGAAGGAAAAATCTCTGGCACCAATCGCCAAGGCATCTTCCCTGTCACTTACGTGGAGGTGCTCAAACGGCCAGTGGTCAAGAATGCCATCGACTATCCTGACCCACCCGTGTCCCTCTCCCCTAACCGCAGCATGACAGCTTCACCACAGGTATCTGGACTAGATGCAGCCAGTTACAGCACCTTGCAGAACAGAGGGATGTTGCCATTGCTGTGCAAGAAGCAATAGCTGAAAAAAGCCGTAGCTAAGACTAGTGTTTTGCACAGTAAAAGCCATGTGCTCCCTGCAGTATGCTGCAATTGCAGGAAAAGGTGATGTTTCATTTACCAGAAAGGTTAATGAATGGGTCATTAGGGGATTTGGAGACTCAGCTTTTCATCTCTCATCTGTAGCTTGAATTCAGGCCAGGTTGAAAGGGCCACAGTTCACAGCTGTCTGAATAAATTTCACTGCCAGAGATGGAATGAATTGGTGATCCAGCTCCTCCTGAGTGTGTGTTTACACTTTACAGACCTCCACTGTGATGAATGAATTTTTTATTATGACTATTAAAAGGGCGTCACACACTGTTACAGTCTGTAGGAGTCATTATGTTGATCCCAGTCAGCTTGAATCAAGCTGTATACTTACTCCTGAACCCACGACCAAGGTTTTGGGAGACAGGGTCAGGAGAGCAGCCTGTATTATTTGAAATTGGTACTAAATGAATTTAGGTTTTGAGAGCAGGCCAGTCTGGGATCTTCCATGAATATTAGATTCGTTATGAACCATACTGCAGTTGAAACCAGAAATCAAAATGGCAGCAGTTAATTGTATGCGTGTCCCAGAATGTTTGCCTTGGAAAATGTATCAGGGAGGCGGTGAGTCTCTAAATACCTTTGTTTTGCTCTCATGCTGCAAATACTCATGCTTGAAGGTCAGCATACGTGTCTGGGTCACAGCCATGAGGCTCTGGTGCATCCCCCGTCACCCACGGGACCAAAGCAAGGTCATTCTGAGGTCAAGACTGCAAGGAACAAAAGTGGAGAATTGGGATCGGGAGGAAGGGGCATACAGTACAGGACAGATGGGACAGGCTGCCATGGCTCATGCCTGGTGTCTGTCTGGGTCTTCCCTAAAAGGAGTGTCTTTATTCTTAGCCACTGTGTAAAGAGGAGAGACTTGTTGCTTGTTTGGGGTTCCCTGTCAAAGTGGACCTCAGCTGAGCTTTTCTGTTTGAGCTTGGCAGTCTCTCCATAGCTGTGGCCTGTCTGCCACCAGCTCTCTGCAAGCTTCTGCCTTTGATGGAAGGGATTGTATCCACCCTTTTTTGGTTTCCTTTGCTATTCTTTTGATTCCTCCCCTAGCAAATCAATTCTCTTCCTTACTTTTTTGCCTAACTTGGCAGAGGACTGAGAAACGCTCTGATCAGTGCTAATGTAGCTGATCTCACTGACATCGCTGGTGGTAATAGCTAAGGGCAGAACTCAGTCATGTGTTCTGCCTTTATAGACATAGGACCTACTTTAACCACCTAAAGACCAAATAGCCACAGCTGGCTTTTTTGATCCCTTTCTCCACAGCTTCAGCAATGCAGGTTTCTTGAGGAGCAGGCATTGCTCATGCTAGAGTTGGATAAAGTCAAAATTCATTGCAGCAGTGAATTCTGACTGGGTCCACAGTGTGAGTTGCTGGGGCCCCAGCTATTACTGCCAGGCCAGTCAAATGCTGCATACTGCCATCATGGATGGTGGCTTCAACTGCTTCCTGAGGGACTTAGGGCATATAGTATGAAGTCTAAGGTCTTCCACAAGACATTTTGTGTCTGGGATCCTGGCAGAGGCTGGAGAAGGGTATTAGCAGCACAGATACAGACTGGACTCCGTGGTTGGAGAAGCTGTGGACAGCACGTTCTCCAACATGGTGCACCTGTCTGTGGAAAACTTATGCACCATGCTTGGTCACAGATCTGCTCCTCTCCACACTCACTCTCTTTCCTTTTACTTTTGCTTGGTCTTTTTATATTTTCCTTTATTATTTTTTGTTCATTTCTTTCTTTTTCTCTCCTGCTTTTGTCTCCTTCAAGTCTCCCAGCTCTGAGCTGCTCCATACACCAACTCCTCCGCCTTTGCCTTTCGCGCGCCGCGCCTTATCTCCAGAGGTGCAGGCGGTCACATCTGAGTGGATTGCTCTGACCGTGGGAGTGTCTCCTAGCACCACTCCTGCCATAACTCCTCCATTGCCTCCTCCGCCTGAAGCCTCCCTCTCTCACACTGACTATCTCTCGCCTTCTGCTGCAGCCAGCCCTTCCCCCACGGTCAGCCTCCACCATTCTCATCTCTCTGGCTCCTCGACTCCCAGGTCCATTAAATCCCCATTGCCCTCTTACTCATCCAGACCTCAGTCCTCTGCTCGCAGTTTCTATCAGGCCACTCCGCAAAGCGAAGAAAAGTTTGTTGGCTCCCCTTCTCCCAGCGTGAGCTACTCTAACTCCCCTCGCTGGGCAGTGGAGAGCCCCGAAAGCATCCTCGCAGAGCAGCGTGACACCAGTGGCAGCCAAGCCTGGCTCCAAAAGACTAGAGAGGGCAGCAGCAACCCCGAGCAGGGTGCTCGTCCTGTTCCCAAGATCTCTGTTGAGCGCTGCCTGAAACCATCCCAACTAGACATGCGTGTGAGCCCAGAAAAGAGACCTGTGGGTTCCTCTGAGGACAACCAGTTGTGTCAGGAGCTAATGGCTATTGTGCAGGGAGGTAAAACAGAGAAAAGAGGCGTGAGGAAAGGTGATCTGGGAAAGTTTCAAAGCGGGGAAAAGAAGGTACTTCTGCATGTGTGTGTGCTGCTCTGAACCCCTGATTTTAACTGGTGTGTTGAGGTTTGTGCTGCTCTGCCGGCCAGGCAGAGCCAGTGGCTGCCACATGTCATTTTGGTCTTAGGATCAGACCTTCTTCCAGAGGTCACCAGTGGCATTCACTGGATAGCAGATCAAAAAGTTTTAGAAGAGGGCTCAGCAGCAGTGTAGTTAAAATTATTTTAGAATAGATAATAACACAGGACTGACTCAATTGGTTACATCTAATGAGGTGATTGTCCCAGATAGTGGCTATTACCAGACGTGTCAGATGAAAGTATCACACAGGCCTCATGCCCATATACCTCACTGTGTAGAATACAGGCAATTCCTTGCTATTTAGAGATTTTCCGGTGTGCAATGGATCATCTTTGGTGGTTGAATTTATTTGTTCCTCCTAAAGCTAAGGACTGAAAAGCCTTGTAAATGTCAGCCTGGCTCCTAGAATCACAAAAGCTGTCCCCTGTTGGTCCTGGAGCCTGTGGTTTAGTGAACCTTAGTCTGGGATGTGCGTGACTAAGGGAGGCTTGATTGTTATCTATGCACTGAGTGGAATTTATTATCTTTGCATTTCCAAAATGATGTGAAAGGGTCTAGCCACAAATGATAATTAGACCTAGTGATATTTTTCCCCAAGAGTTTTTAGTTACATGTAGCTGTATGTTACGAGGAGAAGGAACATAGAGGAACCTTCCAGTAGATTCTACAACATATCTTCTGCCCCCAGTCTTGGTGTAGGAGATCTGCCTTACTTTGCAGCTCTCACTTGACTTGGGGTCCATTATGCTAGCCATAATACATAATACAGCTAGCCAAAATACATTACAGCACCCCCATGCTACCTTGTATAATAGTGAAAGTTTGGAGAGCTCAAAATCATAGAATTATAAATACTGTCTTGGATGCACTGCAACAGCCTCCATGACATACCCTATCTAGCCAACATTAAATAATGAGGAACTAGGGTTTCTAAGATGACACATTTCACACTGGCAAATCTTATGACAAATTGTTTGATTTCTGCTTGAATCATAACCAGAAGTATATTGAAAGCTGTATAAAGACTGTGCTGTTTACCATCTGGTTATATTTTTAGTAGCATTTTTTACAGGCATAACCTGCATGTTTAAAACAGAATGAGGTGGTCAGCTCAGACAAACCAACTGGAAACTGCACTTGCCCTTGCATGGAGTTATGTTTGCTGTGTGTGCATCAAATTTACTGGATAGTAGATGCTCTTATCACTAGCAGTGATTGTGATAAGAGAGTGTGTGCCAAGCTGACCAACTTTTCTTTTCTTCAAAAGACTGCAGACTCAAAAGCATTCTCTTCATCTGCTCCTCTCTCTTCCTCTGCCCTCTCTTCCTCTACTGTCACAACACAGCCACCTCCCAGACTTACACGCAGAGTCAATAAGCCACAGGTAATCATCTTTCCTGATTACTGTTCCATTACTTACAGTTGATTCCATGCCATGCCATTGTTTTATCATATGCTTGTTCAGCCATTCATTGATTCCACAGGTGAGATATTTCTCCTGTCATTTAATTCAGAATTTTTATTTTTTAAAAAAATCATTTAAAATTACTTCCAGGCTGTGCAGAAGGGCAGGTATGGGCAAAATCTTCAGCTGGTGCAAATCCATATAGCTCGAGTCTGGGTTTCTGCCAGTTTGTACCAGCTGAGGATCTGATTTTCTGTTCTTCCAAAGGATTAACCCAGGGCTTATTTAGTTCTGACCTTGAGTTCCTACAGCTCAATTGCATTATAAGGCAGTATTGGTGGTCTTGTTAGTGGGAATGATGTAGTGTGAGATACTTTGCTTCAGGTTTTGTTTAACCACCTGAGATCAGGATTGAGGGTTTGTGTGTCTCGGAGCTGGGGGTAAGGCATGCACAACTTGATATCAACCATGTCAGGGACCTGTTCCAGCCTGCTCAGGTAGGATTCAGAGGTTCTCAGCTCTATCAGTGAGAGCTACAAACGCCTTCAAAGAGGAATGCGGTAGGGTCTGTGCAGCATAACCAACTCAGCCTCAGCACTGTGTGACTGGGATGTCCAGGGTCCGGGAACGAGCAGTGCTCGCAGCTCCTGGTGTCTTGTCAGTCCTTTCAGGCAGCTTCCACAAGATGGCAATATTTGAAACAGAAAGCTCATAATTAGCAAAAACTGGACTGAGCTTGTAGTGATAGGTACTGGGGAAGCAATCTTTGGCTTGATCAGTGAACCAGGCAGGCTGCTCATGCAGGATGAGTGTGGGAAGTAGTTGCCAATGTTACTTATTTTCTTGATCAGTTTATGAGAGTGAGATACAGCTTTAACCCTGAAATTTTCCTCTTACCTTTACTCACCTCGTTTCCCTCCAGTCATGAGCTTGCACAACTTTTTAATGAACAACCACCTCCTGCTTCCCTTTCAGTTTCAATATCTGAGTCCACTAGGATACATATTCTGCTTCACGTTAAAAATCCACAGAAGTTTTCTGTGTTGGCCTTTCTCCTGACCTCTGATCTGCTTGGTCCTGCTGGTGCTTGCACTGGATGTATGTGATTCAAAAGAGCAGGAGCAAAGAGCCACATTTAGGGAAAGATGTTTCTCCCGAGTGCCGACTAGCACACAGTTCTATTTTGGGTGTTGCACCTGGTTGTAATAGGACCCTGTGGCCTTTCTTTGGAGTCAAAGTCAAGCCAAAATTTGTATTTTATATGCCTTGACAATCAGAGCATTGTCAGTGTCAAGTTAAAACTGTATGTGACATTAGCGGTAGTCTTGACCTCCTTTCCAGCTCTGGGTCTACAGTTGTTTAGGGAGCAGGAGAGGTATTTATATGTGCAAATGGCTTCTCATTATCTGCGTGACCCATACAGAGGCTGATGGCTTCAGCAGAACTGCGGATAATACCCTGGAGGCCTTTTCAAAAATCTGTCATCTTTTCATTGATTTTAATCAAATGAGAAAAGCACTTAGTAGACATGGAAATGAGACATTACATTTGGGTTTTGTTTCCATTGCTGTCCATCCCTGGTGTTTGAGGTATTTTACCATTTTGAATTTTAGTTTTCCTTCTCATTATAGAGAACCTCCCCAGTTATGAAATTCTGACCCAGGGTTTTTTGCAGGTTTAAGACCCCTTTGGTACAGGACTGGTGTAAGGACTGCTTTCTTGCCTGTTCTGTTGAGTAATAATATAAAGTGCAATGACTCTTTTAGCTATTCTGAAGTTATTCCCTTTTGTTTAGTTTCACAGTCCAAACTAAAAAGAAAAAAGAACAACCCCACAGCATGTGAAAGATATTTCAAGTATAACTTAGAGATAATTTGTTTCAGTATTCCAGTAAAACATGATATTAAGCAGTAATGTAATCTATCAAATTAATTTATTTCAGGGGACCCTCAGAAATTTTCTGGTTTAATTCCTGTTGTATTCTGAGGTCCTCTTAGTGTGACAGTCAGCAGTGGTGCTAGCGAGTGCGTGAGCAGTGCAGCAGCTTCAGCCCTGGAGCCGGACTGCAGCCGGCCGTGGGGTGGGGAAGGCAGGAGTGGCTGGACGAAGGTCCCTGCATCGCCCAACAGTGTGAGGGATGTCGGTGGGGGGCTGTCTGCTCCTTTCCACTTGTACAAAACCACTCAGGCAGAGCGGTGAGTAATTTCACCCACTTTGTGCTGATAGAGAGGAGAGCATATGAGGAGGATGCTCAGACCCCATGTTCCCCAGCACAGACCAGCTATGCTTACTTAGCATGGTCATTACCTAGCACCATCTCCAAGGTAAGCTTTTATCCCCCCCCAGTGGTTTTCTGCTGCTCCACAGGTCCAGCACGGCAGTGTTTCTACCCAGCGCGTTTATTGTCCAAGCCAGAGCTGCACAGCCTGCAGCAGGTGTTGGTACCTGCTCCCCATGGGAGATGCATTTTTCTGCTGTAGACACAGCCTTCAGCTTCTGTTCTAGGGGCCAGGGAGTCTTTCCATTGACTTTGACAGCCTTTAGGTCAGGCTGCTCTGCACTGCAGCCTTTTCAGGGTCCTTTGTGAGAGCTCTTTGGCCAGCTTTCCCCTCACTTTCACCAGAGCCGGGGCTTGGTGTGTGTGGAGGTTTTCTTTTTTTTCTGTCGGCTGGGCTGGGGAGTCCTCCCTGCTCATGGTTCTCCATTCACATGTGGGAGCATCACTGCCGATGCGTGCCCTTCTCTGAGGGGATACCAATTTGTCTGTCTGTCTTGTCTGTCTGTTAGTCTGTTCTGCTTAGCTTTCTCTTTGCTTATGTAGTCCTTTAACTCCCACCAGAAAGGTATGGAAGAAGATGCATAAACAAGAGCTGCAATGACACACTGATGACTCTTGACATCGCTAGGAGCAGGGAGAACACTATTGAGTAGCCCCAGCATCTTTTTTCCTAACAGTTAAAAACCTGCCTCAGGGCTTTTCTAGGCTCTTAACATAGAACCTTTTTCTGGTATTCTTACAAACCTCTGGTGCTCTTTAGATCCATCCTCAAACTCCATATGAGGTGGAAACAGTGGCCAGCTGTGCTTCAAACTGACTGTACTGCATATTTGTATAGTCTGTAGACATGGAGACATAGACGCTTAAGCACCTGCTTAAGTTTATTCACTTAATCTTTACAAAGGATGTAGTGTGACTGAGGGGGTAGGATTTGAGTTGTCCTCATGGGTTGTAAATACTTAGTCACTTTTAGGGCCCTCAGTTTACCTCCAGCAGCAGCAGGGCTGGCTCAGTGTTTTGGGGGAACCTCTGTGTTTTATACTTCGGAGCTGTGCCCCACACTTGCTGATTCCTCAGCCACCTCTGGCACATGGAGCCACCACTGTAGGTAGAACATGGGCTTTCTGAACCTGTGTTTGAAGAGCATTTGGACCTATAACGCATTTTTTTGTCTTTATTCTCTTCTCTCCCTGCAAGAATAATATAGTGTTGTGTTTTTTTTTTTTTTTTTCAAAAAGCTATCTAGGCCATGCTATCACGGTCACTTGTCTGAAGCAGTGGGGTGGTACATTTACAGCCTAAAATTATGGGATCTGATCTGGTCAGTTTTTCATCCTGTTTGGCTAACGCTGCATAGCTGCTGACTGTGGGGTGTATCATCACCTCACTGTAGGACTCTGCTGTAGCCCTGGGAGTTAGTGCAGAGACACCCACTGCTTTGGTAGGAGCTGCCTGGATCTCTGGAGCAGAGGCCAGAGGGGATCCACTTAGTCGTGTGTCTTGTCAGGAACTGGGGGCTGCTGGGAGGGCAGGGGACTGCTTGGCCTCTGCCCCTGCCCAGCTGCCTCATGGAAGTCCCCGTGAGGATCCTGCCAGGAAAGGGAACGTGGCCAAGTTTCTGATGCTGGTAGACTGCACCTCCTGGTATTACACATACAAGCCTGCACCATGGAGCATTCAGAGGTAGTGTCAATTTTTTAGCTTTCAAGTAACTAATTTAATTCATAGTTATTAATGCTTTTTGGAAGAAAACCTGGGCAGGGAGGTCATAAGTAATCAATGAGAAATGGACCACATGCTCTCATGGAGCAATTCCAGCAGTCAATTTATTAGTGTGGAGCAGAGAAGCACTTTCCTGAATTAAAAAAAAATCATTCTTACAGCTGCCTCTCACCTCAGCCTGGAAGCTGGTTTTCCCAACTAGTTGACCACCTGAGTTAGCTCTGATCTCATCAGATTTGATGCACTATATCCAGTTGGCCTACACAATATTAATTTTAAATGTCTAATTTTCCTTTTAGGGCTGATGATAGACAGGCAGGAATGATTTCCAGAAAGCCTGTGACAATTTCAGGTTCCACAGTAAATGCTGTGAATGCGAATTCCACTGCAATTAGCCCATCCAACTTACATTTCATTTTCTCTCTATGGAAATACACGTGGTAACAGAGCACTGTTTCTTAGCGCAGTGATCCCAGATTCCAGCCCCAGACAGTACAGCTGACTACAAAGGAGTTGCTGTGGGGTTGGGTTGGCCTAGAGTGGGTCACAGTCCTCGAGAGAAGAGATGGTTTGCTTTAATACAGTGATGGCCACAGCTCCAGAGGTCCAAGATATGGTTCAGAGGAGCTTTGAGAACAGGAATTACGCAGGGATGAGCTCATCACCTTGCACTGCTCCAAACTCTTTGAGCTTGCTTGGGCTGAAGGTGTCACAAACCTCTTTATCCTCTGCTTCTGCTCTGTTTCGGGGTGTCATGAGAAAGCAAGCCTTTTACTGAAGAGCATTGTTGAAATGAATAAAGAGGAGGAGGGAAAGCATAAAAATCGAGGCCTTTGGAATTTGGGTTGAAAATTGTGTTGAATGATCGCAGAGGATGGCAATGCTCTGTATCTTATCCAATCCACTTTACCAAGTAGTCTTGCAGGTAGTACAAATAACCCTGCGCTAGTTCAGACATCCCGTTTGCTCACAGCATGCCCCTTGCTTTCAGTGGGTGTTTGAATATGCAAAAAGTGTGCAAAACCAGGCTCTGGATACATGAGCAACTTTCTCAGTGACCTTCCCTGTAAAAACCTCCAACCCCAAACACTGTGATTTTCCTTGCTGTGCCCTGGGACACATGAGTCCCTGTGAAGAGTTGTGGCTGGGGAGAGAGGCAGGGCAGAGTCCAGAAGCTTCACAGGTGGTGGTGGTTGGAGCTGAGTTTTCCAGTCAGGGCCTCCTCTGACCTGAAGCTCTGCCTCATTGTGGGAATTAACAGAGCAGCTGAGATCCTCGCTTGGTACAAGCTAGAGTGATTTTGATGGGGCTACATGGCGTTGTGCCTTCTGAGGACCTGAGCTAGTCTTTTTTAAGAAGCAAGCAAGTTACTCTTCTCTCCTGTGTCAAAGTCATTGAGGACTTTTCTAAAAACAGCAGCAGATTCCTCTCAGCATGCTTTTGGCCTTTCAAGTTTGATGGTCTCAAGTATGTGCTTCTGTCCTTGTTTTTTTTCCCCCTACAGGAATGCAGTATGACACTATGTACCATTTCTGGTTGTAGCAGTGTCCATAACCTTCCACTCTGATTCCCTGCTCTGAGCTGCTGTTTCGCTGTCACCTTTCTCTTTGCAGCGTTCTGTGTGCTGCAGTGCCGTTGCGTTACTGTAGCCTTAATGTCTCTCGTGTAAATGAAAGACCTTGTTGTCCAAGAAGCATGGTGTTGGGGTGGGGAGGGGAAGAGTTGTTCATTTTCTTTTGTTGTGTGCACTCCATTTAATTTTTTTTAATTCTGACCGGTATAACATCTGCTAAAATGTCTTCCTTATCATTTGCTTGGTGATCACACAGCCTTCCCACCATTCATTGAGAGCTGGACCAGATCTCACAGAGTCTGAAAAGAGCTATGTGGTAAGGCCACTGTTTAAATCAGATGCATAGTCCTAGACTCTCTTCACCCAGACAGTAATACCTCAGTAGAGATAAAATGCCAGCACTATTTTTAGTGGCAAAGTAGGTACATATTTATCTATTTGCATATATTGTTTTGTTTGCAACAGAAAAGGGGAATTGAGCAATTAGAAAAACTGTCATAGCCAATGAGGAGTTGAGCTAATTGTGCTGCCAGTCCCTCAGTATAAGTTAAATGAAGCAAAATGCATGAATGGAGCAGCCTGCCTTGCATTCTTGAACTGACTTCATAGCATTTGTAATGGTGCCACTGCATAACTAATTGCAACCTCTTATGCTGCTGCTTTTAAAAATATATGTATATGTATTTGTTACAAATCTTCAAACTAAATGCCAAATTCTTCTGTATCTTGCCTGTTTTTCCATGCTTACACCTGGATCCCTTCTGCACTCCACTACCTGGATATTTACCTGGATCTACAAATCTTTTTTTTTTTTTTTTTTTTTACTGGACTTATGTGCTGCATCTGGGATGTCCCATCTCTTCTTGTCTATATTTTCCCCTCCCTCCCCCCTGTTGACTGTCCTTTGGGTGTTCTTGGATGTCAATGCTGCCTACCACGCAGGAAGCTGTTTGCAATGAGATCATAAACATTGCAGAAAAGTCTGTTCATTACTGCAGTACTGTTTCTCAGCCTCTTGACTCTCGCCACAAGGTGACCTCTAATGACCATAAACCATCTCTCATCATTTCTCAGCAACCTCAAGCACAGCAGCAAGGAGCCAGCCCTGACAGAAGTCAAACACCACGAGACATGTAAGTCCTTTTGGCTCCCATCTCTTCCAGGGGCCTTGTCTCTGACTGGTGGTGAAGATAGTATGAAAGCTTCAGCGTTTCAGGAGTTAAATTAGAATTATGGGAAAGTGTCAGCTTTTCTTTAAAGAACAAAAATAGCCACATATCATCATAATGAGTAGTTTAAAACTGGGACCTTTGTGTCTGTATAGCACCTGAAACAATGACCTCGTGATCCAGGACTGGGTCTCCTTTGGGCACTTGATTCATGTTGGTTATGGAGACGATCTCAATGTCTTTGTATCCTGAAGCTGAAGACAAATTAATATCCACTGGCTACACCTGGCTCATATGGTGTGGGTCAATGTGTTCACCCCTGTTCTTAGCTTCTCACAGTACAGTGAGCAGTCCCAACACCGATGCCACTTGGTGCGTGGTTGGCCAGTTCCGCAGATGAATTGATGGCTGAATGATCTGAGAGACCAAGGCTGAGATTTTCAAAGCTGTCTGGTGGGTTTAAATCTGGAGCTGCCATTAGGCTTGGTGGGGCCTTTCACTGATGGTTTTGAGAATAGTAGCCTGCACTGTGTGCTAAGGACTGAAGTTCCTTGGCAGCTGGCTCCTGAAAGGAGCCTTTGCTTTCCCCCGCCCCTTTACACAGAATGGAAAGTCTCACATCAGCTCTATTTTCACTTCCCACAGGCAGCGGATCCAAGCCTCCCTAAATTTGCCCAAAGATTGTTTCCACTCCATAAGGTTCCTTTCTGATAAATACAGAGTGGCTCTGGTGCAAGCAGTATCTCAGGGTTCAACCTTAGATTCTGTTTGCACTGTACCTCCTCAGCCATGATTTATCCAGCAACCTTAGTGCAGCAGAGTAGGCAGTATCTTTTTCTGAAGTCCTTCACTGTGCCATTTGGTCATTCATGGCCCTGCCAGTGTGCCTGGGCAAGGGAACAGATGTCTCATTTAGCCCAGGAATGAGTGTATCCAGGTTTTCGCTTGCATTCAGTAGGGTGTCTGCACTCGTATGCTCTCTAGGTGCTACATGTTAGGAAGACTCTGGTTGTTACAGTCTATGGAGACATCTATACGGCAAAAAGGAAACAGAAGCTTTCCGCATATCCCACACAGTGCAGGCGTGACACTTTTTACTGCCATGGCCTTGTGACAACAGCCAGTTTAATGCAGTTGGCTTCCACCTCTCAAATGGAAAACACAGATCCAGATTGCATTGAACACAATATAATAGGAATTAGGAAGGAGAAGGGAGACGTCTCCTTCTGAAGGGATGTCAGGGAAGTCCAATGGCTAACGTGCAGTATCTTTCTGGTTTTAGAGTTAGCTACCAAGCCCTCTACAGCTACACTCCTCAGAATGACGATGAGCTGGAACTGAGGGATGGTGACATTGTCGATGTCATGGAGAAATGTGACGATGGCTGGTTTGTGGGTGAGTGTGACGCTTGCCTGTCAGCAGAGCTTTTTGAGATGCAGATGAGCAATTTTGCAGAGCATCTGGAAGTTGCTTTCATTTGCGGGGTCAAAATGGTGAAAAAAAAATCAGCTCAACTTTTTTCATAATTTCTCATCTTTTCCCACCAAGAACACTAAAATTAGGGTGCAGGGTGGTGGAGCTTTGTTTTCCTTGCTAGGTCTCTAGTTTTTCCTTTTTTCTCTCTTAATTTCCCTGTTACCCTCTTCCTCCTGATCCTTCTTGCTCACACAGATGACAGAGCAACAGAGGGAACCAAAGAAAACTGGATTTTTGTAGCTTTTCCAAAGCTGAGGGAGCCATGGCAAGTTACAGAAAGTGGCAAGAAAGAGACGAAGGGAACACATGGATGGGAGTTGCAGTCCCTGAAAATCCAGCCTCATCTGTAGCTGTATGTTTAGCAAAATCTAGCCCTTTACCTTCAAAGAATGCAAGTCTGGACAGTGTTCTCCATCTCAACACTGCAAATCTAGGCTTGTTATCTTTTCTGAAGGGAGATTAGCTCATTTACACTGATAGGAGCTTGGCATCTAGCCTATAGGCCCAGGACCTTTCACCAGCACCTTTTTAAGTGTTAAAAGGGAAGACCAAAGATGATTAGTAGCAGAACTAGTTGTGATCTTGTCTATACCAAAAGGCTCTTTGACCAGGACCTCTGTTTAGTTTTAGAAAGCAATGCCTGCAGATTGCCACCTTTTTAAACCCCTAAGCCTTCCTTACATGGCTCCATCTTACTCTGGCTTCCTTGTGTTTTATTTTGCAACAGGTACGTCCAGGAGAACAAGGCAATTCGGCACCTTCCCAGGCAACTACGTGAAGCTTCTGTACCTGTAAAATAACAGTGATCCCACAGTGACAGTGATGGGGTTGTTTTCCAGATGGTGTTTTTAAACAGTGAAGAAACAGACAGTTTATGAATGTAATAGACAAGAGATGAGACGTGTTAGGAGGATGTGGTTATGTGGTACAGTATTGAGTTGAATGTGTAGCCCTGCTTCCACGGATTCAGGGTGTGATTTGTTTGCTGAAGAAGAGACAGTTTCTAGTTTACAGTGCTGCCTTTGTGTATTCCTCTCCCCTCCCCAGCAAGAGTTCTGGTGATAAACTTAATTTGTATGGAGTACTTACCTCTGAGAAGGCTTCAGGGAAGCACACGGTATAGGTTTTGTTTGTGTGTTGAGATAGGATAGTGCTTTGGGGCAGTATGCAGCCTTGCAGCCGCTCCCTTTCACTGGCAAGGTTCAGGGAGGCCCGGCTTTCTTCCCGGTTTCTGCCTCGCTGAGGACTCACTTTGCTCTGCCTTCCACTTCCATAGAAAACCCTTCCTTTGTGTCATGCATCTTAAGGCCCAGCAGAGGCAGAGGACAGCTGATATGGTTAAACTGCAGAGCTCTGTGTGGAGGAGTTTGGGACTGGTGGTTTAATCCAGAGAGGTCAGCCAACGCATAATGCAAATTCGCAAAAATCCCAAACCCTTTAATAACGTTATTACCTATCTCTGCAGGGTTTTTTTCTTTTGTGCAGGGTGTGTGTGTGTGTGACTGTATTGTGTGCATCAAAACGAACTGAGTCCTGTTTTTTAAAGGGAAATCAGCCTGGCTTTGACATTTATCTGCACAAAGAATAGAACCAATAAACAGAACATCCGTGAGAGCAAATCCTGTTTGAGTCCTATGGCCGTTCACTTTCTCTGCTCCTCCTGCCCTGTTGCTGGCCCTAAAGGATCACACACTTCTCAAAGCGTACTCTTTGGCATGAAGACTTTGCTTCTTTCCTGGCATTAAATCTTAGAGGCTCTGATAAATCTGAGCAACATATCACTGAGGGTGCCTCTTTTTTTTTCTTTTTGGTTCCAGTATCGATGGCAGGTCTTAAACAAATACATGCATTTTGGCTGCCTCTTAGTCATACAAAAAGGTCTGATCAGTTTGGAAAGCTGTTCCCAGCATTTGTTACCAGTTACATAGATTCGTATTTCCTTGAGGAAAAAAAACATGGCTTGGCTGTATGCTTGTCTGTAAATCCACTATGAATACTCTTTTGATAGACATTTTGTTATTAAGAAAAAGCATAAACAAAACCGGTTCTATCAGACTCTGCTTCCTACAGTTACCATACAAATAGCAAAGGGTTAGATTGCTATTTTGTCATAAGCCGTATTTAATAATATAAAATGCCTATTTTTATGCTGATGCTTTTATACAGATTTATTAAGAGTAACTACAACTAACTGTTAGCACGACTTGCAATGTTTTGATAAACTAGCCATGCTCCTGGGTTTGAAATCAAGTAGGCTTGTCTTCCGCCTAGGTCAGCGGAAGAGAAGGCTCAGTGTCTCAGAAGTTGGACTGTAAATATGTATATTTAACTTTGTACAGACAATGTACTTACCTTGTATAGAAAAATAATTTAAACACAGTGAGTGAAGGGAGGGAAAAAAAGGCAGTTGTGAAAGGTTGGGATTTTTTTCCAGTTTTATTTAAATTATGGAATTCCATGTATGTTCACATAGAGTTTTAGCACAAAATACCTATTATGAAAGGGTTTCAGATATGACACAAAGTACCACTGTTTCTTTTCTGCAGGAGATACCTTTAATCCTGCATCTTATTTATGGGTTTGTTTTTCTGCTTTGGGTTTGCCCTCCAGTTATTTGCAGCAATATTTAGGCCTGTTGCTAAGATTGGATAACACCAAATTAATCTATCCAGCAAAGTAACATGATACTGACTGTATATAACATACTCATTTAAAGGTTTATTTTTTGTTCTTGCTCTTGCCATTTTAAGTTACACACACACACACAAACAGCAACTTATTTTTGTGTTGATTTTTTGTTTCTTATTGCAGTGGATTACTATTTGACAATTAATAAATGGAATTATTGAATTACTATTGTGTTCCTTGTACAAATTATTAAATAAAGTCTATTCCCGCTCTTCCTGTAGCAATGCACTTTTGTACTGGTGCCCCTCTGTGGCTGTCTTTGGCTGTGTCCATACTGAGCGGTAGGTGTCTGCCATGGGCTTCCCAAGTGTCCTGCACCTGAGGATCCTGCTCGTGACTTGGCCCGAGCTCACCGGTTCTCCCGCCTGAGCCGTAGGCAGGCTGTGACTTTTTCTTGAAGAAACCAAGGTGTAAAAGCAGAGAAAAAGCTGGTTTCCACCCAGATCTCACTGTAACGTTGGGGTCAGGGTGCAGCCGCTGTGGCATGCTTGCAGACCTGGGAGTGCAGGAGCACACCCAAGCCCGCTGGTTTACAAAGGGTCTCTGTGAGTCTCCCTCAGATGAGAAGACCACACAGGTTAAGTAGGACAAGACACCCCAAATGCCAACCTCTGTGGGAAGCGATTTCAGTTAATGTTGGGTTTAAATCTGCATTTTTAACCCTGACTGGGGTCAAAAGCCATAAGACACTGATTTCTGCGGTAGCTGCACTCTGACCAGGCAGGAATGGCTGCAGCACTAGTTCAAGGGGTTTGTGCAAGGTCTGTGACGAACACATCATGTCTCCCAGCCCTGCAGCAGGAGAGCTAGCCGGGGCTTTTTGGATGTGCCTCACGTATAGGAACAGCCCCCGCAGGAGCAGAGTGAGGGCAGGCCAGAGCTGAGCTGCCTGGGTGCGCTCGCTGGGGCTCAGTAACGCACAAGTACCCCAAAAGCGCACCCTGCACCTCCACACACCTGGCTCCTGCACGCTGCCCGTGGGGGGTGTGCCCACCCCGAAGGCTGGTCTTTCGCGAGGAGTTTTAACTTCCTCGAGACCTCCGCCTCGGACTGAGCCAAAATTGGGCAACAGATTGAGACTCTGCGGTGATGTGACCGGACAGCCAGGCAGACAGATACACATCATGGCTGCATTCGCAATGATTTTAGGAAGTCAAATTATAAACAAGCCAATCTGCAAACCAAACTAACAGGACAGCAAAAGCCTCAAGCTATTTTGCATGTCCTTAGAAAGCACATAGACACAAGCCCATTTTTCTGTTTCGCAGGTTACCTTATATGAAAAGCAAAAGGGCAGCCTGACCACTGCTTTGCTGCAGTCACTAGCACCGCTAGCCCTTGCTTTACAGTGCTGTGGCCAGGGAGGGGAGAAAGAGGGACTGACCTATAGCTATTGAACCTCAGTATTTACAGATGTCGCTATCTATCCTAATATACGTGGTAAGGAACAAGCTAGAGATGCTTTTGTGACTGCAGAAGCTGGGCGTGCAGAGAGGAGCAGAGGACCCAGTGGTGTGTCACAGGCCTCCGGCAATCCCCCACACCTGGAAGTGTCACTTCACCGCCACGAGATGTGTAACGATGTGGTGGAAGAACTACAGCTCTCTAATAGAGATTAATAGACCAGATGCATGTACCTTGGAAGGAAATAACGCGTGAAATGACAAGTTAATGCAAGAAAAGGGAGGAAGCCAAGAAAGGGGATTGCAGAGGCAAGGGCATGCCTTGCGAGGGGATCATTTGTGGCTGTGTCTTGTGGGGCCAGCACCTAGGTGATGCACCTCATCCCCACTTGCTGACTGCTCCACTCTCCCTGGCTGTGGCTGAATCCCAGCTTCCACAGCAGCCTTGTGCTGTGGCTCACTGATGTTCTGCCTTGCCTGACCTGTGTTTATTTACTAAATAAGCATCAACGCTTGCACTCAGTTTGTAAATGCCAGCACCCCTGCTGTAACCAGCCTCTCCCACCTGTCCATCATCAGATCGGTGGGGGCTTAACAGGCAACTGGAACAACTATTTTTCCTGAATCGCAGCTAAGGAGGTTAGCTGATAAACCCGTACAGAAGAATTCCCTCTTTTGGTGGTGGTACCATTCCTAAGGGGCTGGAGGTAAACAAAACTGCATAAACAAGTGACAAATCAGAGCTAAATTAGGGGAAAGGTAATACCCTTCCCAGACTCCGCCCTCACTCATCAGCTCCCAGCTGCGAAACTGCACACACGCCACTTATTTCCATCGCCTCCAGTAGGTTTCAGAGTTAACACCACACGGGGCTGGAGCAGAGCGAGCCCTGTTTGCCCGGGAGATGCCGCACCGGGGCAGTCTCGCAGGCGGTTGCCCGCCGGTGCCTTGCTCTGCAGCCCTCCCGCCTTCCGACCGCGCTCAGCTCCTGCTGCGGCAGGGGCGCGGCTCCGCCGGGGCGGGGCGAGACGGGGCAGGAGGCGGTCGGGGGTTCCGAGGACCGAAATTCTCGTCCTCCCGCAGCGGCTCGGCCCCGCGCCCCTCTCCCGGAGGGTTCCAGCTCAAAGCGCGGCGGTGCCCGGGGAGCTCTGCCCCCGGGGCGGGACGGCCAGGCCTCCCCCGGCGGGGCGGGGCGGGACGGGGCGGGGCCGGGCCGGGCCGGGCCGGTGCCGGCGGCGGGGCTGCCGGGCGTCCCGCGAGGTGCAGCCGCACACATGGGGACGCACCGCATCGTGCTGTCGGGCCCCGGGCCCTGGGGCTTCCGCCTGGTGGGCGGCCGGGACTTCGAGCAGCCCCTCACCATCTCCCGGGTAGGGCGCGGCGGCGGCGGCTCGGGGGGGCGGCCGGGGCTGGGGGTCGGGGCCGCCCGGGGTGGGCTCGGCTCGGCGGCGGGTCCGGGTCCGGGGGAGGCTGGGGCTGGCAGGTGGCATGAAGGCAGGGTTGGTGGCACAGCCGTGGTTGGGGGGATCTTTTCTTTTTCTTCCCCCGTCTATTTTTTTTTTTTTAATGTTTATGGAGAAATCTGCAATGGCCCACGCAGCCCCTTAACCTGGCTTTGACCGGGGTCTTTGCTTCTTACCGACCCTCCCTCCTCAGTCTGTCCGTAGCAAACCCCTTTCCGCAAGCAGAGGGAATCCTCTCTGCTCCCACCAGCCCGTAATTTGGGTTTTGCAGCCCATCCTATGGGAAAGCAGTCGCACTGAGGTGGTGTTGAATGCTCCCCTGCTTTTGTTTGCCATGTATAGTTAAGAGAAAAGCCTTTGTTTACAGAAGCCATATTAACCTATGTTAAGTGCCTCTGCCTGTTTCTGTTATAAGTCTTACCCCCACCTAAAGAAAAATTAGTTAGGAAGTGACAATTAAAGTTTCACATCCAAAGAGTTTTAGTGGTGTAACCTAATTTGCCCTTCTCCGCTCCCGTGTTTGCCTGTAAAGTGTCAGGGTTCGGTTCCAGCTACCTCACTTTTCTGTCCACGTACCCACCTGCGCCCAAGCGTCCCTGCGCGCAGGTGCTCCCGCCCCGCT
This sequence comes from Theristicus caerulescens, assembly GCA_020745775.1. NCBI lineage: Eukaryota > Metazoa > Chordata > Aves > Pelecaniformes > Threskiornithidae > Theristicus > Theristicus caerulescens. The sequence goes on from CM036560.1 coordinate 104,985,685, forward strand.
GCCGCCTGCCCGGCTGCTCCCGCAGGGAGCTGGGCCCTGCCCCGAGCCGCTGGCTGCAGACTCACAAAAAGCAAGGGCACGTGTACCCGTCTCTCCCTGCACGGGGGCAATAAACCCCAAACTCCCTGTCCCTTCGTGGCTTTGCGTGGGGTGTGCTGCTCAGCGTCATCTTGGGGCTGGCCGCTTGCCTCCCTCCAGGGGAGGAGGAATTGCTCTGATTTCCAGCAATCCTTCTGCAAACCAGAGGCATGCGATGAGCCGCTGGCAGCTCTGGCCTCTGCTGCCACCTTTGCGTGGCTTTGAAGTCCCCGTGGGCCCCAGGTGAGGAAGGGCCATGGGAAGTGGGACCTACAAGAACTTGAACTTCTGTGAACTGCCCTTAAAGAAGAACAGGATGGTGACACTTGTGATTTTTTTTTTAAATACCTCCTGCCCTGTGGTCTCCTGCCACGGGGTCCCGCTGCCTGAAGGACCCTGGGTGCCATGGGGGAGGCTGCTGGCTCAGGGACCAGCAGAGCTGGCGAGTGCTGTCAAACTCACAGAGGGGGGGAAGGTTATTAATTTTCTGTGTAAGCTCTTTCAATTACAGTAATAATGCCTTATTCTTCTAAAGCATTTTTTGGACATGAAAGCAGCTTTAGCGTAGGGGAAGTGATATTTACTTCATTGTTATGGTAATTGTTGCTGTTTCCTTCCAGCGAAAGGCTCTCAGGCAGAAGTATGTCTGCAGTCCTACCTCGCTGCTCTTACCTCTTCTCGTCGCCTTTGTCAGTGCTTATGGGTACATACCAAGGGACATAGATCAGCAAAGTGGCAAAAATAACCACCGCATGAGAAATTGTGACCCTGGAGACTAAAATGTAATAAAATAACCTCTCTGGTGGTGGTGACGTAAATGCTGACAATTGGCAGCTCTTATCATGGCTTTCTCTTGTGGCCCCTCTGACATTTTTAATTTCCCCTCCAAGACTTCAAGCCATTAATCTTTCCCGTAGTTCCTCTCCTAAGGCTCCTGGGCTCGTCCCCTTGGCTCAGGAAAAAAGCTCTCAGCAAACCCGCCCTTCACCATGTAAAAAAAGATCTGGTCCTGTTTTAAAGAGTCTGATTCTCCTTGTGTGGTGACTTTATGGGGCTATAACTTCATTTTTCTTATTGCATTTAGTACCTGTGCTCTGACCAGAGAGCATTTTTGGGCATGGAGACCCCTCTCCTCACAGGATGGGGCGGGCTCTGGCTGTAGGACCAGCATCTGCCAAGGGCTATGAGGGCCTTGGTCCCACCGAGGTGTGAGATGGGCGGGTTACCTGAGGGGAATGGGGGGGGGGGGGGGGCTGTAGCCTGTGATGAGAGCATCGCCCTGGGAGCAGGGGAGAATGCGGCCGTCCCTCCCCAGCACTGTTACGTGTTTGGTTTGTGCTGCAGCAGGTAGGCTGTAGGTCCGTGGCACAGATGCGCTCGTGGGGAGCGCTGTTAGCAGCGGTGCACAGGGCTGGGCTGCCCGCCCCGGGGCCAGGCGTGCATCCTTGGTTGCACAGGGAGCAGCACTGGCCTGCTGCTGCCAGCTGGGAGCGTGGCAATTTGTGTGTGCTACGTGGGGGACAAGTCCCCTCCCGTGTGGCCAGTGGAGCCTGGCTCTGCCTCATCCAGGGCTGCCCATCCCACTGATGCACTGATGGGGTCACCCCGCAGCTCCAGGCCTGTGCTGGCATGGTGGGGTGCCAGGAGAGAGACACCCATCCAGTCACGGGCCTGAACTGGGTGTCTTGCAGCTCTCACCGAACCAAAGTGCCTAAATTCAGCCTGCATTGTCTGCCAGGAGCTCAGATTTGGCTTCTGGCAGTGTTGTCCTCATGGTGAGCTCTTGAGCTTGTCTTGGTATTTATGGCCCTCATCACCATTGTACCTCAGCTCCTTACTAGTAGCTTTTAGTTTCTCAGGCTCCCCTCTGATGCAGGGTGGGTTTATCCCTGTCGTGCTGGTGGAAGGCAGCACCGTTTGAGTTGCCAAGGCAGCTTGTTCCCCAGGGGCGAGTCATTGGAGTTTGGTGCTGCAGTCCCGGCTCCAAGAAGGATGAGGAGCACCAGTGCTATGAACGTGGGAGCCAGCAGAGCAGCCTGGCCGAGAGCTTCTGGCTGGCAGCTGCTGCATGGCACCAATGGCCACTTGTGCCTTAGGAGAGCAGAAGATGAAACATTATGGTATTTCCACAGCTGCTCTTATCTTTTTTCACTGCCCTACCCCCCTTTCCACTTGAACTATGTGTTCAAAACTGCTTTGGGCTCAAATAGATCACGAGCATTTTCTCATGCAAACGCTTTCTCAGTTGCGTTGGACCAGTCTTCCCGGTGAGAGACGAGCGTGGGGATTTCACAAGTGCTGCGTGTGAGACTTTCTTGTGGAGTTCCTCGTCTCTTCTGGAGGGATGCTTCACAGATGTTTCTGGTTTATGTTTCTTTTTAAAACTGTAGGGTTATGGTGGACACTTTATTACAGTCTTTGTTCAGAAAAAAACTTCTATTGATCAGTGTAATGAACCCTAGACCAAAGCCTGCAGGATTGCCTTGCAGGAATAGGAGGGACCCTTGTCTTTATCACCCTTTGGATGATACCATGCAATGAATCAATGGGGTAGAGCTTTTCCCAAATCCTTTCTGAGCTGTGGACAGATGCGCTGCAGGATATTAGTGTCTGTGGAGCTGCCCTGTGCACAGGGTAGTTCCTGGTCAAATCCCTGTGAGATTGGTGGAGGAAGCAAGCAACATATTGCATGAGGAGTCATGCCGATGAAGTGGAGCTGGCTGAAAGCAGCGCAGCTGATAGACCCCGTCCCCCTCCATCCCTCAGGTAACGTGAGCTGTTTCCTGTTTGGTTGCGTTTGGTTTTGATAAACATTGGGGATTTCTGTTTCCAGTTGAATATGTACATGGAACTGTCCGATAAACCTTGTTCTTGAGATTATTTTTGTGGTTTGTGCTAGTGGTGTGTTGATCTTGAACATCTGACCTAAAATACAGGCAGAGGGGAGTTTTGCTTTATGTTTTGTCATATCAGGAGCCCCCAGCCCCATTAAGGAGGGGAATCTGGCAAAGTCTGTGAAACAGGCCAAAGCTGGTGAACTTCTGGAGCTACATTTTGTTATGAAACTGAGCATTTTCCCAATCAAAAGGGGTTTCAAAGCAGTCTGGTTCTGCAAATATACTAAAAAGATGAAATCTCAGCATTGTGCCTGTTGCTGATTTCAACCACAATAATGTGAATTCATCCCTGTTTAGTCTGTTTTATCTATTCATGATATTTTAAAAGCTCAGGATTTATAGCAAGTACAGAATTGGAAGATAATCAGGTATTTCCTGGGTTTGGGGTGGTTTGTTTTTGTTTTGTTTTTTTTTTTTTTTTTAAGCATGGCCCCCTGAGCCAGTTCTAGTAACTTAAAACTTGATTTAGTGATAAAACTGGATTTGATAGTCCAAAATCAGGCACAGGACTGAATGCCGTGGTGTGAGAAGACATCGGGTTTGACTTTGGTACTGGCTGATGTCCTTACCCCTGCTTTCACCCAGTCGCCCCGTTAGGAAGCAGCTGAGCAAAGGTATCCTGAGCCACTGGTGAGAGAAAGCCCCAGTGGTACAGGACACTTTGCTAATGGGCATCTCTTGTGGAGGCTGAGCCACTCAGCGGGACGAGCACGTGGAGACCGTCCTCCTTCTGGACTGTGCCGGGGCTCAGCTGTGTGGTACCAGTGCCTGCCTGGGCAGCCGGGCTGCAGCATCTTCCCTGGATGGAAAGAAAGAAGTCTGAGCCGCGGGGAAGCTTCTGCGCCTGGAGGGCTGGAATGCCTCCCCCTCTGCCAAAGGAAACATGGGGCATGGTGGGTGTGATAGGATTTAGGGTTGGGCTGGCTTTCCTCCTCGGTCCCGGGAGCCTTGGCTGATCCCTGCTGTGCACACCTATGACTGCAGTTCCTCTGCCGCCCGGCCCAGGTTTTGTGCCCATCACTGCAAATACGCTGGTGTTACACTTGGCTCTTGTTCTGAGGCTGGCTTGGCAGAGGGAGCCAGCTGGGGAAAGCTGCTGGGGTTTATAGGAAGGTGAACGTGGCTTTAGGTTTCCTGCACTGATGTTTTCTCTTGCACTGCTGCTCCTGGCTGCCGGGTGGGGTGGGGGCTGCAGCAGCACCAGCCCTGCCATGCCATGCAGCGCTGCACCATAAACCGGTCATTAGGGTCACCTGCCAAGAGCTTCTGGCCCTCCAGAAGTAGCTGGGTTGATGTTTAGAGGACAGCGCAATGCCTTCTGCATTTGCTGCTGGAGGGAGTCCTGTCTCATCTGTCTGAGCGTGGGGGGTACGGAGAGCACAGGTTCACATCCCTAGTAATGCCCCTACAGACTTCAAAGTCAGCCTAAACCCTGGCAGCTTCTCAGGCAGCTGCTGGGGCTGGGCAAGCCTGGGCTTCAAAGATACAAACAGCTGCTGAGGACAGAAAAGGACTTTGCTGATCTACCTGATTGCTGGCATTTGGATGAAAAGAAATCGTCCTTAATTGTAGCAAGTGGAAAGCAGCAGAATTTTCTCGCAGTTAAGACGGAGCGCTTTGGGGCACAGGACAGGCTTGATCTTTTCCAGCACTGTTTCCTGAGTCTGGGGGACAGTTTTATCTTTAGAAAAACATTTAAAAGAATCAGGATACTAATCAAACACCTTCTGTCGGAGTTACGTGCAGGAGCAGTACCCTTGCCTCTCCTAGGAGCCAGAGCTATACTTTCTGCAGTTCACCTTTTCAGACCAATTTGCCACGGGTTGTGCAGTAGCTTGATGTCACCAAACTTCAGAGGACCCTTTTCTCCGTCCCTCTTCTTTGAGTCCAGCATCATTTGGTGGGCTACATCTGGCCCACGTTGTTCTTGGTGAGTTCTCCAAAGAACCGAGAGAGAGAACTCCACGTCGGGAGGGGATGTACCAGCCCTAATCTTATGTGAGAGCTTTAAGCCCCAGAACTTAAATTGACAAAGGTAAATGTTGGACTTCTTGGGAGAAAGACAGTCCTTTTTGTTCCCTGATCTGCTTGTTCCCAGGTGTCAAGTTGTATGTGGTTGCAAGCTGCCTGGTACCTTTCACCCTCAAAAATCACTTTGTCCGTCAAGAGATGTATTTGGCTTGTAAAATGCTTTGAGTTTGAAGGGTGGAACATCAAAATAACTGCAGCAAATGGATTTATATATATTTTTTTTTTTCAGTCTAAACAGGGAAATTAAAGGAGGCCTTAACTGCATAAAAAATTAATGTTGTTCTGGACAGTGACACAGTATCTTAGATTGTTGCTGATTACTGGACATGTTGTTTTATTTAGAGGATGAAATAAACCATCAGGAAAGGCTCAGCTGATGAGCAGCTCTATGTAGTGTTTTTGAGGTCTTGTAATAAATCTTTATACTTTTTTTTTTTTATTGTGTATTGCAAAGCAAGCTGCAGGGCTGAATGACTCCTTGACCACTGACTGTGCATCTGTCTGAGCAAATCACCTCACCTGTGTCTCTTTACACTGCCTTCCTGAGGTCAGCCCTCTCTGTGCTGTGTCTAATGCCTTTTCTGTGTTAATAATCCTCATCTGGCCATCAGAAATAGGCAGGAGCTGAAGGCAGGCAGGAGGGTGAGGGCGAGCTAGGCTGCCAGAGGGGCTTGTGTAGTGGGAGCCCCGACCCCGCTGGGGCAGGCTGATGCTCAGGGGTTTCCCCAGCCAGAGGCATGTCCCCCTTCCCCTTCCTCTCTCCTGCTGATGGTGTGGCCTGGGCCAGCACAGAGCAGCTGGTGAGCTTTGGGCTGTGGCAGTGTTGGACCATAATAGTGCAGAGAGCAGTAGCAGCTTGGGAGGAAAGTCTCGTGGAGATGCTTGTAAGGAACTAGCATGTCGTTCCCCCTCCCCTAAAGACAAGGGGTGGGGAACGTGCTTGCCTGAATTTTCTCATAGCCTCTGATCTCTGCTGACCCAGCTGCATGCTTTTGCTGGGAGAAACTGTGGCTGCTTAGCATAATACTCCAGCGCTGAGGACATTACTCATGGTAAAACAGCAGTGTGTGTGGGTGGGGAGGATTAAACTGAATGTCAGAGATGTCTAGTTGTCACTGGTGGCCTTAGAAGTATGTTGCTGCATGTCTGTTCTGTCCAGCAAAGACGCAGCTGGGTTTTCCTCTCAGACTCAAATAGGTGCTGTTTATCCAAATCTTTTTCTTGGCCAATGTTAATTTTCTCGTTTCTTATCTCTTCATCACTCCTTGCGATGTGTGTCTAGGTATGGAGTGATAGGTGGTGCCGGAGGCTGTAGGGTCTGTGAGAAACTGTGAAGGGCTGATGGAGTGAGCAAGTAGTGTGCCTGAATGGATAGGGGGAGAAGGCCAGAAAGAATTGAATGAATTTTAGACCCACCCATCTATCTTGACTCACACAGAGCTGCGTTAGGCTGCTTTTCAAAGAAATGCTTCCACCCTTCCTCCCTCTCATTTGCTGTGGGCAGCAGCTTCCCTTAGTAAACCCGTTGCTGCCTCTCGGATCCTCACCTGCAGAAGGAAAAAAGGCACCATGTATCCCTGTCCAGGGACTGCAAAGCTTGTTGGGTAGCGTGTATGGAGGCAATTGCATCAAATGTAAAATGTGGTTGTGTTTGGCTAGCTCTGGGACAGACAAAAGTTTTATAAAGAGGGCCTGGGAGCTGGGTAAGCAGCCAAATATGCCTCATTCCCTCTGCTAAATGAAAGTGTCTTCTTTTCTATTGTAAACACACTTGCCCAAAGACTAGCTGAAGACCTGATGTGTCACAGCAGAGTCCTTTGTTTGCTGCCTGGCCGCCAGTGCAGGGGAACGATAGCAGGCAAACCACCTGGGAGACAGGAATCTGAACTTTGCAAAGTCCCGGTGGTGGTGGCGGCAAGGTGGAGCCCGAGGTGTGTGTGCAGGGAAGGTGAGGGGGGCAGATAATTTTTCTACCCTTTTCATGATTGCAGAGCTTTATATAGATATATATGTGTGTGTGTGCGCACATGCGTATGGACACAAAGCTTCACTTTGTAGTATAAGAAAATAATGTATGTTGTTCTTCTATCCATACCAACCCTGAATCTGTGGGACCTCTTTAAAAAGAGAGGTTCAAGCCTGTAACTGGTCTAAACTGTTATCTACTACACTGAGCTTTGCATGAGTAAAAAGTGCACAATCAAGCCCACAGATTATGGGGATTATTTGTTTCATCCATATGCTGGCAAATGTGTCTGAGCTGGTATCAGGGACCTAGTTTGATGTGTCTAGTTAGAAGTATCTAGATTACTTCTGTAGTAGCCTAAGATTTCTTACACAGAGATGCCAGACAGACAGAGCATCACCACAGGCACACTCTGGTGAGCTCTGGGACCTATTTTGGATACAGTGTGAAGCAGTGCTGCTCAGCCTGTCTCAGCATTGTCTGTTCAACAGTGAAATGACCTAATGGCAAAGTGTTACACAATTGCCTGGGAGCAATCACCACAAGGTAGGGCATGCCTCCTTTCCAAAGGAAGCCCTTGGGCATGATGTTACAAGGTGTACGGAGATTTATTCACCCGATGATAGTGTCTCTGGAGCTGGGGGGCTCCTGGGGCCCTGTGATGCTGCCCATGTCCTCTGCCAGAGGCTGCTCAACCCTAGTGAGGGAAGCCCAAGCCAGGCGGGGAGCTCTCTTGAAGGAGACAAGAGGCTATGCCTTTGCATGACACCTGTGCAAAGTTGTGTTTGCAGGTTTTGTTCCTCGCAGTGTCTTTCAGCCCTCCTCGCCTTCCCATGCAGAAGTGCAGCTGTATCTGCTCATTATTGGGTCACCTGCCTGTGCAAGGTGTGCAAGGCACTGCCTGCCGTCCCCTTGGTTCCTGCTGGTGTCTGCTCCATGCTTGGTCAAGAGGGGAGGGAAAGGAAAGAGGCTTTAAGTCATCTGAGAGGAGAGCAGGAGCAAAGCAGTTTCAGGCAGTGCAACGTTTACTGCATGTCTGTGAGCCTGAAAGCTTTTGTTCATTTTTGGAGTCGTTTTGGTTGGGCTGTGTAAGCTGGCTGAGCCATCTCTGCCTGCCCCCCGCCCCCAGCCACACACCTGCCCCTGCTGCTCCCCATGGACCAGGGAGGGATGTGACAAAAATAAAAGCAGGAAAAGGTCTTCCCAGTGGCAACTCTCTACTCCTCACTTAATAACAGAAATGCTTTTTGCTTTCATGACTTAACTGGTAGGTGAGCGAATCTCAAAGGCAGCATTGACAGTACTGAGATAAGCCCAGACCTTACTGCACAGGGGGAAGGGAACGTTATTAGTAGCTATTAATCATCCTAAAAGGATGGGGGATGGATTCCCTGCAGTACTGTGCCCTTGTGCAGACATGTTTGCTATGAGCAATCCTGGCAGGGAGTACAAGCTGGATGTTGCAGGGGAGTGGTTTATGGAAGGTTGCATTTCAGGGCAAGTTATTTCCAGAACTGAAGAAAATGGATTTTAAAACATGTTTCCTTTTGGCAAATTCACTTATCTTTTTCATTACTGTGCATCCTTGTGGCTTCCCCTTAGGGGAGAGGTTTGTACAGTACCTGAGTGGATGTAATCACCCTTGTGCTACCAGTGGCTCTTACCTGATGGAGAATAGCACTCAAATTTCAGATTCCTCTGAAGTGGACACAGATGGGGAACATGACACTGCAAGCGCTGCAAAGCGCTGAGATGTTCCTGCAAATGCCACTCACTCATCCTGGTGGCTCTTGGGGTTTCTTCAGGAGGCTTCAGTATTTCAGTGTCCCTGGCTGCTCGGGCTCAGCTGCTCCTTGTGGTACGGGATCATTTCTAGCAGCCTGCCACACGTTGTGTCGATTATCAGCCTTTAAATGCAAGCTGTACAGCCGAGCCTCCAGCAGTGTTCTGGCGGTGGTGTTAATCTACTGTCATTCTTGACCCCTTGGCAGTCTTGTCTGATTGAAAATGAATCACGGTAAATAGTGTGCTGAGCTCGGTGCTCCTCACAGGGGGAGTAATGTGCCCCTCTCCCTCCTTTGGTGGCGGAGGAAATAAAGGCACTGAGAAACCAAGTGACTTGGTTAAGGCCCAGCAACCAGGAGAGGACTCACAACGTGTCTCTTGTGGACTCCCTCCAGTGTAATGATGTCTTCAGGGATCTGTCTCATGCTTCCTGAAGCAGCAGCTCCTAAATCCAGTGAGACTGTGGGCCGCTTCCAATACTCAAGATTTCTTCATGGCTGCTAGCTGTCCCTGTCATAACGTTTACATGAAGGTACTCTCAAGGCAATGGATCCAGTGGAGTGGCATCAGGCTGCACTTGGTGGTCTTGTAGGCCACCAGTCAGCTGCAGGCTGCAGCTTGGGAGGTGATGATCTTCACATCTAAAGCAGGTTTTCTATATCCACCTGGTGGCTTGTCTGGTCTTTTCATTAGCACTTGATCTGTCAGTTTGTAGTCTGCTTACAGCATTAAAGTGGTGAGCAGGTAGACAGGCACTATTCATCTGATTCATCTGAAGGTCTTTGGGTTAATGTTGAGCACCTTGGCCAACCTGAACATCTGTGATACAAATCTGTGTCCTTCCCTTTTCCATGAAATATCGTCCTAGTAGACAGCTGAAAAAAGAAAGGCATCTTTATCTTCCTCCTGGTTAGGGAAAATATCCCACTACAGCTGTGAGGAGATGTGCTGAACAGCCTCGGTTTTGGCCCAGGGAAAGCAGTGATTGCAGCTAATGCGTGACACCTCTAGAAGGTGAATGTTTCCCTAGGGGGAATGATTTGCCATCCAATCCCACATTAGGAGGGCTCTCTAAATCTTGTGAACAATATTTATTTATGTCTGACGGCTCTGCTGTGTTTGCTCAGCTGCTTTCCAGCATGCTGAAACCTAGCATGAATGCATAGAATGAATACCAGTTGCAACGGATTCATAAATGAGGTGTGTCCCAGCTGCAAGGCATGTTTTAATCTGTACTTGTGTCTGGGAGCAGTCCACCCTTCTCATTTCCTCTTCCTATTAAATAATTGATGAAAGCCCACAGTAATCATTATGCTCCTTCCACAAAGTCATTAAACCTGCACAAAATCTTATGTAGTGTTTGCAAAGCCACAAACAAATGTGACATTCTTCACCCTCCGCCCAGGCAATAATTTTGGCCCAAAGAAGTCTCTGTTTTTAAGAGGACCTCTTCAGCAGAAGTAGGGGAAAAATGAATGATCCGTTTAGTTGCTTAGCTTGAAAATGCCAAGTTTTAGCTGGGACCTTCTTTTTTCACAAGGGGTATCATACTGGTGGCATTGCTGCATAGTGGCTTCTGTCTGGGATCTCAGTGAGATTACCCTGAGCTCTTTCCCATCAGTCATTTCTCAGGCAGAGCGCAACACCTCTTTAGCAGTGCAGTGGTGTACCTGGGAAGCAAAGCACCACACATGGAGAGGAAAGGGAGATGTATCTGGCAGAATGTATCAAGGTGAGCTGTGGTCAGGCTGGCAGGCTGGGCATGATGCTTCCACTTTTTCAGGAAGTAAGGTCAGATTGTGATTTAAAGGTGAAGTTTCTGATGCCTTTCTCTCTCCCAGTCTGCTTGTTAGATCAAGCACTGCTTTGGGATTGATCTCACTGAAGTCAGTCAGAGTCTGTTGCAGCTGTTCCTGGGCTGAAAGAGATTAAAACTAAAGAAGCAATGAAAAATCTTGAGCCCTAACCTTTCTTGCAAGGAGGGAAGCAAATGAGATCATGACGCAGGCGAAGGTGTTTGTGATTGGTGTTGACTGTATTGCAATGACTCCGATACTCTCTTCTGTCACCTCTGTTTTAGAGGCTCAGGCTTCTTGGGAAGAAGAAGAGAGAGCCTCAGCACCTTCTGTTTTGGAGAGCACTTCTCTGTCCAGCAAAGAACAGAGTTGCATTCTGTGTGTTCTTGCTCTCTAGCATGAAGCCAATTGCTTTGAGTGAAAATACAATTTCTGTTGTTTACCTGTTGTCTCCCCCAAGTTTCTATCTGTGGGTGCCAAAGCAGAATTCTGCTCCTAACTTTAATACTGAGAGTATCCAAGAGGCCCAGATCCAGATAGCTTTCTGCTGAGAATTTACTTTCATTAGTTTTCACCTCCTTGCTTCCAGGTACCAGCAAGAGAAGTCCTGAGTGCTCCAACTGTTTTTCAAATGTTGCTATGGAAAGCTGCTCCCTGGAAAGTCCAATTCATTCTTTTTGTTTTCTCTTAGGTGACTCCAGGTAGCAAAGCTGCAATAGCCAACTTGTGTATAGGAGACCAGATCATAGCCATTGATGGAGTGAACACAGAGGACATGACGCACCTTGAGGCTCAGAACAAAATCAAGGGTTGCACAGATGAACTAACTCTGACAGTCAGCAGGTACGTCGCTGAGCGAGACTGGGGATGGGGAGAGGGAGGGATGCGGGGTGGGCAGTAGCTATGTTTTGGGTTGACAGTAGACCTCTCTGGCTGGTTTGTTTAATTTGACCTCTTAGGGCTTTGTCTGGCCAGGTGCTGGATTGCAAGAGGGAACTGCATTTCAGCCTTTAATCTCAATGCTGCTTGCATTTGCTGCACTTTGACCTACTGAAAACAACTTCCCCAGTGAGAAACTGCCTGATAATTTGTGGCAGGGGCTGTCAACCTATTCTGTGGCTCCTGACAGCAAGAAATCAAAGACAGGTCTCATGAAAACGTCACTCATAGCAGAGGAGGTATGACCAAAGATGACCTTTCTTCCTGTTGCATTAATTTAATAGTTGAAATACATGGCTATATGTTGTCCAAGCTATTAATTGCCTAGTTTTTGCCATACACAGACTCAGAAACGTTGTACATTTTGGAGCCTCTTGATCAAACAGCACTGACAGTGCTAAACAGTGATGACCCAGGCTGCATCAAAGTGCCTGTCAGGCATCAGTCTCTCTGAGTCCTGAAAAAATAAAGGAAGGTGACAGCTGAGCCACAGTCTCTGTCACCAGTGTAGAGCACGGGCTGGCTTCAGCCTTCATTCCTTGCCCTAGCCGTGCTTTGTTCTTGGGCCATCTTTGTACAGAGAAGAAATGGAGCCTGGGAAGGCAGGGGTCTGCTCTGCATTGCCCCATTGCTTCTTAAAAGTACTGGAGCCTATTTTTTTTTGGGGTGCTGGGGTTTAGCCTTCCTTTTGGTTCAAATTGCAGGCATGGATGCCAGCACTTCTTGAAGTCAGACAGTAGATGCATCATGGCACTTCTAGTTGCTCTGGAGTGAGTTTCTTCCTGCGGCTGCCTTCCCCCAGAGCGATCGTACATCAGCTTCACGGCAGATGCAGGGGAAGTGCTTTCAGAAGGAGTGCAAAAGCATGCCTTAAATGACACAGTAGCTCAGTTGTTCAGGCCTTTTCTGTGATAAACAGAAATCTTTTACCGTAGCTTGGATAATGCCAGGAGTTCAGCAGGCATTTCCCAGTTCAGGAAGAAGCAATGGGTTGTGGCCAAAAAAAGCCTGACAATTCATTGAGGGAATTCACAGAGGGAAGAACGGAGCATGGTGCAGGCAGTGTGAATGGGTGGTGAGCATTGCAGCAGCCTGTTAGCCCCAGAGTTCCTCATATTGGCCTCTAACTTGGCAGCCTGTAATCTTCCTGCGAAGGAGTGCTCCTTTTCCTCTCCAAAATATCCGGCTGCTTGACTTAGCAAACCACTGCCATGTGGTTCTGGCTGGGAGAGAGGAGGGGAGGCAAGGGCTCTTTCAGCCTGCGGGCAAGCTCGCTCTTCCAGATCATTGAATCTGTAAAATGTGTTTGCTAATGTTAATTACAAAGTTGTTATCTTTATAGCTACCCCATGCATGTTTCATTGGCCTTGGGTGTGGAAGCTGCCTAGGGAGAGATTTCTAGCTGGATGTGCAGCTGTGTAAAACCATGCAGGGGCTTTGAGTTAGCACAGCCCAGCTCTTTTTCAAGACCCGCTTTCAAGAGGTAGGATGACCGTGTGTTGGACGCTTCTGCTGCTGTACTGATCGATGAGTACTGCTGACAAAATGGCCAAGAGTGTCAAGACCGCAAGTGAAAAGCAGTGATCTAACGACTTTTCCACATTAGGGTTTGATATTACTACCCATTGCTCTATGTAAAATCCATTTTAGATGATTCTAGGGGACTTTAAGTCTTTGGTCATCCTTCTTTGGGAGTAAAGTTCTGCTTAGGGAAGAATTGCTTACTTGTTTGGAGATTTGATAGCTTCTGGAGATGTGTTTGTATTGGGGAATATGATAACTGCAGAGCACTTTCTCGGAGGAGAAGGCTCTCTCTTAATGCCAAAAGACAGTTGTGTGTATCATCTGGCCTTTCCTGGTTGTACTCTATTGAGACTATTTTGATCCCTAGTGCCCAGCTGTCTCCTTCTGGGCCCCCATAACTGTGTTGTCCCAAATGCAGCTGAACTCAGTGGTCAGAAATGCAGTGTAGTCTTTGTTGCTGAGGCTGGAGCCCTTATTTACTTTTCAGTCTAAGGCCAAGACCTTAAAATGGTAGATCTTGAGAGGAGGCCTTGAGGGGTGACAGAGAAAGCATTTTGTATCACTTGGAGCCCATGCTTCATCTTCCTGTTCAACTTAGGGTAAAGGAAATAGGTGGGGAAGGCAGACTATGGGTTGGTGGTCAGCCCTCCTCTGTGAAGAAGGGAAGAGCATTGCTATTGAGGTGGAGAGGGTGGAAGGCATTTGGGAAAATGAGTGCTACATGGCCAAGTGGTATGGCCTGGGCTTCCTGACCCTTGGTGGGCCAAACTCTGTCAGTAAGTCTTGACCTTATGTTCAGTCAGTTAGTCAGGAAGGCTGACAATACAATCAGGTCAGAGCTGGAGGTTTTTTCTCTGAAGTGGCTCTGTAAGTAGTTGGCTGAGTACAAAAAGGTAAGTATATCATTTGCACTTCAGCACCACCAACTCTTGGGCCTGGTCTCCATGCTCTGCAGTCATAGCTCGTTAGCTGAATTGGTTCTACAAAGTAGCCATGCTGGCAAGGACCACTGGTCTGACAGGGCAGCAGCTCCGTGGGCTGGAGCATCACACACGGCTGGTACTGAGGATGTGCCCAGCTGCAGCAGGCTTTCTGGAGCAGGAAGTCTTCCAGTCCTTCTTTTCTATTCACTGTCACAGACATGTCTTGTGAAAGCATAAATCCTTAGTGATTTTTAATTTCATATCTGATGAATTTTAAATGATTACTCATTTAAATGATTTCATGTGCAAAATGCTTTCTGACCTGCATTTGGGGTGGCAGCAGGGTTGTACCAGGCAGGATTTTACAGACATGGGTCTGAGCTCACATCAGGCATTTCAGTTCCACCAAAGGGTCAACACTGTTGTGACAGTGGGGACTTCATTTGTGACTGTGCTGCGAATGCTAAAAGTGCACGTGGGTTCAAGAAGAGACTGGATGAATTCATGGAAGACAAATCTATAAAAGATATTTTATACCATGGCAGTATCTCTGCTGCAGAAAGCCCTTAAGCTGCAGGGAGCTGGAGGCTGGAAGAGTGTTTTAGGGAAGTATTGCGCTATGCTTGTCTTCTCGTACTTTTCTGTGGACCAAAACAAACTTTATATGTGTGTGTTTTGCATCTATGCAACCCTCTTCTCTTTTAATGGTAGCTGAGCAGTTAAAATGTCTTTGCATTTGGCTGTACTAATGATTATTTAGGAGAAGTGTAAACGTAGATAATTGAAAGGACTTAAACACTTCTGGTAAAGGAAATGCTGTTTGCACTGTGTACTTGATTGTGAATATCAACAGCATTCCAATGTTTCCTGTTTCGGTATTTTCCTTAACGATGGTAACAGTCCAAAAATATTTCGGATCAGATTGTAGGCAGGAAATCTAGTCTAACACATGTCACCGTTAAAAATGGATCAAATTACTAGCTGAAGAAAACATGCCTGGTCTGCTTTTTCTCCCAAAAGTGCAAATCTGTTAATTTCCTAGGATTTAAAACCAGCCACAAATTGCTTTCTCTGAAAATGCTTTTCTGAGCGGCACTGCCAGGTGCTTTGCTGTTTGACATGTGAACAGAGTTGGAAAGGTCTGTTTTCTGCCTCAAAAGTGGGTGTTCAACAAGGTTGGCGCATATACCAAATTCCTGCTGAACTTAGCGTGTCTAGCAGCTCACCGCTCTCTTCTGAGCCTGTGTTTGTTCATTCATTTTACTTTTTGTTTCAGGCTAGAGAGTGCTTTTAGAAAGGTAGTGCCCAAGAAGCTGAAATAAAGGTTCCATTATTGCCTTCAGCGGTGTGAAATCAAGCCTAGCACCATGGCTTTGTATGGTATGTGCAGAAACACTGACCTACAGCAGACCGTGTACTTCAGGCAACTCAAAACCACCTGGTTGCTAAACTGAGAAATTTCACAGGCAGAGTTTCGAGCCTCTCCCATTCACAGGAAAAAGGAAGTTTTGGATCTTGAGTCTTTGAGAAGAGCTGCTTTTTTTTTTTTTTTTTTTCCTTCTTCAGTTAGGGTGTGTACGTTGTAGCACTGACATTCTAGGGCTGAGCAAAACCTCCTGCCAGGCTGCACCCCTTCCAAGCACACCTCTGATTTTCCTTTAATGGGGTAAGCAGCAAGATGTGTCCAACAGACTGGAGAAAGCTATCAACTTCCTTTGGCAACTTAGTGTATTTTGGGAAAGACACTTGCTCTGACAAAGAGCACTCAAAGAAGAGAAGGCTCAAGAGAAACAAGTTCTCCTACCACAAAATTCACCTGATAGCCGAAAGTTCCAGGCATCACCGATGTCACTGGTAATGCTCATGATGAATTTGCAGACAGCTCTGTGTAGCTGTAGCTGCAGATATACAAAAGCAGATACATGATTGTTGTATTCTATTTATAAAAGCAGACAAATGCTCATTGCAGCACAGGTAAAAATTGTTTCTAAAACAAATGGCTCTTTGCCTGTGGTTGTAGTCACCAAATGGGTGGTGGAGCTGTGCTCATATGCAGACCTGAGCAACTCAAAGGTAAAGTGTGTATTTATGGCTTTTTCTAACAAAAAAGAAGTGTTCCTACAGTGAGCCTGCCTTTCCCTCTATGTCTGGAGGCAGTTTGTGGGTGGTAATAAGAGAAGAATATTTGCGAAAAGGGATTGCAAACATGTAATCTCTTGTTCTGCTCCTACTGTCCTTTTCTTCAAATTTCAAGCTGCTTTTCTGCAGCTCTGCTGCCAGCATATAATATATGAATGCATCTTTTTTTTTGTTTGCAAAACAGTCTGTTACTCTGCTAAAAATGATGCCAAGGAATGAAGCTATATATTTGTTCTTTGAAAAGTGCTAGGATCAGGGAAGTCAGATCTGCTACCAGCACATGTGAAATGCATTGTCAGAAAGGATCATGTGTAGATGCTTACGAAGAAGAAGCGAGCATGTGTGCACTGTCATCTGCATTTTATTCGGGAAGTTCGGTTGCACTCTTGCTTGCTCCGTGTGCTCCCAGTTCTCAGCCGTGGGGACTAGCTGCACAAAGCCACAATAGGCTCGAATTTGTGTTCTAGGAAGTCGGTGGAATCCATTGACTCACTTAGGTTTGCTTTTTGCTTCCCTGCCAACCAGAGTTTTCCAGCCCTGTCATCTTCTAATAATTCTTTTGGCCCTGGGAAAAGCCTGATGCTCTGCGTGCAGCTATATAAGGGCATGGAGGTTGCTTGGCCCTCCACGGCAGCTCACAACCTCTCCATGGCTGGTGTGGTGCTCCCCAGCCCTCCTGAGTGCATGCCAGAAGCTTTTACTAATGATTGGCACATTCAAAGTAACTTTGGCAAGTCAAGCCTGGCATTTGTCATGTTTTTACAGCCTCTTTGGCGAGGCAGAAGTAGTTAACTCTGTAGCTGGCTGGTGGAAGAACAGTGTGAGTCTGAGCAGTCAGGTGTGTTTTATCCTTTGTAACTCTGCAATGAAACTGCTTGTGATGCACCTCTGTTGCTGCTTCTGTGTAGCTGGAGTTGCCCGTTTATTTTTAGTGGTTGTGTGAAGAGACACCTGAAATGCAAGGAGCAGAGGGCCATGCATGAAGAAATGACCTTGGGGCCTCTTGTCTCGAGGAAGTTGTGACTAGCAGTGCTGTTTGAATTGGCAATAGGCTGCATGCAGCCCAAGTACAGTTTTGCTTACCAAAGTGAGTATGTCCATTAATGGATGGCTGCTAAGAGCAACTGCTCGTGTTTAAGTCCAAGGGCATGTACTTTGCAGCTGTTGTAGCTAAAAGGCTGATTAAAAGGTATCTTCCTGCTAGCCTGAAAGCTCTTGTAGTTAGTCTCTAAAACATTATTAAAATGCCTGTCGAAAACTTTGGGGAGGGTTGAAAGAGGAATTCTTTCGGTCTTTCCTCATTTTTCAGCTAGTAAACTTTGTGTTGCGCAAGGAACTTTTCTATCTTTATGGATTTAGTTGCTACTTTGGTATCGTAAGTCATGTCCATCCCAGTGTTTGAAATGGGAATGTAAATGTGCCTCTCTCCTTTACACAACTTACTTACGCAGCTCCTGGCACACAGAATTAGATCCTCATTTTCCAGCTCTGAATTTTATCCTTGAAGCTATGGCCCAGCTCTGCACGCAAAGCATTGATAGCAAAATCTAGGCTCTTTTAATGTTTATACTACACCATGTTCAAGCCAAGCTTCTTGAAAAATGTTGTATTTCATAAATACCTCTCCAGATTCCTGCCTTGACTTGCATGCAGTTTCCTTCCTCCCCTTCCTACCAGTACCTCCCCATCCAAACCAGCATCAGAGAAATTACTTTCTAATCTTGGTTTCTGCCTAGATGAAACAGCAAATGCGTGGCTCACTCCCTGGCCCTGTCTTGGTTGCGCTCTCCCCTGTAGTAAGGAAACACCATGGAAATGTAAACTACAAATGTGACGAAGTTTGTATATCCACGTGCCTACAATTAATTTGCCTGGCACTTGTTCCCAGGCTTGTTAGAGAGTCATGGTTTTGTCTTCTCTTTCTGCACTGTTTGAGTGTTGCTCTCTGCTAGAGTCTCATTTGAAAGAATATGTGTTAGAAACCATATTCTAAAATAAATATTCATCAATTTAAGCAGGAGTCTGTGAGATCCTATGGGGATGCCGAAGCCTGCTGGCTTTCACTGAAGACAGGGTGTGATTCCCCAGCAGCCTGTTGGACATCTAGCCCCACCACCAGTGGGTGGGAGGTCTGGCAGCCCTGCTAGCGTGGCCGTGCTCTGTGACAGGGGTACAGCCTTGCCGAGGGGAGCGTGGAGGTGATTTTGTGGTTGGGGGTCCTCTTCCCCAAATTTGAAAAAAATCCTCCAGAAAGCCACAACAGTCCTACCTGTAGCAGCCTGCTGTGAACTGAAGGCACCATTGCCAAGGCTGGGTTTGAGCTATCTACTCTGACACCTGTTCCCTACTTCATATAAATAAGATATGAAAACATACAGGTAAGATACAAACATGATGAATCTAACCAATCCTCCTTACTGTCTGTGCGTTATGCCCACACTTCCCAGCCTTTCAGAAAATAAGTCCTGGTCCAGCAGTGGGACCTTTCTCCTGCCACACTTCAGTAAAAGTGCAGGCAGTGACACCAGGAGCAGAGCCAGGAAACCCGTGCTGAGAGCTGGGACCATAGCAGTCCTACCGATGACCCCGCAGATCGTGGGCTCCACAGGCAGTGCGGTGGGATGGGGCACGCGCCTTGAAAGCCCTGCTAGGCAAAGCCAGGGAGAGCAAAGCTATCTCCTCTTTGTGGCTTTGCTGGGGCCATAAATGGGCTGTTGAGAGTGGCTGAAGGGCTCTGCTGCAGCTGTTGTGAAGACAAAGGGAAGCTTTATCCTCCCAGCCTTAGACGGACAACCGCGTGGGCTATTTAACCTTTCTGTTTGGATAGCTTTTAAACTGGATTGAAACTAAAGCCTGGAGTGACCTTGCTGCTTCCATTTATATCCAGTGACAGATCAGAATGGCAGCAGGCTGGGAAACAAACTTGTGCTTTTTGCCTTGCTAATAAATAAGGGAGAAAAATCTGGTCCAAAAAAAACCCCATTGGCTGCAGTAGTTGGCCATAGCTGCCTCCCTTACGCTGAAGACCAACGTGCTGTCTCACCTCAAATGCATCGAGTGAGGGGCAGTGGGATGAAAGTGAGCGCCTGGGGCAGTGGGAGGTTTCTGTTCTGTATTCATATATTGGCCTGCTCTAAGCTTAAATTTGCAGTCTGAATAAGGTCTTTTGGAGCTTCTGAAATCTGATGATATTCAGCTGCTGCTAACGAAAATTTTACCTCAAAAGTACTTAGATCACTGCTAGTGAGAATTGGCACGGGGATGCCTCATGCTAGAAATCAGCTGAAGTGTTAATGCTTTCTGAACTGTTCTTTCATCTCCAGCCAATGTCCACTTGCTTACGCAGGGTATTTAATTTCCATATACTTTGCTGTGTCCCCTGTTTTTCCAGAGGAGATGAAACTTTTCCACACGTGATCTCCAAACACTTTCAAGGAATAAGGCTTTGCATTGGTCAGTGGGCTGCTCTCCTCTGCGAACACAGTCTTCAAGTGCAAAATACAACCATCCTAAAGATGGCTGTGACTTTGTCAGGCTTGATAGCCATACTCTGGGTAAACTCGCTGGTTCCTTAGGCACCTTAAAGCACGGGTTGCCAGGACCAAGGAGGGAATGGTTGTTTTATACTCACCTGGGGTATGTTGTGCATCCAGTAACAGCAGCTGTTGAGACAAGGTAATGATCAGATTGGCATAGATCTGATCCTGTGCAGCTGTTAAATTCATCTTTGTTAGTCTGTGTGTGCCCCAGCTCGCCAGACGCCAGCATTTGGGTGACACAGGTTGTCGGGTATCAGCACTGCAGCTGAACCCACAGAGTGCAATAGCCTGGAGTCAAAGGTTTGCTGTACCTGAATGCTTGTAAAGGATGATATCTGGTGTGACCTGTGCCTTTGTACTTTCATGTGAAAGGAGGTACAGTACAGCAGACTTCAGTTTTTTTCTGTGTAAAGTCCAGAGTGCAATAGATGCAATAGCCGATCAATAAAATTTCTCCTCTTCCCTGAGTGAGAATGCTGCCTCCTGTCTCCTCCCACTGAGCTACCCTCTGGATGTGAGTCTTAAAATACTATTTATGCAGCAAATGTCTGGGATATACATGTGCATCACAGTGAAGTTTGGGCTGTTTAAAAAATGTCCTGACATTGGAGGGCTTTTAGAGGAATGGTGTAGACCAGACTGAATTTGTCGTGGGTAGCTCTGCACCCTGTTTCTCTATCCTTGTCAGTTTTATAAGCCTTTTCTGTTTAAAGTGTCTTTCCAGCTATCCAGTTAATTCTCAGTGGAAGCATTCCTGTTTTGCTAACTAAGTACTTAAATTGTAGCTGGCCCTGGGACCCACAAATATCTAGGAAGTACATCTATCTGCAGTTGCAGATTCTACAAAGGGCTCCTGTCAAAACAGGACATGGTTTTTCAAAACTCATCCTAAGAGTTTATCAGCCATCTGGTTGCTGCATTATGCAATGATGTTTAGCATTGAACAACAGTTTTCATTCAGCAGTACTGCAGTCACTCGTTCCCTACTATTAAAAAGTTTGGGAAAAGGGGCATTGTTTAGTCCATCTCAGATGCTAGCTACTGTCTGTACTTCTGAGACATGTAGGCAGCATGTTTCCCATAAAGTATCTCAAGCAAATCTAAGCACTTCTTTCTCACCGCTTGTTTGACTGTTGTTCTTTGGGACGTAGCAAAACTCCAGAATGATGATGGTAAAAGTGGTTGGTTTTGGTCACAGATCATGACTTGTGTTTCAGGCTTCTGTGAGTAATTGGGTCAGACCACAGACCAGCAAAGGTTATGCAGACTTTCTCTTGGATACATTATGTCATCTCAGTTCTTAGTCCCATTGCAGACTTGGACCCATTTTTTTCATAATTCCCAAAAGCCTCTGTTTGTTCAGCATGGATACCACTGTATAAATAAGAAGAAAATTCCAGAGGCTCAAACCAAAAAATATTTCTAGCTTATCCAAGGCAGCGCAACTTCAAGAACAAAGTGTTCTCTGTATAGTCAATACAGACAAGAATCGTTCCTCTTCCTGGTGACCCATAAAACCTGAAACACACAGTAATCTGAATTGTCCCACTTAATTAAATGATCTGCATCTAAGGCATATCTCCAGCTTATGCTGTTTGGGTGACCCCCAACTCTATTGCCTGGGTCGGAGCCCATGGTTGTTGTGTCGCCAGTGGAGTCCCAAAGGATAAGCCAGGACAGTCACTGCTGAGATCCTGTCTTTCTCCAAGGACCTCATACAACGTAACTAAGTCATCCAAGTTACATGCCTAAAATGAGGCTGTCTAGATTCCTCCTGATGTGGATAGTGCTATATACAAAAGACTGGGGAACTGTTTTCAGCTAATGAACTTCAAGTCTTTTAATAACAGTAATGATGCTCAGTGATGAAAGTAGATTAACTATTAAAAATCTGTGTTGCAGAACGGAGTCAAAAGTCTGGTCACCACTTGTAAATGAGGAGGGAAAGACACATCCTTATAAGATGAATCTGGCCTCTCAGCCGCAGGTAAGTAATGGAGTATCTGCATGCTCTTGTTCCCGCTTACTCCTGTCTGACTTCAGAGCGGTTTCTGGCCTGATCCTCCAAGGAGCTGAGCGTGTGTCACTCCGTTGGTCACACTGGGGATAGCGTGTGCCCCGTACCTCCTAGAAATCACGTGGCCCTTGGAAACCTTCAGAGACAGACTCCCTCCCTCGTGATCAGA
The DNA here is from genome assembly GCA_020745775.1 of Theristicus caerulescens. Lineage (NCBI taxonomy): Eukaryota > Metazoa > Chordata > Aves > Pelecaniformes > Threskiornithidae > Theristicus > Theristicus caerulescens. Next base: position 105,007,488 of record CM036560.1, read on the forward strand.
AGCCTGCTGCTGTGAGAGCTAGTCGGATACCTTGCCAAGGGTAAGCTGCTTGGATCAGAGGAGTTGTCTCCTGCCATCTGCATGCTCGCACCTACCATAGGGCACATAAGGCAGTGCAGAGGTGTGGCTCAATAAATCATCGCTGCTGTTGCTAAGCCTGTTGATTTTCATAGATAAGAGGGGAGGAAAATGATCCATTCTTAGTGTTTTCTGTTGGGTTTTTTTTGTTTGTTTTTTTTCTTCTTACTAGCAGGTTCTTACTAGCAGTCTAGCCGTGAAGAAAGTGCAGGAGAAACACACCAGCCTTTCGTATTTTTATCTGTGGGGCAGATCTTGCAGCCTCTGCCTAGGAGGTTGCTTTTGTAACCTTTTGGCAGCCTTGCTTCATTGGTCTGCTGCCTCTGTCAAGTAAATGTAGTAATAAGTGACCTGTGCGAGGACATTGCCTGGGCTAGGTTTAGAGGATTACGTTGCACAAATCTACAATAACTGCACTAAAATCAATGGCATTTCCCTGGATTTTCACTGGGGCAATGACATGGATTCTGGCCCTAGCACACATCCTGCATAAGTCTTTCTAGCAAAATAAGTAGAGATAAAACTAGTTTGACTCTGCAATTAATTAAGTGCTAATATGTCTGTTTGGGTTGGAAGGGACCTGAACCTGAAGTAGCACATGTGCAGCAACACCCTGCCCAGACCTTGGCCTGGGATCTGTCCGTGCTCCCTCTCATGCCAAGCTGCTGTGTGTTGCTTGGCTCGAGAATGTGATGCAGCATTCTCCAGGTATGTCATAACTCAGCCAAGGCACAGCATGAGACTGAGCCGTTTGGACTTACTTTGGGTTGGGGCCATGCAGTGACACCTGCCTGTGACACTGTTGAGTTGCGATCTGATCTGTGTCTTCTGCTGCCCAAGCTCTGGAGGTGTGCTGCTGCAAACCTTGTGCCTTGGGGGCTATCTCTTGCCCAGGGAGTGGGGCAGAGTCTGCACTGAGGCTTTGCTGCAAGGCTGCAGAGGGCTATTGTTTAATTCTGCAGGAGACCTGATCCTGGAGTCCAAGTCTCTAACCCAGCCATTAACGAGAATTCAGCTAAATGCCCCAGAATTAAACACAGGGCACTACACATGCCAGGCAGGAGTTTAACGTAGCTCACTAAGCTTAGTTAACCGGAGCAAGAAACCTGTGGCTGCAGCCCCCCCCCATCACTAGCTGCACCACCACACTTTTCCCCCCAGTCCAGCCTGGGTGATGGAATAGATACCCACTGCTGGTCAAGTACTAAACACAGGCTTTTTTAATTAACTGATGCCTCGTCTTACTTAAACTCATTTGCTCTGGCAGTTTTAACCCTAATCTATGGCTCCCCTTTAATCAGCTGCCCCCTGGTTGAAGTGTTTGCATGTAAGTCAGCCCTGGACTGTTTCAGGGAGCCTCCTGCAACTCTGTAAGAAACATGGGTGAGAGGGACTAACCTTAACTCTAGTCTTTGGCTTACAAGTCATGTCCTGCTTCTTAATGTCCAATTAAAGGGCATCACGAAGGTCAGACTGTGCAGGATTCAGCAATAATTCTGATGGTGGAGCACACCACCTCCTAAACCCTAACCTTAGTCCTAATCCTGGTTCTAGCTCTGGGCATTATATAGATATCCCAATGCTTCCAGTTTGTAAGTGTGGTGCCACACACTGTTGATTTTGTTGATACCAACATGTAACTGACTTGAGCAGGGGTATTTGGTGAGAAACTGACTGTGGAGAGATTCCTGTTACAAACCTTATCTCTGAGCAGTGACCCTTGTCTTCATCTTGCACTAGGAACCAACTGTTGCCTGAAAATTAGGCTTTGACCCCTTGGGATGGCTGATACTAGAAGAGTTTTATTTCCTGGTGTAAAAGGAACATTCAAGCTCTCACAGAACTCTTGCCTTTCTTCTTCCCTTCCTTAAAATGAAGCCAATTAAGTCATTTGCAGTGGCCTACATGAATGGTGCTTGCTGTTTTTCAGAGCATGGGGCTTTCCTTTAAAGGGCTTTGCCTGCTGCATATTCAAGCAGAGGAATTTAGCAGCATGAGGGACGATGTAGGTCTCGTCTCCAAACCACAAGCTCCCATTTACCCTTCCTGCGTAACAGTGCCTGAACATCCTAGTCCGCTGTGCCAAGGAAAAGTGTCATGAACACCATCAAGTTTTAAGTGTTTTTTTTTTAAATACACACCCGTTTCCTTTTTCAGTAGCTGACTGCAGCAAGTGAGGGTTGTGGCGAGGTCTGTCTGCTTGGAGCGTGATGTCAGTGGAGCATGCTGACTCCTGCCAGAGCCGTGGCAGGCATCGGCCAAGTCACTCTGGGGCTGTGTCTTCGCAGATCACCAGAGATTTCAGCCAGGCCTGCTGCAAACCAGCAGCAGCAGAGTGCAGAAGATGCTGTGTGTATATATACTGGCATGGCAAACTGCTATGAATTTCACCACAAAGATGCTGATCTCATTTTTCCAACAGGATTGGTAGAAGTTGTGAGTAGAGCCCAATCTTTGAAGGCAGTGCTGTCTGAGCTGTTCAGGTTTTTTTAACTTGCCCGCCAGTGAAAACAACGTTTGCTTTCCTTGGCAACAGTCTTGTGCAGAATGTTTATTAATTCACTTACCAAAGAAAATATGACATACTGAGTCGAAGTCATTCATTTAAGTCCTGATCCAGGGTCCTCTGAAGATGTTTCTCACTAGTTTTGCATACAGCCCTTTGAATGCAGAAATACAATCACACATGTGAATAGACGTACTTCAGGCTCAAAAAAAAAATGCTTTAAAACCTTTGCTGTAGAAATTGGACTGCAATTATTCAAATAAGTTTCCACCTTTCTTAAAATTGGGTAGTTTGATGTTGCCTCTCCTACCTTCAATATCTTAACTGAAATTTCTCACACTTGTCCACCTTCTTTTCTCCTTCCCATTTTATTGGTGCAGTTAAATAACTAGATCTTTGCAAAAGATCTTGCAAGAGAAACTAATTTTCAGTTTGTCTCAAGAACTGTGTGACTAGATCCATATGTTAAGATCACTGCTTATGCATTTTTTTACCCCATTTGAAATAGACTTTTTGTTTACTTTTGGAGGCTGATACTTGGTGAAATGCTGTATCATCCTGTGGAAGTGTTTTCCCTTACTTGGAATGCAAGTTCAAGATACTTTTATGTGCCTTTGGAAAATAAAAAGGCATTCCACAACCTCCCTTGCATTCCCTGAAGTCCTGAATCCCAAGACTGACTTCATTGTCTAAGCTGACCTTTGCCCATGAAAGAGCTACAGCCTTGTTATTATTTCATTACCATTATCTTTATCCTTCTAAATTAATTTAAACTGAGGCAAGAGTGATGACAAAATCACATTTCATCAAAAGGTGTAGCAGCCTGTCAGTGGTGATGGCTCAGCGGCTGAGCCAGCTTTGTTTTGGGTGTGACCATGGCAACATTAGGGGAAGGAAATGATGGAGTCGTCTTAGTATATTTACTCAATTATTTCACTTGCACTTCTCACCCAGATCCTAAGGGCGATCACTCGGTGTCATTTTCCCATCAAGAGCTTTTCCTCACCGCAGTGGGAAAGATTAAAATAACACATCTGCCTCTCACTTCTGCTTAACTTTTCTTGAGAAAAGTGGTCACAGCAAGAGAGAACAAGTTACTTGGTGATTAAGGTAATTTTAATGCTTATGACACTGACCAGAGACCAGCATAACTTTCAGACTCTGCCATGTCCCTGGTGACCTTGGGCCAGGCATTAAGCTCCGGACCCACGCACTGGTGTGCGTGGCTGTATTGCCTCTTGGTAAAATGAACAATAAAAGTCTTTATCCCTCAGACTGTGCCAGGTCTGTGGGAGAAGGTTTGTCTCCCCCCCCCCCGTATTTGTAGGATACTGAGGTCAATGGGGCTTAGGTCTCTGTTTGCGCTGAGTGAGCTCATGTAGGGAATGAGCTGAGAGACTAGCTTCGAGGGCAGTCAGCACCAGGACTGTCTCCAAAAAAGCTTGTCCATCTTCCTGAAGGCCACATACCCCATTTGCAGCAAGGCACAAGTATTAATGTCACCCCTCAAGAATGTCACTGAAAACTCTTGGTTTGAGATGGATAGATCAGCTCGTCTTAACCACAGTAGATACGGGCTTTCAAACGTGAGGATGTTTTTGTTTGTTTGGTTGGTTTTTTTTAAATGAGAAATAACCTCCAGACTTGCAGCCAGAGGAGCTCTGGAAGTGAATCATGGTATTTGTGGGATGACAATGACAGACAGCCACTTCTGTCTTCCCAAGGTTTCTTGAGAGTGCCTGCCCTGTCCTCTTCGTCCTCGCAGAGTGATGTCATTGTTTCCGTCTTGTGTATTTTATCTCCTTGGATACGGCAAAGGCAGGGGCTATAGAAACTGGGTGTGTGGCTGGCTTGGCCTTTGATAAGGCTGTGCGTGTGCGGGCAATGCATGAATCAATAGGCATATAAAGTAACAACATGGTGTTTCAGACAAGGGAACCGCGCTGGCGTATCGCAACCTGCTGTTTTTGGTTAAAAGGCGTTACCGCATGGATGTGGAATGTGTCGGGGACGCGGAGGGAGGGGATGTGGGAAGCCAGCCTTGTTGTTTTACCCCCCTACAATAGCAAAACCCCAAACCCTTCCTAATTTCTAATCGGATTTCAAAGCATTGCAAAAGATCTTTCCATAGCTGAAAAACCCCAAACAATAACAGAGGGAGAGGTGAAAGTAAAGGCACTTCTAAATACTTGTGATTGCAGCTGATGAAACATAGCATGGGGTAGAGTTTGCCATGAAGGCATCCTCTTCTGAGCTATTGCTGCATGTTTGGTGCGAACAGCCTCCCCCCCAGCACGCCGGCTGGGCACGAGCATGGCCTGAGCTCCCCGGGCGGCTTCGCAAGGGTGAGGATGGAGCCCGGGAGTTTGCTGCCAGTCTCCGCTCTCCTTCCCTGCCCGCAGGACCGGAGTGCTCTTGTTCACTGAGGTTTGGTCAGGGGCCCATTTTCTTAGAGCTGAGTAAACATTTATACTGAGAAATGTTTAATCTTGTTTCCTCTTGGCGTGGCTCTCGAGGTGTGCAATCCAGGATTGCCCGCCCCGAGCCTCTGGGCTCTGACTTGGGACACAAAAACATCCCACGTTTATGGGGCCTGGCGGAGCAGCAGGTTTTGCCGGCTCACTCAGCTGCTTCGGGGGCCTGTGGGGCCGTGGGGGCTTTCACTTCTCCCTGCAACTGCAGAGCTTGGGTACTAATTTTTTTTAATTTGTAACATGAGGTTGGAGTGAATCCCCTGACACCAAGAGTTGGAGCTTCAGGAAATGAAGATGCTGGCCAGTCTCTAAATCACGACTTCACACCTGAAACTAGTTTTTGGTGGCTTCAAGCAGCCCCCCACGTCGTACTCGACCTGCCTTTCCTTGGGGGGCTGCGGGGAGGTGGCCTGGGAAGGGGCAGGGGGCAGGCAGGGGAGCGGGGGTGCTGCGGGTGCGGTGGCAGCGGGCGGTAGCCAGGGCCTCTGAGGCCCCAGCCCTGCCAGCTGCCTTCAGACTGTGCTGTGGGGAGAGGAAAACCCCGCTTTGGGACAGGCTGCCTGACCCTTCATGTCTTGGTTGAGTTTATTTAGCAAGTACAAAAAGCCTCCAGGTTTTTCCTGTTTCTGGTGGTGGTGAGGTCAGTGCAGCTGGGATGGCCTTGGCCACGTCACTGTGCGGCGGATGGGACCCAAGAGCCCACCCTCACCCCACATTGCCCCCAACCTGCCCGAGGGCAACTGGGGCCATGGAGGTGTCCAGGTGGCTTTATACCCCTGGTACGTGGGATGTGTCCCAGCTCAGCTGATGGAGGTGGCTCATTCTGGGCTGTCCATCCATCTGTCTGCTTCACTGACAGCTGGGAATTTCCCTGGAGCCCTGTGCTGCGATTCCCGGGACAAGCAGGTCCTACAGTGGCAACCACGTCCACCTCTGGTGCACGGTGAGGAGGAAGCAGCCACCCATGCTGCCAGCTGCTGGCCGGCCCCAGGCATGGAGGTGATGGCTGGCACAGCTGTGGGGATTTCACAGGCTGGGCTTCAGCGTCACTGAGCATGGCCTGGCGCAAGCAGGACGAAAGGGAGGAAGGGGCCATTGTTTTCCCAGATAATTCCCCATGACGCAGCCTGCAGCCGGTGCGGTAGGAAATGCTGATCTGCTTCCTGCCCCGGCACAGAGACGTTTTCCCCATCCCAGCAGCCTGGCATCGTGGCTGGCGGCTCCCTGTCAGGAGGGCTGGGGTGGCAGGGGAAGCCCCTTGGCACCCAGCTGGAAGGACTGCAGTGCAGCACCTGCAGTGCATGGGGGTGTCCCCATCTGCCCCCAGAGAGGGTGCTGCCACCAACAGCTGGCACCAGAAATCCCAGCTGGCAGGAGACCTGTGTGTTTGACCTGAAACTGGGATACTAAAAAAACCTTGTTTGTCCTTGGGACTGGGAGGTATTTTTTTTTTTCTCCGGAATGGGGGGATTTGCCCTGGTGACTGGAGGACTTGGGACCACACAGGATCATGCTCCAAAGACACTTGGAGCTTGTTTGCATAGAGGAGGTAGTTTCAGGTAGGCAGGAGGCTATTGGAGGAATGGCTTCTCCAGCAGTGCCTCCCTGAGTGGCCCTGCTCATGTTGGAAGTCAGTTTCTGCCCAACAGGGGACTTGCTGAAGATCAATTTATTGAACTAAGTGTGTAAACTGCAAGTGGATTAGGGGAACTGCCGCAATCCTCTTTGTGCTCAACCATTGTCTTTTGGTTTACAATGTCCTCATATTATGTGGCTTATTTTCCTCCTTGAGAGTCCACTTCATTTTGAAAGTGATGCAAGATGAGACCTCTCTGAGTTCAGAAGCAGCACCCTGGCAGAGAAATCTGGGCTAATCCATTTTAGCTTGGGCTAGCCACTCCACCAGCCCCTATGAAGACATACCTCAGCAAAGGAAGGAGGCTGGTATCCGTGCAAACGAAGTGTTTTAACTATCACAGTACAGTGGTAAAATATTGCTCTTGAATATCCTACCTGGAGGCTTGGGAGCTTCCATACCCCATCTTCAGACCGAAATAACCGCTGCCAGTACCCCTGCTCGCTGATGACTGCATCTCGCTGATGACTGCATCCCGCTGCAGACAGGGCCGGCGTCAGGGGACTGAGGCATCGCCATGGCTTGCAGGAAGGGTGAGGCAAGCACTTCCGGATCTGCCAGCAGATGCCCACTGAAGATGTCTCCGAAAAGATCTAATATTAGTCACACTCCTCCGTACTACTGACAAAGAAAGAGCAGGTCATGCTCTGACTGGATAAGAGCATGTCCTTGTGTCTGACTGCAAGTTCTTCCTTTGCAAACAGACCATTGCTTATGGCTTTTACAGCCCATGCCCCAGCCAGGGATGCTGTTTAATGCTGATTGCCCCATTTTCCTTGCATTAGTCCTGGGAGCACCACAGCCTTAGAGATACTGCAAAACCAGGCATGTCAACTGCATAAGCCAGGCACTGCCCCCCCACATGTACACAGTATAGCAGTGGTTTTTTTACTAACGTTTTTCACTTGCCTCCTGGTTGACAGGTTTTTGGGAGTGTCACATTTCTGATTTTTTTTCCCAGTATTAAGTCAGAGACTCTCACATAAACACATGATTCCAGGAGCTGGGTCTTTAACAAAACTGCTGCACAGCACAGGGCCTGGATTGGCAGTTCTGGCAAATCCCTAGGTAAATACATTTGACAGTGAGAACATGTTATCTTTTGATCTTGTGATCATGAAAACACTTGTTCTTTGCAGATTCCTTCCACAGCTCAAGCAGAAAGAGCAGCACGGTGTGACAGGAGGTGCTGGAGAACTTGGATTATCCAAATGCCTTTTATAATGTTACTGCTCTGGTAATACTTGTCTGTAGACTCTCGGGTTATACACCTATGCTGTTCTCCAGATGGGATTTTTCTAATCTAATCTTCAGATACCACCTTCTGCACTGATATCTCTATTTAACCTGTTATAAACTCCCTTACAGTCAGTGGACTTTATCCACATGAGAGCTACTACAGATGTCCTACACTTTTGAAAGCTTCATTTATGGTCTTGGATGTTTTTACACAGCAGAAAACCCACCTGGTGGCCAAAAGTAGGCCAAAATCTCATATGTGGATTCTGTGCCTGAGTGCACGTTGCAGTTCTTGGAGTCAAGGCACTAATGTGATTTCAGTCTCTCTCCTCCACCTGGCTGTCTATTTTCTCAACACTTGTAGGAACTTCAACATTCTTGAGGCCTTCATCACTGTCAAACTGATTTGGTCTTGGCTGACAGATTCGAAGGTCCTTGGTGGGGGGTGGGAACATGCCCCCGTGCATGTGGAGTATGTAATTGAGACGCCTTACTTTCTTAGGAAACCAGAATTTAAAAAAAAGACTCTAAATTACTTCCCTTTCTCTAATTCTTGGTTAATACTTAAACGTTTCCGCAATACAGGTTGTGACATGATTTCAACTTTGAGCCTATTTGACCTAAGAGTATAACCCCTTTAGCCTAAAACTTCTGCCTCTGTCTTTCATTAAACTGACTATTTATGTGCACGTCTGAAACCCTCTCCTACTTGTGGCCTCTGAATGGTGAGCTAACATGTGTATTTAATGCTGATATAAGATCACTGATACTTTTCCCCATGGTGTGATATACAGGCTGAAGTAATTTTTTTTTTTGCTAAAACCCACGGTTTCTGCCATGGGAAAGACTATTTTTATGAGCGCTATTATGTGCTTTGAATGAGATTGCAACAAAGGGAGATTAGCTAATTACTCCAGGGTCTGTCTTCCTTTGGTGTGTGGGAAAGCTTCATGGCTGATATCCATACGCATCGGCCAGAAAGCCGTGGGAGAGCAGTCCTGCCACCCTGCACCTGAACATCTTGAGCTACCCCACTGATTTTAAATGACTTGTAACTCATGAGTGCATTTGGATCCATGCCGCTCTTCTCTGAGGGATCCTATGCTGTGCTTGATGCCATAAATAGCATTTGAGTGCCATGAAGCAAGATGACTCCCATCTGTCAGTCTGGGAACGCTACCCAGCTGCTTAAGGAAGTCTGGGGACATAAAAGTGATTTAAAGAAAAAATCTGTAGGGGAATTTAGTCATCCTTGTTTCTAGTGAGTGTTTATGCTGTAACTATAGCTTTATCAAACAAATGTCGTGAGATGTTCAAAGGGCGGTGAAGGCTCACTTTGTTACTGTAGAAGTCAGTGCCTGTATGGAGTGGGAGGGGGAACCGGTTGTGTTAATTAGAGCTGGGAACCATGGGCCCAGCATGTTAAGAAGGTCCCTGTTTCATCCTGTGCCATTGGGTGTTAGCCCTGTAGTGAAGCCATTCCCAATTTCTACAGCTGGCTGAAACATTTCAAAATGCACATTTTGGTGCCATCTTTTAGCCCTGGATATTTCAGCCACCTCTGTGAATGTTAGTCCTTTCTTCTGCCTGCTCTAGTGAGGCCCCACTGTGCTTACTCCTTGCTTTGGTCAAGCATCTTCTCTCGGGAGAAATAAGCCCTGGATGTTGTTATCTCTGCCCCAAGGCTGCTAATTCCCAGCCTGCTGAACTGGTGATGTGGCTTACAATTTTCCCCATTTTTGTTAGCACTGCCTGTGATTCAGAAGAGTCTTACCTCATGTCTTATTTAACTTGGGTTTGGCCCCTTTCTTATTAGATTGTAACCAGTGTTTCTAAGTATCCACTAGTACCTCTGGAAGCCTCCGGTTTGCAGCAAACCCAGAATGTCTGGGTGATGTCTCATACTTCTGGCACTGAAGAGATCTCTGGCATTTAGCTGTCACTGTCTGTGGACAGTCTTTTGTATTAACAAGAATCATCTTCCCACCTTTATTGTGAGAATTTCTTGTCCGGAAAGGCCAAAGTTGTTTGTCAAAGGCAGCTGTGAACCTCAGTCTTAGCTGAAGGAGCTGACGTGCTCCAGAGCATTTGTAGTAATGCCAAAGCCACTCTTTCTGGGTTCCTCTTAACTAAGGAAAGCCAAGCTTTCAGATGTCGTTGAAGAGTGCTCCTCTTTCTGCCCCTCATCTTCACTTCTCCATAGAAATCAGTCCTGCTTTCAGGAATTGCAAGGAATGCTTAAAATCTGTAGTCTTGCATGAGAAAGTGGGTCCTGTGGCTTACTGTAGGCTTGCAGGAGCTCCCAGGTGTGTGGCAGCTTGAGCTAATAGCTCTGGCAGTGTTTCTGAGCTCTTAAGTTCCTGGCATCTCAACTCTGAAATGCCCTGAAGGTCAGCCTGAAGCCATCCAGGACGGGGCCGGGGGCCCTCATGACGTGTGGAGAGCGCTCACCTGCGTTGGTGGTCATGTTCGCGTGCTCCTCAGCTGCCACCACATGCAAAGGCCACCATTGCAGCAGCTGCTCGCTCCAGGCTGCCCCATCACATCCCACCTGCACGCCTGAGCACCTCTGATTTTTGCCTCTGCTCCTTTGCATGCAGGAAATAAGGCACATAGGAAGTGCACACAACCGGAGCGCGGTGCCCTTCACTGCTGCCACGGCTTCTGCCCCCAGAGTGATCACTGCTCAGTACAACAGCCCAGCAGGCCTCTACTCCTCAGAGAACATCCAGACCTTCAACAGTGCGGTGGAGTCAAAGACATCACCTGGGGCCCTGGAGCCTACCAAGCCGTAAGTATCTTCCTCGCCTCCTCTCCCTGCCCAGGCCCCCAGGGGAAGGCTCCAGGAGACGTGAGTTCACTGCGAGGGTACCAATTTGTTAACCCAGAAAAGCTCTCTTTCAGGGCAAGGGAAGGAGCAGAGGCACAAGCATGGATGTGGTTCCTAGGGGCAGGGCTCGGATGGAGTGGGGAACGTATCATGAGATGCAGAAATGAAATTAATGCTGTTGTGTTTCTTTGTTTAGCAGAGACCGACGCAGTTTCCGCGTGCGTTCAGCATGACATACCAGCCTGCTGGTCTGAACAGGTGCCTGATAGCTTGTTACGAGCACTTTGTAAAGTTAGCGTTTTGTGCTGGCTTTGCGGGCAATGCTGGGCAGGAAGGGTACCACCTAGTGCAGGAAGCACACACATCCCCGTTCCTGGCTGGCCTGGGATTCATTGGCAGGCTCTGCCTAAGTTTGGATCTTTCTATTTTTTATTATTGAACCTTGTTTTTCACAGGAGTTTTAAAAAGTAGCTGAAACATTCATACCTGTGTGAGTGATTTTATGTGTGGAATTAGAAGGGGTCCCAACCTTAAAAGGGCCTATTGATTTTTGTGGTTGCATCTGAGCTTCACCAGAGACATTACTTTATCCCCAAAGTTCCTCTTTTTTCATTGGAAGCATAAACCAGGAGCTTTCTGAAATTTTTCTGGCTGTGTTGGTCAAGTTGCTTAACTGCCCTAAGTGTCTGTATAGCAGTACCAAACTGCCGGGAAGGCTTTGGCCGCTTTTACAACAAAAGCTGCAAGACCAAGGCTTTAGGTGATACTCTGCTAAATTCCTGACTTGTGAGTGGGGAGGCAAAAGTAACTTCAGCCTCTGCTTTTGCAGGGCACAAAGACCTGAGATTGTGGTTTAACACAAGCCTGAAAACTTGCCCCTGACTGAAACTGGCTTCTTGCACTGGCAGCCCCGTCTGCAGCATGGGCCCTTCTAGGCAGAGTTACGGTGCTGCAGCTGGCAGACGAAGTGACAGATGTTTGTTCCTCATTTGCTTCTGGTAGACTGCAGCAGCCTCATTCAGGGGCTGAGCAAAGGCAGAGCAAGGACAAGGGAAATCTGACTTTGCGTTAACCTGATGAGACCATTTGGCAGTCAAATACCACCTCTGGTCTAGTCTGGAGTCCTCTCCAGGTGAGAGTACTCCCTGGAAGCCAGGTATATTTGGCTGGAAACTTGTGGATGATCCCTTTTTGTTGCAGGGATCAGCAAAGAGGTGGGTTTCTTCTAGTGCTGTGGCTCGCCTCCTAGCAGGAAGGTCCGTTGCCAGCCCTGCTGCCTGTGGGGTACATGGCATCTCTTTCATCCTTCCCTTGCTGGAATACAGCAAGTTGCAAAGGAATGCTGGGGAGACTGTGGATGAGACCTTCGATGCTAATACACTTCTGTTTACAGAGTCATCAAAAGCAAATGAATTGCTGCTGGTTTTCAGTAAGAGCCAGGGGGCCTCAGCCTGCCATTAAAAACCCACTGTGGTCTCCCCAGTGCACAAGCACGGGATGTGCAGGTTCTCCCTTCACACAGCCTTCCAGTTGCCTTTAGATTCCTGGCTGTCTGTTTTGCTGAGTTATTTGTACATGGCCAACCTTGCTCTGGGTTTACCTGGCATTTATCTGCATCCCCATCCTGCACCCAGCAGACACAGAGCCTATCTGAACCTGGCAGCCTGATCATGCCGCTGCACATGGTGATGTGAGGACATGGTCCATGGTCCATCCTTAGAGGGTGTGTGATGTAAATGCAGGGCTGTGGTACAGACAGAAACACCAGCAGATATCTTCACTGGATTTGGTGTCGCAAAGCAGGCAGGGAGGGCAGGGAGAAGCCCTGCTGCTGAGCACATCTGTTCTGGGATCAGAGGTGAGATTGCCCCTCGGTAGGGCACCCAGGCTAGCTTTGGGAAGGGCAGCAGTGAAGGTGGCATTCCTTGGCTGGACAGTGGGACCATGCGTGTGTGCTCAGGTAGCTAGTTCATAGTGAAACCCCTCTTGCCATGTCTTCATTGCTTTTACAACTCCTGCTTTTACAACTCCCGCATTTGCTCATCAGTAGAGCGACTGCATTTTAGTTTTTGTGTGGACACACCTGGAATGCGAGACCAGAGCCACAGCATTAGCCAAAAGCCTTTAATATAAGGTCATGTATTCAGTGGTGTGTCCCTCCGGCACAAGGAACAGACAGTATTCTGCAACTGTTTGTGTCGCTTGGAGTATTTGGTTTAGCCCTTCATTAATCTCTTCCTTCTTTCCTTTCTTCCTCGTCTGCGTTTTTCCCTCAATTCCACAATCTAAAACCCAAATGAACCCCCAAACAACCACAACTCAAACTGCCCGTGTGAATGCGTGGGCCCGTAGGCACCCATCGCCGTCGAGCGCGATGCAGGCTCCCTTCGCCTCCGTCTATAACCCTCTGCAGGCACAGAGCTCCGAGCCACCGCAGCGGAGGCACAGCACCTCCTCCGTCCCCAGCCAAGTTCGAGTGGGGCCAGAGCAGCTGAAGCATGTGGCCCAGGTCTGCCCCAACAGCCCCGTGGAAGTGGAGGTGCCGGGACTCAAAGTGCTGCATGTGCAGTTCAATTCTCCCCTGCAGCTCTATTCGCAGAGCAACATCATGGATTCCCTGCAGGGACAGATCTCTTCCATTAGCCCCGATTTCCCCAGGTAACCTGCCCGCTGCCTCTGCGGCCGGCTCGGCGCATCCGTTCATCCGCATCTCGGTGTACACGAGTGCCTTGTCCCTGTCTGTGGTTCATGCCATTGGCCGGTCACAAGGAAACAGCTTTTACATTTCACCTGTCCGACATTAGTGCATGACTCTTCACAGGAGCTTTCTCTGCATTGTGTCTGTGTCCGACATCACGGGAAGCACCAAAACATCATTTCAGCCTGTCAGTGTGTCCATTACCCCCTGCGCACCCGTGCAGCAGGGCCTTGACAGCAGCTGGTGGCTTTCCTGGAGGAGCCACCTGCAGCAGATGCATTTGCTGAGGGCAGGAGAGTGCTTTATCCTGAAAGCTGGTGTTTCTCCTGCACTGAAACGACTGTTGTTGTTTGCGACTGGAAGGTGCTGCCGCACATGTCCTTGTGCTTTTGTGTCGCTGGCTGCGGGCTGGGCCATGGGCGTGCGCTGGGCGTGTTTTATTTCAGGCTGAAGCAGGTCCCCATGGGTCTCCATCTTTGGCTGATAAGACTCATGAGTTTGGAGCAGCCTGAGCAGGCACCAGGCACATGGAGGGCCCAATCTGTGTTCCCACCCCTGCCCACTTGCCTGCACAAGTTGCTGCTCTTGGGGCTGCTTCTTCACCCGTAGGAGCAGAGGGTGCTCGACATGCTCTGAGGTCTGCAGGACCTGCGGAGAGCCTCGGCATCACAAGGCCTGGGTGTTCTTTGGTGTTTGCTTTGTTGGGAACCAGCTGGCCCATGCCTCTAAATGACAGCCCACAGGGTTTTACAGGGAGGACTTCAGTATCAAGACGGGTGAAGCAGAAAGCACATTTAGCCATCTTGCAGGAGGGCTCCAATCAAGGCTGAATTGTTTCAGAAGATGTGAACCTTCAGCAGAGTTACCCCACTATGTGGCCAAGCAGCTTGCAGCTGTGTGACATGTGGTCCAGGGAGGTGGTCAGTCCCATGGCCTCCGTGGAACAGAGCGAAAGGGCACAGCCAGATCTCATAGCTCCTCGGTTGCTCACAGTCCCCTCCTGGGCTGAGCACAATGTGCTTCAAAGCAGAAAAGTTGGCGTCCTCACCCATAGACCCACACAGCCAAGTTTTGTTGTGTGCCAGCAGCCAAGCGATAATGGGAGGCTGTGGATTTACTCCTGCCTTGTTACTCAGTTCAGTTACTTGCTGTAAGTCACCGCTCTGGCTCGTAGATACCATGCACGCCAGGAGCGGTCACACTCTGCTGGCTGGCTGTGCTGGTCCGGACAGCTGATAACACTCACAAAGGAGCCCCAGGCATCAGCAATTGTTTCATGGCGAAAGCGAGTGCTCCAAGTACTGGGCCTTCCTGTAGGCCAGCTTTGAAGTCCTCGTAGACTTTACAAAATGTGCTAGCATAAAATAGTAAAATGACATCACTAAAGAATAAACTGTGCTTTTCTGAAGACGCTGTGCAAGGCTGTGTCTTTATGGTTTTTATTACCATTTTCTTGCCAATTTTCAAAGCTCAATGATCCAGTCTTAGCCAGCCAGCATTGCAAGTTGCCCATTGTAGAAGCAGTGAAATCCAGTAACAGTTGTGTGAGTCTGAAATCCAGTAAAGGTTGTTGGAGTTGTCCCTTACAAAGTTTCTGCGTCGGGGAACTCCTGTGCGTGGAAAAGGACACCAGTTGCTAGTGATTGCTGCAGATAAAGTACCTGTGTAACTGGAGGTGCCATAAATCAGCCGACCTACGAAGACTCATTATCCTGCAGGCACAATTCCTATGCCTGTGGCCTTGCCCATTCAAAAGATGCTTGTGCTTTTTGGTGTTTGTTTTTTTTTTTTTCTTTAAGTAGCATAGCCTTCTGCCCTGACAAGTTGAGTATTTCACTCTGCTGGTACAAATTCTAGGATTTGGGTTTTTTTATAGTCTTTCGGAAGTCTTGTATGTGCAAGTATATCTATAGGGTGCATACCTTGGGAGAGCTGATCTGTATGTTTTGCACACTGTCACTATGCATGGTTGAAATGTGATGGCTTTGTTTGACTCTAGTGCTCCTTAAGATGATTTAGCCTTTGATTTTTGAATGCATGTTAGTGAAACATTCTTAGTATGCAAACTGCAATGATAGGCTTCTCGCCTAGTGTTTTCATGGGTGGATAGAGTGGTGGGAGTATATGAGTTTATATAAGATGAATGTAATGTGGAGCATGGATTCATTTGGGATAACCTAGGACATTTTCTGTGTAATAGAAGGCACATCGTTGTTTTATTTTGGATGAGAGGCTTCAGTAAATGAGATTCAGGCTTCAAGAGTTCAACTGCTTGCAAGTCTAATGTGCTTCCTGCTCCACTGAAAATTACTAAAGATGGAAACATTTTATTAAATTCTTTTTATGGAAATAGCATTTTATAACATGTGCGATGATTTTACCTCTGATGCTTGAAGAGTTTATTATGTAGAGTAACTCCCAGATGACTCAATTGCACATTGGCATGGAAAGTATGCAGTTGCCTCCTTAAGAAAAAGATTTCCCTCTGCAATTTAGTCTGAACTTCAGGATGTTTATGTACTTTTCGGGCATTCACAGGGTGCAGGGATGGTGAAACCTAATAGACCGTTTACATTTATAAGGCTGCATTATGTAATTGAGCTCAGAGGAGACTTGTCAGCTGTGTCATTTTTCCAGAGATGTTTTATTCCAGCCACAGAATACAAGGCAGGCAGGAACCTCCCGTGTCATTTAGTCCATCCCCTAGCCCAGCATTTGGTCAATTTAAACCATTGATTTAAATCATTCCCAGCAGATACTTGTCCAGACTCTTTTTAAATCCTTTCGTAAGGAGGTTGCTCACTGGTCCACATCAATCTCCTCTGGTATTTCAGCATCTGTCTGTTGGAAACCTTTTCCCAAGGGATATTCTGAATATCCTCCTCGGGCTCAAGGCTGAGGATGCAAGTCCCTCATGATGTGAGTGGCAGCAGCAGTGCCTCAGGAGGCAGCTGAAAGGAGGGCTTAGTCTTAGCAGGCAGAAACCTCCTCTGCCCTTAACCTGCTCATTAACCTTAGTTAAATGCTGTAAATGGGCTGTGGCTCAGAGTCTCCACCTATAAAATGGAAATAATAACACTCACTTGAAAACCAAATTAAATTATTGCCACTCAGAGAATCTTTTAGTTAGCTCCTACAGCTGTTACTTTGTGAAGGTGGCCTTTAGGACCAATTCATAGTGTACTTGCGAAGATTTCATTTTAATGGAATAAACTTTACTTAATTTGAGATTCACAGCGGTGTAAGGTAGCAGTCTAAGGTAGTTTATGCATGCAAGGAAAATGCATAGATGGCACAGCTACCACGTGGGATTCCCATCCCAGCATGAGTTCTTTATTTTCCTATTAACAGAGCAGTGATTTCCTGGGCAGAAAGTTTTAGTTTCTGGAGTATATAGTAATTGCAAAGCAGGGAGAACACTTGGGGACTGGCTGGAGGCAGTCAGTGAGAACCCGTTGACAGTGGCGTATGCAGATATCCCAGTGTTTGGATCCCACCCGGGCTGCAGCTGTCTTGTGCGAGCACATCCAGCACCTCCGTGTTTTATGACGTCCTGTTGTGTGTTTGTTTTGCACGTTCATTCTTCAGTCATACGATGCATTGTGAAAATTTTGCTGAAGGAACTGGCTTTAGTTTTCAGCCGTTCAACAAGCGTATTCTCTGTTCCTTCCTCAGTTTAGCTCAGCATAACCAGCCCCCAGGCGGCATCGTCATCGACAGAGAATCTGAGGTTTACAAGATGCTCCAGGAGAATCAAGAGTCAAATGAGCCACCCAGACAATCTGCTTCCTTCCTCGTGTTGCAAGAGATTTTGGAGTCAGAAGAGAAAGGTAAGCACTCACTACACACCTAATCTGAGTGTGTTTTCCCTTTTGCCATTCCTTGGGCTGTGTACAGTGTTTAAGAGTAACATCTAAAACTTTGTTTTCCTTCCTTAGCTGGTGATTGTTCAAGGTAGTGTGTGTAGATGGTTTCCACAGAAACAGACCCTTTCACTAACTTTGCTCCTAAATTTCCTCGCCTTGATTAGTTTCAGTGTCTATGGGCCCGTATTGTTGCTTATTCATTGAGTGAGAGCTCAAGAAATAAACCCCTACACCATTTAGTTATCAAGAAGGAATTTTAAAAGTTGCAAAAACTCTACTTTCTAAAGTTTTGCCCTTTAAGATAATATTCACTGATTAAAGACCATCTTAGATTCAAGACTTTGAATGGTACCACAAGATAGGACTCTTCAGTGAGTCTTAAAGCTTCTGATCTCCATCCCTCTACACAAGAAAAAGGATCCACTTTTGCAGCTGAATGTAAAAATATGGAGGCTGGGTTACAGTGAGCAGTTCATAGCTTTTAATCTCTGAAACTTCGCTCTGCTTGACATTCTTGATCTGACATCTGGACTTGTGCGGTTCAGGGCTATAGACTTTAAGATAAAAAAGCCAATTAACTTAGGTGGGGGCCAATTCATACTCTCTTCTCCCCTTGAATAAAATAAAATAAACAAATAAATAGGAAAAGAATTCCAAGAATGACTTTTTTTTCCTTAGGCCAGTTGAGACTTTGTCTTTTGTGTTATTAGCTTGGCAGTGGAACATTCAATTTCATCCAACAAAAGCCTAGTGCTGAGATATTTGCCACAAAGGGAAACAGACCAGCCAAGTGCTGGTAAGTCTGAGGGATCTGTAAGGAAAGAACAAAATGAAGGAAATAAGGAAACAATAGGAAGAAAGAAACCAGGATCTTGTAGTCTTTAATATGCTGTTAAAATACCTACCTGAAAGCATCTCTTAAATATTGAGTGTTTGCAACTTGCCCTTCAGGGTTCAGCTCCTGCATGGAAGGGACTGGAGTAGTCGGGACTTCTCACGCATCCAAGGTCCTCCCCTGTGCTTAGTAGTGCTGAAGAAGATAAGAAGCAAAAGCCTCTCTATTTTATCTTTCTTTGAAGATTTGCAGCATTATTGGGATTCTCTGGCACAAGGTTTGCCTGCCCGATCACAGGCCAGGATAGGCTTTGGCATTGCTCCACCGTGAGCTGATAATCACCCATGCGGAGCAGGGCTCGGAGGTTACGCAGCCCCAAAGGAATGTCTGTCCCCGAGGAGACAGTGCCCCGGCCTGCTGCACTGCTCGGCCAGGCTCAGACACCACTGCTGCTGAGTCAGCTCATGTCTGCAGTGATAAACAGCAGATAAATAGCATGTTTGTTGGCTGCTTCTCCGAGCCTGTCTTCAGGCGATGGCTTGTGAGTAGCAGCAGGGAGCTATCTCCTCAGCTGAGACAAGTCCCTCAGGGCATCGCTGACTGCATCGGCTGTGCTGGCTTACACCAGCTGAGAGCCTGGCCCCGGCCACGGGGTCTGTGTGTGGGTGCTGGTGTGTGGAAGCACCACGGCTGGTCTGTGTTTAGACCTGACCCTGCGCTCTTAGGTGGAGGGTGTTTTGCAGGGCAGAACAGGTTATGTTTCCTGTGGGTATTTGATTAAGCTCATTCCTTTAGAGAGATTTAAAAACATGCTGTCAATGTTTTTGATGTGAGCAAAGTGCTGTTTGAGGCAGAGGGAATGAGCAGAGGTGATAGAGAAGAGCCTGAAAATGTGGTTGCTGCCGCTTCCTTCCCAGCAAGGGTCACTTGGGGTAACTCTGCCGGAGGCCAGGTGCTTCCTGCTGTGTTTGGAGGGTGCATGGGCTGCTGTCCCCCATTAGGGACCTTGCACCTCTGGACCAGCATCTCTGCACGGAGCTGGGTGCAAACCTCTGAGCTGGAGGCTGCCCCAGAGGCAAAGCAGCACAGTGTCACCTGCCCCACGGGTGAGCGGTGGCACTCAGGCTGTTCTCTGCGCTCGGCTGGGTGACAGGGAGGTGCAGTGGGCAGTTCCCCAGCATTTCTCCTCAGCTCTTCTGTCAGTGGTGCTGTCCCAGGCTGTGACGTGTGCCTGACCTTGCTGGTCACCAGGGTCTGCCTTTGGAGAGTTTGTCCTTCCCTTACACCAGGAACAACCAGTGCAGTGTGCTCTTGGCTTGGCATTAGTCAGAAGGGTTTTATCAGCATCCCTCCCAGTCTGAGGTGGCATGGGTCTGCCCATCAACCCCCTCTGTTTCTGGTGAAACATCGTGGGAGTCTCTGCAGCCCTCCTTCCCTTGTTGCCTGGTATTGAACCTCTTGCAAAAGTCATATAATAAGACTAGTCACATCAATGGTGCCATTTTGTAAGAGGCTCCTTTTTCACTGCAGATATGTAAAGACTTGCTGTGTATCCTGCATCTAGGATCCACTGCTGTTGTAGGCATCCAGGTCAGCAGATGTCTCCTGTGAAGGACCTGCAGGACATCCCTGCCCCAGAGAGGTTGCACTAGGGAGATACCGTCCCTGGAGCATGCTATGCAGCAGCAGGAGAGCACAAGGTTATCCCCAGTGTCCCAGGGCCCTGCCACAACAAGGAGTTTGTTAACCAAGTCTTCCAGGAGTCTTGGGGGAGCCAGCCCCACTGTACACCAGACAGCAGACTGGAAAAGGACTTTGACAGTCCTCCTTAGTCTGCCAGGACACCCACCTCCTCTTTCTGAGCCCAAATCTGGCAATCGGCTTGACCCTCTGTGTGTGATCAGGACACAATAGGCAGACTCCGGTGCTGCCAAGGCTGGGGCTGAGGCTTTGCTTTGCTTTGTGCATCTGTGCATGCGAGACACATCAGCTAAAGTCTGATAAGCTTTCAAGATGAGAAGAGACAGTATCATCTCGTCTGACTGCCCACAAGTCTTCAGGCCCTCAGGTTTCCAGGGCCAGGTTCAGCTGTGTCCCTTCTCTCCCTCCTCCCCACACACCCCTAAATCCCTGTCCCCCTCCCCTTTCCATGCATGAATCCCTGCCTCAGAGCTGGGGTTAAACATCACCCCTCCCTAGCAGAGCATCTGCTTGGGAGGAAGAGCCTAGAGCCACGCATCTCACATGCTCTGAAGCACTCTCCTTCTACCCCCAGGAGACCCTACCAAACCGTCTGGATTTAGGAGTGTCAAAGCCCCCACCACAAAGGTGGCCTCGTCGATTGGGAATGCCCAGAAGCTGCCCATGTGTGAGAAGTGTGGATCTGGCATTGTGTAAGTAAGCCTGTACCTGGGGTTGCAGGCCGTGGCTGAGCATCCCATGCCTCTGCAAGGGGCTGAGGCACTGCACCCGAAACACTTCACCTACCCACATCCAGTGCACCCAGGAGCCAGCTCAAGGCACATTTATTCTCACCAGCTTTGATAACGCTAACTCTGCAGTTCCCTGCAGTGAGGAAGGAGTTGGGTTTCCCTCTGCAGATCCATATCGATAGAAACCAAAGCAAGTCCCTGTGAGACAGTTGCTGCAGTGTTTTGCTTCCTACCTGAAATCTGTTTACAGCACCCAGAAACCAAATTACTTTTCCATTCAGGGCCGGTGTATTTAATGATTTTCATGTCTTGGCACTCCCAGCCGTGGAGTGGGGACTTGCCCTGGTGGTCAGAGGCAACGTGGACTGGGAGAGCTGCATTCTGCTCCCCACTCTGCTCTAAAATCACACTTCTGCTGTGTCTACGCAGACATAATTTAGTTGTCTTCATGTGGGTATATCCGACTTCCAGCACAGCAGGGGCATGAGTTCGATATACAGCTGCTGTACTTTAAGTGTGACAGCACAGGGGACGCAACCCACGTCTTTGATTCACCATTCAGTTTCTCAACCACAAATTCTTCCCTACAACCCTCTTAGCTTAACAGTTGACTCCAGCAGGCAAGTGCTGGTAGCCCACCGGCATTGTCATGGAAGAATTCCGGTTTCTCCCAAGCTATCAGATTGTTGCTGAGACGCGGTACGCTGTGATTGCATGGTCCTGGCATGCCTGGAGCACCAAGGACCGGCAGAGTCATTACAGAGGCAATCCTAGCCTGTAAAATATGAATCAAAGACAAACCCTACAATTATTCTACCAGCTGGGTAGCGCTAGAGAGAAAGCACAAGGCTATGAATAGCACTAAAAGCTAATGAATTACGGAAAATATAGCTGGCTGCTGGAACAAAATGATACTCCTGGCAAATTGTTGTGTTGCTGCTGGTGGTAGTTAACGAGTTGCTACGTAGTTCTTCTCCTCATCATCTGCTGGGCTAAGCTATGAAGTTTTCCAGTAAGAGCTGGCCTACATTTGGCTGGATCTGTTCACTGCAGCTCCCAAGCAGCAGTGTCCGAGATCAGAGCCAGGATCTGGTCTCTGTGCTTCTCCCATACATACCTGGCATGTCCATCACTAGCAAAAGGGCGGTGGCTGGCCGTGCAGCCTTCACCCCCCTCAGTTGGTGGTGGCAGTCGTTTCTGGATTTGTTCTGCAATCCAGTTGGTTTGGACCTGGATTTTGCTCCCCCAGATGGTCAAGCTGATACCTGTCATTTGATCCTGGGCATTTGAAGGCTGTTGCGCTGTCTCCAGCCATCGGCTGAAGATGCCATCACAGTGATTCTTGCCACCACAGGTGATAGGAACGTCCCTGTGGCACTTAGGCAGGCCAGTGCTAGGAAACACTTCCCAGAGGAGGGCTCCCATGTTGGACTCTAAAAGTGCTCTTAACATCTGCCTGACCAGAGGTAGGGCCCATACTTTGACTTGTTGGGAGCAGGAGAAAATTGTCCACCTTCAGCGCTGGTGTGGGTCTGGGCTGGGTGGGAGGTGGCTGGGAAAGAGGGAGGCAGTAGTGGGTGCCTGGCGCTGAGAGGTGCTGGTTCCTTCCCCAGAGGGGTGTTTGTGAAGATCCGGGACAAACAGCGTCACCCCGAGTGCTACGTGTGCAGTGACTGCGGCACCAACCTCAAGCAGAAAGGACACTTCTTCGTGGAAGACCAAATCTACTGTGAGAAGCACGCCCGGGAGCGGGTGGTTCCCCCAGAGGGCTATGAGGTGGTCACCATCTTCCCAAAGTAAACCGCGCTGCTCACAAAGCCAGTGTGGATGGTTTCTCCTCTGCTGCTTTTCCTTGGAAAGCGTCGTCCCTGCCCCCCTGCTGAATCTTGTTTGCAATAAGGAATGCTAGGCATGGCTTTGAATTTCCTTGCCATTATTAATCCTCCATCTGTTCACATGAGATGTCACTAATTGTTCAACATTCTTTTCGTCTCCTCTTTCACTGTTTGGGTTTTTTTTAATACACAGAATTAATTTTTTTTCCTCCTTTGTGCTGTCAATTGCACAGGAAAATCACAGGCCAAAGTCAGATTACAACTCTTCTCTGTCCCAGTTATTTGCCTTCTGTTTGCATTCAATAAACGGGGTGAATCCACAAGGCAGATGTGTCTGCTTTCTCCTGGTATCCCTCTGCACTGGACCAGAGTTCCTGGGGCAGCAGAATAGGTGCCCAGTGCATGGCTGTGTTTACCCTGGAGGACAGTGGGAGGGAATTACAAAATTGAGTCAAACTGGTCTCGCATGCTGCCCAGCTGCTGTTAGCAGCTGCCTGCTGGCAACCAGCAAGGGCCAGATGGGCACAGCCAAGCCACAGACCATAGCTGGCACTGGTGGCCTGTCCCCAGTGCAAGGCAGCCAAGAGCTGGATCCTCTGAGTCCAGCACTGCTTCATGATGACGGGACTGGGCACTTCAATGCTTTCCATTACCGTGTCACGCAGGTGCCCCTCCGTTCCCCACAGTCACAAACTGAGCTCTATGAAAAAATGTCCACTTGATGCTTGCTGGAAACCAGGGAGTCCTGAAGCAAAGAGGGGAAGGTTTGAGTGGCCGTAGTCCCTGTTCCGTCTGTCCCTGTGCATTCCGTGCCAGCTCCCTGCCCCGGCACTGCAGGCTTGGGGCTGGGTGTAGACTGCTGAGGGTGAGTCTCGCCACGACACATTCCTGGTCCAACCCAGGGCAGACGCCATGGCCATGGTTGTTTCTGTCTGCAGACATTTGGGGCAGTCCCTGTGCAAGGCCTTGTGTGGCTGCCAGAGGCGTTGCCCGGCTCCCCGTGCCACCAGACATGCATGGCTGCTGGAGGGTGCCCTTGGGGCTGGTGTGGGGAGGGGGCACA
Organism: Theristicus caerulescens; assembly: GCA_020745775.1. Classification (NCBI taxonomy): domain Eukaryota; kingdom Metazoa; phylum Chordata; class Aves; order Pelecaniformes; family Threskiornithidae; genus Theristicus; species Theristicus caerulescens. The sequence continues at coordinate 105,030,980 of CM036560.1, forward strand.
TGCCCCCTGTGCACTGGGTGAGGGGCTGATGGTGCCTGAGCAACAGGGCCTCCACCCATATATAGCAAAGAGCTGGTCTGCGGTAAAGTTATTTCTCTGCTCGCACCTCTTGAGATAATGGCTGTTCTTCTGGTGTAAAAATAAATGGTTTCTAAGATGTAGTGTTATCTTTGCTTTAAAACAAATTGCCGGAGGTTGAAAACAGAAGGGTTTGTAGCTGCATACAGGCCCTCTCTGGCAGGCACAGGGCCACCTCCACCCCTGGGATTAGCGGGTGCATCTGCAACAGCTACGGACAGGGTCACGCACCTGTCCTGGAAAGTCCTGGCCACCTTCAGCAATGCTTTACTGCTGCGTCCCGTGTTTCCTCCCCTTCACGATGAATCACCACAGCACAGCTGCCTTGCAAAAAAAAAAAAAAAAAAAAAAAAAAGCCAGAAAAACCAACAAAGCAAACCCAAAACACAACCCAAAAACCAATCCTCATCTGAGGTAAAGCTGACCTAGCACCACAATTATAAGCCTCCCACTGTCCCGATCAACTGTATAGCTTTCTGGCAGGTTGGGGAGGGGACTAATTCACCAACACAGCTAAATTTAGCTCATCCCCTCAGGCTCCTTCTATGGGCAGTGGCAAGCAAGCGAGGATGGCATAGCTCAGCCAGCGAACTCCTTGTCCGGCTCATTCCTGGGAAAAGCCTGGCTTCTCTGTGCTGCCAGCACATGCCTGCACACACACCTGCACAAACTCCAGATGCTGGCACAAGCAGCTTTATTTTTCAGGGTGAGTGGGGTTTTTTTGGCCTGCTGGGGTGACATCTCCCCCTCGCTGCTGCTAATGGGGGTTAATTCTTTCCCCTGCGCAGTGCATTTCCCTCTGTGCTGCAGCACTGGCAGGTGCAGGCAGGCTGGACTTGACAAGAAGCCAAAAAGGGCTGAAGGAGTAAACCTCCAGGAACAGATTGCTCTGGCCGCATCTCAGACCAGTGCCCAGGCCCTGCCGTGGAACCATGGTTGCTCCCAGCACTGCACACTCTGTGCTGCCCCCTTTCCCAGCAGGCTGGGGGCTCCGGGCTGCCTGCCATCCCTGGCTTGGCTGCTTGCCTTGCAGGAAGAAAATGCTGGCCACTGGGGCCATCTGGTGCACCGCACCCCAACGCCAGCTTGTGGGCTGAGCCCTCCACTGTGTGCAAAGTCACCAAATGTTTTCATACTGTACAAATGTCCGTCAGCAAAATGTGGCTCGTTCCAGATAACCTCACAAGCTTGCTCTTGCGTCAGGGGGTCAGGACGGAAGAGCCCGAACCATGCCTGGCATTTCCCCTGCCCTCCCCACCCCAGCCCCGCGCTGCAAACAGACCACAAGCCCTGCTTTGTCCAGGGCTGTGTGCTTTATCACCCAGGCCAAGCCGCTGCAGCGAAGGCTGGCAGCACTGCTGGGAAAACACTGATTGTGAGGGGTGCCGGGAACTACAAAACGTTTGTGGGATAGCTCTGGAGGTGTAGGCTTCTAATGCAGATACCAGTGTTGATCCTATTTATTACTATGGGAACAGGCTAGCCAGGCAATTCACATGGTTACTTGGGAAGGACTTCGATCACTCTCTGCTGTAGCTCGCTGAAAAAAGAATGTATTCATTTTTTTATGATGCAGGATGAAATATTTGGCAACTGCAGTGTTCACTGTCGTCTGACTTTCCAAATTCCTCTGGAGTTTAACAGTTGGCATCTGGAGTTTGTCAACAATAACAAAATAGGTTAAATGGGGTCATGCCTGCAACCACACTGAGCTGCCTGCTCCAGAAGTTAGCAATAATGGAAGATAATATGTAAAAGGTTCCTATCTGAAGAGCGTCAGGCAGTTTTTAAGTGAGCTAGCATCCTGCCAAAGAGCAACTGTCTCACATAGGTGTGCAGTGCAGCACAAAGCACAATCTGTCATTTTTAACACAGATGACTTGGGTTTCTGGTTGTGGCCTCTCCCTGCCGCCCCACATCTCCCATTTCTCCTTGTGCAGCAGACGGCAGTTGTGCACTGCTGCTCCCTGTTGGCTTGTGGGAGCCCCGTGGCACGGGGTGCCAAGCTCAGCCTGGCGTGGAAAGCCGGGGAGCACAGCATGAGCCATGGGCCACAGCAGGCTGGAGAAGAGGGCTCGTGTGGGATGAAGTAGCACACCTCCCTTCTGAGCTGAGAACACAAATCACAGTTTTTAAAAGCCATTTACACAGTTAAAAAGACCCCGCTGCTGGCAGTGACTCGACAGAGATGGCCCCCAGGAGATGAAGCAGATAGAAAAGGGTTAAAAACAAACAAACAGCATCATCAAGACAGACCTCTCATTGTCTCCTCCTCCCACCCCACCCCATCACCACCACGCTCCCCTCAACAAAACAGCACTGAGCAGCGTAGCCAGTTGCTCCAGCTTGCACATTTAAGTTTCATTTGCTAATGGCAACCCTATGAGCTCAGACTGTTGTCAAGGTGGGGTCTTGGCAGCTCAAACATCATCTTTGCTAGGCAGGCAAGTAAAAATACCTGAATGCGGAGCGCACTCGAGTACTGGTGAAATGCCACTGAATAGATTCTAACACGTGAGATAAGTTTACCACACATTTTCTTGTCATCCCTGGAAAAACCATCGGCAGCCTCTCCTCAGCTCTCCCTGGCAAAGAATATGAGTTGCTTGCCAGATTTAAAAAAAAGAAAAAAAAAGAAACTTGCATATAGACACACAGTAGCAACACACAAGCAAGCCGAGACCCCATCTTTCTGTCCATGCATTTGGTCTCAACAACTCAACCATCCACAGACACCCCCAACAGGAGGAACAACAGCTGAGCATATCTGGGTGCAGCATGGGACAAGAGCACTGCTTCCAAGTCACCAGGACAAATCTATGCTTCAAGAATTTGTCTTCTATCTACTGAAATATTTTTTCCCTCTAATGGACAATATCAAGGGGATGTTATTTCACCTAGAACAATTTTTAAATGTTAGCATCAGTCACCCCCCCTCACCCCAACCCTCCTCACATTGTCATTACTGCATTTACTTGTGGATCTCCCCCCACCTGTACAAAGGAAGACTGCTTTTTGAAACACCAGCATCCCTTACTGCGTGCCCCAGGCTTTGCCCCGGGCATTAAGTGCACAAATGCTGGACTGCTTCATAGTTCAGGCCGACAGCAAGCGTGAACATCACTCTTGACTTGCAGGAATAAGAAATGCAAGGTCATGCCAAGAAGGTACTGTGCTTGCTTTGATCAACGACATTCACAGTACTTTGGGAGCCAAAAAAAAAAGGGGGGGGGGGGAAGTAACAGAGAGATGGGCTCCTCTGGCAGCAAGCAAAAAATGCATTGCTTTCACTTTTTGAAAGCAGACTAGAAAAACAGCCACAGATCTGCAGTCTCTCTAAATAACATCAAACTCTACACATTGCTAAACAGTGACCACTTTTCACTAGCACTACCATTAGCATTAGTGCCAGTTTATGCATTTTTAGGAAGGTAGCAATTATTATTAAATTATTATTAAATCCTAGCTGTGCTGGCTATGGGATAGAAACTCTTGTTCATTTCTATTTTCCACCATATTGCTCTGCAGTGACATTCAGGTAGCTGTGCAGGTTGAGCAGGGTAAATCAGTCTTCAGAAGTTAGGTAAGCCTGTGTGGAAGCAGTTATATCAGTTATTATTAAAACTTTTACAATTATTCCATTTAGATACTATTATAGATACATCATTTACTCTTAAATCTTGTAGTAGGTCTTTGCTAGCATAAAACAATGCATGAAGGAGACCAGCATAGTAGCCCAGCAAAGATAAGTAACACGTGAAGACAGCACATGTTGGACTTTGCATTATTCAGGCTAATAAGTAACTGAGCAGAAAACTTAGAAACTTTTGTCTCCAGCAATTAGAAACAAGACAGGGCTTTCAACAGGCAAAGGTCAAAGCCAGCCTACTCATTAACAGATTTACTTGTTCCTTTATGGAGGTAAGGATAAACATCTCACTAATATAAAATAACTTTCTCTAAATCAGGCTAACAGATTACTCTCTATGGAGAGTAAGAATGATCATAAAGTGACTGGAAACTAGTTTCCAAAGTCTGATACATTAGGTAGGATTTTATGGTATTCCAAGTTACCTATGCCTTGGCATAACTAGCACAACTGCAACTGTGACAGCTCCAGCTGCAATTCCATGACTGCAGCTTCTAATTGCATGTAGATGACATTTTCACAAACCAGAGCTGAAAGTTTAAAAGCTACCTGATGCCCAAGTTGAAAACCACTGCTTACAGCTGGCTTTTAGAGGCTACATATGCAAGTAATATCCTTCACCTGTCTTTTCTGCCCCACTGTAGTCTCAAACCCTCCCTTCCCAGAAAGTACTCCTTGGTCATCCACACACCCACAGCGACATTCTGCACTTTCCCCTTCCAGTACCCTTAGCTCCCTCCACAGGCTTCAAACGGGCACCTTAGCTGTGCAAGCTGACAAGCCAGTCAATACAGAAGTAATGTCTGTACCAGAAGAATTTAGGGGTTTGGGGGCTCATTCAAGTTGCCTGGTTTGTGTTGTGGGGTTGTTTTGGGTTTTTGTTTGGGTTTTTTTGTTGTTGTTTTTGTTTGTTTGTTTGTTTTTAATGTGTGAGATTGGCTAATGTGCTAAATGAGTAGGGAAAGAGTGAATTAATGGACACAACATATGCTTTGCTTATTTAAGAACCTATGCTAAAAACCCTACACTTTTAGGACAAACCAGACATTTATTTAATCAAAATATTTGCAGAAGTTAAAAACAGAAGCTACACAATTGGCTGTAACACAGGCACATGTTCTCTCCCTTCTAAATAAAACCATAATTGACACCATATTAAAAAAAAAGTGTTTTAGGACTTCCACAGGAAGCTTTTTTTTTGTTTTTACACAAATTTGCCAGTTTTTACCACTGGTGACAAGAGCTAGCTGCAAATGTGAAACATGCTCATTTTCTTAATTCTTTAAGAGAGCCTACCAAAGCTACAACATTAAACTATCACCTGCATTATACTGTAGAACATGTTAAAATTCACTGAAAGAACACGAGGGATTTGAACAAGGCCTTAAAGAAAGTCAGCGTAAAGGATCAGTATGTGTGACATCTCTAGAAGATCTTATGTCAGTCATATGTTTGTCCTGCAAGACTACAGGCCACATTTGCACATTAAAACACACATTCTGCATTGGAATCTGATGATTCTTCTAGGACCTTGAAGACACCCATTTTTTCCTTTTTCATTTTTTCAGAGGTCTTCATTTGATCTAGGATTAAAACAAAACAAAGATCAACAATAATAGGTGAAGTGTCTGCAACCCTACTATTGCAGACATAAAAGCTGTATGTATTTTTGTTTGGGTTTGGAAAGCAAGTTGATAAAAACATTTTGCTCCCTTCATCAACAGTTTGCTACTAAAGTTTGTCCTTGAAAATATATTTCAGTTGTGTACTTTAACAAAAAAAAAAATTCCAACACCTCTGGCTAAATCTGAATGGAGATAAGCAGTTTCAAAATCTGCCTGAACTAGTCTCATTTTTCCTGAGAAGAAAACAGAACGCAGTAAACCTATTTAGTGAAGTTACTAGGCAAAACACAGAAAGGTACGACTCTGCTAAGCAATACTCAAAGACCTACATCTTGTTTTCCTAGCACTTGCAATCACTATGTTGCCCTTCCAGTGAATATAAAGCTAATGAAAAAGTATTGTCTTTATATCAAATTTAATAATTACGGCTCACAGGGGCGGGAGGTGCCATTTCAGTTTCTAAAGCATTAACTGCAATTAGCTGTAGTAAATACTCAGTACATAATGCTAGACTAATATCTTTGTATAAACATTTTTGATAATTTTAATATACTAATTTTGCTTAGTATAGCCAAGGAAAAAAGCAACCATTATAAATATGATGCATATTAATAACAAAATAAATGGCACCTTATCCAACATGCAAGCAGAAATCAGATTATTTCACAGCTTGAACTTTTAAAGATAGACCATATTATCAGAATCATCCAGAATCATTTTCTGTATCAGCAGTCAGTTAACTGAATAAGCAGTTTCATAAAACAATTTCTTTAGATAATCTAGGAAAAAAAATTTAAGTATAGCAACAGTTCTCCTAAGGCGGTTATTTTACTCAGACTATACATATCACACTTATTTAAGGCTAGCTATCGCTTTTACTTCCAAATTCTGTAATGACTCATTTTTTCTTGTATCTATGCTTTGAGGCTTCTCTCTCCTGAAGATGCTGAAGGAAACAAAGGATACCAAATCTACTGTTTAGACAAACTGGGCAAGAATTTTTTCCTTTCTCAGAAAACTTAAGGGTTTTTTTTTTTTTTACAGTATCTTGGCCTGATCAAGCACTAGAATTTGCAGACAACCTCAAAAATTTTATTTTTTTTTTTAAATATTTGATCCACTGACAAGCCATGGTAACTCTGAAAAGCTCAATTTTTTCCCCCCAGAAAATGTTAGACTATATTCTGAATTATGATAGTATCAAAATAGGTTTTTAAGCAAGTTTGCTGAATAAATCTTTTCTGAGAATAATTTCTATTTTGATCAATTACAGCAACTTACAGGGAAAGCTGCTTTGCAGAACACCTCCTAATCTATGCTTTTCATTCACAGTATGCTCAGGGCACAGTATGCACGAATGTGGGTTTCTGGAATACTTTTGTTAAGTTCTGTTATTTCTTCTTCAGCAAATCCTATTGGAAATGTCAGCAAGGGGGCCAAAGGGTCCTTGTTCAGGTGTACAACACAGCTGTGGGGAAGTGAAGCTATGGCACTTTCTACATATAAAGCCTCTTACAAAATATGAATTTGCTGTTGAACAGAAAAAAAAAAAAGAAAACTCTGACTTACCAATAAGATCACTTCTATCCAAGAGTAACTCTAGATCTTTATCACTGATTACTTTTTCTTTAGATCCTTTAACCTCCCTGTTGAAGAAGAAATAATCTCTCAATACAGATAAAAGCATGTTAGAGTTAGTATTGCATAGAAGTCAGTTTTCCCACATAGCAGAATCCCCAGGACATTCTTTCCACTATGAAGATCCACATACCACTTCATAAGACATGAAAGCTATTGACAGCTGCTTGCAAGCTGGAAGTTACAAACTCATGGTCCAAGAAAAATATGAAATCTGCATACCTCTCATAGTCTCTGGATTTCAGCAATTCTATTAGTTCCTGAGGGTCCAGGCAGCTCTTTGACTGTGCTAGACCAGATTTGCCACCTTTAAACTGATCTGTAGAAAGGAGAAATTTTAAGAAAGTACATAGAGACAGGAACAAATTCTGTAAATTGTTAAATCAATGCCGGATGCACATATCAAACAAATTACTCTTGCACATCAAAACTAATGCTATGTTTCATTGTTTCAGTCCTCAGGTAAACGCACCTCACACTAATAGCCTAACTGGTGAAAAAAGTCAGAGGTACATGAAGAGTTTACATGCAGGCCTTTCACCTTCTAGCTGTAGTATGCAGAAGAACTGATTGAAACACCAATTCGACATGCACACACGCACACACAGAGCAGAAAAGCCATTAGTTCTACTTACAGTAAAAACATTGTAAATAAAGTTAGATGGTGGATGCTGAAGTTTGTTCCCTTTGTATTGTAAGCTGGTTGAAACAAAGTAAGCAGTATTAACCACAACATAGGAAATACGTGAAAGATGTGGTTTGCAGAGAGAACATCCCTCCGTTTAATGGACTAGACAGAGATGACAAAACAATACACCGGACAGGTTGGTTTCTTGAAGAGACTATGCTAACACCTATCTATACACAAATCTGGATGTCAGCCCAAATATCCGAAAAAATTATACAAGATTATTACTTAACTAAAGCTGAGCATGGATGAAGTCAAGCTGTCTTGCACGTTTCAAGGAGACAGGCAAGGCTTATTGTTCTGTGCCAAGTTTCCTCAGTTTTTATCAACACATGTGCCCATTTTATTAATGAGTCTTCATCGATCCCTTTCATCACACTCAGTGCTGTCCTTTCCTATATCTTGGTTTCAGCAGTCCTCCCCACACCTTTTCCCATCTCCCTCCAAGGACTGCCTGTTTCTCTGTGAAGCACAAATCAGATGCAAGTTCTAGAGGGGTGTGAGCTATAGGATTCTCTCCCCCATGAACATCTGCTGTGACACACAGGATCCAGGTCCTGTCATGCATCACTAGTGATGCCGTCTTTCCCTTTTAGTTTTCAGAGTTTCACAAAATACATGGCATTGAATTAGTGCTGTACAGGTCCTGGATTGCAATAATAGTGACACAGAGAAACCCTATAAAGCACTTAACACTTTAAATAGAAGTTTATGCCCATCACTTCCTGTTAGTCTGACATCTACTAATTTAACTAAAATCATGCTGGTTCTCATACAGTTTCCTAGGCAACTTTCTTCAATAAAACAGAAGCACAAGACAGAAAGAGTAACCTGGTGCTGAGGCCAAAAAAGCATTCTGTTTTGTGACAAATTCCAGTCCTTAAGCTCCAGTATTTGTACTGCACACACCCTACATCGTTAGACACCACTGAAAGGCCTGACTTAAGTAAGCGTTGTGATATCCCTTCCTCGTTCACCCCTCCAAAGTTCCAACACTTTTTTGGGTATTCAAAATTATAGGATTCATTACATGACCTTTACATCTACACAGTGGATCCAAAGGTTCCTGGAGGGGACACCCCTACCTAAGCTGCAAGATTTAGATATGATTCACCAATAGTTACCAAGATAAATATTCAACTTATTGCAAAACTGAAGGCATGACCCAACTTGACACTTTGCTTCCTTCCAGCACAACCAGTCCCAGTTCCCATTGCTACTTTACTATATGGCAGTCATCTACTACGAGAGCCCATTCTGTTTTGTGCGCTCATCTTACTACTTTGGTTTTAACTTCAGGTTGGACCATAATCAAATCATTAAAACCCAAATTTTTCTTACTGAAGTTGGTCATTAACATGCCTACAAAGAGTCCTGGCAGTCACATCAAGACCGCAGTGGCAAACAGATTACAAAGGAAAAGGCTAAAGCTAGGATAAAGGAAGCATCTAACAAAGATTAGCTAACATCATCCAAAAACAGAGGCAAACCACAGCTTAGGCTTGACAAGCAGTGAACTGTGCAGCAGACAGTTACAGGTGTGGCCTTTCTGCCCCTTTATGCCCTCACAAAAATGCCTTTTTTTCCCCATTAATATATTATGAGAAGTTCTTAACCTCCTTTAAAATTTAATATAAGGCTAAGTATTGTCAGAAGCCCACACCAAGTTACAATAATTGTATTTTTAAGTGAGCTTAGTGTTTCGAACATGCTATAGGGAGCAATTGTCCAAATTTCACAAACAGTATAAGCTACAGAAGCAAAGCAGGATTCCTATAGGACCCAAACAAGAAAATTTACCCCCAAAAGAGACACGTCAACCCCACCACTTTCTAAAGACTTTTGAGTATGACCAGCTATATAATCAAGAACACAACAAGAATCACCATTGTTCTGCACATAAAATCAAGGACTATTGTTCTATTCAGCACTGGTTAATTGTTCAAACAGGACTATTTCACTGTGGTTATACTGTTCTTAAATTCAGAATGACAGATGCAAACACGATGCTGAAGTTTTTTTACAGTGATTTTACGGCTCTAGGATTTGCAGTCTCAACCAAGTTTAGTAGGAATACCCCCCCCCCCCGAAACCAACTTTCTATAGGCTCTACTCTTTTTACCAATTTTAATAGGAACACTCCCTACTCAAGCAAGTTTGCCAGCGCAACTGGAAAAATGTACTGCAAAACTTCACATCATGAAACACTGCTCTAGATGTTATTAGGTAGGCATATTGCTCCAAATGAAGAATTTTTATAAATTACTGCAAGCAGTAAGAGTGCTTTTCCATTTATATTCTGGTTCATTTAATTTGATTTTAAAAGGATAATCAACTCAGACTTGTCATCTACCCCTAGCATTTTTGATGCTAAAAGTCCAAAAACATTTGGGTCGAACAAACTATCATCTTGCTGACAAGCTGCCAACAAGCCCAGAGATCTACTCTCTTATTGCCTGGTTTTACCTATATTTCTTCCAGGTAGGCCTGCTGTCCCATCACCCCTCTTTTTTTTCTTACCTACTAGTAAAGGAGTAGTCATAACATGGTGATTCCAGAAATACTAGAAGTGCTTTCCTTTCATTTGCTGCAGAAGTTATCTACAATGTGTCTAAGAATGCATTTTGAAAAGTAATACTATATAGCCGCTTGTTGGGAGGATGAAGCTTTTTGCATTTAAGAAAAAATACTAAGCAGCCACAAAACAGAGCAGTAAGAGTTCTCTCTCGAGATTTAAAGAAGCAACACATGCTACAGGAAGGCATAAGAGAAAGATACTAACTTTTGTGGATAATCAGCTTTTCCAGCTTCCTCTTGGCAGCAGCTCTCTCCACAATCTTCTGGTCAATAGTGTTTGCTGTCACAAGACGATAAACAACCACCGGCTTTGTCTGCCCAATTCTGTGACACCTGTCTTGGGCCTGCAAGTCTGACTGGGGGTTCTGAGCAGATAAAGAAACAAGTTAGCTACATCATTAACCTTTTTTTTTAAGGGACATACCACAGACAGCATTTTCAATAGTGAGCTCTAAGAGTCAGAGTGGAAGAAATAAGCAGGGCAGCCATGGTATAACAGAACTCTTCATCTCTTTACTCTTAAACTCGTCCATGACAAGCTCTGCTGCTGTAGCTGCACAGCCAGAGTAACCCAACTAGCTCAGATTGCTCCTGCACCATGTGCTTCAGTTTTCAATAGATGGACATGGTTTGTATCACAAATTTAGCAGAGGGCGTTAGGTTTGTGGGGGGTTTTGTTGGAGGATAAGAAAAGGGATTAAAAAAGTTTTCAGCCATTTCTGAAGCTGCTTTAGCTCTTCTGAAGCTGAATGGTAATGCAAACAGCAGAGCTGTCTATTAAAATGAAGTGAAGATGCAGAGGTCCTCAGTCATTTCCTTCCATGCCTCTCTTCTTCCCAGCCTCCAGACTCACAGGAGCAGCAGAATGCTAGCTAGCTAAAACACGCGGCAAGTCACAGGAGGAAATTCAAGGGGCTGGTACTAACATTGGCAGCTGTTGAAAACAAGGAACCTGTGGAAGGTCCGGCTACATTCAAACAAATAACAGATTGAAAAAAGGAAACATACCTTCAACAGTAACAGAAAAACCCCTCCTTTTGGTTTAACTCGGGGCAAACGGGCTAGTTTTGGAAACCAACTCTAATGTTGTATTTGATAAGCTAGGACTTTTCAAATGAGGCTGCATATTTCATATACAACATGTTTGCATACACTACTTACTACTATCTTCATGTAACACCTCATTGAAGTTACAGAAATGGTCTATACCATAGTAGGTTGGTAAATGATTATCAAAAGCAGCAATAGAGAAAGCATTTTATGACACATATCACTAGGTTAACGATCTGTCAACATACCCAGTCACTATCGTATATGATAACTGTGTCTGCCGCAGTTAAGTTAATGCCCAAGCCTCCAGCTCTTGTACTCACTAAGAACAGGAAGACTTCAGGGTCAATATTAAATTGATGCATCTGGAAGAGAATTTGTTTATTAAAAAACAGCAGATGGATCAAACACAACATAGCTAATGTTTTATTTTGAGACACCTGTGTTTAAAAAGATGAACACAGACAGAATATACCACACACTGTCAGAGGCCAAACTAAGGCTTTAAGAACAGTGCTTGCATTTGGGACAGGACAAGACCAAGAAGTGAAGCAATTGTGTTTTCTTATCTGATGATTCCAGTCAATGACCTGTCTAACACAGAGAGTAGAGATGACTATAGTGAAGTATGGTCCAAATCACATTCGTTCCACATAACCTACCATCCAGTGATGAACAAGGTGAGCACAGTCCAAGCTGGCAGAGCCTAAAAACATGCCTACTTCTTGACAGAAGCAACAATTTAAAATACTGATGCCAACTTGACTGTAACTTCCAACCACCCTGTATACCTCCTCCTCTTACTTCAAAACTAAGAGTAACTTTCTGGCCTGCTACTCAGCATCTAGCCTACTTTCCCTCCAAGATGTTTCCAAGTGTCAGCACAGCTCCTACCAGGTCTGCAATACCAGTCAAAACCTAGTCTACTTAGTCTGACCACCCACATGCTGGTAGAAAACCATAAGTGTATAGTAATTTTCAGGACTTTGATCAAAGCAGAGAAAAAGAAACCATCACTCCACTGCCAGGTGGAGGCAGCTACCCAAGCTCTCTGAAAGCCCCATATCTTCTGGGCTCTCCTGGACATCAGCATCTGCAGCCGCAAATCACAGAGCTGGGAACAGCCTTGCTGAACTTCAACTGGTGACCTAGAAGATTTCTCTCATTCTGCACCCATACCACACTGTGGTAGGCACACAATCAACTCCCAAAATTCCCCACAAGCCAGCAGTACAAAATTTTACCAGCTTAATAAAAGCCACTATAGTTTGCTGACCTGTTGCTAGTTAGCCTTTCCTCTTTATGAATCAGCTCTAGCAATAGCAATGTAATGTTTAGGGGTTTGGTTTTCCTCCGCCACACTGTGGCAAAGGAAAAAAAAAATGGGGCAAAGGGAAGCACAATTTGAGCTAGATCTGTCTTCTGCCACTGTCTTTCCATATTTTCATAAACACTAGTGCATACTTTGGAGAACAGATGGCAATTGCAGCACATCCCCTAGACACATCCTGTGTACTTCCTCCATATATGGCCTTGCTCTTTTACACCCCTGCAAACCCTCAGAGAGGTGGTTTTCCAGAACCACCCTGCATAGCTGCTCTTCATGATAAATATATGCCTCAGTAGTAAGGCATTCTGTGGCTATCTGAAACCATTAAAAGCATGCAAGAACAAAGGATTACATTGGAACAAATCCACATGCGATTTCAGGCTGAAGTTACAGGTGTCCCACTATGGACAAAAACTCATTTCTTGGAACTCTACTTTATTTGGCATTAGACTTGCAGTACGTTCCCACAGATACTGCCATCACATCCTGGGTGCTAGGAAACAATACGTGCAGGGGTAAAACTGGGATTAGCATCTGCCCCAATCTAGATATACTACATACTTCACATTTGGGCAACAGAGTACGTGAACACTCATCATTCTAGGCATACCCCAAGATATTGGTTAGTAACACATTTCATTGCTTCAGTATTTCTGAGCTGCAGATATTAAAGCAGCAGCAAGGATATCAGTTTTCAACATAGATATCTTCTGCCTGTTAAAGGCTAAATGCTGTGCAAAATCATATTCCAGTGTCACAGGAACAAGCAGAATTTGCTAACAGGCTCAAAGGGCATGTACATCTACTTACATTTTCTTCTCTCTCCGAGTAGGACATAGAGCCATCCAGTCGGCTAAATTTGAAGTCTCTCAGATAGCAGTAATCCATCAAAATGTCAAGCATCATAGTCATTTGTGAGAACAACAAGACCTACAAAACCAAGAAGATTCTTTAATGCCGTTTTTTGATCATAAGGAGACAAATACGTCCTGTCCCCCCCGAATCATTAGCTTTACCTTATGTCCTCTCTTTTTCAGTTCTGGAAGCATTCGGTCCAAGAGTAGAAACTTGCCTGAATTCTTTACTAGGTCTTCATCAACCTTGGAACAGGGGAGAGGGGATCATGTATTAGGAAAGAAGGATACCAAAAGGTTTCCCCAACTCAGGAAGCACCAACAAAAGCTGTCTGAAAGCTTCTCACAGAAACAAGCTTGTACCATCTTTTTAACTAAAAGCCGTAAGATTGGAAGCAACACTAATTTTAGCAAACTACATTGACTCAGTTAAATCACGATGAAACTAAATCAAACCCCACTATTTCATATGCCCAAATAATTTTTAAAAAGACTAATTAGTTTTCTTCCCTTTTCTGGAGGGAGAAACCGTGATGCTTTTAATTTTTCCACGTGGAAAAGCACTGTTGTTTCTTTCCCAGCTTGTAATTAATGCACAAGGCTTCCACCTACTGGATATAAGGAAGCACTGCTGAACAAGTTACTACACATCAGCCAAGTGACAAAAGTTCACAAAACAAGTTTTCACACTGCTACCTTAGTCCCCTCTTTTACTCAAGAGAGTTTGTTAGATCTAATTCTTGCTATGGGCTTAGAGCAGGGATGTAGAAACTTCTCAGCTCTGAGCCATACAGCAGGCACCTCAATAATTCCTAATCCGTTTTCCTGAGCTGGTACTAGCTCCTGCAAGTGGTGTCAACTGTCAGATAGTCATTTTCTACACATTAACTAATGTCCCCTCATCACCGAGACTGGGCTATCTGCTTTTTATGCACTGACTTTACATTGATAAACTTCAACAGCTTGCTCCTGAGTGCAGCTCAATCTGTTATCACTCACTGAACAGGAAACAGGACTACACATGCCCACAAACCTACACTTAAAATGTGCAAGCAACTTCCAGTTGTTCAAGATTCTTTCAATTCAAATTACTTCATACTTTCCTATATTGCCAACTGCTTTGTGTAGATTAAACTACCAGCTGGCCTTTGTGATATAATTTGGATTTTCTCCCTTTTGAGAAGGAGAAAGGATGCTGTATTCTCTGAGCAGACAACTCTGTTGTACTTGGTTCAGCCCTTCAACACCTCACACTTAAAAGTTACCACCACACCTCCTGCAGTGTGTACAATCTATGTCATGAACAGTTAACCAAGGTCAGCATTTTTTGTTTTGAAAATTAACCTTTGTGAGGAGAACTTGAGGCAGATCCTAAACCACCTTGAGTCAACGGAACCCAGCTACTGTTTGAATTCAATAACTTTGCTCCCAGCAGATGAGTGCTGCCATAATGAAGAACACTAGAGCATCACTATGCAAAGGCTAAATGGGCACAGAGGCTGAACTGGTCTCTGCAACTGCTACTGCAGGAAGCTTCAAATAATGATTCAGTACACTGCTGGAATTCAATGGGGAGGCATATGCCAAATACATTCAAAAGGTCATTCTTTACTACTGTCAGCTCACAGTCTATTGCTTTTTAATGCCTGGAATAATTTTTCTCATAATCCTTTTAAAATACGTACCTTGAATTGTTGTGTAGCAGGGTCCAATGGATATTCAATAAGATAGGGGTGATTACAACATTTCCTCAGTAACATCATAATATTCTGCAGTTTAAGGTTCACCTCTGAATCCATGGGAATACTCACTTCTACCACTGGCCTTGAAAAGATATGTCATCTTATTAGTACAGAAAGCATCACCTTATTATGTTACAGATATCAAAGAGGAAAAAAAAAAAAACAAACAAACCAAAACCAAACAAACCACAAATCAAGCAATGGATTCACATGCTGTGTCAAATGTCCTCAGAATCCCTCATAGTTAGTAAAGCTATTGCCGGACAAAACTTCTTTTAGTGCTACACTTGGCATCGAAGGCACAAGGGTTAGCCATTATTGGTTTAAAATACAAAAGGGCAGTCAGTAGTAATCAGAAGCAGAAAAAACAACTCGTGCAAGTCACCCAGCAGAAAAGGAAACAGAAGCAAGCCCTCTCTAGAACAAATGGTCACATCTCCCATGGAACAATATATAAGCTATTCCAAAATCCAGCTCTCTGCCACACATACACATTGCAGGATACACAACGAAAACAGCTATTTAGCTCTTTCACATCCAAGTACCGTCTCCAACATAAGGGATCCATGCATACCATAAAACTAATACGAACATGTATTTAAGTGTCTGTTCTTGCAAAGTACACTGGACTACACTAAAAATCTAGCAAAATAAATACATTTAAACCCTAAAGATTAACCTGGTTTTCATTGTGCCCAAGGGACGTCCAACCAATTTAGAACCACCACCAGACCTTGCCAAAGCCAGAAATGAATAAGATTCCTCAGGTCCCTCAGTCCTGAACCTCAACTCTGATCTTAATCACCAAAACAGCAATAACCGTGCTGGCCATTTGGGTTCCAGGCCTCAGCTTAAGCCTACATATTTTACAAAATTTAGCAAGGAAACTACTCCTCCCTTTTCTCCAGTCTTGAGCCCAAACTTTGCTTCAAGTGTTCCTGAGTAATTCCACAAAAACCTAGAAGTTAAATGTAGTTAGCACACCAGCATTATCCCTTGTCCTGTCCTTGAGCCAATGAAAGATACACCTGTGAACGTAATTGGACATTGGAGACAAAAGGTTTACCTGAACCTTGCAAAGCCTACAAAACCTAGCAATAATCCAAGCTCTTCAGCTCTTTGTCCTCATTGCTAGCTGTAGCCAGGACCTAAACTATTACAATGGAATTTCAACTACCAAATAACTAAGATGAAGCAGTTCTTCCCTGGCTGGCACCCAACACCATCTTAGACCTTCGGTCTTTGGTGGAACCACAGTTCTTCACTAACAAAGTGTTTTAACAGCCCAAAGGAATTACATTTCACACTAGAGCATTTTAGCTCTTTATGGATTATCAATAGCACTACTGTCACAGGACCTACCTAAGACTGTGACTAATGAAAACAGGGACTCAAGAAGCAATTTTATCACTAGATCCTGCAAAGACCACAGGTCTAGGAGTAAACGTCTTGTAGTTAGCTATAACTCTAATGAGTCAGTGAGTGATGGTACAACCTAATCACTGCTATCATGACCCAGTGAATATTAGGTAAAAGCAAAGAAACTAATCATAAAGCTACAAGGATAGTGAATTATGAAATGACATTCTTCTTGATCAATTTGAATAAGCAAAGCTCTGGAAGCAAACCAAGAGGGAGCTATTCAGTATAATAAAAAAATGAATCTCTTAGGGCAGGCACCTCTCTTTTTCTACTTCCTCTTGCATTTTGCTGATCAGTTTTTCCAAGTCATCAGATGAACCATTGTGTTCTTCACAATAATCAACCAGTTTTCGACTGCGGCGTTTTGGTCGGCCTGTAGGACTCAACTCAACTACTTCTTCCTGTGGGAAATTATAACACTGCCATCAACAGCAGATAGCTTCAGATTCAGAGGCCTATGCTGACCCAAGAACTCTCAATACTGAAGAGGTCTCAGTGATATGTATCATGCAATACTTAGACTCACCCGCTGTAAGTTTTGCTAAGTAGAAAATGCAGCCCAAATTTTACAGGTCTATACCTGTAGACTTTGAAAGCTTCTGTTTGATTTTTAAAAGCTGCATTAGTACCTTTACAGCAGAAACTGTCAACTCTATGAAAACTGCCTTCTTTTTCTCCCAAGCTACAAGTAATCAAGAACATATTTACACTCATATTGTATTAGTTCTGTGCCCACTGAGGCCAGTGACAATAACTGCCATTGAAATAGATAACAAGAGGATCAGACTAAAAATTTAAGCAAGAAGTGGGTTTAGTTACAATGGTAATGAAGCAATACCAATGTGTTTTTGCCTACAAACCATTAATAGCAAGCACATTTTTAACATCCATATCAGTAGATACCTCATTATTTCCAAGCAGTTTCCTAATGGTGCGATTTACAATGGCAGTATAGAAAGTTTCTTGCTTCTTTGCCAGCGGTGCATATACCACAACTTCTCGTTTAGGAGGAACCTCAAGAGCAACATCAGACTTCAGTCTTCTCAGTAAGAAAGGTGTCAGAATCTGAAACGTTGAGCAGATGTGTTACAGTTACTCAAAGCTCTCAACGTGGCTAGTTTAAAAAAAAAAAAAAAAAACCACCACACACAAATGGGTCTACTGATATAATGCTATTTTGACAATTTAAAGCAAGGGAGTTAATTTGCAGAGTTTCATATTTCATTTTTTAATACGGATGCCTACTCCAAAACTTTTACGCACATGCTGGTAATACATGTGTTCAAACAACACATCCCTTGACATTTGAAAAATGTTGACGAGTTTATTAAGGGTGCAGTAGTAACTACATTACAGACCTTTCAAATAATTTTGATTAACTGAAAGTAATTTTATTATGAAACAGCTCATTTTGATTGTTATATTTCTTAAATCAAGTTATCCCAGGAAAGCCCAAAATAATAAATTGTCATCGACAATTGTATCTAGAAGATACAATTTATATCTCTCACCATCAGCTTATGATGGCAAAATGATAGTTCTGTAAGCATTTACTTCCACACACCCCCTTAAAAAAAAAGTTTTGAGTGTTAGTTTGGTTTTGAAGACAAGCACATTATACAACTAGTTTGTCAAAAGGCATTCTGTTCAACACCTAAAAGTTACATAAATTCCCTCAAAGTTATCTTTCAACAAAATAAATATACCAATTAAATCTTTTGGCAAACAGAAGCAAGGAACTGCAATTAAGTTTGACTAAATTCAGTTCAGTTCTAAGAATAAAAATGAGTCATTATCAAAGAGGTATATTGTTCCTTTCAACATTTATAAGTGTTGTAAAGATTGGAAAAAACCCAACAAGTCTAAGGAAGTCCAGGATTGCCACAATAAAAGCCTCAGGCCCAGAATTCAGCTCCACAAACAAGATTTTGAAACACATCGTAATAATGGTCAGTGTTAGAAAAAAACATGAAAAAAACAACACAAAGAATAAGTGAAAACCTGATGCAGCATATGCAAGATGTTTTGCTCCCTTTCTTTAGCAATAATATCTTCGGCAGTTTCTGTAATGCTGGTAATATCAAACCAGGATTCAAAGCTATAAAAACAAAGCAAAAAAAAGGAATAGCTTACTTTATAGCTATTATTCTTCATTATTTAAGTATACTATTCTTCTCTTATCCTGCGATTTAAGAAAAACAAAGCACTAATATCCATCTGAAACAGAGGGTGAACAGGAAGTATTTCTGAAATATACCTGCCTATTCAGATGCTTAACGTTTTAAGTGATGGCTAAAAATACTTGTATTAGTTTGAATATAATACGTCATAGTGAATATTCCATCTAGTCTATAACTTTTTCCACAATTAGTCTAGACTGTTTTGGCAGTGTTCTTCCACCCTACTGCTTCAGAAAGGGATCTGTCTCCCATGGGTCCCATGTCTGCCAGCCTCACACAGCTTTCTCCAGCACCTCAGAGAATCTCAAGCAGCACCAGGCACTTATGATTAGACAAACATCTCTCCCCCCAGATGCTCATGTCTTAGCTCAGAGTTGAGCTTCCACTATCCACAGAGCTGACAATTACTTCCTTACTTTCTGAAACGACTAAGTGTGAAGGTAAAACACATTTCAAAGCCTTTACCACCAAATAATCATACCAAATTACAACCATACCATAAAATAGCTCTTCACATGCTGATGCAAGTTTAATTATTAGAGAGTCACAACAGAACAGAACAAACGGGAATAGTTTTCACCATCAGATCGATCACAACCTACCTTTTCAAATCATCAAACACATCTGGCAACAGGAAGTTAAGCAAGGACCAAAGCTCTGCCAAGTTGTTTTGCAGGGGAGTACCAGTCAACAGGAGTTTATTGTCTGCATTAAATCGTTTCAATTCTCTGATAAGGCGGCAGTTCATATTTTTAATCCTGTGACCTTCATCCACTATCAGGTATTTCCAGAAGCAGTGCTACAAAAAGATATTTCAGAAAGTCTTAGCTTTACTCCATCAAAACATGTGCCAGATGAAATAAGCAGCACTAATAAGACCATCTGATACTACCCATTACAAAGATTCTTTTTACTGTTGTTTCACACTTTGCCAGACTAGAAGAGTTGAGTCCAAACAGTTAATGCCATATACGTGCTTCATGGTGACTGCATTTAGAAAGCTCAGGTGATTACAATAAAACTTCTACAAGAAACTCATCTTGCTGAAAACACCATTATGATAACAACCATATTTATACACTAAGCATAGCTTTTACTCCAAGTCTCCCTCACCATCACCTACAGAGAGGTAGTGAAAAAAGTAGGTATGCTGTAACTATCTGCTTACTTCACTTTTTGAATAGTGTTCTGTTTGAAGAACTTCTTAAGCATAAAATTCCAGAGCCACTGCTTCCAAGGAAACAGAAGTGAATGCCAATACAAATGCTACAGTATGCCACTTGTTGTAGAGGCAGCATGCAGGGGTTTTTTTTTACTATATTCAAAACCATTGCTATTAGTGATGCGGCATTCCACCAGTCCTAAGGCTTTCAGAACTTAGATACCTGCAGGGCATTTCTGTCTCGCATTGCTATTTCAAAGGAAGTAATGACCACAGGATGGATTTGCAGTGATCCTTGTCGCCCGTGAATTTTACGAACCAGTTTACGACGTTCCTGCTGAGCTCCATGATAGAGCATTAGTGGAATCTGGAAAAAGAGGTTTAGAAGTCAGGTGAACTAAGCTCATTTAAACCTAAACAGAAGATAGTAGAGATAATTAGCTCTGTTACAAGAAGGCTGTAAACACATTGCAAGTTATGCCATAGTGTGTAGTAACCACATAAACAACTACAATTAAACTGATGTTCTCTATAGAGAAAGTTTCAAGGCAAAGAATTAGAATAAGTAATTTGTTCTTTTAAACCTTAGGAAGAAAAAGAAAAATCTTCATTTCTTTTACCTCTGGAGTAAACCTCTTGAATTCAGACATCCAATTTGGAAGAGTAGACAAAGGACCACATACTAAGAATGGACCAGGGACTCCTCGCTCCACCATCAGTGCTATTGTTGCAATACACTGGATTGTCTTCCCCAACCCCATTTCATCAGCTAAAATGCCATTTATACCATTTTCCCAAAGCATCTGCATACACAGGAAAAGAAATTTAAATGCAAAATAGCCAACACACTTTAAGAACAATAGACATCTTTAGGAACGTAACACCTGTAGAAACTCACTACTAGGCACATTTTGTATCACATACGAGTAACATTTCTCCACGATGAAAATCAATACAACAATCCTGTAAACCCCAGACATTCACACATAGGTGTATGTGCTTCTACTCAATTAAGTGCCTGACTAGGAGGCAAAAACCAGAACAGTATCAAAGGAAAGGATGTAAATTAGTGTTATATCAAAAAGCACTTCAACTGCAAGTACAGTTCACACTACCCAAATTTTTACTCATCCCAGCTCCAAAGAATTCCCTTAGCCCCCGCCTCTAAAAGAACAAGTTATTGTGCTGATGTTTCAGTTTTATCTGTTCAAGTAGCTTCTATAGGCACAGCCACTTCGCCATAGGAAGAAGGTGCAATTCCTGACCAGTAGTCAGCTGGTCCAGAAGTTCTTTGTGCAGACACTGCCTATTCTGACAAGTGACAGAGCAACCTCTCACAAAAGAACAGAAAGACAGACACAGAAGTGTTCTTTGGCTACTCTATCTACTATTCATAAAGATTCATAAAGAAGGTTATAATAACTGAGGGCCCAAGGAAGCTGTTTTTCCCCTCCCAGAACAGGCCTGTCTTCCCTACACACTTACCAGTGACAGAACAAAGTGAGTGAGTTTAGTGGCACTCACTTGTGAGATCAGCCTAAGCCTGTTAAAACAAGATATATATGCTTGTAGGGAAGAAAAAAGAAAGAAAAATCCTAAAGGAAATACAAGATCAGTAGCAGAATAAAATTGATTCTGTCTGGCTCTGATAATTAGAAAGCAAAGTTGTTCTAATTTGGCTTGCAAGCAAAAATGGGTGGAAGTTAAATATGTATGCGGGCAGTTTTTATGGCAAGTTTCTTTAGTTTTTGACTTCAAAGGCTAAAGACAAAACATTTTTAAAACACTATGTTAATATTACTAGTTAAGATTCCAAGATGCAGGGAATGGAAAACTCATCTGTGTCAGGCCTGCAAGGTAGTGGGTCTTTAAACACCTATGGGCTAGGTATTCAAGCCCTTGAGAGAGAATAATAGTAAGACTGTCCCTTAGTAGTATGCATAGCCCTACTGCTTTGAGTTGACCAAGAAAACAGATGGAGAAATGGAAGATGGAGAACACCAACCAGAAAGTCTAAAGAAACATTTACAAACACAAATATCCTCCCCACGCTGAAACATTCTATCTGCTGCTTGACAACTTAAGATAACATCAGATTCTTGTATCATGAGAAATCATAAAGAACTGTCTCTTCTTCACCTTCCCTGTACCAACTACAGTGACAGACTTCTACTGTCTCTTCCCCTCCATTTCTCTGTTTCCCATGAGCAATATACTGAATTTCAACAATTGCTCCATACCCTTAGCCACTCCATGCCTTCCACTTGGTACCACCTCATCACGCCTCCAGTAAAAATCTTTGGCTGCTGAAAAGGCACCGGTTGTCCATTAAATTTCCGTACTGGATCAAGGAATTGCTTAGCACTGTGTCGTACAGCTTGACACAATCTATCCTTAATGACGCTATTTGAGTCTCCATTTTTCTGCAGGTCTTCTGGACACAGGTTGTCAGAAGAGCTTTCATCCTACAGAGGGAAGTTCAAGGAACACGTGACAAGTGGAATGCACATCAAAGCCCAGCTAAGACATACTTTCGCCCAATTTACACCAGTCAATGTGCAGTGAAGTAAGCTAGCTCCTGACAAAGACTTATTTTGAGTAACTGTCAACTCAAGAGTGTAATTTATTTCTATGATTAATATTACTATGTAGGTAGAGGACAACATGCAAAATTTCAATGCCTTATATGCATTCTTTACTTTAGAATTGAAGAGCAGTGATAGCTACTGAAGTGATTGGGCTTATAATTTTCTACCCGTAAAAGCATGCAGACTTAAAACCTTCCTCACAGCAGCTGGCATTTAATGCAGCTATCTCCCTTCTGTAAGTGGATTCTAGAGAATGTGGTAAAGAAATTCATACTGTGCATGTAGCTTTTAAACTACAGCAGAAACGGAAGAGACCAAACCTGTTATCTCCATGCTTGAATGCTTAAAAATGACTATGTCTTAAGGTCTTATACACCAGCACAAATACTTCTTAGTAGATTCCCATTTCCTTTATTTTTGAAACTACAGGCATTCTGTAAAGTATGAATACATTCAAATTCCGTGTTAAAAAAAAAAAAAAATTAGAAGTTTTCACCTTAGATTTCTGAAAATAAGTATTTAAGCGCATTCGCTTGCATGACTTTTTTAAACTTCTAATTCAGGACTTCAATATCTAGCAGAGAGATGTTTAAAGATATGCTATAAAGTATAAAAAGCCCTCCCTCCCTTTGGGCTTAACAGACTTAAACTGCAATAACATGTGCCAACGTACCTGATTTTCCACTTTACTTTTTTTTGCCACTGATAATATTTCCTGGAAACAAAGAAAAAACTCTGCTTATACACTTTTCAACCTTAAAGGCTACTACAATTTGTATTTCATGAGGTCTTTCAATTGAAGAATCTGGACATACTTTAAAAAGCTTTCTATACAACATCATTAATCATACAAGTGACTCTAAACAAGGCCACACACCAGAGAATGCATTCTAATTACAAAGGGTAACTGAAAATTCAACTGGCGATGTAGTCTCGTCACAGCTTGCCTCCCCAAAGACTTAAAAAAAAAAAAAAAAAAGCATCTGAATTCTACAGGTCTGACAACACTGCTTGTTACATAGATTTTTGTTGGACGAGTCATATGTTACAGACAGACTACTGTTGGCCATTGGTTGGTAATCTCTGATGGCAATGTACGAGAATGCATTGCTCTAAAATACAGCTGTCATACAGCGATTGCCTCACCAGTTAAAATTTGTACAAAAATCCAGACAAGCCTATTTATAGTTATGGCCTACCTCTTTAGACATAATCTCTGAGATGTTGTATGTCCCATCTTCTCTCCCTCTCTTCTTTTTTACACCTATAAGATAATATTTGAGTTTACACAACACATCAAACATTAAAAAGAATAACAACACCAGTACTGACAAAAGGCAAAGCCTAATACATTACCTGATTTCTCCTCTTTGACATCAACTGGATTTTGACCCTAGAAAATCAATGTAGGAAGAAGTTCATCATCTTATGCATCTCTAACTATCATGACACAGATAAAAAGATGTAATCAGCCTCAAACCATTGCCTTTGAAAGCTTCTTGAAACACTTTTACTATTAAGCAGTTTTAAAAAGACAGCAAAAAAAAGTTCCTGCTTATCTTTTTTATTACTTATTCAGCATCTTGGCTGAATAAACAATCATTGCTAAAACAAAAAATTTCCTCAAGACAAATTCAAACCATTTTCTTTAGCAAAAATTAGTCAGAAACATCTCCTTAAAATGACTATCATGGTATGCAATTTTTAAGCACTTTTAAACAGTCTTATTACGGTTAAAAAAATCAATATGGTATACTAGATAGATCTTGCAAGTCAAATACTGGCTAATCTAACTTACTTAGTTTACCTACCTTGATCAAAATTTACATCATAATTTGTCAGACTTTTATTCAGAAAGTTGCATAAAATAGCTAGTTAATCTTACCTTGGCAGATTTTAACATCATCTCTCTCTTTTTTTCTAACTTCTCCTTCCTCCTCTGTTCCTAAAAATAAACCCAAAACCACACACATTTCTTATCTTTCAATAGCATCCAAAAGAGAACTATCCATTACAGAAGTAATAACAGGCACAGATTACATTGGTAATATAGAGTTCTGTGTACTCTACAGGCTTTGTTTTTGCGATCTCACTAAAAGCCTCTATTCTGACATAGTTTAAAATGATAAAGCAAAACGTGGACAAGAAAGTGCAACTGCTCTGAATTGCTTGTCAGTGAATACTTTAAACACTTAAATACAGTAATTTAGAAAGACTCCAACAAAATATTCCCAATTGCCAGCTCCTTAAGATCACACCTATCGCAGTAAGTTTTCCATGTATGCAGCTCCCCTTTAACTTCTATGTATTACCACTTGTGTTTGTTGCAGAACAGAAAGCAATGTTAGTAGCCTACAATGCATTTAAGGAATAAGTGCTTTTATGTCTTGAAGAATTTAAGATTTTCATTCCATCTACTATTTCTACTTGCTGAAAGCAAAAGGACCCTGGAAAAAAAAAAAAGACTTCGGTATTTATCAGATTGAGCAAGACTTAGTACTGAAACACGCATTCTATCAATGCAGTAACCATAAATTCGAGCTGACAGTTAAACTAGAAAAGTATTTTAGAAGGAGGTTCCTGCAGTCTGCCAGTGTCACTTTTCTGAGAACACTGTTGCCCTGAATCTTTTCCTAAGATTCTCCCTCTCTCTCAAGCATAAACTCTTACAAGCTTGTCCATAACGGTACAGTTAAGGAAGTCAAGATAAAGCTAGATATGAACTCAACAGCCCATGGATTTAAAAAAAAAAAAAAAAAAGAAAATACGTCAAATCATTTTATGGAAGCTCTTGTTTGGGAACACCATGGCCTCAAATCACTGTAATTTAGAAGTTTGTTTGAGAGGCCTACATTAGCATCCTGAAGACATACCTCATCCTCAGCCTTCAGTAATAAACGCAAATAGGTTGCACAACTTCCTACTTGTCAATTCTTTGCATCTTCTGTCCTCCCTCCAGGTTTTCTAGCTCCCTTAAAATTTGTTTCTTATTTCAAATATTTATTTTCTCTTCCTAGCACTCAGGCCAACAGAAGAATCCTAAAGATATCAGTGCCACCTTTACACTGTGATTTTAAATTATAATTCATGCTCTTTTCAGTCTGATTTATCTATTAATTTGTAGAACAAATTCTGAATAGTATGTAAAACACCACTTCATTCCTGGGCAGTAGTTCCAGTAGACTTTCATGTTATTACTGCAATCTTAACAGCACTTTTACTTCAGTTCAAACAGCTGGATGGCAAAAAAAAAACCCAAACAGATGGCAGCCCATCTTAAGAATCCCCACTGCAGACAAGAACACACCTACCTCCAGTTGCTGCTGTTCCATTTTGGTTAGCAAGAATTTGGAATAGATGTTGCTTTTTTCAAGCAAATGTTGAAGCCTCTTATAGCGCATTTCACTTGACTCCCTGTCCCAAGAAGTGCGAGCCTGGCCAACACAAAGAGATATCAAGTAATTATAGAAGCTTCAGAGTTAATGCTTTTAATATAATAAAGGGTTACGGGATAACTACAATTGTCTCACACACACAAAACCTTTCCCTTCTAGTCATTACACATTATGATTCGCAAGTGTATGGACTCACATGTACCTATGAAGTGCTGTAAGATCAAAGTAACTGAGGGTTGCATTCACTTGCCTATGTAAACAGAGCTCTGCAACACACATGCTTCCAGTGCGGTAGCACAAGGCATTCAGGGCTCAAAGGTGCCCCAACTCCAATTTATAGATTGAGAGCAAAATGAAATTTAAGTTTATTTGCAGCCTGCAAAATTTGGGAGGAAAAAACAACCCTACCTGGCAAAATTCATGTTTCCCAAGGATTAGTTAGGACTCTTCCACGTGCCATTTGCACAAAGGTACAGTTTTTCATTATGAACAAGATAGTCAGACAGCTACAAAACCATCATGCCTAATTTACAGAGGTCAATTCCCAGTGTGAAAACAGTAACTTCTGCTTGCTTTGCTTACAAAATCCACACATGCTTTTAAACGTAACTTCTGTTGAATTATTCAAGGCTGTGCATTTAGAAGTTTGCAAATTACTCTCTAAAACTCAGATCAAGACTCCCCAAAAAGTAAAAAAAGCATTCACCTGTCTGCATTCATCTAACACTGCCTGTTAGATTGAGATATCAAACAAGTAAAAAGGCAAAATTAGCATCTCCAAGAGAAACCCCAGAAAAGCAAGATGCAGAGCTTTGCAAGATGCTTATCTATGCAATTGCCTCCAAAAGAAACACTGGGGGAAGGGCACGCTGAGACAGAAAGGCAAGGGAATCTTCTGAAACTAAACAGACCAACAGGCAGGGAAAAAGGATATTAGCTGAATCCCGGGACAAACTGCGTGACACAGAAAAGGGGGAGCATGTTTCTCTCCCTCAAAACTCACGCCTTTATTTTCCAAACAGTATCAGGTAGCTATCACCGTATTCTTTTATGAGAGGAAGATCTATCTCGACAAGTTCTTTGGGGGAAGAGGTTGCCTTCTTGTGATTCTCAGTTTTTATTCACTTCTGCTCTCCAGGTTTTTTCCTTCAGATGAAAAGTACCTGAGCTCAGGAAGATCAACCCTTGATGGCAATGCCAAGAGAGAATATAATTAATACTAAACTACTTCATTAGCAAATTGCTATTGCTCACTTTTTATTGGAGTGAACACAGCATCCTTCCATTAACTGGTCAATCTGAAGAACTGTTGCCTTGACCAACTGCGAAAATTTCAAGGGAAAAAAAACCTCAAAGGTGATGAACAGCATTGAACTCTTATGATTTCTCCACTGTCCTTTGACTCAATCTTCAAGCCTAAGAACTGACGGTGGGGGTAGGTGGGTGGGTGACCCCTTTTTGACTGAAAAAGTGAAAAAATTGCCACTCTTTCATCACTCTACATTCTTATATATTTGCATAGTGGTATTTTGCCATCAGGCCACAGAAAGAACAAGTGACTCTTTTGTTCAACTGCTGTACAAATCACCTGGCAGGGGGTTTGCTGAAGTGACAAGCATAAAAACCCCAGAAGCTTCAAGAACATCAACTGCCCCCAAGATACCAGTAAGCCTGGGTTTAACGACATGAGTAATTTCCCTTGGTCTGACTGGCCCCAGATTACACAGAGAAAGCATGACAGAAGCACACAGGACAATGGAGTGATACCCTTGCTAGAGGTAAGCTCTGTGGATTCTCAAGAAATTGAGAGAACATAGAAAAAACCCAGCCCTATCACATTATAGCATTGTTACAGAAGTGGTTGGTTGTGAAAGAAATTAAATTCTAAGTCTTTTTCTCAATACTTCCTGTGCAATGAGATAATTTGCTCTACAGGGGTTTCCTCCTTACTCTCCAAAAGCATTGCCTACAAATTTTTAGTTCCTAGTCTGATCAAAGAATACCTGAAGAGAACTTCAGACAGGCTCTACCATGACTTATTGTTTGCAAGAAAGAAGATTATGAGACTTCTGAGAGAATAAGTATTATTTTCTAACTACAGTATCACAAAATGCTGCAGCCTAAAAACATACCTTTATAAATCACAACTTTTCTTAGTGAAAAGAGAAACTGAAATTAGTTCCAGGCCTTAGAAATTGTAATTTTTATGCCCTTAGAATAATGCTTCAATTTTTGAGAAATCTGTCTCCTGTGGGCTGAATACAAAGCTACGCAATTAACAGAGAAGGGGAAAATGAGAGCACTTTGAAAGACGGAAAAATCCAAACACTGATTTCTCAAATATTTTGAGTAATAGCATTAGTTCTTTAGCATACAATTCCCAAAAGAGCATTTAAGAGAAGAGTTCTTTCAAACGTTTCTTTCCTTATGCTTGAAACACAATACCTTATATAGCATTCTGATACCTTAATAATTTGTATCAGCATAGGTTTTCAACATCATGTTTTCATGTTCTCTCTCCAAAACAGACTGCTTAATATCAACATTTGAAAACGTTCACAGCAAGAGAGAAGCAAAATGCAGTAACGATTATGTCATTTGTGTTAGGGATGTATCATTTCCTTGAAGCATTCTACATTTCCTGCAACATACGCTAACAGAAGTACACAAACCAAACATCAACTCTCAGGATGACTACATGTACATTTCTCCTGGCAGCAATGCCAGCTCAAGCAGCTCCTGCTCCCCTCAACTTAGGGGTGCTTGCACAACTGCGTGCAGGGAAGAGCAGGAGAGCAGACCAGGAAAGCGACTGGCATAAACCCGATCCTTTTTGGCTAGGCTTTTTAAGTTAGGCTGCTTCCTTGATGCAGTTCAGTTGCGGCCTTCAAGCACCACTGCAAAGAGAATGAGCTGCCAGTGACAGCAGCTGCCTAAACTGTAACTGCTACCAAAAGAAATGCATAACCGGGCTTATTTCTGGAAAAGATAGATGGTATTTATAGAAGTGTCCTGCAGAGCCCTAATCAGGTCGTTTGTTTGGTGGGTATTTTTAATAACATAAGGAGCAAAAAGAGGAAAAGAAGCGTTATGTACACATACAGAAAACGCCAACAAAAAAAATCTTGCCTTTAATATTTCAGATAGCAATTCAGAAGAATGTGAACTTACTACCCTTTCTGAAATCAGCTTACTTTAAAGGCACGATATCTTACATTTCTAGGCTCGGAACGACAGAAGTAAAGAGTACAAAAGTACAATCTTCTCATTGCAAACTTATATGAGTATAAAATGCAGTAAGCTCCTTGCTGACTGCAAGAGTCCACCGTTAGCGTTCAAAATAAAAAAAGAAGCCTCCGGCGGTTGATCAAAGGCACCCGTGAATCACAGCCGCCGCCCGGAACTTTCACAGCCTCTCACGTTTGTTTGTTTTGAAATCAAAGGAGCTGCAGAGAGGCGGCCCCGGCCCCCAAGCCACGGCCGAGCGGAGCAACGCCGCGGGGGCGCGGCGCTCGGGCCCGGGCAAACCCAACCGCCCGGGGAACCCCCCCCGCCGCGGGGCAGCCCCAGCTGCCGTGCGGGGCCCGGCCGCCCCTGGGCCGCCCTTCACCTTCTCCAGCATCTGTCGCTCCTTCTCCAGCCCCGCCGCCTCCAGCTGCTCCTCCTCCTTCAGCATGGCCGGGGTGATCACCGCCGCCTCCGCCTGCTCCCCCATCTCCGCTCCCAGCGGTTCTGCAACGAGCGCACGGTTACCCACGGGGGCCGGCCCGCCCGCCCGCCCGGCCCGGCCCGGCCCCTCGCCGCCGCCGCCCCGGGCCCTCACCGCCGCTGCTCGCCGTGTTCTGGGCCGGCATGGCCGCGCGCCGCGGCCGTTGGGCGGGAGGCGGTGCGGCACGCGCAGCCACCGCTGTCCCGCGCGCCCCGCCAAACTCCCGCGCTCGCCGCCTCGCCGCGCGCCGCCCGCCCGCCTCGCGAGACCAAAAACCGCGCGCTGCCCAAGCCGCGCGAGAGGCGGCGGAGCTCTCGCGAGGCCGCTCGCCCCACCCCCCCCGCCGGAGGCCATCTTGGCTCCTGGCAGGCGACGCGCACATCCCGGCGTCCTTCCGCGCCCCGCCCCGCCCCGCCGCCCTTACCCCGGGCGGCTCCTCGACCCGTCCCCGCCCGCCGGCGCCCTGTCTCGGGCCCCAGTGCTGAAGGGCTCCCGGGCCTTCCTGCCCAGCGCGGGGGCTCCACACGCCGCAGGAAGCCCTGCGCCTGCGGGGCCTCGGCCGTGCGGGCGGTGGCGTTTCGGTGAGCCCCCGGTTCCGGCCCTGCGCCGTGCAGCCCCGCCTGGGAGCCGCCGGCCCCTACTGCCAGCCGCCGCCGGGCCGTACCGCCAGCCGCCGCGGGCAGGTACAGCGCCATGAAGCTGCCCGGGCTCCCACGCCCCGCGTCCCGCTGCCGGCAGGAGCGGCACCGGTGCGCGTCTCTGGATCGAGCTGGGGAGCACGGACATGGCAAGGGCTGATGATCCCCGTTAGTGCCCGGCGGTACGCGTTTGCCTGAACAGTTCCGATTTGTGCCGCGAGAGGGCAGAGGAACGCTTAAAACCCAAATGGGAGCGGTGCTCCCCTCAACCGGCGGAAAACCCTCTTTCCCAAAACATAAGTCTCCATTAAATACTTCTAGTGTTCAGAACACAGTAACACAAGCTGTCAAAATAACTTTGGGCTTATCTATCACCTCAGATCCATAAAAAAAATGCTGTGCTAGTAATTTCTTCCACCTGGCTGTCCAATGGATCACTATTTTAAACTCGCTCTGCACACATGCGGACCAGAGCTCCTGGTTCTAAAAAGAGACCTGGAAAGGGGGGGGGGGGGGAAGGAAGAAGCAGAAGAACAATCAAGTCCGGTAATAACTGAGGTGGATGGCATTCTTCTCATTCCCGAAGCCTTAGAGGCTGATTCTGGATGTTGTAACGTGGTTTATGGAAAAGTGATTCTGTTTTGTAAGCCATAGTTTGGAGGCTAACTCGACATGGTTCTGCGCCGATGTGAGGGAATGTTAGCAGGGAGGAATGTTATTAACCCCTAATAAAGTTATTTTATTGGCATTGTGGCAATTGGATGCAGCCTTTTTCAAGCTTCTGTTTCACTTGCAACTATTCTCAAGACATCACAGTGAATAAACAAAGAAAAACTTTATTTTCTAAGGCACCTTTCATTCTGTGAGACCTAAAGTGCTTTCCAAACTATATCGTTAGAGTAGAATAATCACCTAGATGACAACTGAAATGCAACCAAGCTGGAATATGATGGTGGCTTAAGTGGCTCTCACCACCAGTCGCAGGCAGGAAGCAGAGATGAAGGTGTAACTAGAACTTCAGGAGCACTGTGGCAAATTAAATTGCAAAGATTTTGGCTGGGATATAAACGTTAACATCCCTGCTTCTTTTAAAAAATGCCATGAGATCTGTCCTGCCCAGAAATTGTAAGGAGCACAATATATATCTCTTATCCAAAGAAAACGAGCCTCTCACTAAAACACGTAATAGAATACAAATGTTCCATCTCACTCCTGTATCCATACACGTTATTTTGTAATATCATTAAAGCCATTTTTAGAATTGTGAGACAGTGAGACATACACCATCTTACCTCAGATTATCACTTAAATCAGACAATTTTGTTTGAGCCATTTCCTGCCCTGCCCAACACCTTGTCTGTAAGCTTTTTGGGGTAGGAGGGGGTTTGCTGGTGGGTAGTGGAGTTGTGGCTCCTGGAGGACAGCTCAGCACCACGACTGCCATTCATTTTTGCAGGGAGAGACTGTGCTGTTGTGTAGCAATCCTCACCCTCCCTCCCACCACCGCCGCCGTGGCTGCATCCACCCCTGGCCCAGGACCCCCTGCTACGCCCTGCAACAGGACAGCGGCTCTGTTAGCTTCTAGGGGAGTATTTGCCTTTGTGTGCTAGGTGTTTCTGCGTTCAACTAGTTGTAATTTAGGGCTGGAATATTACTTTCCCTGTTCACTGGTAAAAGTCATCAGAACTAAATGACAGAACAGTAATTAATTAGACATCTCTTTGGTGACATTCAGATATCCAATACTCACAAAACTCGATGCAGTGAAAGACTTTGTAAAACATGCCTTTTAAAAACCTATTCCAGGTAAATGCTACCAGATCAGTCAGTTGTGGCTGGAGCCTGTTGGACACATACCATGATCTGTTTTTAACATCTCACAGACAGACAGACAGACACTTGGAAGGGGAGTGTGCAAAAGATTCATGTCCAGTCTTGCAGACAAGGGCACTTATCCTGGCTTAGCACACGTGAGTAAGGCAATGCCAACAAACATACTCCTCCAGATCCAGCTATTACTGTGGAATGAGTAGGTGCTGCTTGTCACTGCTCCTCTCCAACTGCTCTTGAGACTTCAGTATTTTATATTAATTGTCTGAGGTAATGAGGGGAATAAGGCAGTGTTTATGTAAATTGTTGATGGGGTAGATTCTTAGGGGTTGGGAAAAGGGCTATTTTCACCAGCAAAGGATGTTAAATGGACAGAGCTGGTAACACCTTCCGTAGGTGTAGCAGGATCCAGAAAATGATGTGTCTCCATGGCATAAATCTCCACTCACTGCTTAGCCCAAGCAAAGACATTGTAATGTGTAACCTCCTATCCAGAGCAATTTCTTTTACCTCAGTAGTTGGCGACTTGTTACTGCAGTGCAGAAAGTAAGCAGTCCATTACCTTTTGTTTCAGAAGATCAAAGTCCCTCATAACACACCTGGACACTTATACAGCATAATGCAAGGTGCGGAGAAAGATGAACCTAGTGGCTCAGAGGGGGCTGGGGAAATTACAGTGCAAGAGAGCAGATAAGAGTTAGAAAAATGCAGATTGTAAACAAAGACGGTTCTGTTCTCAGGTTGGCCAAGTGGCTGCTGCTAAGTCGCAGTAACCCTGGGTTGTCACCTCTGAGATTTACTTGTCACTCTGGTATGCAATACAAGAATGCGTGTTGTTTCATCATGCTCCTTGCCTCCACAGGCTGCCTAACTGATTTACTACAAACTGTAAAAGTAGTTCCTTGTACTAATTGCCCTGTCTGGAAGAGGAAGCTGGGACTTTGAAATAGGATAGTTTTCTCTAGATGAGAAAAATGAGACATACAGATTCAGGCTATTTTGCCCTTGTCTTACTTGTTCACAATATACGTACAAGGCTTTCCTATTCCTCAGCAAATAAGAAAGCCTCCAAAGCACTGTGGCAGCTAGCAGTGGCATCCCTGAAGTTTGTTCATTGATCTTCAAATTTAAATTTAGTTTTTTGTTTTTTCTTTTTTCCTTTTTTTTTTTTTTTGCTTAAGAATCAATGACTGCTCAAACGCAGCAGTAGCAGCCACAGACACCCTGGTTGCTCTTTCTGATAGTAGCAACCCATACTTGCTTATGGCTAAAAAAAATGCAGTAGCAGGATCCTCTCCTCCATCCACAAGCATAATCTTCAGGTGGTCAGAAATTTCAGAGAGCGTCAAGATCAGTGGATTGTCAAGTTTAACTAAATCTCCTGTAACTTAGAGTTAAACATCCAGCTGGGAGATGTGTAGGAAAAAAGCACTGAAGTGATCTGGGGTCTCGGCAGGTAACCAGCATGCTATATGTACAATAACGCTAGATGGCTGCAGAGTCTCCAAGAAACTGCTGTTGCCTTCAAGTTTAATTATGTAGCTTGTGGGCCTGAAATATATAAGGTAAGATGTGTTGATCAGTGAAGTAGGAGCATGTTCGTGTGCCAGCCCCTCTGCGTTAGTAAGCAATCAAGGTCTCCTCTGAGCTGGCAGTCAGAGCTGCGGGGTACTAGGAGCAACATTTGCTGACGGCTGGACTGCAACACCTCACTAAATGACAAGAATATCATGCTACAGTGATGCAGCCTTCTTCCAGATTTGCTATGTCTCCGTCAGCAGGAGCTGAACCACATGTGAAGCAGCTCCTGAGACGCCCATTTCCAACCTGGCCTTTTCAGTAACCTGAAATCCCTGTAACTGCCAAGAAAAGGGTGGGGTGTGCAGGGGGAGGCAGAAACCTCTATGGCTATCCAGCTTTAATCAGCCATATTTGTTTGTTTACAAAGACATCTAAATAACACCACCCACCATTCTGTACATCAACATCTCAAGGTTTTTCAGCCTACAGCTCTCAGTTTTCTAGCTCCTGCTGCAGCATGCAGCCCAGACAAGATGGAGCAGGATTAGGGTTGTCAGGGAAAAGGATTGATAGCATGATGTTATGCTTCAGCACGTAAGCAGTTTTCTTGGGGGCCAGGATCCTTCCTTAAAAAGCGGCTGCAAAAGTGAGAAAAAATCACTACATTAGTCTGACAGTTACAGTGAGCTTGTAGCCTGGTGTTTAAATACACAGCTTTTATTCATGCATTGCTTAAAAGATTGCTTGTGTTTTTTCACTATGATTAGGTCTGGATGTTACAGAAAATTGTAACTGAGAATACAACATCGCTAAGAAATTACAGTTTTATCCAGCTCATCACCTGGTCCAAATCTTTCAAGCGTTAAGTTCTGTCAGCAGTGTGTTTCCTGGCTTATATTTGGGTAACTGTAACAAAATCCTCTCCTAGTTTCTCTGCCCATAACTGTTTGGCTCTTTGCAATGATTTGTGGCTGTGCGTTCACACAGGCACCAACTTCATGCATGATGAGAAACAGCACTCCTGATAACCTTCTGCTCCAAAACTCCAGGCTGCTCTCACTTGACATGAACACGTACAAGATCAGAGCTTATGGCTTCATTTCCAGGCACCCCAGGTGGGCAAGGTGGCTCCAAACCCTGGAAGGCATCCAACCCCGTTGGACAAAGCTCCTGGTCCCTAAACCACCTCTTTGCTTGTGGCTGCAAGAAATTAAAATGTTACAGGTGAGGCAAAGAGGGAGAACACAGAAATCCTGCTGTGCTGCAGCTTGCTACCTGCCCAGCACTCCTGCCAATCTGCCAGTGAAGCCTGGGGGTCACAGCACGACTGACTGCAGCCTGTGACCTACTGGATGCTGGGAGTTCACAGACTGTTTCTAAGGGATCTGGAAAAGCTGATCACAGGGTGCAGCTTTGCACGTGTTGCACAGCAACCCACAGGTGAGGTGTGGGCTCAGAGAGAGTCCTCACCTACATTTGAACATGCCAACTCCCTGTTTCTCCTCATGATCAGAGTAAACTCCAACCAGGAATGATTACATTTTTGAGTGTCACATGAGACAATGATCT
The DNA here is from genome assembly GCA_020745775.1 of Theristicus caerulescens. Classification (NCBI taxonomy): domain Eukaryota; kingdom Metazoa; phylum Chordata; class Aves; order Pelecaniformes; family Threskiornithidae; genus Theristicus; species Theristicus caerulescens. The sequence goes on from CM036560.1 coordinate 105,066,225, forward strand.
CTAAGTCACACTAAAGGAAAACTCTTGTGAAATTTTTGCTGGCAGGCAAAGGGGGAACACAAACATTTGTGAGCTCAATATACCAAACATGCATGTTGAGATCTTACTGCAAGTTGAGAGCACAGAGCGGGGTGACACATATGTACAGGCAAACTCCAGCACTGACGACATGTGAGAATGGTCTAAGTACCACGATGTTCATGAAACTCTGTCCATGGGTAAATCAGCTCCCTCTTTTGTGGCTTTTGATCACTGTGATTCAGACACATTGCATGACAGCTGGTTTGCATGAGATGATCAGTCTTGTCTTTTTGTAACTCCTTCAGAGCTGGGCTAGCTACAAGCTTTATCACCAGGCGAATGTTCTTTACCCATTTAATTGTCATTACAAATATCAGGAAATGCTGCGTCATTAGCAAGACCATGGTTTAACCCCAGCAGTAAGGAGGGCCAGATTTCCATTCACATCTCCTTCTTGAAGGTCTCTTGAACCACAGCCATGGTGGAAAGGGACCTGTCAGTGCCATTGAGAACGTTTTCCCACGGCTTAGCCAACACCTTCTTTGCTAGGCTTAGATTGTCTTCAGGGGAATCTACATTGTACATAGTTTGCCTGCAATTGTACTTACTAATGTGATTTATTTATGTTTTGTAATATAGGACCCAACATTCACTTAGTTCACAGCATGCAGACAGTAAAGGGAAGTTACTATCATCTCATTTGAAATCCCATTCCTTCTGATTCCTCCATACTTCTGATTCCTCCTTGATGACTCAGAAGGGACTTCCACCCTGCAAGAGCATATCGATCTCCAGTAACAGGTAGCAATATACACAGACCTAGAGTCTCCAGCTTGGTAAGTCCACCGTGTGCCAGAGCTGTGGGATCAGGCAGCCACAAATGGCTCCCTGCAACCTGGGTGGGGTGGAGAGCCCAGCCTGTAATACATGCTTTTAGCATATCTGCTGAGAAGTGAAACTCCCTTCCCTCACACTCACCACAGCACAAAGGTATTTTGAATCCTACAAAAGGCATGCCAAAAATCAAATTTCTTCCCAGCAATAAAGAGAATGAGGAATGTGTGTAGCTGGTCTGTTGGGCTCGAAGGGGGAGATGATTAATCACCAGTGAGGGAGGATGACTGTAGATGGCAAGTCAGCATCTCTGAGTGTTTTGTTTTTCCTCCCCTCATCCCTTTCTCCTTTTAAAATGAATTTTAAGAGATTGTTTATAGTAGAGTCCCCTCTGCATGCTTTGGCATCTTGTCTGAAGTCAGCAAGTCCCATCATTTCTGCCAGCATTCAGAAAACACTGGTCTATAAGACAGAGCCTTCCTTGAAGACAAGCCTAGGGGTGCAGTGGTTCAGGAGTAGCTGTAGGTGAGGCCTTGGAGAGGGGCTGAGATGGCCAGCAAAACATCCAGGGGTAACTGGAGGGAATTCCAGCCTCTGTGAACCCATTGAGTATTTTGCCATGTCAGCGCATATCCTCTCCTCGCCAAATTCCTGTCAAAATTCCCAGGATTTCACCCGAGATTTTCTGCACCTCTAGAGTCTGCTGTTCATGAAAGCTTCTGCTGTGATCCAGTCAGACTGCACAGCCCAAGAATGAATGACTCAACATAAGGGATGAGCAGAAGACAAGCCATGATAAGTGGTAGCCTAGTGATGCTCTTCTTTTTTAACCCTCAAGTCACAGAGAGCATTACGGTACAGGCTACACATGGAAATAACACAGGATAAGCTACAGGTCCTGTGCTGGTGGAGATATTGTGCTTGGATTTAAATGTAAAACTGGAGTTTTCATGCAACTACAGTCATTAAGGGTCACATAGTATTCACTGAATAATAGAGATGTTAATATTTGCACCCAGATGAAATTCTCTCGCAGATCAGTTCCTGCCCTATGGTTTCAGCTGGATACACTGTTTTCCATTTTGTCTCAAACTCCTGACTGGGAGTAAGACATCTCCTTTAATGCTGTTACACTGAGACCAAGATCTACCTCATTTTTAAAGTGTTCCAGATTCACAGGGAATGGGAAGCGCTATAAAGGTGTGAAAGTGCAGCCTTTCCCTATTTCTTTTAGGTAAGAGAAGGGGCAAAACCCACCAATCTTCTCTCAGAAGATTTTATGCTGTGCTCTTGATCCTGAAAAGGCAGAAATACTAACAAAGCCAGTGGTTTTCATCCAAAGGAAGGTTTTTAGGTGGTTTTGATAAAAAGTATATCTACAGCTGCCTCTTTGGTACGAACCTGCTCTTTAACCTTAGTGATGGGTACATAAGCAGAGCTTCCACTTGGACCTATAGATACACCTAATTAATACAGGCCTCACAGAAGGGAATGGTGCTAAGTAAGAGATGGTCCACCATAGATCAAGCAAGCTCACCCTGTAGCATCCTAGGGTGCTGTGCAATGTAACACAGGTACTGCAGGGCTAGCACTGACCTTTCTCTTTTCCTGAAACACTAAACATTGGCCCTAGGACCTAAGTAGGAATCACTAGGAACTGTGAACAATTGGGATGCTACCGTGCAAGTCATACGAGTGCAGCTCATCGGTCATTACAGTACTCTGCTCACATGGAAACAACCCAGGATCAGTAAATCTGGCTTACAGCAAAAAGCCAAAGAAATTTGAGCATTGTGGACTGACAAAATTAGGTGCCAGACAGGAGGGCTCAGGACATATTGTACAAACTATTTGTAAAGACATGTTGCTGGCGTTCCAAGTCCATAAATAATGTTTGCGAAAAGGTATTAGGTGCCTTCCCCAAGGGCTGACAGAAAAAAGAAATAAGCAGACCAGAAGGAGCTTAGGCACATTCCAGTTTGGGGAGGAGAAAGAGGCTGCAAAGACATCTCTAGCAGACTTATTACGGTACCTTTATGATATGTTTGCCTTTTCTTACCCAGAGGGCAGGGGTGGGGGAAATATGATTCCTTGCTCTGACAACAGTGGAGATCGAATGCTATATCTGTATGGACAGGATTCTCTTCTCTTGGGGCCACTCCTGCAAAGGTGTCTTGAGCCAGACTGACAGCAGCCAGAGGGGGTTCTGGCAGCTGCTGATATCCCAGAGAAGTGGCAGGTATATGAACTGATCACATCAAACTTGGGAGAAAGCAGGAGGAATGAGGAAAGTGTTTGGATCTGCACAAACAAATCTTTTCTTGCTCCATTCTTATTTACAAGGTTGATCCAGGGCAAAGCATCACCTCTTCAACCCAAACAAAGCAGCACCATGCAGGGAGCACCGCAAGTGTGCCGATGTCCTCGCTGTGGTCCTGCAGGGGCCTCAAAGCACTCACAGTTAAAAGAAATGGATCGTGATGATAAAAGAGAGTTATCTTTGCTTTATCATCGTGTACTCAGTAAACTCCCATGAAAACATAGAAAATTCCCCCTGCTGCTTCCCCAAATGCCTGTGCCTCAGGCCCAAACTTAGTTACCCCTTTAATCCTGTGCAGGAGATCCAAGATCAAAGTTGGTGGGACTTTGTTTCATCGCAGCTATTCCCAGCACCATCCCTGGAATTCAGACAGCTGCTGGTTTTCATTCCTCAGCCATGGGGTAGCCAGATCTGACACTTCAGTGTTAACCCCTGGGTTTGGCATGAATTATGAATCAGAATCTGTCTCCTGAAAACTCCCCTGCTCTGCAGAAGATGACTTGCCTTCACTACGGAACCCCATGGGGATACATTTTTCAATGGTGCTTGCCCCATGGGTAGCAGCATTTCAGTGGCAAAGGAAGCATTTCCTACGCAATCTGGGATCTTCTGAGATGGAAGGTGATCTATAACTGTCCATTATATTATCCCCAGGAGAGGGGGCAGAGAATTGAAAACATCAAACATTTACTGGAAAAAACAAGACCAGCCCTGTATTTAATCAAAACATTTTGTTTTGTTCCATTTGTAATTATTTCCATCCAATGGACAAATATTTTAGCAATGAAAATGACAGTTCCCTTCCATGGGCAAACAAAATAAGAAGTCATGTCAGTTCCCGTACAATGCCACAGTGAAGGTGACATATTTTTAATGCTGTGTTGAAATTTTCTTTACTTGTATTCCAGTAATACTGAAGGCATCAATTTAGGTTTAACGAACTATTGTGTTCAGTGCTGGAGGGTTTTGTTAGGGTGGTGGTGAGAAAACCAAAGATTTATGGGGAAAGAAGCTGAAGTGACACTTCATTTCCCCTGAAGCCCGTGAGAACATGAATATGAACATTGAATATGAACATTGAATATGCCCTCAAGACCGACTGAGACAGAGGTTCCTAGCAGATGAATGCCAACCTGAGAGCCCGCGGGAGTTATTGCTGTTGCCAGCTATACTAGTGCCCTGCATTTTTTATAGGAAACTCCAGTTTTCACCTGCTGGAAAGAGGTAAATGGGGAAAAAAATACCCATCCCTGTACAGGACTTGCTCTTATACTCAAATGACTGTCACAAAATCAAGGCAATGAATTGCAGGTAGCTTGGTTTTAATTTATTGAGACTTCATGCCAGCCAAAGGCTCTCTGTATGTTTGCTTTAATTATCGTGTGTCCCTCAAGAGGGTAGCACTTTATGCAGATTTCCTACAATGCCCGACTCCCCTCCCTTCCCTGTGCCTCAGGTACCTGAACTCTGTATTCCCCACAGAAAAAGTGGAAATAACCATAGAGACTTCCGCTGCAAAACACATCGAGATCTACTGGTGAAACACCAGTAGAAACACATTGCCACTTCCATAGGCTGGGATATTTCTTCCCAGAGCTCTCAGACAGTCGTCAGCAATCACAGTTGCATTTTCCTGCCTAGAACAGTCCTACCATGTTCTCTTTAATACCAGCTGACTTCAGTGCTCAAGTGAAAAGGGTAAAAAGGAAGACGTAATTCATGGACACCACTGCTTGCTTTTAAGTGATTTTTCACCCAAGAACATCATGCTGGTTTCTGCACCATCTCAGTGTAAATCCTGCTCCGTAGTACTATCTCTGCACCTCACCCATCCAACTCAACAGGTATATTTTCATGCCCTCTAGCAACAGATACTCTGTGGAGGAGTCAGCGTCTGCCAAGTGTGGTTTAATACTAATTAATGCAGGCTCCTCGCCATGTTTTCCTCCAACTCAAAACGACAGCGCACCAATCACACATCTTTTTCACCGGCACATTGTCTGACCGTGAGATCGAAATATCGCCTTTGCTGCAGCACAAACAGAATACAGCTGCCTGCCTCTCAGGTAGGTGTGACATTTGGGGACCCACCTTACAATGACTTAAACCCTTGTTAGTGCGTTTCGTAGCAGAGAGCATGGCTAGTGTGTGTGATGGTGGGAAAGCAGCATCTGGTTTGGGGAAAAGGAGGAGAGTTTTGAAGAGGCAGAGGTTGCCCAAGATGTGCCCACGCGATATAAGGAGAGCCACCTGGGAAGCACAACTGGAAAGGTCAGGAGGCCCATCTGCTGGCTGGCTGGTGCGATGGAGTAAAAACAGGGATGTAACACTCTCCCTTGCAGGAGGCCAGCACCCCGATAGCAAGGGAGGGAAGACTGCTCCTTTTTTGTGAGGGGAAAGCAGGGTGGCCACAGCACACTTGGTAGGCCAGATCTTCACCAAAATACCAGGATGAAATCACAACTTTTATCTGAGATATTTAGACCTGCTGGTACCAAACCTCACATTACTCACTGAGAGCTCCACCTCGTCCTCCCTTTGGGTACTGCTGACGTTGTGAAATCTTTTCCTCACCACAATTCTTTCCACATAGTATTTTCTGTGCCAGCAGTGAAGTCTGGTCTGCTCTGGGAGGCCAGAAAATCTGCAGAGCACCATCCTTCTAGTGCTTTCAGCTAAATGTATGATGGCTTGCAAGAACCTGAGAGTTAAAACTGATCAATGATTCAAAAAGTTTAGGATCTATGCCAAATCTATCCCCTAAAAAACAAAAATCACAGTCAGGTGCTAACTAGAGCTGTCTAGCCTGTCTAGCTTTGTCTGTCTTATATCCCACTGTCTTCCCCCACCCATGGCTTTAAAGATCACCTCTGTTTCTCATAGAGCTTTCTCAAAGTGTTTGTGAGCTACCCAATCCAAATTTGTGTTAAATCTCTGTAAAGGTACAGGTGTTCAGATATATGGCTTGGGTTATGTTCATACCTCAAAACTGCCAGGTCATTAGCTTGCAAGTGTGGGGATAGCAAGTGAGTTACAGACTCACTTGTACATTTGCATCATAATGGATTTTCTCTAATTGTCTTCTTTTTAAATTCTAGTGGTTGTGAGCCATTGATGGCATGAATTTATATAGCCAGAAAGGTTAAATATAAATATATCAATCTATTGCCACCAAGAGAGACTAGCATATGAAGAGAGAGGCCAGGGAGGTTCAGAGTTAAGGAATATTTTTATTTCAAGTGGAAAAACACGTAACGCTACCTGCAAGGCTTGCTGATAAGAATGTGCAGACACTTGGGTTAGTGCTGGAGCCAGAAACGTTACACCAGACCTGACGGGGAGCGGTGGTGCACCGCCATGGCTGCTCTGCCTTCAGCATCCAGCAGCACCGCAGTCACACAGCACAGCTCAGCAGCTTCGCGGGGGCTGGCAGCATAACCGCGTGAGATCCCGTGAGCTTTTTTCTGTGTTGTAGAATTACACTGGCCCACCTTTTCAAAAAGCAAGAGCTCTCTGTTAATAAAAAAAGTCTCTAAGGTATGATCCTGCAGACCTCTACTGTCTTCGCAGGAACATCCACAGCAACTTATGGATTTCCACTGGCTTTCGTCTTTGCTTGGGCCAAGTCATCTATAAACACAAGGGCAATGACAACAAAGGCTTGCTGTTTCTGAGGTTGCTGGTGGCCAGGATGAGTGGCTGCTGGCAGCACACTGTCCCCTGTGCCTGCCATCAGGGATGGCTGAAGGGACACTCATCAGGGTGTCTGCTTCATCCATAAGAGGAACGGGGACACACCTCAATACAGCAGTTCCCTGCTGTTTCAGCTGAGGGACCCAAACCTGCCTCCAGTATGGGGAAACTGGAAGACAGTGGAAAGGGGCACTCCTGGCCTCCTCACACGCCCTCCTTTCCCCTGCTCATTCCTTCCCCTTCCCTCGCCGAATCCTCCCCCGGTCTTATCACATTCCCTCCATTCCTCTCATCGCCCTCTGAGCTTGCCTCTGAAACACTGAGCGCGTGCTGCTGCACCCCACCGGCTTCCAGATCCGCTTGCTCAGACCTGTGGCATGGGGTTCCTGGCTGCTGCAATGACAGGACTGAGGAACCCCTGGCCTCCCACTCATCTTTTTCTCCCACAGCTCTGAAAAATATATATACGTTCTCTATCCACCTCTGCTATGCACAGCACCACCTAAACCCCCTTTCTTCTTGATGCTCTCTATTTACCATAACTCAGTTTCCATAAACTCTCCTCCATTTATTCCTCACTGAAGCACTCTTATCTTATCTTGCAAACCTGACTTGACATCAGGCAGTTTGGTGTTTATATGAAAAAAGGGTTTGGCTTTTAAAAGAGTTCAGCAGCCACAAAGAGCCAGATCTTCAGAACAGCTTAGCCTGCATTTTTGGGCACTAAAATGATCAGCCAGCTCTTCCCAGAGGGCTTGCTGTAATGGTGTGCTTTGAAAACATGTCTTTAAATATCCCTGAAACAGTTAGATGTGGAAACTTCGCTGAAAAATCAGACTCCAGTTCAGTGCCTCCCTGGCAGCCAAGCTTACCTGAAATCTGCTCTGCGGCCCTTTGCAGCCCTTCCCTTGTTTCCTGCTGCCTTCTCAGCCTGCACGAACATGGGTTATCGGGGCAAGGGTAAGCCTGGCCCCCACCTACTGCTGATTTTGACAGACTGGAGCTTGATTGATTCAGTTTGCAAACCTGGAACAATATTTTGTGTCTTTGCTTGTTCCTTCACATTTAAACTAACTCGGGAGAAAGCAAATTGTGCTGTCGGACTGCAAATCACCCAGATTCAAAGCTGGGTCATCTGGAGGTCAGGATTCGCTCTCACTCTCTTTTTTTTTTGTTAAGAGCACTGCCAGGAACTCTGTGGAAGGCATCAAAGAAAGCTCTCCTTATACAAATCCACTAAAAATACACATGCCCATTATTTTTACCTGGCATGGAAAGCTGCATGTCTTAACTCATCGGTTCAATTGCATTGGCTTTCAATGAAGGATCCTTGCACAGTGACTGTTTCAGTGTACAACAATTTGGTGACATCTGTCCTCCATCCTGTGAGTCGCGGAGCACCAGAGTCATGAAGTGATGTATGACAAGCCTCCTGTTATTTCAGGATATGGAAATATCTCTCAAGTGCTGCATATAGACTACGGATTCATCATGAGCCAACCTGGAAATTTCAGTCTGAACGGCAGTCTTAAATTAGTAAGCACAGGGAAGTCTGCAGTAAAACAGCAGACTGTCTCCATTCATCCCACACTAAACAAGCACACAAGGAGAAGCAGAGTTTTATAGATAAAAGCAGAAGTAGCACTGCTAAGAGAAAAGTCACAAAGGTCCTGGTCCCAACCCCTAAAAGTCCTTGGTAGTATTTATTTTTCTTCAGTGGGCTTAGATCAGACCTGAACAGATGGGATATGAACGTATCACTGGCATTTCCCATCTGGACCTAGAAGAGCCCTGCTTTGGGATTAGTTCGGAGGGGCAAAAGAGGCATTTAACTCACTTTTGTTACTCTGGACAGCCGTGGTCACTCATTGCTAATGGAAACACCCGGGTTAATACAGACTCACAGCTTTAATGCCCACACAGCTTTACAATGGAGATTGGCTTTACGTCCTTTTTTTTAGGTAGGGAAGGGAAAAGCACAGAGCACTGAACCAACCTCCTGAGGAGGCAGAGCACCTCAATGCTGGTGTCAAACCTGAGCTCCTGTGCTCTTTCCACTGCGTGAAGAAGGTGCCAGATGTGGGGCCAAGCAGCAGCACACACCTGCTGCTTGCACACAGTCATGTACACAGACGATGGCGTAAGGTCCACAGTCACGTTACCAAACTCAGTTCACAAACAGCGGAGCCAGAGATATCCTCCGGGATGTCCAGAGGAAATACACACCCAAGAACTGGATATCAGAGTTGTACACAAATGAAAGAGCATTGATTTGGCTTCAGCAAGAGATTTTTTGAATAGCAGTTTTGCAGAAACAGATGCTATTTGTGAAGTATGTCCCGGGGTTATCCAGACAGGTCCTTGGCTACTGAGTACTATCTTCTCATCAAGGACATTTGTTTTCAATCTTTTTCAGCCTGGGAAGCCCCTGTAAACTTTTCCAGTAGAGGTTAGGTCTTGTGCAGCATATTTAAACCTATTCACAGCTGGCCTCAGTTACTTCTCCTGAATACTGGAGTAGCCAGATCCACAGGAACTGGCAACCATTGCTCTAGGCTAATCTTATGGTATCCTCTTTAGTGAAAGCCCATGTGGCAGTGCTCCTGTCACATCCAGGGACAAGGGAGCTCCATCACTTCACTGGACAGGGCCAAATCACCTCATTCCTGAGCCAAGGTTCATGTACTGCATGTCAACAGTCCTCGGTTCCCTTTTTTTTTGTAGGAGGTGTACAACAATGTATACCCCCTCCAAGCGGGAAACAGTCAATTCTGTAATCAAACTGTGAAAGCATAATTATGAGTACAATTAAGGTAAAATATAGCTCTATTGAAGTTGGTGGGAGTTTTATTATTAACTAAAGTTTCACCTCTGTGTTTCGGGTGGATAGTTATCCTGTTCAAGCAAACAAGCCATTATTTAATCAAAATGACATTTATAATGAAATGCTGCTATCATATTCAAACCTTCAGGACATGTTTAATAAGTTCTAATTAAACTGCTACACAAGAAAAATATTTAGTTCTACTGATATGTGCGCATATATTCAGGGGAAAGCAATGCAAATTGCCCAGGATCTCATTAATTGCTATTTGTACTGCTTTAAACTCTGGTGATGTATTTAGCAAGTCACATCTAACTCGGCTCTTGCACTCTACTGAAACAGATTGCTCTAAACTGAGAGTGAGCATTTCCAAACTAAAGCAATTGTAGCATTTACAACGATGCAGCATTTGCAACAAGGCAAACGAGGCAGAGATTGCCAAACCCTCAGCCCTGTGAATTGCAAGGTTTAAGCAGCACTTTCACAGCTGCTGAGATTCTCCAGGGGTAAAAAGCAAAGAAACAAACAAGCAGAGGGATGCTCTGGATACTCTTGTTCCCCAGCTCTGGCCCAGGACATGATTTGGTGTGTGCCTGGCAGATCCTGCCCAGCCTGGCTGCCTCCTGGCAGCAGACCGAGCAAGGGCAGAGGGTACCCCTCGTTCTGCACTGGGCAGAGTCGTGATGGGGATAGAGAAACAGGGCAGGCCCAGGCCTCGATGGAGCTTTGTGGGGCTGCAAACACCTCGGAGGGTGGAAAGGGAGGCCCAGGTTAACAAAACTGCTCTTCTGCTTTCCTCCTCATCACCTTTTCCCCAACCCTTCCCTCACGCCCTCTGATCTTTTCTGTCACGGTCCCCTGGATTCCCATCTAGTTTTACCAGTCTCCTCTCGACAAAGCAGAGCATAAAACTATGCAGCGCTTCCAGTGTGCTCAGCCAAGGCTTTGCAGAGGGGAAGAGCTCCTGCTGCCGTGCACCCAGCCCTGCTGCGCTATGCTGCCGTGCCCTGACCCTTGCCTTACCCTGCCCCATCGCCGTATTTTCAGGCCGGCGCCTGCACACACAGATGCAAGGTTGGACACAGTGCCACTCACTCCTGTGGGATGGTCTTTGTGAAAGGACCTATGGGAGTGGGGAGAAAGCTTGGCCCAGCTCTGGGGGATGCCATGAGCCAGATGGATGGCCGAGCCTGGGCTCACTGCTGGGCACGGGCTCACAGCCCCCAGGGAGGCCAAGAGCCAGGTGGCAGCAGGCACGGCTCCTCAAGGCAGACACCCTCACATGTCTTCTGCTCCTGGGGCTGTGATCACCCACAACTCCCCATCCATCTGTTCTAGCATTACCTGTGAGGCAGTGAGAGGAAGGACAAGGCTGGCCCCGAGGCAGCTCCCGCGACAGCAGGGCTCTGGGGAGGGGTGCTGCCCACTGCTTGGCACGAAGCAGGCGGATGCCGGTAGGTGAACTGGGATGGGAGGTTGCCGGAGTGCTCCTCACAGTAACCCCGTAGCACCTGCCAGGACTCTCCCACAGAGAGACTGAGCTGAGGGCTGCTGAGCTGGAGGAGGTGCTGCCTTCCATCACGAAGATAAATTAAAGAATCATAGAAGTAAAGGCAGTGCAGCAAAAGCACAGCCGTGTCCCCCACCCCTGGAGGAGAGCAATGGCCCCCGGCAGAGCCCAGGAGCAGAGTGCCCCTGGCCGTGACTTGCCCTTTGTCAGGGCCACTGAAGCAGCCCCCTGGTACCCCAAGGACACCAAGGTCCCAGCAGAAAAACAAGGCGCCTCTCTCCCCGACCCAGCTCAGCCTCCGCCTTTCCTTCCTTCCTTCCCGAGGGGCTGCCGCTGCTCCTCAAGCACCTTTGCTGCTTTTCCTGCCCCTCACCCAGCTCCCCAGCATCGCTCCCCTCTGCTCCTCCACTGGCAGCTGGCTGCCCCACCAACGTGTGGCTCCAAGGTGCCCACCAACACTCTGCTCCCTGTCCCATCCCGAGCCAGGCACCCTTCTCTCCTTGCTGAGCCCCAGCGCCTGCCAACTCAGGCAACTGACCCAAAACTACTGGCCGAGAGGGGTGCAGGTGTGCCAGGGGGAGGAAGAGCTGATGGGGACCCCTCTGTGCCCGTGTGCCACCGGCCAGCCTGCAGCATCACGGGAGGAAAATGGAAGGTTTGGGTTGTGCCATAACCCAGAAAGCAGCCAGTGCAGTGCAGCGTGTCTCAGCCTGCCTTTGGAAGGTGGTGACAAGGTATGCCAGCTTGTCCCTTGGCTGGGAAAGGTGTGGACCCTCAGGGCAGGCAATCCACAGGAGAGCAAGGGGGACTCCAGAGAGTTAGAGGGCAGCATCCTGAGTCTAAGCGCATGTTGCAACAGCTTTTAAAGTCAAAGGTCCCATCAGCCCAACTCAGTGAGCACAAAGGTGTTTCCATCGTGCACAAGGAAGTGATATGCCTGGCAAGCCACCAGGCCCGGCTCCCTGGGGCACAGTGCTGCGCAGCTGCTTCCTACCTGGCTCACCAGGGCTCCTTTCACAGCAGGGAGGAGCAGGGACCATGTACTTGCTCCAGGATCCAAAACATGCCTGGCATTGAGCCTTTTCTCCTCTGGAAAGGCTGGTGGATACACCAGCAAGCAGAATCGTGGCAGTAGGTGCTGAGCTGGGTGGCAGCTTTCTCCCCTCCTCTGTGTTTGAGGAATCGCTCAGGGCAGCAGCATCCATGCAAGAGGCAGAGAAGATGCAGAGGGGCTTTGCTTGTACAGACAGGCTTTGCTCATTTTGAGTATTTACTGCATCTATCAGATTCCCCAAAGAAAGTGCAAAAACTGCAATGTATCTAAACAAGTGTCTGGAGCAAGACACAAGATTCGCAGGGGTTAACACATTACGGCTAACAGACTCAAGAGCTGCTCGCTACCCCAGCAAGCTATTTTTCGCACCGTAAGGGCATTACAGCAAAACGACTTCCTCTTTCCTGACCCCAAACCTTCACCTGGACCAGCTATACACGTGCAGGCCATCGCCAAGTTAGCAGGAGAACTGTTTCACAGGAAACTGGAGTCCTGGAAACTTCCGTTTACAAGAATGCAAATATGCATTTCCTTTTATAACCCCCTCCTCTTTTTTTGCCCTTGACTCAGCCCTTGTGCGAGGGGCTGCTGTCTGAGGCAGCATGGGCTCCCCAAGCCGTGCACGCAGGCGCACCGCCCGGCGCAGGGCTCTGCGAGGCAGCCAGCCCTGTGGCACCAGGGTACCCCCGGGGCAGCACTGCACACCCTCACGTGGGAGGTGCTGCCAGTCCTCGCTTAAACAAGATCAATACAGTACCACTGGCATGGCTGATTCGGCAGCTAAAACCTAAGACAAAGAGCAACCCCTTACAGTCACCCACCAGGGACAAGTCCAAGCCAACCCTGATGGGTGCTGCACAGATCATCTCCTCCCTGACCCTTCTCTGCTGATGGGGAGCCCCTTCCATAACACAAGTTATATCCCCCCTTTTTCCCAGGCTGTCACATGGATCCAATGTCCCTCTGCCAGCTACATCCCAAAACCTTGCTTGTACCAGAATATAAGAAAATGTATTCAAGACGAGGTGGTGATTGCATTGCACAGGGTCCTTTTGTGCCACACTGCAGGTGTACAAACCAAACCTGGAGGTAGTCGAGCAACCTGTCCAGATCTGGCCTTTAACTAAGGGGGTCAGGGAACGGGATGGAAAATGAGGTCTAATATATACATATGATGAAAGGTTGACAGTTATTTCATTGTGTGCTTCAGTGTGAAACCACAGTGACAATGCTATTGGAACGTGTTTTTCTTCACCACAAATACTTCACGCCAGGTGGAGGGGACCTTTTACACAATTGAGAAATCCTGTGATTTGGGGGCTGCACAACTTAAAGAAGACGGGTCCTGAAACTACTGACAAAAATCCTGTTCTGCCAGACAGGCTGTGGCAGAAGGAGATGAAGTTATTTGCACAGGGGACTTGCCTAAAGCCAAACAGCAGAGAACACCTGTCCCAGTCAGGAGAGCTCACCCATGCAGGGCTGCACGCGCTCGGGGCTCTGTCCTGCTACTGCAAAAACTGGCTCTTAGTGAGTTTTGTGAAGCAAAGATCACTTTTGACAGGCATCCTCCTTTGCAACTGCAGAGCATCTCAATGGACACTGTAGGAATCACTTTTGTGGGAGATTTGGGGGTCATTTCAACCCCTGTAGTGCACAGTAGTAACTGGGGCATGGAGGAACAGCACAATGGCCCATATAGTTTTAGGAGTCACCACTAAATATATCTCTCTCGCTTTCCAGGTGCCTAATCTGGGAACTGCACTATAAACAGACCTTGCTGCACACATTCACCCACCATCCTTGGTGCAAAGGCTGAGCAGCTCTCTGCGAGCTCATGCCTGGCTTCTCCATGGTAGGGAAGTGCCCTCTGCTCTGAAGTTGCTTCCCACCAGCCTCAAGTCTCACAAAGGTGACAAGAAAGATAGGATGCAGCTGTATGCCCTGGGGATCCAGAGACACAACAGCTTTCCACACTCGGGGACTTCTTTGGGTGGAGAGTTTTCTTATGGCTGAGGAAATTGATGCATCCATCAGAAATGAAGCTGATGCTGACTAAGAGGTTTTTCCTCTTCCCGTTACATCCTCCGTAGCTTGAGAGGGGATTTCCTGCCTGGTTGTAATTCGGAGAGCCCATCCCACACTCTCAGCACACGAGTGGATGGGAAGGAGCCCTGGCACAAGGCCTGACAACTGCAGGGAAAGGGCAGATGTAGCATGTGCCATGAACCACAGCATCCTCACAAGGCGCCTGGTAAGGTGGCCCCAGTCCTCAGACCAAGCTGTCCCTGCGGCTGAGGCGGGTCCTTTTCCCCTCCTGGCTGGTTCCTCCCCATCCCTGTGCTCTGCCCCCAGCACAGCGACATACAGCGTGGTGCCCCATGCTGCCCTTACTAACAGGCTGGACTTTAAGGAAAAGGAGCCAGCCTGTCTCAAAACTCCCAGTTAAATAGTGAGACCTGGCAATGCTCTTGCTGCCAGACAAGGGATGGAGCTGCAGGATAGAAGCATCGTTCCTTTCTCGCTGGACTACGGTAGCAACTGGACTCAGTGTATTTCTGTACAGAGGGGTATGACCTTTCCCATGTCCAGGGTGTTCACAAGGTTTAGACAAAAGCACATTAACAATCAGTTTCTCTTTTCTGCACTTGCTTCAAGTTTGGACACCAAAACCAGGCACTGCTTTCATTTTTTGCTTGTGGGCTGTTTTTGATGCTGTCCGCCCTTTGGGAGGTTTCGCTGCTGTTAATAATACAACCACAAAATGGTAAAATCTCCCTTCAGGTAGGTGCATTTACACTGGAATAAAAGTCCTAAGCATGCTATAGCTTTTTCTGATCCAGTGCTAAGCTATTCAAGTGTAAAACATTTTGATGCTAATATAGCCAATAAACCTGAGTTGAAAAAATACATAAAACACAGTTATGCTACTAAAACTTTTCAAGTGTAGACAAAAATAACCACATACAACACCTAACAACAGCTTTGTGGGGCCCTCTAGACTCTGAACACTGTCACATATTGTGTTAACACAGAGCACTTCCAATATTAATTATCAGTTTCATACACACAAACACACCCTCTTGTAAGAGTACCCAGAACATTAAAATCTTACAGTCATTGCCAGCCATTTTCTTTCCACATTTTTCCCTAGCTCAGGGCCAGAGCACTTGGCTTGTGCACATGCCAGGGGATGTTTTATTCTCGTTCAAAAAGCTTACTGTCACTGGATTCTTTTATTTATTATATTTTAGTAACACAGTCATTTCTGTTGGCCCCAAGCATTGGTTGAACACAAGGGGGTAAACTGAGCTTAGAAACGGCCAGCTTGAGACTCTCCTTAGAAACCTAGTTTTCTGACAGCATCAAACATTTTGCTCACTGCAAAGTAGAGACATTTCAGAGCACTTTGAGTTGCAGCTATATACAGACATCAGCATGGTAGTATTTTTTCCTTCTCCAAACTAGTTATTTAAAAAATAAGCCTCTGGATATTATACGAGTGTGTTCAGCAGTGTACAAAACAATGGAACTCTATGGCAGGAAGAAAGGAGTGTGCAATGGTATATGAACAGCAGAGCTGGAGGTGAGAGGGGAATACTTTGGCCCTAAAATTCCTCTGGCCACTAACAATGCTATTGAATTCATGATAAGGCACCTGTAAATTACCCTTCCATTGCTATAATAATTCATATCTGCCCACCGAAGCTGGGAGCTGAGACAGTGAGCCCAGGCCAGGAGCATGGGTAGAGCATGGCAGCACATTGCGTGCCAAGCACACAGTAGTAACCACAGTGGTACACATCTCCCTGGCCTGGACTGTCTCAGTGCAAGAAATGGGGACCTTCTTCCCCAACAAAATTTATGGCCTTTCCTTCTCACCAGCCCCGGACACAACCCTCTTTGGCTTTCCCAGAAAAACAGGAGCAGGCGCTGGGTGCACGGTAAGTGCCTGGAATGCCCCAAGGAAATTGGGTGCAGCCCACAACCACTATCCCACTGCAGTGGGAGGCAAGGGGGGAGCAGTATAACAGATCTTCCAGCCTGGGGAGGAAGGATGCCTTCTGCTGGATGACATGAGTTTGGGAGAAATAAAATAATAACTAAATACAAGAGCAATGTGGCAGGGAAAAGGGGGCAATTAAATACCCTGTCTTTAAATTGTGTCTGGTGTCAATCAGCAAACTCCAGTGACTGCTACAGCAAAAAGACAATTCACTTCAGTTGATGTCTGGCCCGTGGTGTTTGTTGCAGAGGCACAGGAGGATCGGCACCTGGGGGAGCAGAGCGAGGGGGCAGCTGGACTGGATCTCCCCTGACAGCTCCCCTCCCGCCTGGCTTTCTCATGGCATTTGTAGCAGGGCTGTAGCACCCACTGGTTCTCTGTCTCCTCGGGGCCGCTGATCCTGTGGACAGCTGAAGTCCACAGAATTAGGCCAGTTTAACCGGTGGAGCAGCACATTTTCTCCTGACAGTGCCGGAGTCAGCAGAAGTCTGGATGGGAGAGTAATGCAGGAACTGGTGCTCTCTTAGCAAGCAGAGACCCCATATAGGTTATGGGGCTGTTGGTTGTAGGGAGCTTGTATTGCTTACATGTAGCCGAGGAGTAATTTCCCACATGCTTCCCAAGGCAGCACTCCAGTGAGCGCAGCCATGCCCAGGGCATGGCAGAGCTCTTCGCGCCTGGCCTGCGTGTTTAAAGTTCACTCCGGTGGGGTGGCACCACAAACCTGCCCACGGGAGCTCGCAGTCGGGACAGTCCTGCCACTTCCCCCTCACCCTCTTACCCATAGCCTGCAGCCCCAACTACAACCAAGGCAGAGTTTTGCATTACGAACATATAACATGCGATTTAAATAGAGAAAGAAAAAAACTGAAAAGAAAAAACCCACCAAACCCACTCTGCTCTCTCTCCTCCCCACCCAAAACATTCCAGCCTTTCCTTCCCTGCCACTTGAGAGGGGGGTTGTTTATTGACATTATGCAAGTGCTGAAATATTTTTCTTTTTCTTCTCTCCCGACCCTTTTTTCCCTTCCTCCTCCTCTCTCCTCTGGGGGTTGCAAAGGTAGTTCAAACCCCTCCAGTCATCTCGGCTTATCAGCCAAAGGAGATGCATTCCTCTGGGCTGCTCCCTTTATAAGTCACTGCTGGCCGGGCGCCCGCTCGCCGCCCCGCAGCCTCCGCGCCGGCAGCCCTGCCTGCTGCCCGCCGCCCCGCCATGCCCTAGCCCGGGCCCCGCTCGCCCACCAGGGACGCGCACCAGCCCGGGGAGCGCCGGCGGCGATGGCAGCCCCGTCCCCGTCCCCCGCCCGCCCCTGAGGGCGGCTGCTGCCGGGATGTTCAGCTGGCACCGCAGCTTCACCTTGGGAGCGCCCTGGAGGAGAGGTGAGTCCCGCCGCCCCCCGGGGCCGCCCCGGCCCGCCCGGGGCCAGCCGGCGGCTGCCGGCACACCTCCCGAGCCCGCTCCTCCGCCACCCCCTTCCTTCCCCTCAGCGGCCGCGTACTTAGGGCAAGCCCAGCCCGGCCCGCCCCGCTCCGGGGCCCCGCCGGACGGGCTGCCCGCGCCGCGCCGCTGCCGCCCCGGCCCCGGCCCCGGCCCCATGCTGCGCTCCCTGCTCTCCGGCTGCCTCTGCCCCCACGCAGGTAAGGCTGCAATAAGCCCCCGCCTCGCTTCAGCCTCCGGCCGGTCAGCTCCTGCCCCGGGGCTGGCGGGGGGAAGGATCGCGCTTTAGGAACCGATTTGTGTTCCTCTGAAAACGGGCTTTTTTTGCATTTGTAAGGGTGGAATGGCTTGGGAGAGAACAGCAGGAGAAGCGGGAGCGCTGTGACTCCGAGCGGTCTGTGCGGGAAGGAGGGAGAGCTGCTTAGGATGGGACAGTAAGGACGAAAACCGGGGACGGGCATCTGAGCGGCGGGCGCACACGTCCCACCGGTACGGCTGGGGCTTCGCACCAACGGGAGGCGATCGGGTCTGCCTCAGCCTGTCACTGCGCTGGCAACGGAGGTCGGAACGCTTCCTAGGCTGCTACGTCCCCATCCAACAGGGATTATCTCGAGTCTGAGAGGTTTTATTTGCTGCCTCCTGCTCTGTGCAGATGAGGTGACCCAGGCAGGGAAGGCAGCTATGGACCTGCAGCAGATCACTTGTAACTTTGTAAGTCTGTTGTCACAACAAATGATGTGGTCTCAGACTGCCTTTTTCAGGCACAACGGGTCTGGTGTGTTTTATTCCTTAACCAGTGCTGCAGGCTTTGAGATCACAAGCCCCAGGTAGCAGAATCCCCTTAGCATCCCTGCTTACCGTTCAGCTTGGCTTGTGCCAGCTGTAAAAAGAGAACTGCAGTTTCTGTTTCCATTAACATCACTGTGCTGGGTTGGTTTGCTTGGCATGGAGGTGGCTACAGACACGGTTTGCCAGAGTTTAAGTGTATTGCGCCGCGCAACAACAGGATGGCAAAGATGTTGCAAAACACAGCGTTGGAGTGGTTGTGCCTCCTGGGCTCCTGACCTCCCACCTATATGCTGAACCCCTGCCTCCTTGGAGTGCTGCAGTGCAGGCAGCTCCTGCAGAGTCACCAGAGCTGCCACGTTCGTGGGCATCTGCTCAGGCACCCACTGCTGGGATTGCGCTTCCCAGCGCTCCTGCTTGGGGCAGCTACTCAGAGCTCGGTGCGAGCTGGAGCCTCTCTGAGGTGCCCTAGCAGGTAACTGCTGGGCACCGTGCTAGCAAGGACTGCTGAAGCACTGGAGACTGCCTTTTTAACCGACAATGCGAAGGGCTTTAGAGCAGTGCTGCTGTAACAGCACTCCAGCACACCACAAGATGTGGAGAGTGTTTGAAGAGATGCCATTTTACAGGAGGGTGGAAACTGCTCTTTTTTTTTTTCCCCTGGATATAATTTGACCATGAACTTGTTCCCCCCAAGCTATATAGTGCAAGCCTGATGGCAGAGTTAGGAGGGGAAAGGAAGCTTGCTCTTCCACATGGAAGTGTCCCTCATCACCCAGACACAGCAGTATTGTTGTAGGGGTAGGTGGAAGCTTCGGTGGGGGAATAGACTCATCACACAGAGCACTGAGATTCAAAAAAAGAGATTCAGCAAGAATTTCTCCAAATAAGAAACAGGGACAGCGCTCCCTAATCACCTTGGCTGGAAAGAGGTACCAAATATTATTTGTGTCCTGGTTTGGACCCCATCTCTACTCAGAAAGAGCTAAGAATACGCTGTTTCTTGCAAGCTTTGCAGCAGGTACTTTAAAGTTGCATCTCTAAATGCAGCTTAAGATAGAGAATATAAACCAAACAAAACTTTTTTTTTTTTTTTTTTTGAGTGGCAGCTCAATAACAGGGGTATAGGCTGGGTCTTTCCCCCGCTCCTTAGAGGGGGCTGTTAGAGCAGAAGTATCAGGGTGGCAGGACCTCTTGTGTCAGCAAGTTCAGTTTACTGCAGCTACAGAGCCCTGCATCACCACCACCTCCTCTTTGTCATCTCACCACGGTCCTTGTGTGGCCCCAGCAAGAGCAAAAAACCCAAAACTTGTCACTACTCTCATTGCAACCATAAAAGATTTCAGACATACCAAAGAGTATGGTTACACCTGCCCACTGCTACCTCGTTTGAACAGAAGCTCTCTGGGGTTTTGCCTAGGGACAGCAATGACTGCACATAAAGAATGGGTTAACAGTGACCTTTCTGATATGATTCATGAGTTCCTTTGGCTTCAGTTGAAGCACTGGGGTCTTAATGGCTTTGATCTGTGGGGCTATTGAACAGTTGTTTATCCAAGCTTATTATAGGCAATAAAACCTGAATTACTACGTACGTGTCATCCCTGGGGGGCAAGTTCCATCCTTGCAGAGGGCCTCCCATCTCCTAGTTCCTTTCTGGCTGAATACTCCTTTGCGATATGAGGCAGCCTGCAAATCAGATGGGCAAGGAAAGATCTCCTGAATTAGACAGTTTTTGCCAAGGTGTGGTATATTTGTTTCCATTGTTTTCATTTTCTGCTCGGACACATTAGTGAGCTGTATGCCAAATTTGCTGTTATACAGTGCTGCTTATGAAAGCATCATTTCCTTTATTTAAGGTTTTGAACCCTTCTCCTGAAGGAGCACACAGGAATTTCCAAGGAGAAGGATTTGCAGGTCTTTAGTGAGAGCTGTCATCTCCCTGACAAAGTCTCACAAATAAGCACCATAGGTGACTGTGGGAGCTGAGCCTCCCCCCCACCCCAGGAGCAGTTACACTGCAGAGTAGGGAGAAATCGGGCACAGATCTTTGTGCACCAAAGTTATCCTTGGCCTGGTTTTCCCACTGGGCTGTATATCCAAAGAAATAAGTTGCAGGGTAAATGCCGTAACGAGTGGGAGATGCTCTTCAGCTGGCGCTACGCGCAAAGTCAAGTGTTGGTCTAAAAACTGGTGACTGCCAGCCTACACAAGTAACTCCAATAAACCAGGTGGTCTGTGGGGACCTGCTGTGCCCCAGGACTTTCTGCCAGAGGTCACTAATCTATCAGACCTGTCGCTCTGTTTCAAAAACTTCACAGGTCACTTGGAATGAATAGAAGCAAGCTGTAAAAATGTCAAGTGGCCTCTCTACTTGGAAATCCATTTCCTCTTTATTTCACCCAACTATATCCATCAGTAAACAATCAATCTCCCTCTCATTCCTCCTCAAATGCCTGAAAAGAGCTATAATTATCTCCTCCTCTTCTAAAACATACATATTAAAGCAATGAATGCCTCTTCAGTCAGAGTCCTTGAACCCTGTTATCTTTCTCTTAGCACCTATTTTATATGGATTTATCATTAACAGCTGCAGCTATGGGGGAATCTGTAACATTTCTGGTCACATTATATTACCAAACTATCATCCAGAGGAACTTCACACACTTAATTATCAGTGAGACTGGAGAGCACCCTAGAGCCAAATGATCCAAGAACTTTGTGCTTTTTGTTCAAGGACTGTCTGAGATCTCAGCTTTGTTGTAATTATTCCTTTGCATTCAACATTTCAAGCAAATCAAATTGTATATATACTCCCATGAAATCCACAGGCATTTCAGTTCCCCAGTTGGATAAATTGAAATTTTGAGAATTGGGTCTATCATGCAAATATTCAGTTACCACATGGGAGTGTGTTCCTCTGCAAACATGGATTTTTCAGTCACAATTCCAGAAAAAAAAACATTTCTATGACAATGATTTTCAAGGCTTCACAAGCTTCTGCCATTGTAGACAGAGGTTGTAACTGGTGCACTGAAGACACAATACCTTTCTGTAAGCTCCCCTTAGACATTCTTAGGCTCATGATTGTCCTAATTATTTAGGAGAAGCCCTTGCTCAGATTGGGCAGCCCAAGATACAGCAGCATGCTCAGAGACTAGCTTTGTTTGAAAGGCGTTGGGAAGGCAGATTGCCTGCAGAAACTCTGTGCCAAGCAGCGCCCCTGCCATCGCCAGGACTGGCATCAGGTCTTCAACAAGCCTGTAAAGCACTAGGAAGTGGGGAGATCCTCACTCCATGGAAGTCCATGACAAAGCTCTGTGGAGATAGATTTCCTTCCCAGAGGGTCGACTGGTAGTGGTTGCTGGGTTTTTTGAGTGGGGCTTGTTTGTTTCTTGGGTTGTTTTGGTTTTTTTGACAGCATAAGAGTAAACCAATTCTTCTAAGTATTGGGGTCCTGTCCTTGCAACGACTCCCTGTGCCCACAGGGCTATGCAAGGGACAGACATTGCCCAGCTAGGAGAGTAACACAGCTCCTGCCTGCTCTGGGTGGGAGCCAGCTAGTGGGCTTGTGCTGTGAAGGAGGTGCCAGCACAGCCCTACCACCCAGCCCCACCCCTCATCACATATGGGGGAAGAGTAAGCAGAAAAAAATGCCTATTGTTTCAGAAAGGAAGTGACCCCTTTTCTCTTAAATGCTGGGAAATCAAGACCTCATCATTGGTGAGAGAAAAAATCCCCTCTTCACAGTGAAAGGGAAATACCACCTGAGCTGTGCTGCCAGCGGTGTTAGAGAATGTGTCACAGTGAGAGGACTAAAGGGAGACTTTTTGTACAGGAAGGAAGGAAAATGAGGGAATGCAAGGACTGAATAGGAGAGGCAGCCTTTGATTTCTAGGTCATGAGTGTGACTCCAGCTCACTTGTCACTGCTGCCTAATGATTCTTCAAAAGCTGATGATCATCTCCCAGTCTGTTACTTGGAGGCCACAGCCCCATCACAGAACCTGTCCTGCATGGCAGAGGATTTAATCCTTGGCACAGCTGGAGCTGGAAAGGAGTTACTAGGCAGGCTGTGCGGGTCCTCTATGGGATGCTGAAAAACCTTTTCTGGGGCTTCACACGTGTATCTTCCTCCTGTGCTCAGGGCTAAGCAGACTGGTAGGAATGATGGGGTTTGACTTTGGTCTTCCTTTGCAGGGCAGCTGTGCAAAATCCCTGCTACTCCAGCAACCCAAGTCACTGGCGATGCCCTTTGTTTCTGGTACTTTGTTCTTGTGGCACACTACAGTTGGAAAGTTCTGGTCTTCTGGACTTAAATCTAGAAGGTGTTTCATGTCTTGTGGTAGACATGAGTGGGGAGCAGTCTCTGGACTGCTCACCTTGTGCCTCTCCCTGGGACTGCAACTCTGCCAGCACCACCCACCATAGATGGGTTCACTGTGCACATGAACCTTGCAGCAGCTCTGGGGACAAGCAAAGGGTTGCGATGGCTCTAATGGTGCTATCATTTGTAACACAACAGCAGATGGAGACAAGCAAAGCTTTGGCTCCAGTTGTGCCAGTCATTGTGCACACCTTTAACAGAGATTCTCCCCATGCCAAGCAGCCTACAAATGAGGATGAACATTTTGAGAAGATGGGTGGGCACAGACCAGAAGGGAGGAGAATAGCACAGAGCAGCACTGTATGGTATAGCTCTGTACTGCTACTAGCACCACTCATCCCACTGCCAGCCTGGCCTCTTCCCACCACCAGTACAGATGCATAAGAAGATCACCTGCTATGACACTTGAGTCAGTGCATCAGAGGCCAAAGACCCCTCTCAGGGACACAGCAGAGCTTAACAGGGCTGGCACTGAAGGAATTGCCAGTGAATCGTGGCTGTGAGCCACAGGCGTAGACGCAAAAAAGAAAAAACTGGACCTGGATTTCAATGCTTTGGAGCATGGGGATTTGAATGCAAACTTTGGCTTGGTTTACTAGAAAGGTGGGAGCTTTTGCAGGAATTGGGCCTGGGCAGGACTGGGAGTTTTGCTGGGCAGTTGTTTGAGTGCATCTCTCGCATGCAACTTACTGGGGATAAAGAAACTGCTTGAAAGCAATTTCATGTTTAGATATTCACCCTCCTCCCTCAGGTCAGAAATCTCTATATTAATGCACTAGGCTGTGCCCTGGCAGCTGCTAGTTATTGTGCAACAGGAAAAATACACTTGGACTTAAAACTCCAAGGAGAGGAAAGCCTTGGGACAGCAGCTGATGGAAGTGTATTCACCTTTGAAGGATTTAAGTTTCTCTGCTAGGCTTTGCTAACTGGTGACGGAGAAGTATCCTAGAAAGCAGTTTGGAAATGAAGCAAAGCAAAATTCTAGAGACTTAGGTGGGACACATCAATTCCTTTCACTCCCTACTAATTACCTTCAGATATTAGCTAGTTCACTGTTACCACCTCCCCAGGAGATGGGAAGCAGTCTTATTGCCCAACTGTTCAGACATGGGAAGTCCAGCAACTTGCCCAAGGTTACACATAATCGGTCGCCGTCAGTTACAGTGTTATATTACAACCCAGGGAGCACTGTTTATCTCTAGTGTGATTACTGAGCCATATAACTGTTTGAGAGGGCTACTAGGCAAGTAGCACAAGTTAACCTAAGACAATGTTTGGCCTGGGCACGCATTCCCGAAGATGCTGCGGGCAGCCATACTGATTCCTAAGCGTGCGCACACAACTCCATTCCCTCCCCTGCTGCCCTACCAGTGTCCCAGCCAGCTGTCTGAAAGCAGCATCTTTCGGTACCTTACCCCCAGCCCAGAAGGGGTGTGGAAAACCAATCCAGGGGAAAGGAAACAAAAAACAACAACAACAATCTTGGCTGATGTCCCAGGAGCAGCAGTGTCAAACCTGGCTGGCCTCCAGCACAAGTAAATACATCTTACCAACCTTAATGCCGCCGTTCAGCTCTCTGAAGTTCTTCACACCTCCTTTCAGAAGCCTCCGCACAGTGTTGTAACCATACCCTTGCAGCACGCTCCCTCCAGTGCCAGGCAGGAGTCCATCTTCCCTGCTTTGCTCTAGGCCCCTGGTATTGTTGTACAAAGCACTTACAGGCCAAGTCCTCAGCCAGAATTAGCTGACACAACTCTGTTAGGGGCCCTGGTAATGAGATAATTTATAGCAGCTGAGGGTCTGGCTCACTTTTTTTATTTTGTGATTGTACAGATGAGCTTTAATTGCACCATTCTGGTGTGTGTTGGCAATGTGCTTGAAAGAGCTGAGCATTTTTGTATGCCTCTTTCAAGATCTGTAGCAGAAACAATCTGCTTGTTGGAAGCCCTATGGTTTAGTTTCCATAACCCAGTTAACAGGGAGGAAGAAGAGACTATTCCCTCAGTGAGGTGCAGCAAGAAAAACTTGAGTTTCAGGTCACTGCCTTAATCATGGGAGATTTCTCTGCTGTAACACAGGTAACCTTATTGACTATGGGAAAGTATCATTGAACGAATGAGAATGAGGTGCCTAAGTGTGTTGCAAAATCCTGCCATCCTTTGCATCCAGTCTGAACTTATGATAGTAGGGGTGATAACGTTTTGCATCATCGCAAGGCGTTGGGAGGATAAATCAGAAATGCTCAAACACTGTGGTTACTAGGACCTGCCAGTGCCAAGATCAATGATTTGCAACCTAGAACAGATAAACAAGAAATTGTTGTGAAACCATTCGATGGTGCTAGTGACCACAGGATGGGGAGAGCAAAGGACTGTGTTGTCCACAGCACAGACCTTTCTCAGCACTGGAGCTGTTGGCATCAAGGGGACCCTCACACAGAGGGTCAGAGATTTCATCTCCTTTTTTATTTTTTTCTACCCCAGCCAAACTTTCTGGTACACATTGTAGCTTTTGTAGCCATAAAAAAATATGAATTAAAGCATCTGACATCTCCTTCTGTAAGCAGCAAGACCTTATTTTAATATGCTGCTTCCTGATTTCAGACAAAGAAATATTTGTGTAGGCCAGGGTGAAACTGGTTAAACAAGAAAAAAGGGACAGACTGAAAGACAGTGAGAGAATCTCCAATCAGGAAAGCACGGCGTGATTAATAAGTGACGGCAATCAGAGTCTGTGGGAAGGGACTACCATTGCATATGGTAATTCCTGGTCAGAGTGACAGCTGTATGATTTGTTCTTAAAAAGAAAGTGCGGCAATGCAACTGGTCTCCTCCTGACTCTCAGTGGTTTTGTTGTGCCATCTGGGGTGGTGATGCCATCAGAAGAACCTGTTAGCCTTCTATTTTTCATGTAGATACAATGCTTTGTCTCTCGCTGCCGAGAGGTGTTTGTAGCTGAGCAGGTAGATCCTCTTCACTCCAATAACACCTCAGCTCCACCTCCTCCTTCCAAGACTTGGCACTGAGCTCGCTCTTACAGGTGGTGTTTTGCTGTGTGTGAAGCTGCAAAAACCAGTCTCTCTATTCCTTGTCCGCTGTTCAAGGTCCATCATGCTCATCCCAAGAGTGGAAAGGCTGTTACCCAGCCCAGCACAGGCAGCTCCCACTGAGCTCTCCTGTGGCATTTCTGTGGGCAATGTCTTTCTCTTGTCCCCCACCACAGCAATGTACTTGTGTTGCATTGCTGACGGTCTGGCACTGACTGTCCCAAATGTGGCTCTTTACAGTGGAGAAATGGCTGTGAATCCTCCCAGGGGAGGCAGTTGCAATTCTGTATATGATACACAAGGTCTTCTATAAGGGGCTATAAGCACTATGTGCCAAAATGCCATAAAAAGCCCATCAGATGGGATTATTTATCACTGACAGCCCTTTTGAAAATCCAGTGTAAAATATTAAACCTATGGCTGCCTATGGACAGCAAAGGGCATATTTCAGTGCTATCCCAAGAAATTCTCAAGATCAAATAGAAAGAATTTAAATAAAATAGAAAATGATTCATGTAATAGCTAGCTTGGCCTTAATGAGTAAATGTCTCCCTTGTCTGTGGACATTGTGGAAAGTAAGCTGGAGGAGGGAAGGCTGGAAAACAGGTTATTTCTGAAACAGGGAGTTTTCTGGGTTACCGTGAAGGAGGGCTGCACAGTAGAGCTCTCCCCACTCTACGGTTAGCGAGGGGTCCCAGGCTTCTCTGCTTACTTAGGAATAGTTACGTTACCAGGAATGAGTTTGTGAGCAGCTGCTGGTTTGATGTCAGGCAAAAAGGAAGGAAGTAAGAGAGGGGAGTGAAAGGAAATGAAGTAGGAAGTAAGATATCCCGAAAAGTGTGTGCATTGTAGCCCTCTGAGGTGCTCTGGGTCAGGCACTAATAAGGGAAAAGATACCAGAGAAACTGAAGTTTTGTACTGCAGCAATTCCTGGTCCCAAATCCGTGAACAGATGGATTTGGAGCTGAGATTTGCAGTTTGCTAAAGGATGGATGCAGAGCTTTCACACTGTCTCTCATCCTAGTGTGAATCAGAAGTCTGCACTGTGAAATATTAGATTCAGAAAAACAGTAAGAAAACCTGGGGGCAGATCTACAACTTCTGTAGATCAGTCTTTCATCCAGAGACTGTTCTACCACATTACCGTGTGAAATAATTGTGAAAACAAGTCTTCTTTGTCCATGTGCAAAAAGCTCATGAACACAGCTGCCTCCATGTCCTTTCTTTTCACAAAGAAGGTAAGGGTTCATTTAAAGAAATGACTTCATAGCTAAAACCATACAGGGAGTGAAAAAGATCTACAGTGCCTCGTTTGCTTTTCCTATCAGTACTTGCTTTTCGTCACCTGTATGTGTGCAGAGAATACCAAACAGTTTGCAAATTGCTTGTTGCAACCCCAAATTCACTTAAGTCTGCAGAAAGACAGATTTCATTTTACCCTTTTTTCTGCTGGTTCAGAATACATTTAATCAGAGGAAATACTTTAGTCTTAATTTAATGTCTAGCATGCTGAAAGAACATGTACTTCTCTGCTGTATGCAGGTAATCACTAAAATGTTATCTGGCTACATGTGTTGTTTTCTACCTATCTACTAAATCAAGACTCTGTGTGCATTTATGATTCCCCCCTGAAGGACTCCGGGTCTACGAAACACAACACCTCTGTTGTAGCAAAGCCTACAAGAAAGCTTCATATAGCTCAAGAAAAACAAATT
The DNA here is from genome assembly GCA_020745775.1 of Theristicus caerulescens. Classification (NCBI taxonomy): domain Eukaryota; kingdom Metazoa; phylum Chordata; class Aves; order Pelecaniformes; family Threskiornithidae; genus Theristicus; species Theristicus caerulescens. Next base: position 105,093,858 of record CM036560.1, read on the forward strand.
AGGGCGGCCCCCCTCTACCACCTTACTATAGACAGTTTTACATTTCACATCCCTCAGGGGATGCACAATACCCTGAGTTTTGTAGCCTCTTGTGACCTTCTTGTTCTCTTTTAAGCAGGTAAGAGGAGCCCACCTGCTGAGGACAAAGTCGTGCTAACACATATGAAGATACTGAGCAATGAAGGAATTCAAAACCCAGGTTTAATCCCAGAGGCTCCAGCTGACACAGCCTGCACAGAAGAGTCCCATCTCCCCAGCGCCAGCCTCCCACCAGACTGCCAGGGAAATCCAAATTCAGCAGCCACGCCAGCAGATCCAGACTACACAGGTGCCCCGGCAAGCACAGACTATGTAGCCACACTGCCTGACCTCAGTGCCTTCGAGTCCAAATGCCGACTTCACAGATTCTCCAAATTTGAATCCGAGGACTCGGGGGTTGAATTGCCAAGTGGGGCTAATTCTCCGTCAACGCCAACGGGTTCAGAGAAGAGCTTTGTGCTTCACAGCAGAGACTCATTTTGTGACTCAGGCGTGCTTAGCACCTCTTCTTCTCCAGAAATTGACCATCTGATAATGAGAACATGTAAAGAGCATGCCAGAAAAGTCAGCCACCAAGATCCAGAGAGTGAAAAGCAAGCTGAATACTACAGCCAGGAGGCAGATGCTGTGCAGGGTCCTACAGCTTCCCTTGAAGACTTCAGTGTCCCTCAGGAAGAAAGTCCTGATGAACATTTTGACGAGTGCGAAAGGCAATCTCTGGAAAATGAACCTACCCCAGAGACAGACCTTCCCAGGGAAAGCACTCTTCCCACCCCAGGTCCCATAGAAGAGCCAAAGACAATTGCCGGCAGTTTCCCAGAGAACTTTGGCAGCATGCAAGACCTTCAGATCCATGGACATCAGCTGAAGAAGTACCCCACAAGTGACAGTCTGGATGAATACATGGATGAATGCTGTAGACTGAGTGAGGTAAGAAACACCTAAACTGAATCTTAGAGCTGTCCAAATACCTCAATCAGTGTTCAAGTCCTATTGTTTGTCACGAACTAGGACACGTCTGAGTGAGTTAGAAAATCTCCCCTGAAAATCATGGTAATTGATTTTTAAGAGCTCTTTTCATAGCAGTGAAATTCTGAAGTAATTCAGATATATCGGGTCTGGGTAAGGATGACTAATGGCTCATGGAGATGTGATGTTTCAAAAAGCCCTAGATTAGAGGACGGACTTGATTCTGCTCTTAAAATGAAGATTGTGAAGTTAGTCATCGTCCTCTAATACATGGGACGGGAATCAGAACATAGTTTCTTTTTCAAGGTCAGGTTATTCCTGTTCCTGGGAACAGCTGGACTGCTGCTGGAGCACTGAAATTTGGAAAGAACTTGTCTAAGGGGTAGTTCATTCCTATCCAGGCCTGTCCTGCCCTCTTGAGCCAGCTTTCTCAAATAATGAGTGAGCAGGGAGCTAATGCACAAATTCAAATCTTTGCTGGGCTGGAGATGGAGATCCCATTTGAACTCACCAGCACAGCTGTGATGGACCAAACTGCAAAGACATAATTTCAGCAGCTTGTCCCACTCCAGACTCCCTCTTTTCCCCCTTGTGCCTTCCCACTGTGCCACTGAGAGGAGAATAAAAAGCCCTTCTGTGCACCTTCTCCCATAGCGGATGCTGGCAAGCACTCACCCCAGTGCTTTGCCTGAAGCCCCATGCTGCCAACACGCAGACAGATCACTGCCTTGTCTGCCTGCTGTGGTGGCTTCCATGAACCAGCAAAGGAAAGATCTAACTGGGGAGCTGATTCTTGACAGAGAGACAGACCAAAGAGCCCCATGAGCAAAGGGAAAGGAGAAGGGCAGACTAGGTGAAGACGGTCACACAGACACACCAAAAACATCAAACAGTGCATAACAGGGATTTCTTCTCAGGGCGTTCATTGCAGTAATAGTGATGAATTGGAATGGGAGATGGGTGGGAGGAAGCCAAGTGACGAGTGCTGTGTGCTGTGCATATAATTTCACCATGACCTCTCTGCCCGGGCCCTGAACCACCAGGCAATGGCCTTCCTCTCCAGCATGCCAAACCCTTCCAAGCAGTGAGGAAGGTCAGAGATGGCCCATCTCTGTTAACATTGCATATCGAGGCAGTACAAGCAACACACAATCCAGCTGAGCAGCCTCTTCCTCCCCAGAGCTGTCTCACACACGGCAGAAGACAGATGTCTATTTTGCACAGTTCCCAGTCAGTGACCTGGCCTTTTGGCAAAGAGTTCAGAAAAGGACTGGAGCAGGAGCATTTGACCACAAGGAGACTTTATAAAAAGTTACCGAAATTCTCTGTCACAGGGTTTGGCGCCAGCTTGGTCTTGTCTGACAGCTCTGGCTGCCCATGAAATTGCTTTAAATCCTTTGCGAAATGGAGCCTCAGTTTCCCAAAGCAGAGCATTTAAATAAACAAGAGAATAAATTAGAAAGAAGCTGAAGAGGAAATGAAGCTCTTGGTGGCTTATCATCTCCCCTCCTTTTTAATATCCTCACTGGCTGAGTGCTAAAGCTCTGTGCCCCAGAGCACTTTTCTTTGTTTGTTTTTCGAGCTGTATAAATACAGCTGTGACCTCGATGCTGGGGAAGTTTGCCCCTCTTCACAGAGCACCTCCAGGCTGCCGTATCTCAAGAGCAGCACTCTTCACACTGCTGGGATGCCAGGTGGCACCCAAGCTGACTGAGGCAAGAAATGCTCGCGGCTGCTGCACAGCCCTGCGGCTGCTGCTGTGCTGTGTGCCTCAGAGCACAGAGCAGTGCAGCCCCTGCACCTGCAGAGCCTTCTGCCCTCACCAAACCTGCAGAAGGTTGACCTGTCCTCCTGTCGTGCAACAGAGGCAGGACAGAGTGAGACCCACTCAGAAACAATGTCCTGCTGATCATCTGCCCATACAGCTGACGGATGCATCTTGGTTCACCCCAGCTGAGGCTCTGCTCCAGGCTTACATTACAGGCTTTTTACATTTGCCTGTAACCTGTCCAAAATACAACATGGTACTTAGGAGCCAGTCTCTTGTCTGGCCTGATGTCGTCTCAGGGACTCAGATACTCCTGGAAATGCAATCAATGTTGTCTGAAAGATAGCGGGCCAGTACAGGGTATTCCCACTCTGCTTGGCAAAGAACATAGCAAACCAAATTGTTCCATCGAATCAATTCCTGCTGCATTAAGTTCATGTTGATATAAGCCAGTATACACACCCTTGTATCTCTATTTAATGCCGGGTGAGAGCATTGTTTAATTATAAGTGACAGCAACTTCCTCAGTTCTGTTGCTGGTTTTGGGAATATAACTTTCAAGTAACAAGAGAACAGTTGGGATTCCCCAGCCCAGCTGGCTGTGGCAATGCCAACGGCACTGTGCTTGCCGGCACACCAGAGCCCAGCAAGGATTCATTCGCTGGATGAGGATGTGCCTTGATGTCCTGCCGGCCTCCCTCACTGCTGAGGCCACTTCCAAGAGAACAGGAAGGAAAATGCTGAAAAAGAGAGACTGGAAATGACCAAATGTTTTGACCGTTTGGATTCATTTGGTGAATGGCTTTGGCTGAAAATATACATCAAATCATTTCAGTCTGGCATTTCTTAAACAAAGCTTTCTGATCTTTTGTTTTGAACTGTCGTTATTTTGAAATTTGCCTACATTTAGAAAGATGAAAGAAAGTGGGAGCTGTCAAACAACAAGTGAAAGAACTTTGAAGCCTAAATAAAAGCATTTCCTTTTAAGCCAGATTAAATGTTTGGGGTCAGTTTGAAGATACATAGCTTTTGATGCTTTTGCTTTGCAAACATTTCCTCACACTACCATAAAGTTTACATTTACAGTCAGCCCATACCCCTAGAAAAAGAGAGAGGGTGGGAGCATTGTCGTCATTAAATGAAAAAACCCCATAATTCACACAGTGCTAATTATCCTGGGCCAAAGCAGTCAAAATACTTCTCTGCAGAGAGTGGTGTGGTTCAGGGGGAGGATAGGGCAACCTGTGATGGTCAGCCCCATAGCCTGTGCGTGCCGCTCGGAGGAAACCAGAAGCTATCAGCAAGCGCAGCCCCTCCTGGACAGCAGGGTGGAGCCGTCAGAAATATCCAGCACGATCCCTCTCTTTCCTGTTATTCACAAGCCTTTTGGTGCTGTCAGCTGCCAGTGACAAATGCTTCCCGCTCAGCCTGTGGCGTCACTAATCAGTTGCTCCAAGCCCATGGTGGGAGGTTTGTAATTACGTTCCATGGCTGTCGGCGCAGTGACCGTACTGCCTCTGTACTGGCCATGCTAATGCAGTGCGAGCGGGCAGTGAGGGATTTATGGGAGGATGGAGCATGGTATAACTCAAAACTATCCACAAGAGAAAGTGAAGAGCATTGCATGAAGCACAGAAACCTAAGTCACTGCAAGAAACATCAGCGAACTCTTGTCTGAATGAAGAAGAGCTTCACCCACAAGCTAGTCCTGCCCATCAGCTTTGGCTGCCAGGTCCAGCCCAGGACAGTTTTCCATTGAGCCCAATTGAAGAAAAGCCCATTGCACACGTTGAAGTAACAGGTAATAGCTGAAATGAGGCAGGACAAAGTGCTGATTAGATGATTAGAAATGTGGATTTTGATTATACCTCATTTAGACAAGAGGCTTGAAAACAACCATCTTTCTTGCAGCTCTCACTGAACTTCACACCTTTATAGTGCTCAGATGCTGCGGTGAGCACGATGTTACACATACACAGAGAGAGAGGGACAGGCTCCCACCTCTGCAGCTCTGGTGGCTTCAGAAGAAAAATGTGATTTTTATACCAGTCAAAATATTAACTGGAGGGCTCTAGATAAGCCAGAGTTCCCAGTGCAGATGCTGATCCTGTATTTTGTCTGTCTGATCCTCTGCATCTTTACCTTAAAAAAAATAGGTGAGATGTTTTTCCTTCTTCATAGGTTTCATCAACTCAAAAATGGGCACATGGCTTTTGTTCCAATACTATTTGACAATCCTCATGTGGGGAATGGGAAAAACTTCAGTCCCATTAGGTGAATGTTTTGGGAAGCTTCAGCTGGGAGGACAGAGACTGGAAGAGACTCATCCTGGAAAATGTTTGCAGTTTTCCTGTGGTTGCTCACCCTCCACTACTAGCATAAAACTCTCTCACAGGTGCTGAGAGGAAAATATTTAGACCAGAATGTGACAGAGCAGGTTCTACGCTGCACTTGGCATGACCAGAAGATAGCAAGGGCTGTTTAGGTATTTCCAGACTATGGAAAAGAAAGTCCTGGAACAGCCCCTAGAGAGGGCCTCTCTGAGCAATCGTTTTAGGGGCAGCCAGCTAAATTACACAAATTTTCTGTATTAAATGCCTGCCGTATCTGAGCAGTCCTGATGCTAATGGGCCTTGTGGCAGGGCAAGCAAGGTGAAGCAACCCCCTTAAAAGCTTTTACCCTTGCATGCTGACCACAGAGGCAGCTGGCCCTGCAGGGATGGGCAGGCACTGCAGGCTCTGCCTGATTTGCCTTTTGCTCATTTGCACTTACTGGGATCACTTCAATAAAATGCAAATTAATTTCCTATTAAATAGCCCAAACTGCCTGCCCTGAGCAGCCTCTGAAGGATGGCTGTGAAACAGGGGCCTCCAGCATATTGAGTCCAACCTTCAGTCTGGTTTAAGTCCTCTACAGGGGTAAATCCACCTTGCCCCAAGATGCGGAGCAACTGCTCTACACCTTTTCCCTCTCATTTTCTGGGGACCTGTATTTATTCTCAGGAGTTGGAAGTTCTCTCTAACTTTTACTAAAAGCCAGATTTTCTCCATGCCTGCCCAAAACACACCTTTGCTTTCAAGTGCCTTCAGCCCTAGGCACAGGGCACTGGAAATCAGGGCCACCTTCTCTTCTCCTCCCCTGCCCTTTTTGCCCTATAAACCTAGCGAACACAAAGCAGGACCTTACAGTATTGAGCACTAGACAAATATGGAACAAAAAGAGGCTCCCTGCCTGAAAGAGGTGACAGTCAAATGCTTCATGCTTTCTCCCCAGTCCTGAGGTTACAGCCAAATGTTTCGCTTTATCTGCTTTTCCAAGAGCTCCTCTGTCCCTTGTAGTCTTCCCTTGTGTTTCTACAGCTATAAAAGGGGTTGGATTTGGCTCACTGCCTCCATAGGGCAATACAGACATACCATCAGTCACTGCAACAGCGAACTGGCAGAAAAGGGGAGTTGTTAAACATGCAAAAAGATGGTACAGAGTGGCAGAAAGCCTACATTTTCAAGGAGAATGGGGAACTTTTGACTACCTGTTTTGGGACAGCTTAAAAAACCTCAGATTTTCAGAAGCTAATACGTACTTTCTGAAAATCACGCTTCTGAAGCTGGGCACCCCAAAATCCCTAGCTGCTTTCAGATACATGGGTTATAGTGCATTCGATTCAAGCTTTTCCCAGCAGGCACCATGTGGGCTTTGGTCTCCCTGTGGGTCCTGGGGCTGCATCCCTTCCCGCTGCACAGACATGCTAAGGACTCAGTTTTATGGCTGAGTAACCTTTGTCTTGCCATCACTTCTGCAGGCTCTGCCCGAAAGGAGAATAAAAATCATGAATGTGAATGACTGGTTGGCTTGGAGTCATTACAGTTTTTCATATGATTTCATGTGACCTCTGTCCCAACCTCAGACACAAAAGCATCTGGACATAATAATACCTGTTTATAAATAACATTGTATCATCATTTGTTTAAAAAGAAGTAAATTCTAATGTTGATTATTTTTGAACACACCATGAGCTTTCTGACATAATAAAAAGACAGGAAGAGTCCCAAGGCTGGCATTTCCCCAAAAATGTAGATTGTTGTGGGAAAGGAGACTAGAGTAAGCTTCCTGCTTTTGTAGAGGGAAATTATTTTTTGAAGTAAGATAAACTTAGAGCACTGCTTTTGTAAAGATCGAGGCTTATTTTACTTACTGATATCACATGCACATCAGCAGGCAGCGCCAAGGTGGAAGTGAGCCTCTGCATGTATTTGTTAGCAGCACGTTCGGCAGAGTCCACTTGCGGTACAGGAGAGGACACTTGCTGTGCACGGGGAAGTCCTGGGGCCAGAAACAGTGAGGTGCAGAGCAGGAGCCTGGGAAGCACCGTTGCTTTTCCTCTGCCGCAGGATTACTGTCTGTCTCTGGCACTGCCCTTGGCTGAGCAGCAGTGAGACTCTGCAGGTCCTGGGTGTGGAGAGATCAGTGGTACAGAATATCCTGCCATAGCCAGACAGCAAGCTTGGTCCTGCAGACTTTCTTCGGGCATCTCTTAATGACTGAGAACGTAGCAGCAGGGACGTAAGCTGGGATCTGCTAAAGACCAGTGGAAAGATGTTGTTTCACTTTGGCAGCTTGGTTCAGGCACATATCCCTTTCACTGATCCACCAGTGATGAGGGTCTGAGTTCAGCTGTGCCATAATGGTTGCAGATTGCCAAAGGCAGACAAAATGTACCCGCAAGTTGATCACAAAGCAGCAAATCACTGCAACCTGCAGATATGTGCCTTTGGGTAGGAGCCAAGCTCAGCCTCAGTACCTGTAAGTGTGACTTGCACTGAGGACTAGGGGCTAAGTGAGCCATACTAACCCCAGCCATCAATACCATGCAGTAGAACTACATTTGTTAGTAAGGGTCCTGTAGCCAGTAGAAGACAAAAATTAGCCTGGGAAGTGGAACTAGAAACAGGCTATCATGAGGTTTTCCTCTGTGTCAGCCTGTGATCAGTCGAAGAGTCCCTCTGATGGAGCATCTTGCTGAGTAATCCAGAAAAGAGCTGTAAGCAAGCAACGCTGTAGCTCAGATCTGGGTATAACCAAAGCCTCTTGCAAGATGAAGCCTGAGTATCTTTACCATGGCCCATACAACTGTAAGGAGTGTGCTGGGCTCCCAACTGCTAGTAAGGATTGCTCTGCTGTTACTCCACAGTCCAAGATGCATTGTCATTGCAGGTGAACCAAGGTAACAGCAAAGTCCTGGGATCTGGTCTGGGATACCTGGAACACATTTGTCAACTGATTGAGAAGATTGGGCAGCTGCAGGAGCACAACCTGCGTCTCCAAAAGCAAGTGTGCAGCTTGCAGAAAGAGCAGAAGATGAGCCAGATAAAAGAGGTAAGCAGACACCACAGTATCTTCCATTAAATGATATACTCAAGGCCCAGACGGAAAGTTCCAAGTCTGTGTGAGGGAAGATGCTAATTTACTTGACCCCACACCCACCTGGGCTGGGTGCTCTGGTCTTTAGGGAGCCCTCGCCCACCACAGTGGGCTCAGCTTCCCTCAGAGGGGGCTTGGGTTTTTGTTCTTGTTCAGCTTTGTTTCCCAGATGTGCTTGCTTCTGTTGAGTTAAAAAGCATCCCTCTCACCTCAGGAGGTGGTCAGCTTGAAGTCAGTAGCTTTTACTTCTCTACAGTTGCAAACTTCCCAAGAACACATCTCTCCCATCAATGCTATCAAAACAAAACATTTCCATGGACCTCCTTAGCAATTGTGTTTTGAATTAAAAGCTCTTTCTTTTCCTTCTGGTTTGAAACTGTCAAAATCCCAGAATTTCCCACAAAACAGACACAATGGGAAAGAGCAGCAGTGGTACTGCTAACCCAACTCCATGCTCTCTTTCCATTCTTGCACTTCTGAGCTGCCAAATGAAGGATCTCTGACATGAAACGTCTCCGTGTTCCCATTTGTCTTTTTTTATCAGCAAGATCTAGCTGGGGAATTTGACTGAAATTTGCAAATCATTTCAGCATCCTCCTAAACAGCATTTTTTAGCCCCTGCATATTTTGTTCAGCTCTACCCCACCTCTGCTTCTTAGTGTTTTTTCTTTGGCCATCACACCAGGTTTCCAGCTTTTTTCCTCCTCTCCCTTTCTATTTATCTTATCACTCCCCAGAGGAATAGAAGGGGTTTGTCACACTCAGCTATTTCTTCCCAGCCATGCTGTGGCAAGTCTTTTATTCTCCCAACAGCGTCATTCCTCCCCCGGTGCTGCTTTCCCACCTGCTGGGACTGGATCTGCAGTAGGTGACTGACTCCTCCTCAGAGGCAAAGCCAAGTTGTGAGTCAGGTTGCAGAGCAGAGTAGCCCGTCATTTCCATGTACCCATCTCTCACGCTCAGAGGAATGCAGCCTCCTACATAGAGCCTGGGAATTGTTAACACATTTCCTGAAGCTTTACAACTGTGAGTCATTGCTTAAAGTAACTCTTCCAAGCTGCAAATTCAGGGTCAAATCCTCATCTGGTGTATGTGCCCCGTCCTCCCCAGCTCCCACTGAAATAAAAGGCACCGTGCTTTCATTTAAATATTTGAAACTTTGATCTTTTTGGTATTTTCCAAGATCTCTCAGCAGTGCCTTCTCAGCTGCATTTGTCTCATACCATTCAGGGGGAAACTGGACCCCTGGATGTAACATTCAGCACTTGCAATGTGCTCTACAAAACTGGGTGCTCTCTCTCAGGTATCTCTGTGGTGCCTGCATCTCCTATATCTGAGCAATTCTCTGTGCTTTTCCTCTTCAGAGTCACAGCCTCTCTGCGTAGAACACTACTACCTCCATTTGCCATGAGACATGGAGGCTTCTGACCACATCACATTTTGGAGGGTGTCCTAAGGCTACTTCCCAAACCATGTTCACTCTCCATGCAGACTATCAGCATGGAAAGGTTTCCATGCCTCAGGCACGGCTAGGGAAGACACAACCCCCAGAGCAGAGATGGGTTAGTGTGGTATTAAGAGCTGGTCGTGAGGACTGTAGATAGCCAGTGCTCCCAGTGCTGTTCTTGAGAGCTGTACAGTCATCACCACAGAGACTGATGACATTTCGATCCTGGGACACAAAGGGAACACGGTTACTCCACATCCTTTGCTTTACAAGAAAATCTTTAATGCTGTGGGCCAAAAGCAACATCTTTCATCAGAATTTCAAAGCACCTCCCAAAGGTATAGGTAATGCAAAGTGCCATGCTGCTGTGGCAACATATCCAGATGAGATGTTACATTAAAACTGTCAATTGCTTGGGGGTCTCCAGAGGTGCTAAACTGGTGTTGGCCTGCCCTGGTTCCAACACCAATAAACAGTTTGGTTTCCTTTCCACTTCAGCTGGATAAAGCTCTCCTTGCTTCCTGCCCTACTAAACTCTTGTGCAACACGGTTGTGCAAGGTGGGAAATCTCCCCTTCCCACCACACCAGCTACAGCAGAAGTTCACCAGCTGAAGTACCACATACAGTGAATCTGACTGGTAACATGCAAGCCAACTAGGGCATCCCATCAATAAAAATACAAGATACTGGTGTCTGTGCACATTCCAAAATAAATAACATTATCTTAAAATGCGAGTCATTGTTATAACATATCTGTTTATTTACACAAATGCCTTAGCTGAGCAGCTCTGTGCTTAGAAACTTTTATTCAATTCCTTCTGGGAAACAAACCCAAAGGATGCTGAGTATCAGGCAATTTAAGTTAAACACCAATAAACCCGTGAAAAATGAATATTACCAATTCCAGGCTGCTCAGCCTTTTAGAGAATTAAATAATTTGTCTGGGGCCTGATGGGTTTCAGGACAAGGCTGGGAATCCCTGGGCTGGAATGATTGCAATTTGTCTGTACCATTGCACCACTCGGTTACCTTGGGCCGTTGCAGCCTGAGAGTCTGCACACTTTCTTTTTGTCTGGTGTAGGAGTACCTTCTGCAGCATTGCTCCTGTGGAGCTGCCAGTGTCTTCCTCAACTCGTACCAAGACATGAAGACGCTTTTTGCCGGGAGGAGCAGACCTCACAGCCTCTTGGTTCAGACTGGAAACTCTTCTGATCTTTCCATCATCCCAGAAATAGGAATGAACACTGAAAAGCTGAGCAGATGCAATGGTGAGTTCAAATACCTCTAACCTGCCCTCCTGCTTGCCACCAGTTGATGAAATAAGCTGACCACCAACTTCCTTTTCCCTAGGACAGACAGATGGGAACAGAGCAAGTTGTTCCCCAGGGCTCAGTTGTTCCCCAGGGCTCAGTGTTGGGGCCGGTCCTGTTTAATATCTTTATCGACGATCTGGATAAGGGGATTGAGTGCACCCTCAGTAAGTTTGCAGACGACACCAAATTGGGTGGAAGTGTCGATCTGCTGGAGGGTAGAAAGGCCCTGCAGAGGGACCTGGACAGGCTGGATTGTTGGGCCGGGGCCAACTGTATGAGGTTCAACAAGGCCAAGTGCCGGGTCCTGCACTTTGGTCACAACAACCCCAGGCAACGCTACAGGCTTGGGGAGGAGTGGCTAGAAAGCTGCCTGGCTGAAAAGGACCTGGGGGTGATGGTTGACAGCTGCCTAAACATGAGCCAGCAGTGTGCCCAGGTGGCCAAGAGGGCCAATGGCATCCTGGCTTGTATCAGGAATAGTGTGGCCAGGAGGACCAGGGAGGTGATAGTGCCCCTGTATTCGGCACTGGTGAGGCCGCACCTCGAATACTGTGTCCAGTTTTGGGCCCCTCAATTCAAGAAGGACATCGAAGTGCTGGAGCGTGTCCAGAGAACGGCAACTAGGTTGGTGAAGGGTCTAGAGAACAAGTCTTATGAGGAGCGGCTGATGGAGCTGGGGTTGTTTAGTTTGGAGAAGAGGAGGCTGAGGGGAGACCTTATTGCTCTTTACAACTACCTGAAAGGAGGTTGTAGTGAGGTGGGGGTTGGTCTCTTCACCCCAGTAACAAGTGATAGAATGAGAGGAAATGGCCTTAAGCTGCATCAGGGTAAGTTTAGGTTAGATATTAGGAAAAACTTCTTCACTGAAAGAGTAGTCAGGCACTGGAACAGGTTGTCCAGGGAAGTGGTTGAGTCCCCGTCCCTGGAGGTATTTAAAAGACGGGTAGATGCAGTGCTTGAGGACATGGTTTAGTGGCAGACTTGGCGGTGGTAGGTTAATGGTTGGACCTGATGATCTTAAGGGTCTTTTCCAACCTTAACAATTCTATGATTCTATGTTAGTGGAACTAAACCTTAGCTGGAAAGCTAAGAGATGCATTTTAAAATGCTTTGTCTACATCTAGGATTTTAACACTTGCTCACATGTGTGAAGCAGGACTTTTTGCTCTGCAGCTGTGGCTACAAAGATTAGGACAAATCATTATAAAATGGGTCTCTCTTTTGGAAACTTAGCATGCCTGAATGGGTCCATTAGTGGAGCCCCTCCATGTGGCTTTAAAATCCTCCCAGACAAGGTAGGACTTGATCTAAGATGGAAAGCCTTATGCCTGTTGTTAGTCTCCTACCCTCTCAAGCAGGCACAGAACACATTCCTGAAGGATGACTTATTCTATAGACCAAGTGGAAATAAGACCCAGCTGCAAAGCTTGGATCCAGTGACCAACTTTTCCAGAAAGCTGAGAAAGACTGGGCTCAGCCTACTGATGATAAAGCCAGCTGAAAAGTCTGGATCCAATGTTAGATGTGAACCAGCCCACTAAGCGAGGCTGATTAGTTTATTTCAAACCTTGGACTTCAGCCTGCCTCTAATACCTGGTGAAACGCAGAACATCAACATGCCTCCTAGCAGGACTGAGTCCGAGTGTAAATGGCCTTTGGGATCTCCAGTGCTGAGGCTCCGAAATGCTCTTTCCTGGCAGTTTCAGAGCGGGCCTGGAAGGAAAATAAGACCATGAGGAAGCCATTAGAAAGTCCTGCCATGGTCAGACACTTTATTGGATCGTTTACCTTCTTTCCACTGCAGTGTGGCATGAGGACACATGGGGTCTCATCCCATCATTAAGTCCTTAGGGTTCTCATCCCATCTGGAGTCGCAGCTTGCTGGCAGCACTGCCCAGGGGCCGTCCTAGCAAGACACTGCTGAGAAATGTGAGCAAGTCCTTGCATTTCATTGCAGGAACTGAGAGATACCTGGAATCGGGAAACAGCCAGCCGATGGTGGGGCTCAGGAAGTCATCAAACAATAGGAACAACAAGGAGAATGAGTTCAGAGAAGCTGGTAGTATGGCTGGGGGACAGGCTTTTCCGTCAAAGGACCCTGCAGTAAGAAAGGTGAGTGATAAGCTTGGAGCCAGATTCTGAGTGGGACCTGTGGGAGAAGAAGTGAGAAGTTCTGCTCAGGCAGATCAGAGTGGGGTGGTGGGAGAACAAGCCAACCTTGTCTGCTACTGAACGGGGCTGGGGCAGTGAGGGCCAGGGTGGTCTGTGCCTCTCTGCTCCCAGCCTTAAATAAAGACAATGGCTGTGTCTTTATGCCAAGAAAGGCACAAACAGAGCACTGGTGCAGGAGGGAGGAGCGCTGCAGACAGCAGCATAGGCTTCAGCCCTCACTAACTCCAGATAACTCAACGTGTGAACTCTGTCATAAGTATCTTCACTACTGCTGCTAGCAAGATTAAACCAAGCACACGTTCATTACCCCATATAAAAATTTTAGTGGGTCAGTCCTTACCCGGCAACACTTATTACCAGACTGGCAACACATCAGTGTAATTAGCTCCAGTCCCCAAAGCGTGTTTCAGGGAAACCATGTCGCTGAAGTCCAAGGGAGCCCGGATCACTGAAGTCCAAGGGAGCCAGGACGAATGCTTTTCCTCTCCCCTTCTTTCCCATTGTTTGTGGCTGCCTCAGCACTTTCAGGTTCCGGTGGGGATCAGAAGTGCTGAAATGCCAGGGCAGAGGCTCTAATCAGAGTATTCCCAGCCTGACAGGAAAGAGGAAGGAGTAGGTCTCTCATGGGAAAGACCTTGTCATGAAATTTCCACCCCAAAGTTGTTAATAGGTTGCAAACACTTCAATGAACTTCAGAAACAAAATCAAGGCTGAATCTTGAAAGGTGCTCCATGCTCTGGCTTGTGTCCAGCCAACTTCTGGAGTATGAGCATTATTTTAAGCACAGGGGAAGCCGTGATGGCTTCACAGGACTGCAGAATCAAGATCCACACTCTCTAAACTGAATCCTCATGCTCTTGTTACACCACACCTTAGTATTGTCACTTAGTATTACATTTTGTACCCTGAGCATGAAATACCCCATTTACTTCTACATTGCAGGTACTGTATGAGAATCCTGCTACAGTAGTTCCCAGGCTACTAGGTGCTATACACATGAACTGGCAGTCTACATAAAAAAGAGAGGCAAGAGGTGGAGGAGGAAAGAAGGGATTATCACACACGTGAGGGACTGAATCATAAAGAGATAAAGGACTTGACCAGGGCTATGGGTGGACTCCAGGGCAGAGCTGAGAACAGAGCCCAGTCTGTTCCCAGCACTGTGAGATGGTCTCACTGTCTTGTTATTTATCAGTGTATTTGCCTTTTGTTTTTAGGGTCTGGACGTCAGCAAGAACAGCTCGGTACGTACTGCCTTTGCAGAATATATTTAACTTGTACCTGCCTTATCATGGACTGAGCCCCTGTAGTGCACAGCATTATACATGAACAAGAGGCTCACTGACCCCCAACGTTTACTATCAAAGTAACAGCCACACATGTATTATGGCTTACTGCATGTGGTCCGTTGTTCTCCCATCCACACTGCAGGCAACAGCGAGCTAGCCTTCAGAACCAGGCAACTGCTCAGGCTTTCTGTCCTATTAGCAGTGTTTGCTTTTCTGGGACAACACCAGCACAATGAGGGACTAACTGCTGAGGCCTCCAAAACCCTTCCACAGCATATGTTAATCCTAGTAGTAAACACAAAGGTTTGATATTTCCATGGGTAAACAGTCTCACTTATGGGCAATTAACTCAATAGCACAGAAACCGGTGTTGCAGTTTTCAGCTGAGCCCATGACCTCATCTCAAGTTTTCAACCGAAAACTTAGCAGAGCCCCAAGAAGAATTATTGCAATAGGCTCTGCCTGGGCTGGTGTGTGCGGCTGGGCAGCCGCCAGGTTGTGCTCCCAAGGTGGCCACAGCTCATGGAGCAATGGCTCTGCTGGCGGCACAGTGGGAAGGCACCTCAGGACAGGGCAGAACAATGCCCCAAACGTGACAATGGTTTGAGAACTAAACTGAAACGGGAATCGTTTCTCCCCATTACGCTAGTCCTGGGGCACGATCTTTTTTGTTCTGTCCCCAAGGTTTTCCAGCCATTACTTTAGGAAATTTGAAACAATGTAGCAAAAAACCATGAATATTTTGATGCGTGGCTCCTTTTCAGTTCATGAGTCCAGATGAGCTCAGCCCAGAGAGAACAAACATTAGGGAGGGCCTCATGAGACTCCCTGACCTCCTGATAATCTCTATTAGCATTTCAAATGTAAGTGCCCAATAGCTGTGGCTTGCGGACGTGACAGGGAAACAAAGACTTGATCTCTTCTAATTCATGGTCCACTAAAGTCACCACCTTAAAAAGAGCTGATACCAATGCACCTGGCCTAATAGAAAGGAGAAGGGAGTCGAGTTGCTTTTTTGGGTTGTTTTTGTTGTAAGGGCCCCCCTGGGTGCATGTGACTAGGTAGGAAACCAAACCTATCTTTCCCTTTAGTACAGTATAACAATAAGGTAAAACGTGCCTTTAGGCAGCTACTCAGCAGTCACCAGTGAAGTGCCCTCGCTCTCTGAAACCTTAAGTCAGAAAGAACAGCAGGGTTCTAGACACAGAAATGTTACCAAACAAAACACAAAAAGGATGGTATTGCTGACAGTTGATCCATCCTGTCTCATTGTGTCCTATACAGGTACAGGCTGGCCACTGGGCATCACTGCAGGGTGTTAAAAATTCTTTTGTGGGACCTGACTCTTACCTGTCTGAAATAAAGAAGCTCCCCTCTTCCTACCACCCTGGAGTACCCCAAAGTATGATACGTTGGCCAAATGAGGTCTGCCAGCCTCTGGTCCTTCAAGCTGTGGTTTCTTTTTGCTCCCTAGGGTGAGAGCCATGCTTGGGGGAGAATGAGAGATCTTATGAGAAAGACACGCCTGAGAAACCAGAACAAGCTGGGGCTGTCCTCTGCGGCTCTGAAGAGGTCCTGTCCACAGCTGTACAGGTAAAGCAGAGCTGTGAGAGATTTTCACTTAGCGTTGGGAGGAGGTGGTGAGAGATTTACCTCTGGTTGTTGCTGGCCAGAGAAGACCCCTCCTTACCTTCTCTCCATTGCATATGGTGCTCCTGGACAGCACAGCCATTTGCTTCCTTAGTGCCCAAGTGCTCCAAGATCCCAACTGGATAATGTAACCTGTGTGACAATAATGGAAACATTAGGGTCCCTAAAAGAAGATGCTTATCCCCAACAGGGCAAGGGGATGTTGACAATTAGCCAGAGCCATTCTATAGCCTACTTATTTGTCCTTCTGCTCCCTCCTAAGCATTACAGTGGAGGTTGATGCTCTCCTCTATCCACCTTCACACCTTTCATCCAGTGGAACAGTAACCCATATTGCATCTGATGTGTGATGGGATGGGACAGTCAGGATCAGCTGCAAGGTTTCCTGTCAGAGGAAGGGGAGATGAAGTTTACTGAGCGTGTGCTCATGGGTAGGACCTGCTTGTTGCTGTAGATGAATATTTGGGTCAAGCATGACATCTCATTTCTATTAAGAGATCTGTGCTGGTCCCTTGGGCAAGTTTGTCTACCCAGGCTAGTTACAGCCTGGCCTCTAAGCTATACTGTGTGGTGTGTGGTGTGCGTCTATCTGAGGCGATGACAGTGCTGCCAGCTACCCCTTGCACAAATATTCCCTGTGTGCTTGCCGAGTCCTCCCAGCTGGTCTGGTAAATTTGGAGTGTCTGTGTATATAATCAGGTAACAGGAAGAGCCTGGGTATCTTACTCACCAAAGCAGGAGCGTTACAAGGAGCTGTGCACCTCCCTGTGTTTTTTCAGCTGAGGTCTCAGTAACCTTGAGCGGAACAGCTCAAATGTGCTTAAGCCCTCCTCAGGTTTTAGAGGGGGTGATGGTGGGGAAATCGCAGTTGTTTAAGCACTCAGGAATGTCCCATTGTTCCCCTTAGACAGCCTGTACCTACCTTACAAAATGCATAAGAGAACTGGGAATCTTGTAATTACAGCTGGAAAAAACCCCTCTGTAGTTCATGGAGTGATTTTTCCAGCTGGGAAAAGCTTGGTTGGGGCCCAAGCACATGTAACAGGCAAGCTTCCTCCTATTGTTTGGGAAACTGAAAGAAACACAAAGCAGAAAGAGATCAAACAGTTCCATCTAAAATAGATGGTGAACCAGCTGGGGAAAAAATACAAACTCTTGTGAACCTTCCCTCTAAACCTGAATAGAACCAGGACTTTATCTGGGCTTCAGAAAAGTCCTGTCTCTGTAAGCTCCTGCTTGGCCCTTCCTCTGCAGCACTGAGGACGCTGCCAGTGCTCACTGTGTGCGAATTGCAGGCTAGGTCCTCAGCTGGCTAAATCGATGTACTTCCAGTGAAGGCCCAGCCCAATAGCTCCTAACAGAAATACCTTTTGCTACTTTCACATGTATACTGGGCAACCACTACTGTCATGGAAATGCTGTACAACAAGATGCCAAATGGATGATTTTTTACCTGGCTGTAACTGGGCAGCCTCAGAGATCTTGTATGTCGATTTTTCCAGGCTGCTTTCTGTAGCTGATGAATGGCCTTCTCTTTTCTTTCACTAACTTTCTTCTCCCATCTATCTACATAAAACCCTTGCCTCCACTCATGCCCCTTATCTCCCTCCATTTCATCTTCTCCTGCTTCCTAGCTCTTATTCCCCAGCCCTATCTGTATTTGCTCTTGCTCTTTTTACCCCACACCCTGCAACAGCAATGCACTGACCCTGGGCTTTTCACTGGTGCCTTGAAAAGCTGGGCACCTTGCTCCTATGGCATTTTGGGTATGTAGTTGCTCTCAGGCTCCTTTGAAATAAAAAGCTACGCTTAGCGGATCAATGACAGGCCTGCAAATAGTGCTGGACAGAAAGCCAGGCCGTTCCTACAGCAGTACCAGAACAGTAAAGCAAGAAAGTCTCACTGTCTGCAGCTCCTGGCAAGGCGAACATTGAAGCCCTGACACTTTCAGCATTTAAAGCCACTGACTTTGTTATAATTTATGAAACATGTTTGTCCTGGCTCCTGGTCCTGTTTGTACATGCAGGCATATGGAATTGGCTGGCTTTTGCTTACCCAGGCTTCCTTGGGCTCAGAGACATTTCCCAAGGTCTTGAACTGGAACAGGTTGGAGCCCAGTGCCCTGTATTAACATACAGCTCTGAAGGAAGCAGAGATTTGTTGCTTTTGACACCCAGTCCCACTTGAGTCATTTGGGCAATTAGAGAAAGTCTCTTTGTTTTTGTTTTTGTAACTAGGTCAAAGCAAATCCCCTTTCATGCTCCCACTCTGCACATGATGAATGATCTGCTCCAGGGTGGTTGGTTTTTTTTATTTTTTGTCTTTTTTTTTTTTTTTTTTTAATATCCACAAAAGAATTCTCATAGTAGAGAAAAAACTTGGTTCTTGCAGCGGGAGAGAGGGGGGGCCTGCCAAGGTAAACATACTGGCACAAGACTCAGTGGTTTGTCATACATTGTTCTAAACAGGCTCAGGTTTTCATTTCATTTTCTTTTTCCTGGTAGTATGTTTACTCCCACAAAACAATATCTATTTTGTGCAAAGGACTAGAACAGGCTGATGAATGACTTGATCATGGATCTGGATCTGACCTATGGCAGGAAAAGTAGATTTCATCCCCAAATCATTGCAGAATGATCCCTCCACAAAGAGCAAGGAACTTACTTCCAGCTCAAATGACCCCCAAGACAAGAACTTTTTGCCTTTCCACTGTGACTGGTTTTAGTGACAGAAAACTGTTCTGAAATGATAGCGGAGCATCATACAGTCAAATACTTGCCCTTGTTAAACAATTACAGTCTGATGCTGCTTTGAACAGTAAGTAGAAAATCCAGCCTGGCCTCTGAAAGCTGGGCTGCAAATTCTGCGGGAGGCTACCTTGATGAATTTATTGCCTGTACGTTGGCACTCCATCTGACATTATAAAATATGTCTCTGGCTAGAATGCTGTTACAGATGATCCTGAAAAATCCAGGGCCAAGGAGGAGCGCATTAGCACCTTTATATCATTTTTCCTTACTTTCCCTAGCTGCGTTTGAGGACAAACAGACAAGACATACAGTCTCCTGCTACTTGCCGTGACTGCTGCCGGGAAGCAGACTGGCCCAGCAGTTGTTCCAGCCCTGGCAGAGATACAGAGGCAGCCATCTCAATGAAAGCTCAGGAGCTTTTCTGATGCTATCCCCAACCCCTTTCCAGGGCAGGATCTAATTTGGGAAGGTCTGGGCAATCCCAGCCAGGCATTCCTGTGCAGACACACCCACCTATGCATCTATGAGAGTTGCGGCTTTAATGTAGCTGTGTGGGAATGAGCTAACCTCAAATTACGATATCTTTCATGGTAGTGGAAGTTTGGATGCCAGTTTCAGTTTGACACCAAAGCTTGCTACTGTATGATGACTACTTTGTGATTAGGGTGAAGCAAGTTAGGAAGGACAGTGCAGTTCTAACATTACAAAAACCCATCTTCAGTATTGTATAGCAAAGGCTGAAAAGGGCCCTAGAGCCTCAGACCCAGGTCTGAAAGCTGCTCTTCACATGGGAAATTGCTACCAAGGGAGATGTCTGCGCTCAGGGTTGAGAAGCAGCCAAAGAATTAAAGAATCATATCAAGGCAGAAGTTTGAGCATTCCATTGTAAAAGAATTGAGCTGAACAAAACAAAAAATCATACAACATTTAGATTAAAAAGAAAACAAATTAGTAGCTGGCAAAATAAAGTCTGCACCACATCAGTCAGGATTTTGAGTTGAAAAATTTTTCAAATCAAAGATTTGAAGTAAATAGCTATTATTATTATTATTATTTGAAATAAATAGCTAATAGCTATTTATTTTCTGTAAATAGCTTTGAAATATTGCATTAAAAAACCCAAAACTACAGCTTTTATTTCTTAAACAGCAGCTATTTTTAACGTGTTCCAAAAGGTCTGTCTTTCATAAGTCCTGGATGCCTGAGCTAACTAAGCCATTACAACCAAACAGGATGCATTACACTTATTTCAATTGTATGTAATAAATAATGAACAAAAAATTAAGCTGGAGACAGTCTACAGCAGCTAGCTTAGTGTTGTTCTTCAAAACGTCTCATTTCCTACTTACTACTTCAGGCCAGAATTTTTAACTTCCCTGTGACGTTCAACCACCAGTCTCTCCCCCTCTCTTCCAGCTAGGCAGAAAATACTGGTTGCTCTCAACAAAATGCTGTTTGTGTCCATCCATTACACTGTGACTCCATGCCAAGTGCTACATTTTGTAGCTTCTTTTTTTTTTTGGATGCTGCCACAAATATTTGGACAGCATCTGTTTTGGAATTTCAAACTGGAAAGGGGGAAGCTGCTTTAGGTGCAGCTTGGATGTTGGGTACACATGCACAGCATATTAATGCTAAAAACACAGCCATGCGTTCTGACTGCTATCAACTTTAATTGTATTTTTCCATTTGTTAAGGCCAGATATTATGTCTTCAGAGCTGAGGAAAACTGAGAGGAACTCCATGATTGTTCTGGGGCAAAATACAAAGAATGAAAACATATGGCCTTTCTGATAACCCGAATCAAATGGAACAAGGTAAAATAAGTAAAGCAGCATGTGTTTCTTTGTGGGTTGGGGTTGTTTTTTGCCTCTTCTCAGCACAGAAATGAGACAGTCCTGTTCCTTCATCCAGACACTCTCCAACATGCACAGACACGAACAGGTCAGATTTTTGATGTTCAAATTATATGGATTTATGCCAGCTGAGGACTGGCCCATATGCCTTCATTTTAATAGTACCCCACTTTTTTTAAAAAAAAAAAAACCCACAGTTTAAAGGCATCTGTAGTCATACAGGCTACAGCGTGCAGCCTTTTTACAAAAGAAGTACAAGAGCAAATTCGTTTATCTGCAGTCAGCCAAAAGACTGCCAAATAATAAGTCAACTAGATGTCTTGGGAAAGAGACAATCTGCCCATAATCAAGACTAAAAGAGAACCAGGCTCAGCCTCATCTTCCACCTTCCCAACTCAGCCCGTAGGTTAAATGCAGAGAAACCCTTTCTAATCTCTCAGATTCACTGCATGTTTCTGTTTCAGAAAGGCAAAGTGGGAACACCAATGGACACAAAACCACGAACCCTGGGGTTACTTTGTGCAACCTGCATCCTACAGTTGTCAACAGAGCAACTCCGATTTGAGCATTGGAAGGAAAAGAGGGAAGGGGGAGGTTGAGAAGGGTCTGTGGACAGATGCATGCTCAGCTATGTACGGCTTTTCTCCTGAATCTAAAGTATACTTACAAAAGTTAAGCCACAGATGAAAATTGCTGTTAGCATCTTGGCAACATAACCAACAGAGACTTTTAAGTAAGATTTGGAAATTGTTCCTCCTCTCTGGGTTAGGAACAGAATTACCTGAAACATTGAAGCTTTTAAATTATCATTGTTTTCTGGGGACCTTCTCCAGCTGAAATAAATTTAAGCTTCATGGGACACAGCAGCATCTAGAAGAGTGCCAGGGACTCCTTGCCCGGTGCAGAAGTGGCTGTTGGAAGGAAGGACAGCCTCCTCGCTCTGGGGGGGTTGTTGCAGTCTCTGCTTGTCCCCAACACAGCTCCTCCCTTCAGAGCAGCAGCTGGCCAGCTGTACCATTTTACTGGAATCCAACAGGAAAACCAAGGCTGTAAAACCAGGACTTCCAACGAGGCCATTCCTGAATCCACCGCTAGCTTCTAATCCTGTGGGCCTGCTCCTTCTGCAGAGGCCGCTTGGTTCCAGTGCTGCCCCACACAGAAGTTGGCATCGTGCAGGCTCATTGCAGAGACCAGAGCGAGGGGCACTGCAGGAATCAGCCTTTCAAGAGACTGGAGGGTGCATCCAAGGCAACACTTCAGCTTCACGAGGCAGCCCAGCTCTTGTGCTATCAACCTTTTCAGGGGGGAACCAGGCTTGAATTCCTACTTTTAAGTTACAAGTTAAGTCCTCTGGCTGTGCAGGTGGGGGCCTGAGGCTGCGGGTGGGGTAGTCATGCTGCTGTACGACTCAGCCTGTGCTCTCTCTGCTGGGAGAAGGCAAGAGGGAGAGCAGAGCTGCAAGGACAAGTTATTCAAATGCATACATCCTTTATAAGCTGCTAGTCTTTTGGGCCACATTAACGAATGTGTAACACTATGGCTGTGTTTGGTGGCTGCCTTATTGCTACATGTCCACTGATTCCAGACTCAAGGGACAGGCAGCGCATGCTTCTGAAGGTCCTATGGTTGCAGTAGTCTCTGCACACCAGCTCTTATTGGTACTAGCACAATATTTAATGCACATGGAGTAAAGATTTAAATAAACCAACTTTGCCTCTTGTTAAAAGATTATTCTATCCCCTAAATTACAATATAATTGCAAGTCAAACAATTGCTGTTTAAATATCCTTCCCCTACCCAAACTTGCCTAGGAACCAAGATTTGAGAAACTAGCAGGAATGGATCGACTTCAGCAGGCTTAGCCTTTCAGTAACAGATGCTTCCCCCTTGCTCACCCAGATCAGCTAGAGCCCTTGGAGTCCTCAAAATCAGAGCAGGATCTCTTCTGAGATTCAAAGCATCCCAGCCATGCTCTCCCAGAGCAGCTGTAGTTTGCAGGGGTGAGTGAAGGCAGCAGCCCAGGCCTGGTTCTCCAAGTACTCAGAAATGTTGCTACTGTTGTTACTTAGCATCTCAAAAAAAAAAAAAACAAAACCCACCAAACCAACTGTCTGTGCTGACTCAAAGTTAGCACCCTAAAGTAGGTGCTGTGTTTAATGTTTCAGTTGTAGCTGCTGCTGCAGGACTTGGTTATTCACTGTATATCTTGCTAGCTTCATCTAAAGCTAGAAAGATTTATAACTTGATTATTCTGTGAATAGTCTGTATATCTCCATAAATACAGGGAACTAAAATCCTGCATTAACTTACACCCTCCATTTTCCCTCCAGCTGTACAGAGACTGTAAGGAATGTGAACCAGTACAAACTGAATTTAAAGTATTTTAAGACATAGCATCATGAACTGGTATTCCCCACCACTACCACCTCCATTCACATTATAGGTTTGTTGGTTTAGGGGTGGGGTTTGTTTGTTTTTAACTAAAATGAACTAGCGACTCTTTTTTATTACAGCATTATATGAAATATATTCAATGTATTTTCAGAAATAAATATATTTATAATGTGTAACATACTGTATAGTTCTTCACTCCAAGCTGCATTGTAATACAAGCATAAGAAATTTAATAAAATCACTATTATGATAATTGTTTTCAGGTATTTTATTAATGAACAGCTGGGTTGAGTATAGCAACTGCCACACATTTAAGGTTTCAGGTGAGCATAGCTGGTCAAGAAAGGAATTGTTACATCCAAGCTTTTAAAGAACTTCTTTAGCTCTGGAAAAGAAGCAAGTTTGTTCTTTTGAGGCTGGTACTGTTCTCAAAGATCCAGAGGGCAAGGACAGCCTTGTACAGAAGGTACAGAAAAGTACAGATAGGGCTGGGCATAGATGTTCATTTTGAGCAGCCCTGTATTAGGTGCTGTTGCTAGGCTTTGCTTCCAAAGCCACAGAGTGGGCAGACACAGCAGAGCAGCACACACCACTTCCAGAGAAAAGGGTGAAGGCACTGGGGACAAAGTGTGCTGATGCTCAGCCTCAGGAGTTTGTCTGAAAATCTGTATTCATTAGCAGCACTGCACAACAGCCTCAACTGGCAGGTGCTGGCTGGCATCAGGGCTGCTTCTCCTCAGCTCCTTCATTCACAGCCCATGGCACCCTCGTGGACAGAGCAGCTTTCCTTCACCTGCAGGAGTCTAAGCCAACGGCTACAGCAATGCACAACACCTTTAGTTCAGCTGTATAACCAGGCAGCATGGAGTGAAGCTAAAGAGGGTGCTGACACAAGTCACATGCAGTTACTCAAAAGGCAGAAGGAAAAGAGTACACTTGCCAGAGAGAAAGTTGCAGAACAAAGGAGCAATGAAAGCCACTAACACCCAGGTGGAGAAGGAGAACAGGCTAGGAAGAAGGGGACAATGCACCAGAGGAGGAAACCACCTGTTGCCTAGCTTTCACCCTGTGCCAGTGCTTCACACTGACAACTCGCATCCCACTGCTGCCTTTGCCGTTCCCTGCTAGAGGCCAAATAGCAAGCCTCAAGCACAGAAGACATCCCACAGAGTGGATAAGGGAATTAAGTTCATTCTCCACCCACCCACCTGCACTTATCACTGCATGCACCCTACACTAAGCAGCAGGTCTATTACAGCAAGATCCAGCTCTGCACCAGAAGGGACAATCCCTGCAGCAGAATCTACCTGATCCCCAGAGACAACATGCCCAGAGCTCCCTGCCACGTTGGGATGGTTCAGCAAGCCCATGGAGGGCAGCAGGGAGCAGCTGGGCAGGGACTCTCCTCTCCTAGCCCCTTCAGCCTCCACACAGACATCTAAGCTCTCTAAGCAAATATTTCTGTCTGCCTTACTGAGGCATGGGAAGACTCCAGCAGCAGCCAGGAAGGTGTTTACGTCTTGGCTAGCGCACACAGTTAAGAGCAGTGCCAGAGCACCCTGCCTGGTGTACTGAAAAGGTGTGGTCTCTATTACTCCTCTGATTGCCCAGTTAATTAACATTACAGACAGCTGCTAAAGACTTGGCATAAGGCATATTATGAGTTCAACTTCTGCTTTCCCAGACAGAGCTCCACCTGTACTAAAGCCATGTAGTTGCAAAAGGCACTCCCTAAAGGAGGAGGCTGTTTGACCTGTCTCCAGCTGATGATTTCTCCAGCCTGTGATCTCCTTCATCCTCCCACCATACAACTTGGAGGAATCTTATCTTCTTCCAATTAGATTTTAAAAGCAGGCAAGACTAAGAGCACTGGTTATCCTGGAAGTAGCAGGGAAGAGCAGTTCTGCTAGAAAAATAAAAACATGGCAAGATGATTCCTGAAATTTCTTGTTGGAGGTAAGAAAGGAATTAAAAAGCAGTTGCTACCACCTGTTAACACCTTCCAATCACACAGTATTGGCAGAAGCCAATTAAATAGAACAGTATCTGCCACCTCAAGCATGATACTGTTCAGTTCTTTGCTTCCATGTATGCAAGAGCTGCTCTTCCCCTTTAAAGGCCCCTAAGCAGTATGATTAAGACTACTCCCCCGTCTTTTAACAGAGGGAATTTCTAATCAAGCTTATGGGGAAAAAAAGAAAAAATATTTTTCCTTCCCCTCAAGCATACTTGCTCAAGGACTACCCCATCCACTATAAGGGGACTCAGTGAGTGCAAGCACCAGAGTTCCCCCAGCATGGGCAGGAAGGGTGGTGGTGAAGCCCCTTTCCCCCTCCACCATCAGGAGATATTTGCTAGGCTGTTTTTTTGCCCAGGACCTCACGAAGCAGAGAATGATCCTGCTCAGCTGCTGTGACTGACCGCACCACGCTGAACTGCTCCTGATGCTCAGAACGGGAAATTTTCTCACCTCAAAAAAGCACATCCATGGCACTGTTATGCCAACAGCAGTGTCAAATTAGCTTTTATCTGAGCACTTTGAAGACTCCCAACTGTCTGCTCTTGCATGAAGGTTTAAGATTAATCTTTAAATCAAGTTTTAATTTTCTCTGAAGTTCAAACCACTTAGGCCCTTTAATTTTTTCAGTTGGAATGAACTTTCCCTGTTCTTATTCTCCAGGAAAAAAAAAAATCCCACCTGCCCTTTTATTTCCAGAGCAAGAGAGTTCAAGTACAGCATCATTAGAAAGGCCCATTTGTGCAGTGCTTTGCCATCCCTGCCTCTGAGTCCTGCCACATGAGTACAGCCCTGACTTACCCAGTGAGGTCAGGGGCAAGCAAGCAATTCCCAGCTCCTCTGCACAGTCAAATACCAGCTCTGCATCCCCAAAGGAGAAGCAGCTGCAGGATTTGCTTTTAATTAGTTTTGCTGCACTTCTACTCAGTGTTTGAGAGGAGCCAAGATAAGTACTTCTGAAGGCCACCTTAGCCACTGACAGAAATGCAGACACCACCCAGCATCACTTCTGTCTCAGTCTGCAGCTTCCCAGCAGCCCAGGCCATGACAAGGGCTCCCTCTTGACAGCAGCAGACAGTTAACACTAATCCCAGAGCAGAATAATAGCCATTAAGAGATGGATTCAGAGAAACAGCATTTGGAAAGCTCTCTCACAGCCATCAGGATAATTTTTGTCTTGCAAACAAAGGCTTACAGCCAGTGTCCCCATGACACATTCCTGTTCAACTCCATGTGCTCTGGACCAAGGAGAAGGAGTCCCACAGACCAAGTGGGTTTGACAGCCACTTTATTGCAATACATTGATTTCATGCATTACAGGCTCCTTCCTTCACTGCAGCACAGCGGCCACAAGCACCATGCACAGAGCTGCCCCAGTCACCACAGCAGCAAACCCCAGAGCCCAGGGGGCTGCAGCATGCACAGCTGCTCCTGTGGGGGGAGAGAGGCCCCAGTTAACACTCCCCCAGTGAGGCACAGGGATGCCTTAGGGGCTCAGTCTTTCTGCAGGAAAGACTTAGATCACCCCCTTCCCCAGCCTGGCTATGCTGAGCTGGCACACTTACCAAGGCCATCCTTGGCTGTGTCCCATCTTAGCTCACCCTGGAGGAAAATTACAGGGCCTTTGCTGGAGACATGGGAGGCACTGTCCTGAAGAGGATGCTCAGCACTGCTGGAGACATGGGAGGCACTGTCCTGAAGAGGATGCTCAGCACTCCTTTTACCCCCTACAGAGCAATATGAAGGTTTAGGTGAGAAGATGTATAGCCCTGAGGATCAGCAAACTTAGTCCAGGTCAGCTTCTCAACACATGAGAAGCTTTGAAGGCCAAACCTTCCATGTGAGTCAACACAAAATTAAGAGCCTATGAAGACCTCTGCCTTTTTGGCATAAGGGCAAGGGCCCTTCCTCAGTGGAAAGGAGCAGGAGATGCCTTGTCAAGCTGTCCATGGCTCAAGGGAACTAGTCCATAGCCTATGTGTCCTAGACCCTTGTTGCACCTTTCAATGGGGAAGCAGGAAAGCTAGGACGCTTACTGGCTCTAGCAGGACAAGTAGTGGTGCAGGACTCCTGTACAGACCGGTGGCACACTGAAGCACTGCAGTGCAGGTACACCTAGAAAGAAGGGGACACAGCCTGGAATCACTCAGGCAGTATCTGTAGACAGGCAATATCCTGGTGTGGTGCATTGACCCTGGCCAGCAGCTAAGCACCCACACAACCACTTCCTCACTCCCCCTACCCTGCCCCAGCAGGGTGAGGAGAGAATAGGAAGAGCAAAAGCAAGAAAACCCATGGCTGGAGAGATAAAGACAGTTTGAAGGAGAGGGGGAAGAGGGAAGAAAAAAAACAAAGCACAAGTGATGCAAAGGCAAATCATCCACCCCACTCCCACAAGCAGACTGATGCCCAGCCAGTCTCTGAGCATCAGCTACATTGGAAGACAAAGTCCTCCAGAGTTTATTGCTGAGCATGACATCATACAGTATGGAATATCCCTTTGGCCAATTTGGGTCAGCTGTCTCAGCTGTGCTGCCTCCCAGCAACTAGCTGACCCGATGCCTACTCACTTGGGATGAGAAACAGCAGAGCAAGGGGAAAAAGCCTTGATACTGCACAAGAACTATTCAGCAAATAGCTAGAACATTGGTGCGTTATCAACACTGTTTTAGCCACAAATCCAAAACCACAGCACCATATGGGCTGCTATAAGGAAAGTTAACTCCATCCCAGCAGACTTGGTCACAGAAGGGAGAAGGCAGAAAGATTGCTTTGGCTTGCTTCACATACAGGCTGTAGCCTTGGAGCTCTCTGCTCCAAGGCAGCTTTGATACCTTTACCATACACCTTCAAACTTGGTCAGATCTGGCATTACAGCACTTCTCCCTGACACCTGGGACACATCTGTCCAAGCACCACTACACTGTGACCACTGCTAGGTACAGCTGGGACCAGTTTTGAGTATTGATCCCAGGAGCACTGAGTAAACAGTACAAGGCATGGTAAACTTCACGTGACTTAACTGCTCAGAAGCTCATGAGATTCAGAGCCCAGATGCTTCCCAGGTACCAAAAGCTATTTCCAAGTCATTTTGGCCAAGAAATTTAGTTTAGAGAATATTGATTAGCATAGTTAGAGCACACACCCAAAGTTACTTCAACAAAACAGCTTGGGCAGCAAGCTAGCACTTGCTCAAGTAGACCTACACTTTCAGTAGTCTCATTTTCTCTCACATGCCTCCAGTGATGCATCTTACCTCTACCACATTCATCTTAGGGAATAAAGAGTTTTTTGCATCAACCTGGAACAGGAGGGGATTTTCCTAGTCCTTACCCCTCCACACCCCCCACTGCCAAGGCCAAGAATCTCATAGTTTTGAAGTGGTTCTTATTGCTCACACGTTACTTGTTTTCAATAGGAAGCTAGGCAACCAGGACAGGATCTTACCAGTCCAGAGAGCATCTCTTGGGAAGTGGAGTCCACAAAGGTGAACGTGTAAAGGGTGAAACGCTGGTAATGAGAAGGGAACAGTAGTCCTGAGGCAAGACTCAGAGGTACCAGCTGTGTCTGATAGTTGTCTCCTGCATAAGGGCACCTGAGAAGGAGAGGCCAGCAGTGAAAAAAGTGCAAGTCATTCCCCTGATCCAAAGCTATTTACAAGTCACTTACCCATCCACCAAAACAGGCCACTGCAGTTGTTGCTGGGGATTGATACTTGGTGTGGCCCAGCAGTGGTGCAGAATCAAAACCAGGTCTGGGTCTGTTCGCTGTAGGATCTTGACTTCTGCATAAACAGGGTCTCTCAGAGTCTTCACAACAGGATAGTCACTGTCAGTATAGTAGGAAGTATAGCTTCCATCTGGGACAGAAGAAACCCAAGAGTCATTTTAGAGTAGGAACAAACAGAAAGAGGCAACCTAAGAGCATCCTTTATAGCCATGGCAATAAGTTCCCACCATGGCAGGGAAGAAGTAGTGCCGGGTTCACCCATCAATACTGCGTTATTACTCAGAGACCAGAGCCCTGCACCAAGAGGCTTAAGCAAGTCCTGCAAACCTCTCATACCTGAGGCAACACGCAGCTCCAAGGACAGAGGACCTGGCTGGGACACAGCAGGGAGTGGTGGCAGTGTGAAGACCTGAACACTCAAGGGAATGAAGCTCCCAGTGATGGAGTAACTACAGCGGACATGTAACCTGGTGGGACAGGAAAACCCCAAATCAGGCAGATAAGAAAGGTCACTCCAGTATCTCCTTTCTCCAAGATGGCAACATAATATCTGCTTTAATTAGTCATATCCCCAATCTTTCCTCCAACACTCCCTTTTAACAAGTACTTGAAATTCTCTTCAGAGTACAGATTTGAGTCTGCAGAGTGTCACTGAGCAGCACCAGCTTTATTCCCACTAACTAGAGACATACCTGTCCTTAGCCTACTCTAGTGCCCTGTTGTGATTTCAGAGCTTGTGACGAGCAGGAATTTCCCTAGTGACATTAACACAGTGACACCAAGCAATAACATCCCCAGGGTATTACCTGAAAGTGCTATCCCTAGTGACAGAGCCAAGGGTCCCAGTCTTCACATCCCTGGATGCCACCAACTCATTCTCATATATGGCCTGGTCTCCAGTCACCTGGAATGACAGACTAGGCACTGTCACTGCAGTAAAGTCAAGCCAGATTAATGCTAGAACAGCATTTGGCCTCTGGAAGTCTGTAAGGTGCTCATTAAGTAGCCAAAGCCACATCAGGTTGTTCCAGGTCTGCAAGCTCCTGCTATTCCAGCCTAGTGACAGCTGCAGCTCTTACCTGAAATGTGGTGCCACAGGCAGAGAGTGGGAACTGGTACACAAGAAAGGCATTGTTTTTCACAACAGGGACACAGCCAGTGCTGTGTCCACTGGCCAGTTGCACAGAGTCCAGGATAAGGGGTGGCAGGGTCACATCCCGAGAGATGGCAATGGAAAACTGGCCATCTGGTGCGCAATGAGCTGTCACTGGAAGAAAATAGACAATCAGTCTTGAGCTCAGGGAGAAAAGGGATGGAAAGGAGGCTCAAACATCACAGCAAAGACAAGGTCAGCAAGTCCTGCAAGTTCTGCCTGTAACGCCCAAAGCAAGCGCTAAGCACGGCAAGACAAGTGCAACCAGCTCCAACAGCAACACTGATTCTGGCCACAAACCCAGATCTGTTGCAATACACATTAAAGGGCTGGACACTTCAACGGGACAGAGTATTCTTGACAGCCAAAACATAGCCCTAAGCCATCTGCAGGACTTGTACACACCAATCCTGCTCTACCAGGGAATTGAGGAATCCCAGTTTGCAGCTCTTCCAAGAGGAGGGGAGGACAGTTGCTCACACTTACCTGTGTTACCAAAGTAACAAGGCTTCACCCTGTCCCTAGGGTCATAGCAACAGCCTCGCACTTCACAGTCTCCCTGGCTGACAGGCAAGGAGGCACACAGCAGCCGGTCTTGGCTGAGGACAGCAGAACAGACACTACTGCTTGGAACATCCAGGGCTGGAAGAAACAACAAGAGTTTGCAGCTAAAGCACGAGAGCAGGGGGACAAAGGCACAGAGGACACTGGTGGAAGGTGTCCTTGGGGCTCTGCATACAAATCAAGGGAAGTTAGACTCAGGTGAGGGTCAAACACATGGCCTGGAGCTGGCACAGAAGCCTGCTCAAAAGGGACCTGCATTTCCCTGGAACAGAGACTCCCCCTGAAGCCATGTATAGGAGACTGGAATGCATGGGATCTGTCAAGATAAAGTGTTCTGAATCAACTCTGGTAGTTAGGAAAGTCATTGTACCTAGTCACTGGCTCAATCCCTGAACTTGCAGGGGCTCATGCAGTCAGAATATGGCTAGGAGACACAAGGAACATTCACCTGCTGACCCTGCAAAGGAGGCACAAGTCCCCAGCAAGTTGGTGGCTCCTGTGTCCAAACCCTTCTCCAGGGGCTCTTCTGCACTGCAATAAGTCCCCTTTCCCAGCCCCCAGACTGACTAAGAACAGCCATCCGAAAGGAAGGGCACTCATTGCCACAAGATACAAGCAGGGTTTCCCAAGGAGCTGTCAGAGTCTTACCAGGAAGGTCCACAGGGCATCTGAGCAGCTTCTCTTCATGAAGAGTCTTTGGTCCAGGAGCATCTGTTCCTTCAAGCCCAACCAGCACGAGGTAATTGCCATCCTGGGGAGAGCCACATCAATCAGGGCAGCCAGAGCAGCAGTAGCTACAGTCCCAGCAGAACCCCTAAGGTCACTCACCCATTCAAAGACATAACAGCCAGTATACAAGACCGATACTTTCTTGGAGCCATCTGGAGTCCCAGATACCAAGAGCCCACAGTCAGAGTCATTCTGCAGAACATGTGACTTCCCCTCAGTATCTAGGGAAAGAGGAGACAGCAGCAGGGACTTCAGCATCCCACACTGAAGACAGGGTCCACTACGATCCTACCTTTCTGTAGGAAACAAGGCCCCAGCCAGCATTAGGGACGGGCCAGCAGGGGTGCGTGAGGGAATCCAGCCAAGACCATCTAGATCCAGGCACAGCATTCCACCAAAACCCTTGACTGCTGGGTCATATGAATAGCTCCCTGGTTACACAAAATGCACTGAAGCTGTTAGACAACACTCCACATCAAAAACTGCCCCTTTCTCCTCATTCCAGGCATACCTCTGCACTGTGCAAAGATACAGCAGTAAGAAAGCCTCTTGACACCACTGTCACTTACCCCAAATAGTCAGCACAAAGGAAGCATTCCCTTCCCAGCCTGGAGGTAAGGTGAGCTGCAGGCTTTCCTGGCCACAAGCCAGCAGGGTGGGATCAGAAAAAACACTACCCTGAGCCCCCACAACCAAAGCAAGGGGACCAAGAAACCCCCAGAAGAGCATAGCTCCAAGCACAGTCCTAGACTGTCCTGCAACACCCATCCTGCTCTCTTGCTAAGGACCATAAAGCAGTTAACTGCCTAGCCCTTTTAAATTGTGGAGCCAGCTGGGATCAGAAATTCCTGAAGTGTGCAGGTGGACCCAGCCCAGCAGTTTAACACCTTCCATTGCCCTCACCTGGTTCTGAACCCATCACAGTCTGCTTGCACTCTTTGAAGAAAACCACAGGGTGGGAGCTGGGCTTATGTCAAGAGATGGGTCTGTATTCGTATCACTAAGCTGAGAGAAGCTCATCTGTGCAATTTACTGTAGAGCCCCATGAGGGTCTTCAAACCCTTTTTTCTCACCCAGAGTTTTTCCCACCACTGGCCCATCCTGGAGATCTGCCTGCTTTTCCCCATGTACCCTACTACTGCTCTAATTGCTCATTACATGGCATAAGTGCAAGAAGCTGAGTGACAATGCTCTCTTGCTCTTTTAAAGGTGCTACTGTTTCAAATGCCCGACACAGGGTGCGGATATATAAGCACAGAAATAGCCCTCCACATGAAATCTGTGGAAAACTATGGAGCTCAGGAGGCTTTGCACACCTAAAAGAGGTGATTCCCCTTAAACACTCCTGGCTATGGACTACAGCCCTGTTTGCAGTGTGGTTGTGTGGTGGTAGCTGCAGGACTGTTCCAGGCCTGGCTGCCAGGTGGCAGGACCATATGCTCTGTGGGCCTCCCACCCCCAAAAGCTGACAGGTGAGCCCCTAAGATGGGCCTGAAACACAGGTAAGGGGAGCCTCTGTGATCCCAGAGAAAGCTCCACCTGCCAGCACCCATTGCCTGCCTGTAACTGCAATGTGTCTCACGTAGAGCATTCTCCCTAGCCACACATCAGGCTACAGCACCCACACTGAGTAAAAGCCTTATTGTCCATCATTCCATACAGATGTTTCTGCATCCATGCAATTGACGTGTTAATGTCTTTACACTTTTGCAGAGGTGTTGCACACATAGTTTGTGCATGCCTTTTTGTGCCCCACTTTTTGCAGCAGGAGCACTGGCATAGACTGAGACATCATGTTCTTTTGTAATCTGCTTATTTTTTGGGACTAGATCATCACACACATCCCAGCACGGTGTGTGGGTTAGATGAGTAGGATTTCTAATCTTGACCCTTAATAATGCACTTCCACTGGTAGCCACCCACACTTCTGCTCTCAGCAGACCCTCCAGCTCCCAGATGTCTGCACAGCACCACGCAGCAGGCAGCATGGTCGCCCCTCCAGCCAGCCCTTGTCAACAGGCATGAGTAAATCCCCAGTGTGTCTGCCAGGGTGGTGGGAATATTTGGAATATAACAATTTCATCGTGATAAAAATGATAAATCTTGAACGTATTCCTAGTTCCAGGGCTTTTGCCCAAAGTATGTCGCAAACTGTGAGGCAGAGCTGAGAAGTGAGCCCTTGTCCTCAGGAACAAGGGAACATTACAGGGACAGTGGTAAGGTCATGAATGCTGGCAGCAGAGAGACCTCATGTAGCAGTGCAAACTCCCATGAACTCTGCTTTTACCAGGTGGAAGTTGCTAGAGCTACATGAACTTCCCTGAACTGCCCTGGCAACATCTGAGCTGATGCAGGAGTTTAGGCCAGCAGATCAGCAACTAGCCCAGACTTGTGGGCAATTCGGTTTTTACACCAAAGTATCAAGTACGGGTCTTTAAGAAGTGAAATGAGATTTTAAAAGGCCAACTAGCAAATTATTGCACCTATGTGAGAGAGCAAGGATGACTTAAGAATGCATAGGGAAGCTAGAGAAACTTTTGCAAGGGATGGAGACCTTCACTAGCACCTCTGAGTGTAGGGGAAACTCACATTAACGCACTGCTGCACAGCAAACCCAGCACACTCCAACCGAGCACCCAGTTCACCCAGGCCCCTTGCTAATTCCCACCAAGTCCTACATCCCCTATCCTCACAACACCTTCTGCTCAGTTGGATGAGATCTGTCTGCCTGCAAAAGTGTCACAGCTCAGGAGAGACAGATGGATACGGCCAGACTGAGCAAGAGCACAGGCAGTGCCACAGCCCTGAGGGTCCTTTCTACCTGCCATTGCCACTGCTGTTGGGACCTTGCAGGTACACAGCCCCTGGAGTAATCTTGGGCAGGAAGCCTCTAGCAATTTTTTAAGTCCTCACAACACATCAGACATGCTCTGCAGCCTCCCAGAGCACCTCTGGCCCTTCCAGGGGAGCAGTTCCTCATATCAGAGTCAGACATCAACAAAACAGGAACTTGTGCATGCCAGCTTCCAGCAGTAGGTTGGGTGGGCTTCTTTGATTATTGCAAGTGCAAGGACTAGTTGCCAGGTTGTGCTGACCTATACCAAGCCTCTCACAAGTGCAGCTCTGTCTCAGCTTGGGAAGCCATTCCCCCAGAGGCTCTCTCAAGTTCTTGATTTCTCTCTTCTCTATCTGCTTCTCTTACTCTTTCTCTCCTCTAGGAGACCTTGAAGAGGTCAGAAACCCAAGGTCTAGTCCCCTTTTCTTATGTCTTTATCTTATCTCTCCCAGCAAGTCTTGTCTTTTGTATTGTGATGCCTGGAGACCTTTCTGCCCTTGCTAGATGGGTATTTTATACTTTCCTCTCTTGTGAGGCCAGACACCTCTAAGGGTGAGAGACTGAGGCAATTGCTGTGCACTGCGGAGAACATGTCAGTATGTTTTTTGGCACGTCACATGCAGTGCAAACTCCACTGATAATGTCAGGAAGACTTCAGGAACAATCAATACCAAAGAACAGAAAATCCAAATAGCAGTGAAGTACTTGGAAGATGCTCTTGTGACAGTGAATTTCTGGGAGCACCTCAGCAGAAGAGTGTACCCCTAGAGTGATCTCTTTAACAATGAACTTTAGGCAAAACAAAACAAGTTTTATGAGCACGTTACACATTTCTTAACCTCTGTTGGCCTCTGCAGCTGTTTGAGATAAGGCATGTCTTCAATGCCCAATTAACACTGAGAGAAGTCCTAGTTTCATAACACAGGGCAGTCTAACAAATGATTGACTAGTAACATTGACTAACTCAGTCACGTGATCCAAAACATGCTGTTGTGCTAACATAGCTACACAGCCCTTCAGTATATAAACTTGGGCTCCGGCAGCCAGAGTCACTCCCTCCTGAGCTGGAGAAGGAAATGGAGCTCCTGGCAGCAGCCACTGTTGTCCTCCTGGTTTGCATTGCTTGCCTGCTCTCCTTTGCAACATGGAGAGGGAGGTCTGGAAAGGGGAAGATGCCTCCAGGACCAGCTCCCCTTCCCATGCTAGGTAACGTGCTGCAGGTGAAACCAAAGAACTTGGCCAAAACCCTCCAGAAGGTAAGGTCACTTTCTTTTTCTCTCTTACTTTCTTCTATGGGCGAGAAATGTGTGGGACCTGTGCATGGGGACAAACTGTGGCCATAGCTTGATGAGTGGCAATCCCAGAGGAGCAGAAAAGTCATGGGGATCTCAGCTGCTCCCCCTTACTGCTGTTGCCATTGTTGTTCAGGGCCCGATAGCTAGGAATCCTCTCCACACTCACATTTATCATGAGAGGACCAAATCCTGTCATTGCTGGGCTGTGAGGCTGCACTGCCTGCAGTGGGATGCAGCAGCAAGGCCACTTTTTATCTCCTCCTCCCTATCTGCTCCATGGCCATGTTCTCTCTTGCATTTTGACAGCTCAGTGAAGAGTATGGACCAGTGTTCACAGTGCACCTGGGCTCTGACCCAGTAGTGGTGCTGCACGGACATGATGTGGTGAAAGAAGCCTTGATTGACCGCGCAGATGAGTTTGCTGCCAGAGGACACATGCCAATAGGAGACCGGGCTAACAATGGATTAGGTACCTTTTTGCTGATCGAGCTCCTTCTGAGAAGGGAAGGGCTGAGGGTGCGTTTGGCAGATTAGAGCTGGAATGTACCATGCATGAGGGAAGACTGCGGGGAGTGGGTGGGTCCCACCTGGAGAAGGGAAGGCAGAGTAGGCTGTAATTGCTGGCTTCCACGACCCAAAGAGGGTAGCAGAGAAAGGGAGCCGGATTGATCTCAGTGATGGGCAGTGAAAGAGCAAACGGCAACAGCCACCAGCTGCAGCAAGGGAAATTATGTGCAGATATGAGTGACGAACTGTTCACAAGGAGGTTGGGTATGTGGTGGAAAAGGCCAAAAGCAGGCAGTTGGAGTACAAGACCTCCAGAGATTGCCTCCAAACCACAGTACTCTATGACACTGCCATGTCAGTGGTCTCCCAGGGACAGGATTCATTGTTAACGTGAGCCTCTGTTCATCTCACACCCAGCAAGCCCAAGACAGGTCTTCCCTCTTCCTTCTTTCTCTGCAGGAATTATTTTTAGCAACAATGAGGAGTGGTTACAAGTCCGGCGGTTTGCTCTCAGCACTCTGCGCAACTTTGGAATGGGGAAGAGGAGCATTGAAGAGAGGATCCAGGAGGAAACTGAGTACTTGCTGGAAGAGATCAACAAAACAAAGGGTAAGGTCTGTTTTTAATATAGCTTATGTTTGCAAAAAAAGGACTGTATTAAGGGAGCCCATGTCTTTAGCATAGAATTGAAGTTCCCATGTGTTTGGTCCATGTACCAGCTACCCCTCATTACAAAGCAGTAAATAATTCCATGATCATGTACTGTACTTTTTGGAGGACCATTCTGTGTCACTCAGAGACTGCGATCTGGTACTTCCACTAACAACCAGAGCTCAGGTTACCCACAGTAGCCATAAGTAACCATAGTTTTGGGGACTTTTGATGGTTTGTAACTTTTCTGAAATCACAGGAACACCTTTTGACCCAACCTTCATGTTGAGCTGTGCTGTTTCCAATGTCATATGCTCCATTGTCTTTGGGCAACGATATGACTATAAAGACAAGAAGTTCCTGGCCCTGATGAACAACATGAACAATATCTTTGAGATGATGAACTCCCTCTGGGGACAGGTACATTCTGTAGCCATTTCACAGTGGCAACATGCTCGCAGGGGAGCAGTTGGCCTCCCTCCCAATGAAGTCCCATTTCAGTCTTCTAGCTAGGACCCACAAATGCTCTGCTGCACAGGAGGGAATTCATTCAAGAGCAAGAAGCACCCTCACCAATGGAGCTGGCTTTGCCAGCTAAGTGCAGCTTCCCCCTAGTCCTGAACACCCTTCTTCTCCTCCTCTGAGGTTCCTACTACTACTAAGCAGGCCCATACCACCCTGTCAGACTGCCCAGCCTCATAACCCTTCTGCTTGGCTCAGCTGAGACGGCTGAAGCCTTCCTAGGCTTTTTGCTAATATCAAAGGATGGGGCAATGGTCATGCTAGGAACCTTCCTGTTTCTTTCCTTACAGCTCTACCAGATGTTTTCAAAGGTCCTGGATTACTTGCCTGGCCCACACAACAGAATATTCAGCGAATTTGATGCTCTAAAAGCCTTTGTGTCAGCGGAGGTGAAGATGCACCAAGCCTCCCTAGATCCCAGCTCCCCTCAGGATTTCATTGACTGCTTCCTCAGCAAAATGCAGGAGGTAAGGAGACAGCATACAGCCCCAGCTCATCCCCAAACACACCTATGCTGAGCCCCTTCCCTCTCCTAAGTAGCACAGACATTGGGATGACCCCTTCCCAGGCAGCTGGGCTGTGCAGTGGGACGACACCAACAATACCCCAGATATTGTCTGTGCTAGAGCTTATAGCTCTGGGTCTGCACACTCACCAGCCACTACCTGCAGCTGCTTAGACAGCAAGACCTTCATCTGCTCTCACCAAAACACAGGGACATTTGCAGCCTGGTCTTGTAGTTCTTTCACTGGAAAGCAGTTGGCGCAGCAAGGGCAAACAGGCAGCTATGTACCATTCGGTGCACAGCTTGAAAGAAGGTTGCTCTGGGGTTGAGCTTACTGCACAAAGATAGCATTGCAATGTCCCAGATGGCTGCTGAACCTTAACAGAGAAATGCAACAGCTCTAGGTGAAAAGGAAGGCCTGGGATCACACAAGAAAGGGCCACTTTTCTCAGCTCAGCCAGAGAAACAGCCCACCCTTTTTCCTAGGAGAAAGAGAATCCCAATTCCAATTTTCACATGAAGAACCTGATAACCACCACCTTCGACTTGTTCGCTGCCGGAACTGAGACAACTAGCACCACCATAAGATATGGGCTTCTACTTCTTCTCAAATACCCAAAGATACAAGGTACCAGTCTGTGACCTCTTCTTTTCTAGCTATTCCCCTGGGCTGGGCGCATGTCTAACACCACATCCTTCTCCCAACTTTTCTCCTCTCTCTTTCATATTTTACCCAAAAGGGCAAAGTCCTTGCACTGTCATTCCCCGGGGTGGCCATTAGAGATCCCTCAGCTTTGCTGGCATCATCATCAGATGCACTCCCTTCACAGCCAGGGACTTGACTGTGTCCACATCTTTATCTCCCAGTACTCCTATTTAGGCAAGTCACAACGAGGACATTCTTTGCATGGGCCGCAGTGGAGCTGTGTTCTAGTCAACACCAAAACCAACATCAATGCTCCTGTCATCTGTGATCTGTGATTTGTGGACAGCTTAGGGAAACCTGTTTAGGTAGGTTTTGGTTTATTCACCCATTTTATGGTTTGTGCCTTTCATGACAGAGAAGGTTCAGGAAGAGATCGACCGGGTAGTAGGACGATCACGAAGACCTTGTGTGGCTGACCGGACCCAGATGCCCTACACAGATGCAGTAGTACATGAAATTCAGCGGTTCATCTCCCTCATCCCCCTGAGTCTCCCTCACACTGTGACCAAAGACACCTGCTTCAGAGAGTACGTTATTCCCAAGGTTAGTGGGCAAGCTCCCTCAAGTTCAACAACAAGGTGGCAGCATGTTTGCTCTTAGGCTGCCAGTTACAAGCCAGAAGCTAGAAATGCTGTGGCCTGACCTCATTGTCACCCAGCCCTTCATGAAGGTTTTATCCTCAGGCTCCTGTAGCTCACTTGCAATCCCTTGTTGCCACTCCATGGGCTACTCCAGTAGCTCTGCCCAACACCTCTGCTCACTTGCTCTGCAGCTTTACCTATCTGCAGAAACACAGTGGGTTCACAAAAAAATAAGAGCAGTGACTCCTCACACAAAAGGCAGCAAAGCCATGGAACTGCTCACCACCATCCAGGAGAGCCTGTGCACATGGTTGGAAGCAAAGTCAATTGGTGGTTATTGAGCACAGAAAGCCCCTGAGCCACAAAGTGCTGGAGGATATGTTTGCATTCAAGGGAACAAGCAAAAACTGTTTGTCCTGTTCTTACACACTTCTTGAGGCAGTCGCTGGCCACCGCCAGAGGCAGGCTGATGGGCTAGAGCAACCCAAGGCCTCGCCTGGCCCACAGCAGCAACGCTCATTGCTCTTCTGGGTGATGGTGTTCAGCAGGGGAAGAGCAGCACATGGGCTGTTGGCGTTTTAATTTTCAGCTGTCTGTGTAAAATCAAAAGGCAGGACCCAGGGAACTGCTCAGCTTCCAGCAGAGGGCTCTTGTGTCATCACTGCTGGATTATTTATCCCACCCCCCCCATCAATGGCTGGTCAGGAAGAGGGAAGGAAGAGGATGGTGGCAGGACAAATTTGTCAGGAGAGGGGAAGAGAGCTTCATTTCCATGACCTTGTGTGCTTTTGCTTTTCGGGGCTCACAGAAAAGAAGGAACATAGTGCATCTACAAGTTCATTATTGTGAAACACTAAGAAAGTGGAAGAATTAGGTGGCATGTCCCCAGATGAACAGAGCAAGGTGAGGATAAATGGTCTGAAAGTGAGAGGGAGCATTCAGGAAGAGCAGCCAACAACTGTACCTGTCGTGACATCTAGCAGGGTCTCCCTAAAGCTGCATCCCCAAAGGAAGGGTCCCCAAAGGGAAACCAAAGGCACTGGCAGGGCTGTGCTGGGAAGCTCAGTTTTAACTTGGCAGGCAGTTGGATTAAGTGACCTAACTCGCCTCCCCTTCATGTTCTTCTCTTCT
Source organism: Theristicus caerulescens (assembly GCA_020745775.1). Lineage (NCBI taxonomy): Eukaryota > Metazoa > Chordata > Aves > Pelecaniformes > Threskiornithidae > Theristicus > Theristicus caerulescens. Next base: position 105,133,851 of record CM036560.1, read on the forward strand.
CCTTGTGTTACCTCAGGGCACCACAATCTTTCCCATCCTCAGTTCTGTCCTCCATGACAGTAAAGAGTTTCCAAATCCAAATGAGTTCAACCCTGGACATTTTTTGAACGAGAACGGCACCTTTAGGAAGAGTGAGTTCTTCATGCCCTTCTCAGCAGGTAAAGCACAGGCTTTCTCTCTCTTCCTCCCTCTGTTGACCTCCTCCTCTGGGGACCACCCTGCCTTTCTCTGTAACACACTTCCTCTTCCCAACATGGTCCCACTGGTCCTTTCTTGGGGCTCACTGCTCTCTGGATGACTCCTGCCTGCTCCTCCCTTCCCCAGCTGCATCTCCCATCTTGTTTGGGCCTGGTGGCTTCCCAAACCTCCTACTAGGAGCTGCTGATGTAATGACATGAATGGGACCCATTGACACTTTCTAAAATACCTGTCACCTTCCTACAAAACCACCAAAGACATCCTTAACCAACCTGTCTTTCTGTGGTAGCTCCACTTTTCCCCAGCACCTCTTAAGTACCTCTCACGCTACATGCAACCCAAACCCTCTGCTTTCTCACCCATGTTTTATGTTGCCTTGCTTTCTCTCCTCTTGCCTCCTGTGATGCCCCCTCCATGTTTAAGAGTTCTCCTGCTCCTGGTCTTCCTTCACACACCCAACCAAACTGCCAAGGGTCTTTCTCCAAGCAACTCTTCTCTTGTAAATGTCCTTAGTAATCCTGACAGTCATCTCACTGCTGTGGCTGTATCTGGTAAATAAAGCTGTGCAACACATCTGCTTAGTACAAACTGTGGTCTACTCAGCAACACCTGTTGAGCACTATTTGCTGTTTTCACTTCTAGGGAAGCGAATATGCCCTGGAGAGGGCCTGGCACGCATGGAGATATTCTTATTCATGGCCACCATCTTGCAGAACTTTACCCTGAAGCCTGTCATCGACCCCCAGGAACTCAAAATAACCCCAACACTGAGTGGGACGGGCAACGTACCTCCTGCCTACCAGCTCTGTGCTCTCCCCCGCTGAAAAGCACAAAACTACTCTCCACAGTGTCCTGAGCCTGGCTACTTCTTTACATCTCCCTTACTAAAACCAATGGCAGGAGCATTGGCCCACCTTCTCAAGGCCTCCAGGAAGGCAGCCCAAACACATGTGCATGCACAGAGTAGACACCTTCAAAGCCTCCCAGAACTGCTCCACCACATCACAAGGAGGCCCTGGGTGACATTACAGCCTGTTGCACTGATGCTCTGTCCACGGGCTCATTGAGCGTATTGGCCGCATCAACCAGCTGACTTTCTCACAAACACGGCTCCCATGGCTGCCCACGACCTGCTTCTCCTGCAGCACATGTCTCACCAAGAGCAGCATGCTTTGCAGATGGACAGTGCTGCATGTGTGTACGTTAATGACCCAATAAAGAAAAATCTGTTTATGAGGATTTGAGCCGTTATTTTCTTTGGGTTGGGGCAGCACCCAAATCTGCTGCCCCACTGCAGAGTAGGTCTGCAGCGCCTGTGGCCAGCACCCTGCAGGAAGGGCTGTCCCTCCTGGGGCAAGGTTTCTGCCTGCTTCAGCCACTGGACCCGCTGCTGCTGCCTGCAAGGAACCCCTGGCCAGTTGCAGCATGACACAATTTGGGAAGGCTCACGGTATGGGAGGGGAAGGGGGCCCTGTGGCCTGGGTGCTATTAGCAGCTCTATCTGCTGTTCTTGGGGCTGCCAGTCCTGCTGCCCGCAGCCGGACGAAGGACAGCTGCAGCATCCCTCCTGGAGGAGAGCGCTCCCTGCCCCAGTTCAGAGGCTGAAGCTCTGTCTGCCTTCATCCCCTCGGTGGGACCTCTGGCTGCTCCTCTCATTTCTTGGGCACTCTATGGCCCAGCCTTTCCACAAGCTGGGAGCACCTTCCCTATGGCTCCTCTGTCCTCCTCCCACCATCTCCCCCAGGCCTCCTGCTCTCCCCGAGGCATTTGCCAGCACAACCGCACCTGTCATTGTGGCCACTCGGCACCCCCACACGAATCAAGATGGGGCTGCTGAGGAGATTGTTTCTCTGGTTGGTGCCTCCTGCCTGAATCACACTCCCACCCCACATCCTAGCTGAAATGCCAAGGTACCGAGGAGAGAACAGCGTGAGTGAGAGACCATTGCAGGTAAGGAACAGCTGAGAACTAAGGGAAATTGCCATCACGAGGGCTGTTCTGCAGCTGGAGTTGCATTCTTCCAGTTTTCTTGGGCATATCACTTCATCTCACTTATGGTCTGGACTCCTTCTGCCAAATGAAGAGTGCACCCCTGTCTTTGCAGGCTGTTGTGAGGAGCTCAGGCATCTGAGTGATAAGGACTCCAGCCAACACTCTGGCTGTTCTTTTCTACCATCAGTATCACTGCAAGGATGTAGATGTTCTTTATTAAAATTAATTAGCTTAAATTTAGGAGGACAGCAAAGCCATCTCTCCCAGAGAGCCTGGGTACTCCAGGGGAATCTCTTTTTGCTTCCACATCTCAGAGGCATCATTGCAAACAAGTTCTTTCCCCATCCAAAGTCTCTTTGTCCTGTCCTCCGTAGAATTTCATGTATGCACAAAGAGAAATCTCTCTTGTTCATAAATTGCAACCGTGTGACCCCTGGTGTCCAGGAAAAGGATTGTGGCTGTTATTTCTGGTCCCAGCCATGATTTGGTGCTTTTCTTTCAGTGATGGGGCAGATCATTTTCATAAATGGGTTCCACCACAGATGGCTCTCTTCTGGGCTTCTTCATCCTCATGGGCTTTGGTTGTGTTTGGATGTCTGGTTTGCAGTGTTTGTCTGGATGTTCGTTTACAAAGATATTTGTTGTCCGCTGCATCATGGTCATATAAAAGTCCTAGAAGCAAAATATGATTTCTGTGATGATTGTCACAAGGTACTCGGAGACCTTGTGAGTACTGCAGAGAATACAGTATGCAAGAATTCCTGCCTCTCTTTTTGGAAATGTTTGGCAGTATTTTGAAGAAAATGTCATATTTGTTCACATCTCAGGTTCATCCCTCCTTCTCCCTCCATTTTTGCCCATGCAGGATGCAGGTCTAATGTCTGTGTGCTCTAAACCAATGGCAAATGATTGCTGGCCTCTCATCTCGGATTGCATCAAATGGACAGACATGCAACCAGAAACAGCAGTCATGCAAGAGCCCCAGGCAAGCATGGCGAGAGAGCTTACTGTGAGCTCTCTATTAGTCTAGGGCTACCCGTAAAGCCAGTCCTGCATTTAGTAACTCACTCAGCAGCATGTGTGCTATGTTGAGAATCAGTTAATAGATGACTTACGTCTGGTGGTCTGGGAGGGGATGATTCATATTCATGTTCTTCCTGACCATTGGGACGTTGATTCGTCTGAAGCAGTGAACAAAACAGTGGCAAACAACATCTATCTACTATTCATAAACAATTGCATAAGAAGCACAGGGCGGTGAGAATATGTTGTCAGGACATACTCAGGGGATAAATAACCACACAGGGGATAATATCAGGGATCATATCCAACATATTCTAAGCTGGATGGCAAAACGCTCTTTCATTTGGGACAATTATAAAGTTCACTTGATGCCTGCCCATGAGAATGACCTGGCAGAGGGGAAACCTCAAAGCCTGAGCGTTGCCTTTACTAGAACATCCAAAATTTGTCTGGTCCTTGAACACAGGGGAAAACCCTCACTTCCACATTTAAATCCAGGGGGGAAAAAAAAAAAAGATGTTTAACAACAACAACTACAGGGAAATCTACTCCGTCAGTACTGTTAACACTTTTCTTTCTGAAATAAGGAAACTTAAAGATCCATGCAAGTACTAGAGCTGGTTAAAAACATCTGTAAAGTAGCAAGGGAAGGACCTTTTAGGTAGAACTGTCAATGTCTGGCTGCCAGAGTGCTTCATGGCTTTCTTCCTCCATGGGCAGGTTGACTGTCTCTTTGGTGGTGCAGGTGTTTTTTCACCTCAGAGGAAGGAAGCGTGGTGCTACAGAAACTCCTGACCCTACCCCAGCAGTGAGGAGGTAGGCAAGGTGTGAAGACGCACCCACCCCATGGGCTGGAACACAGAAAAAACGTTGGCCAAGCTATACAAACTATCAAACACCTTGGCAGCATTTCTGGAGCTAAGTAACACCATTTTGGAGTGAGAAGATCCCTAAATGAATGATTTCCTGTGGGAAATGACAGAGAAATCCACTGAAGAACAGTGGTGATAGATTTTTTTTTTTTCATTTCCTGCTAGTTAATAGATCACTTGGAGGTGCCCCTTCAGTATTTTCCTATGAATTTCTCTTTTATCCTTATGAACCTGCAACTCCTAAGCTGAGGTCCAGCCTTTGAGAGACAGAGCAGAGATAGTTTGAGTGCCTAGGGACATGGTCCTGAACTTCCTGAGAGCTTCAGAATGTGTTGAATCAGGTTTCTGATGTGGAAGTCTAGGCTGGGAGGTAGCAAAGCACCCAGGAGGTGGAAGGTAGTCACCTGATTCCAGCTGTAGTTCTTCCACTGGAGAACACAGACCACCGCCAAGATGATCGCAAGGACCAAGACCAGGAAGCTGGGTATCCCTGCGGCTACTCCAACCACCCAGGGCTCATACTAACAAAGAAAGACAGTCAGGGCAAACGCATGCAGTGGGATCCTTTAACTCTGTGCTGAGCAAGTGGCTACCATACAACATCAAGAAAAGCCAATGCGGGGAACAAAACTGCAGCCCCAGATCAAAACAGTGGCGTCCAGCCCAGCGGTACTGCACACAGAGACAGACAGGGGAAGCAGAGATTTTATTTCAGAGGGAAAACATTCCACACAATCAATTGGATTAAATAAATAACTCTTACCCCAGAAGAACAATCTGCCTGGCCAGCTGTGCTTCCAGATGTATGTGCAGAAGTCTAGAAATAAGATAGTTATAGAACATTTACAAAAAAATGTTTCATACAAAGCAAGCAAGGAGAGAGGCGAAGCGAGCAGTTGCAAGACTTCAACAACAGCATGTGGTCAGAAACACATGGAGCACCCACCTGCACCCTGAGGTCATAGCCTGTACTTCCCAGTCATAAGCAAGAACCCAAACTCTGGTCCTTCCAACAATGGCTCTGACTGAATGGAAGGAATATATGTTTTTCCTCAAAAAGGGGCTTCAGGCTGGAAATATATGGCACAAATATATGGCTGGAAATACAGGCACAAATATATGCCAGAGAAAGCTGGATTCAGAACAAAAAGCAAAGGGGAGTGGGAAGCGCCGAGAAAAGATGTGCTTTTGCAAGTCTGCTCTCTGTCCTTACCACAATGCTAGAGGCAGCTGCCTGCACGGCCTTGCCTGGAGGATCAATCGGTGCCTTGGCTTGCAGATGCAAGGCATGCAGTGCAGGGCACTGGCAAACCTGGTGTACCCCAAACCAAAACCATCTGGCTTTTTCTAGCCATCGCAACATGTCACACCCAGCTCCAAACCACAAGGCAGCTCCAGCAAGAAGGAAGTCCATCACACAGGCAGTGATGACGGCAAGTGCCTCACGTTATCCCCTCTGCCAGGCTGACCCACCATCTCAAGCTGACATTGCTCCAGCTGAGAGCCACAGGACCCAGCATCCACCCCAGAGTAGCCGTGGGGAACAGCCTCTGGGTACAGGCCAGAGCTCAAGAGCTGTACGTGCCTCCTCAAAGGCCACCAGTCAGCCAGGTCTCCTCTGGCCCCTGAAGCTAACAGATGCTTAGTCAAGAACAACAATGATCAATACTCACATCTACATCCATCTTTCAGTAACTCAGCAGCCAGAAAAATTGCCATTCCTCATTCTAAGGCAGGTTGTGACTGGACTGATTGTACTCAATGCCTATAATTCAGCAGCAAAATACAATTGATCCCTGGCTAGGAAGATGCAAAACCAGAAAGGGTCTGTGTGTCAGAACCGAGACTGTATCTCATAGTACAGCAAGTGGGAAGGTAGGATTAGAAAGCCCAGATCTTTGCCCCAACTTTTTGGGGGAAGAGAGAGGAACCCCATGTCTTTTAGCAAAGAATTAGCAGGGACATGTATCTTAATTGAGTAGCAGGACATGTAAAGGACCCTGCAGTAACTGCTGTGATGGCTAATGGCCTGCTCCCCTTTTACCCCCTCTCTCACTGGCAGAGAACAGAAATGAAATCTGAAATGACATTCACATTCCCTTTGGTGAAAGGAGCAGGAAGTTCAGCTGCATTACAGACTTAGCAAACTCACCTCTCGCTGGATTTACTCATTTCTAAATAAACAGGAAAACAGGCACAAATGCAGAAATCTGGGTAGTTTAAGCATCTCGCCTGTCTTTGCTGCTACAAGACAATCTCAGCGGCATTAGGACAGTCTGTCAGAAGATCCGCATCAACGCTCACCCATAAAAGCAGCAATTTCTCTTCCAGAATCCCACCCCCCAGCTCCTACAGATAACGTGATGGTGAGTAGTCAGTTGATCTTCATCCTGCGCAGTGTACTTACTGAATTTACTGTTGTGTTGTACAATGGTGAGAAAGATGATGTTGTCTCCTGCAAAGAAATAAAAAAAAAAAAGAAGAAAACCAGAACTGAGTATTAGCAACTGGGAGATGCCCCTGGCCAGGTATGGGAGTAGGGAGGGGTGCTTCTGAAATGACTGGAAATGACGGCATGAGAATATACTCATTTGAGCTGAACAGAGAAGGCATGCTAGTTACTCCAGAGAAAACAAAACCCATGCCATGCTACTGAAGAAAGTGATATGAGGTAACATGAACTGGTTTGCCTGAAACGTTTATACCACAGAGGGCGTCTGAGTAGTCAGGGCCTTATCATTTAATGCGTTTACCCTGACAGCTCCCCAGTGAGAATGGGTAAGGCTGTTTAACCCCACTATGGCTTGGAACTGAAGTACAGTGGCAGCTTGTAAAATAGCAAGGACTTACACCTGCAGCCTTTGAACCCCAAACTAATCACATATGCCTGCTCCCATTGATTCAAGGACAGCTGAAAATGATAGAAACACATTAACTCCTTCCTGACTAAACTGCTTCCTCACATAGAAAGGGAAGTATTCAGAAGGGCCTCTGCTAGATGTGCTGTCTGTCTGTCAGGATATAGAGACTCTGCCATCTGGGAGGAATGCAGAAAGAGGCTTGGAGACAGTTGAAAGCTGCTCTTAATCTCTCTTGCTGGTGCAGCTCTGCTGCTGGATGCAATACTGGGTCCATTACATGGTGAGCTCTGTGGGCAGCTGGGGCTGCCTGTAGGGATGGGTGCTAGTGACAGTGTTGGGAATGGTACCGTGGAGAGGCTTAGCTCCAGAGAGGGGTTATCAGGACAAGCAGTGCAGGAGCCTCTCCTCCCCTATAATCCAGGGGCAAGTAGCACGCATATCTGTATGAAACAGCTCTTTTAAGACACTTAAGTTCAGTGTTATTCCTGAACCCCGGCCAGTTCCAGAAATACGTAAGAATTAAATAAACTGGAGTGAAAGAGCAAAGCTGCTGAGGTCTCCCTTGGAACTTAAGCTCTGGTGCTCTGGAACGTGACAGGAAAAGACAGAGTTTCACTGTGCATCCATAAAAAGGCAGTAGAGCTGGCAGAAAGTTGTCCTTTTTCTGACTGCAGGATGTTCTGCTGCCATGCACTGAATGGGGCCTGGTTACTTCAGAACAGGGAGGTCAATGCAGTGAAAGCTTGCTGATAAAATCCTGGATACTGCAGGTTATGGAGAAGGAAGGCTCAGAATGCAAGCAAGCTGTGAGAGACTTGGCTCAGTCTAAGTCCTGCAGTCTAGGAGTGGGGCTGTTGTGGTTTAACTCTCCCAGCCAAAACCAGGACAGGGGCACTGGGTGTTGAGGACCATAATCTACAACAAAGTCAAAGAGAGGATGAGTTATTTGAAATATCCAGAAGTCATCCTCCCATTACAGACTCCAGCCGGAGGCATGTTGACAAGTGTGGCCTTTATATGCAAGCTGTGGACATTGTACTGAAGTATAACCTTTGAACGGCTTAGCTTAGGGGACCACAGATAACGGGAAACGCCTCTGAGCATGCAGACACAGCTAGCAATCAGTCACCAGGGAAAAGGTTCTCCTTCAAACTCCTTAGAGGTCCAGGTATTGCTGTACCCAGGCTGCCAGCTAGGAATGAAATATAGCAGAAACATTTCTCACCCCAACTTTCTATTCTGCCTTCCTTGAACTTCATCACTGAAACACACCTTTGTGAACAGCTGACCTGTTGATGTTTGTTTTGGATTTTCATATCTGCCTCTTCTCTGAAGCTGTAAATTTATTTTATTTCCTTCTTCTTGGTTAAAGGTAGCACACTTAATGGACTTCATTATTATTTCCAGGACTGTTCATGCAGGTTAAATGAAAGTCTGAATAGAAGGAGCCACATAAAGAGCACATTTACATATGGTCACCTTTCTGTGCTGAAGTTATTTGTGAAACTATATTTGTGTGTGCAACTGACTATTTACAAATTTAAGTTGCCAGCTAGGAATAGGTCATAACCTCATTGGTAGCCCATGATTTGAGTAGAAATGTTTTTCCTAGCTTATTCAATGACAGTTCCAGACCAGGGTTAAACACTTAGTTTCTTAAGGTGGGACACTAGCAGACAGACTGTATGAAGTAAGCCCTTATTTAAAGAAAAAGGCTGGTTCTGCACTTAAATCTCTAACAGGTGACTTGCAGGGCACCGGGCCTTTGTGCTCTCCTCTGAGCTGCATTTACTTACAAAACGCAGGATTCAGAGTATCTTACTAAGACTGTTGTATTTGGAAACCAAAGTGTCTAACCTGCTAGCAAGGAAATACAGAAAAATCTAGCAAGACACTGAGAAATAGGCTGTTTCTCTCAATTGTACAATGGTTTAAAGCCATTGTCTCAAGTCACTTGCAAAAATGGATCAGTATGCAAGCTTGTATGCTAGCCATGTCAGGAGAGATGAGGCTGTCCTTTATGTGAAAATTATTATTGACTTCCAATTTATTTAGTTCAAAGAAGAAAGGACACCTCTAATCCTCTTGATTAAAACTCCTGACCACTGCTCTGAAATTTCTAAGTGTAAAGTGAACGTAATTCAATATTGTGATATCTTTCTATGCTTGCATTGCCCCTGCTTTTGCTCATAGATTGCCCTGATTACTGCAGAGTGATGTTTACAGGGCTCTGAGTATCAGTGACCCTGATGTGAGTCAGGTAGATTTTCCAGCAGCATTAACTACAGCAGCTACTGTCTGCCAAGAGCACATCTTGGGGGAGAGAAAGCCTTATACTGCAGCTAAGGTAAAAATAACTGCTGCAACCTCTCCCTCACCCTTCTTGCCACTCAGTAACTCATAGCAGCCTACAGTCCTGGAAACTGATGGAGAGACCACAAGGAGACAGGCCTCTTCCCTAGGCAAAATCAGCATTACTGGACCCCTGAGGCTCTGTACAGAGAGCTTCTCACTGAAGGGAGCAGAGAGGAGGTGGATGAATGCAGTTAACACACACATCCAGCAATCAGATGCTCTGGATTTACCTCTCAGATTTATCACAGATGCTTCCACCTCTCAACATCAACTCTCCAGCATATGGCTAATACTCCCTCCTCCCTAGCTGTTCTCACACTTGCTTAAACTGTGCTTGATCCTGGGCAGGGACCATCTCCTCTTCTGGAGCCTATACAGCTCCAGGGGTAACACATGACCAGCTCTTGGATGGAGCTGGGACAGGCTATGTGCCATTCACTGGGTAGGGCTGTGGATGAGAGACAAAGGGGACCAATATGGGGAAGTGAAAGATCAACAAAGGTGAGAGAGACCAAAGTCACTAATCTATTTCTGTTTGTATGACGTTAAGTAACTTTGTGCTACACTCCCCTAGCTCTGCTGTCAATCCAAGAGGCTTTGAGATCATGTTTTCAGTGAATGCTCATGGAATTAATTAAATTTCAGAGAGAATGTGGCTTTAGCCTCAGAGCCAGCTAGCTGCTGGAAGGAAGGAGGTTTTGCTCCCAGCCACTCTCATCTGGCCATTTCTAAACAGTGCGCGTTTTAGCCGGTCCTGTCTCCCAGGACAGGAAATCCCCTCAAGAAGGGTCCACTGCATGATCCGGGGCACAAGCCTCCTCTTTGCTCCAACCACCCTAAGACCAGGTGATACCTCCAGGACAGAAAAGGTGGGGTAGATGAAAAAACCCAAGCAGGTGTCTGAAACCGCTGGTTGCACCGTAAGGAAATGCAGAGCTAATGAAGGGGCCAGCTTGATGGATCTGGTCGGGGCAGAGAACAGGAGGGTTAAACACTCCCAGGGAGCTTTTCATCCAACAGCTAACCAGTCCCGTGGCCTCACCTCTCCTGTACTCTGACCTCCCCCTGCTACTTCCATCCAAACAAGACTCAACGGACTCAACAGGATGACTCCCACTCACCATTTTCCTCTTCTCCCCGAGAAATCCCTGCATGCATTAACAGCAGACTGCCCGATGCCAGGGTTAGCGCTCCTTTTAGGATGAGTTTCTCTTCCTGCTAAAAACTGAACTGTGGACCTGCAAAGAGGAAGAGACGATGGCATTTCTCTTGGGCTGACTCAGACAACCTGGCTGGGTCCCAGCACACCTGCTAGAGCCAGGTCCCTGACAGGGGCAGGGTCTGGCACGTGCCTGGGAAGCTGAGCTTCAGGGCGCTGGGGACTCCACCTCTTCTCTGTCTGCCCCAAGGCAAATAAAACCACTGTTGGCTCCGAGAGCGTGTTTAATGTGTACCCCAGGCCAGCCTGAGGGGAATCCTACTTTTGCTTTCTAGGGCTTGCACCTCGTCTGCCGGAGCGTGTTTGCTGGAAATACCAGGACCAAGTAGAGGATTTCTGCTGGCTTGATGCCGAGACCAATGAGCCTGTCTGGTCTGAGGCATCGTTCTGTGTCTGAAGTGTGCTGTACCACTGGCTACTCATGTTTTTAAAAGATGAAGAATCTCCTGGCAGACAATGCATATTCCCTTCACCATTTCACATGGTGACTGGATGGTCCTTGACACTTTCTGGAAAGTTAAGTCCTGTTTCTAGAAATAAGCAGAGAAAATGAGGACCGGCCATGTCACACAGCACTGGTGGCAGGCAATCAGTGTGGAAAGAGACATTAAGGGAACATGCTAGTCAAACAGCAGGGAAGATATATGCCTGCAAAAGATCTTTACACATAAAACGGATAGATTCTTACTGCATGCACTATCTTGCTGCACTTGCAAATGTCTGTGTGTTTCTCTAATGGCTGTGACTACAGTTCATATTCCACCTTCTATTTTACTTCTATTTCCCACTGGCTTCAGTTGGACTGCATCATTTATAATGTTTTGACATCATTTTGGACTGTAACTCTCTGTGTGACTGAAGGTTTCCTGGGTCTCCTAAAATAGGAAATGATGTCCACCTGGTGACTTGACTGTCAGCCTCCAGGCTCGTTCCAGGGTCATACCATGCCATAATACTCTCGTGCAGGAGGTTGCATGGGGATTCTTATTCCTACTTCATCTCTGTTGCTGCTTTGCCTTTGGGAGCAGCTGGGAGGAAATTCAGTCACCACCAAGGTCTGAGTAGCTGTGACACACACAACAGGAAATGTTCTGGGTGGTGGGACATGTATGAACTGGTTACATGTTTGGGAAAGAACACAGACATGATCCTTAGCAACCAGAGTAGACATCAAGCAGAGGACAGAAAGAGGAAGAAAAGCATTTTCAGTGCTGCCTAGCTACTGAACATTTTGCTGCCACAGTGAGAGTGTAGACCACAACTTTGTAGTAAGGAACATCTGCCTCATGCTCATCCTGCTGTCCTTTGCACTGGAGTTTCATATCCCAGGGTCTTTGGGACCTGCTGCTGAAGGCCATAGCCTGTAGTGTAGCAAATGAGCCTCCTCTTTTGAACCCCACTTACGGACTAATTCAATGATCCCTAATGTTTATCGCTGCAGATCTGCATCTCAGCCCACTAAAGCATGAGTGCAAAACATGAAGCACAATGATGTAGCCCTTTGGCTGACCAACTTGTTCCTGTACCCCACTTCCTAAATGGTCTCTTAATTGCAAAAGCCAAGACAAAGCGAAAGGCTCCAGGGAAAGTCGCTTCCTGCAGGGAGTAAATCTCACCCAGTATTAGCAGTAGACACAAACAACAGTTGGCAGAACAAGGAATGTATTAAGAAATTTCCTCCCCTTGAGGAAGTGGTAAATGCATGCATACAACAGAACGTGCAACTGAATTCAGAGTCTAATGAATGCAGAGACTCGTTCTGGGCACAGGTACATTTGTGATTACCCCCACACGCTCCTCTCCTCCCCTTCTTAAAAAATTATTTTAGTTAGTGAAATGTAAAACCACACAAAGACCAGAATACATATACACACCTTAGAGGGTCTGACATTTTTTTCTTTTTTCTTAAGAAACTTTCACACACTTAGAATTATTGACTGTTAAGCCCAGTCAGTACAGCAGAAATATTCTACATAGATCATTGGTTGAAATGCACAGTACAACAGTTGTGAGCACACTGTCACAAGAGACACCTGCATGAATGCTAACAAGTATAGTAGATCCGTCAAACCACACTGCAAGCATCTGCAACGAACCAGGCTGGGGAAGATGGGAAATTACTAGAATATGGAACAGAGATGTTAAAGTACATGGGAAGCTGCTACAGTCACTTCTCTCCAGAGTCATTGCTCCCATTAGAGAGCCAGGAAACCTGCACTGCTGCTTGACACCTGCAACCTTCCTTCTGTTTCACAGGGATCAGTGTTACGCTTTTATTTCCAGACCTGAGTCACTGTGATTTTGCTTGAACAGGGGCAAGGAAGAGAAGTACAAATGCAGACCCCATCTAGCAGAGCTCACTTCCCCAGACCTGCATGGTCAAACAGCTTGAGATCAGAGGTCTTGCCTGTAAAAAGGCCACAAAATTTGAAAAGAGGAACAAAACAGAGCTAAAAACAAACAAACAAACAAAACCCCAGAAATAACATGGTTTTATACAGCCTGCAATAAAGCTATAGTCAACAGTACAGTATTGTTCACATGACACTTATTAAGGCTTTGACTACTGGTCTTCTACATGCACATTTTATATACATATAATCTTGTGTGTGTGTGTATAAATTACTTTATTTTTCTTGTTCTAAGCAGGAAAATATTTTCATGCATTTGCTTCTCCTAGTATTCACAATACTTGGACCATATCCTGTTCAAGGACTTCTGGAGGGGGTTGGGTCTATTTATTATCCATCTGGAAATGCCCTCATCTCCAGGAATGTCATTTGTGCCTGACAGTGGCACTGGCCCCACGCTTCTCCGCAGTCATACACCAGAGAGGAGGTGTCACCCTGGAGCCTGACAGTATATTGGTTATGTAAACATAGTAATCCTTGGATTATAAATACTTTATTAAAGCTAAAATACCTCAGCTTTTAGCTCATAATTGCCCATGAGTGCCTTAATGAAATATCATTCAGAATAAAGTCTTTTTTTTTTTCCTTCTCTTTTTTTTTTCTTCCCATATCAACAGCTCAATTACAGTGGTTCTCCCAAAAGCACAGTTTCCCCTACTTTTTCCCAAACAAGTGCCAAACTACCTGTTAATTCTGCAAGCCCATAGCTTGGTAGCTTCCATGTACATAAATAACTGCAACACAGAGCATGTCTGAGCCTTATAGCTCAAAGTGCTTAAGTCACCATCTCGCTTGCACCCCTGGCATGAAGGTAAGAGACTGGGCCACGGACCAGCGAGGAACGGAGAGGAAGCAGAAACCAGCAGAGCTCTTCCACTCCTAGTCCCATGCCTGGAGCTTGCACGTTTGACAGGCTCCCAGAGCTGATCTGTGTCCCTCTGCCTCAGGGACACCCTGACTATCTCTGGCCCAGCGTTTCCTTCAGTGAGACGCTCCGGCTAGCTGATGTTGCAGAGCACTCCTAGGTCGCGGCAGGGAGCCCTGGGGAGAGCAGCTCAGCTGCAAAAAGGAAGGGCTCACAGGGAAGCAGTACTAAGGAAATGAAGCAGTGTAAAGAAGACTGAGAAAGCAGATGGGTGGAGTGAGGAGGAGAGATTCCTTATTTAAGGCCTGGACTGCTGCCACAGCCCTCTGAGCTGCCTTGCCTGGTGGTGTAACTGGAGCACGCTGTCAGCACTCCAGTTGCTGAGCTTTGTCACCATCACACAGTCATGCCTTGCATCCCACCACAGCACTTCCCTGTCAGCCCCTACACTTCCCTTGGCCACTGCATCAAATTACTCCCATTCAACATATACCATGAAAATTACTGCTAATCAGGCACTGGGCCCTTCTCGTTCCCCATGATCCAAGTAGCTAGCAGCCCTAAAGAGACTGTCCCTGTGCCCCTGCCTAGCTCTCAACCCACACTAACCAAGACAATAAATAGACAGGACAGAAGGAGTGATGGAGTTCCAGCCATCTGGTTGTTCACTTATTGCACAGAGTATTTTGGGCTGGTAGGGGAGAGTGGGTGGCTCCCAAAGTCCTTTGAGAAAATCCTGATGGGTGACTGTCCACATCACCTGCTCCAGAAAATGTGTTCAGACAGCTCATGTGTACAGGATGCTTGGGAAATGTCACCTAGAAACAGGATACGCAAGAGATGGAGGCTTTTCTCAATTCAGGCTCAGTCTTCACTCAGCCCCATGACAAGCTGTGCAAAATACAATGTTTGTGCCCTGGCAGGCATGACTAGAAGACAATTTTTGGTCCTGGGTATGTTAACAAGAAAGGGTCATGCTAATAAGTGCAGAGGCAAACCTTTGAGACTGGATTTAGTTTTAGTTACAGAAAATACTGTACACTGCTTTTGGCCAGGTGCACAGAAGCTTTAAAAAAAAAAAAAAAAAAAAAGAAAAAGATCACAGTTAAATGTCTCAGTCTTCAGATGGGGAATATCTGTGAGGAGCAGTCAGGCTACTTTCTCATGTGCAATGCATCCTGAAATTTGGTACTTATGTATCGGGCGTGAAAACCTTTCTTGTTGATGGTGTCGTCGGTATGGAATCGAATCATGATGGAGTCCCCTGCAGAGTAGATTTCTTCTAGAGGCTGCAGAAAAGGAAAGAAGACAGCACAGCGTGGTCAAGTCTGCAGGCTAAATAACTGTCTGTGCTATGATGCTAGAGTTTAAGCTCACAGTGAAGACAGACTGGCCAGTAAACACGAAGACTGAGCGCTCTGTACCTTCTGCTCTACTCTGACTTCCTGAGCATATTCCCTTCCTCTTTGCATGCTTGACTTTTATGTTTGAAGACTGATGCCAGTCCACTCTACAATCCTAGTTCTTCCGGTTGTTTTTTCACAGGACTCCCTGGATGTTCTTGTTCCAGTTCTTCTGAGTTTGCTCTAATTTGTCCTTATCTTTTCAGGAAATGCCAATCCAAACTGAACCCTGTTTGGCAGCTTAGGGTCTCCCAAGGTTCATTAGCAGCAAAATAACTTAGCCACTTATCTTAAGTGACAACTCTGGTTATCTCCCCCACTGTTGTGACCTGCTACAACCTCCCTGTGCTTCTCTGTAGGACCACTTTCCCAGCCATTCTCCATTTGTCAGTGTGCAGGTAGGTAGATTACTACCCTGCTGCCCTGAACTTCTTCACACCAAGCTGCTATGCCTTTGTTTATTTTCCAGACCATTTCCTCAATTTGCAAGGACTGCTTCCACACACCTGCTCCCTGGTTGTCTCTTTTTAAATTCAGTAAGAACTTTCTCCATTTCATTGCTGAAGTCCTAGAGAAATCAAGCATAGACCGTCTGATTTTAAATACCACACACCACTGCTCATGCTAACAGAGTCACTCCTGTTAATGGAGACACAGATAACAGTTTAGGAGACAGCACGCCACCCTGGCGTCAACAAGCAGCTCTGCAAGTCCCTCCACCCTTCACCTATGTCATAGCTTGGCCACAACGTGACTTGGCTTCAAGCAGGAAGTGACTGGGGATGAAACTGGCCTTTGGAAGCTGTTTCCCACATTTACACAACGCTTTCGTGGCAGGGTTGGGGCACAGCAGTGCAGCAGTCCCGTGCTGCTGCACATGGCCCTGGGCTCACAAGGGAAAGTCAGTTGGCAAGGTTTTCAGACCAAATCTGTGCGTCAGATAAAACGGCTGTGATCTCTCGCAACAGGAGAAGCAGCAAAACCCAGACAACACAAGGCATTCTAATCACCAGTTTGTGAGAGCTGCCCCTGTCCAAAAAGGGTATGAGAGTACCCTTCCTTGCCGCCTCCAGTTATGCCTATGAAATCCCCACCACCACGGCTTACCCCTGAGCCACAGAAGCGTCCCAGGCGGGGTGCAGTGCTGTCGTAACCATCATAAATCTCCATGTAGTCGTACCCACAGTCGGCCTCCTCCTCGACCTCAAATGTCTGGAATATCAGCTCTACCCCATAACCATCTTCAGCTACAATCACCCATTCACAGTTGGTTTGACCTGGATAGTTGTTGTCCCCAAACTGAGCATGGGAATACAGCTCCTTAGTTTGTACTTCAGCCTTTAAGAGCCCGCCACACTCTGGAGGAAGAAAAGGGCAAAAAACGGTGTCTCAAAGGCCTTACCTCACAACAAAGACTCACTATCCCACTTTTGGGCCAGCTGAGAGAACACCTCCAGCTTGAAGTGCATGTACAACAGGGAAGGTAATTAACTACTGCACCAAACTACCATAAACCAGTGAACTCTCCAGTCATCCATGAATCCAATGACCCACATAATGTAGAGAAGCTTGGTTCTTTTTGTACAGAACATGCACAGAAAGAGGCAACCAGTTAAAACCGGTAGGATGGGGTTCCTGCCACATTATACTCTGGAAAAATGTATTATTTTAGAAAGAAAATGCTTAAAGGAAGACTTAAGATGTTCTTTGCACTTGTCCTATAGCTGAAATTCTGACCCCAAGTATTTTGCCAGCAGGAAGCTGAAGCATGTTAAAAAACTGGGAACCAAACCAATCCTTTTCTGCCCACACAATGTGCAAAAGTAGCCCTGTGCTTGTGCAAAACACATGTGCTTTGGTGCAGTTTCCCTGCAGCCAGTCAGGAAGACACCTCTTCACCAGTCTCTCATGCACTGCCACTCAAACCACGTTTCACCTGTTTACAGTGGCAGGGATTTCAAAAAAGTGAACCTTGGTACAACACGCTCACCTCTGGGCTGCCACAGATAAGAGGATAAAGCTGTGTCTGTCCACAGCACATCTCTGCTTCCACCAAAATCAATCTAATATGGGCCTGTTTCGTGTGTGGGCCAATACAAAGGCTAAGTTGCATCACCTCCTTTTCTGAAGGTTGATGAGGAACAGAAGGGGTTGCTGCTCAACGAAACACCTCCAATTTAAACAAAAGAACATGAGCAGGAATGTCTGACATCAAGAGACCTCTGAGCTGATAAGGAAGCTGGCATTTATGGTATGGTGCCAACAATGGTCTGGGAACTGGTTAGCACAATAAACAACCACTTAAAATTCAGGCTAAACTTATTTGGGAGAAAAGTGTGTCTGGTTTTGCCTGGTGAAAAATACAGTGAGACTTGATGTCATCTTATCGCACTGGTGTATTGGCAGGCAACCAGCTTACCTGTGCTGTGCTTTGCCTGGAAACCTTTTCTTTGCACAGAAGCATCAGAGTAAAACCTGAGGAACATCTTGTTGGTAGAAGCCACTACAGGGTCTGGTTTCTTGCTACCACAGAAGCGACCAAGGATAGGTGACTTGCTGTTGGGCCCGTCATACATTTCTAAGTGGTCATAGGCACATTCTTGGTGCTGTTCAATCTCAAACTCATTGAAGGTCTACAGCAAGAATAAGGAGAATTAAGACAGACATTTGTAAATCTGAGTATGCAATTTAGCAGGGGATGAAATGCCAAGTGAGAAACAGGTCAAATGGTATGTCTGTCCCACTCCTCCCACAAACTAAAACAGAACAGTGTGCTTTCAGACAAGAGGGATCTCAAGGTGGCAAAGCTCAGAAGTTGATATGAAAGTGCTGTGTAGCCTTAGCTTTGCTGCCTCACATGGGTGCATGACAATAGTTTTCAATTGCAAGCCTTATATGCTCTTATTTTTCCTGCTGGCAACCCTTCCTAGCACACTGAATGGGCAGTTCTTCAACATTACTTCCACTGAGCACAGGCATTATTTCCCCCGGCGCATAGGCCATCTGCACAGTTTTGGGGGCATGTCCTGCCATATGGATCAGGCCACATTGTAAAATAGGCCTGATGCTTCTCCCTCAGAGGGGCTGGGGACTGGCCCTGCCACCACCTTATGCAGATATGGTCCCAACAGAGTGGCCCACAAGGAGGGGTAGGGGCAGGAGGGCATATTATACCTTCTGTTAACAGAGGAAGCAATGCTCCACAGTTGTCATCTGCTGGAATCCACTCCAAGCTGCCTCACCCCTGTCTCGTGTCCCTCTGAGACCATCTGCCCTTTTACAGGCCAGGGGCAGCCTCCTGGGAGACCCTCCTCCAAGCACCCCACACAGGACCTACGGGGATCAACCTCCCACTCACACAGTGGCTGAGGAAAGTCACTTCAGCTCCTCACAATCCAGCCCGCTTCTCCCCTCGCACTCCCGTTCACTGGTTACTCACTACTTTCACTCGGTGGCCAGGCGTTGCAGAGATGTCCCAGGTGCACTCTTTCCGGCTGGGGTACTTGTCAGGCCAGTTTGGACTGCTCATCGTTCCCTCTGCACCACTCAGCTTGTGCTCGCAACCAGCTTGAGAGGGGGAGATCATAAGGTGGAGGCATTGAGGCAGGTCTCACATGGGAACCATGTAATGTCCCACATGGTCCTCTCTGCCCATTAAGACCCTCAACAGGGCAGAAACAGGGAAGGCTTCAGTCACTGAACAGTATCTTTTAGGATCAACTGCATAGTTCTGGTGGGTTTGTCCTCAGAAAGGCCTATACTTTTTTGAGATAACTTGGCAGCTGGTGAAATGGACCATCTTATTCCCCTACGCCTCATTAACCTTCTCACTCCCAAACATATTCTCCTACTCCTCCATCTTGTCTGCCCTGCTCCCAGTGATATGGTCTCCAACTCCTCCACCGTGTTGACACTGGTGCTATCTCAGCCTTGAGTTGTTTGTTTTACTGACTTGGAAACTGAATCAGCTCACGGAGAGATCAGACAATACGCAGAAAGGCCATGGCAGCACGCAGCAGGGGTGAGGGTAAAGGAAGAGAGGTATTTTTGGCAGCAGCAAATGGTTAGATCAGCTCAGCCTTTCTCTTCGGACTCAACCCAATAATTAAATGAAGCAGCAGTGACTAGTCTAATGGTGATGTCCCACAGCTGCTCCTTTCACTAGCCCAGCTTCTTGTCCCCACCCTGTCCATCCCCATGGCCATATGGAGGGCCAGACTGGGGAACAGATCCAGCTGAAAACAAGCATTCTTCCTTTTCCTAGGTATTTTTTCAGCTAGCTGGGGCTTTTTCAGTACTTCAGCATGCTACACGGTACAAACACCCTTCTAACACTAGGCAGGAGGCACCTTGGTTCAAACTGTGTTTGAGGCACCTTGTCTTTCCTGAGGGCAGGGAGTGGGGACCTTACCTTCTTTACAATCATGGCCATTTTCATGCAGCGTGAAGCCATTTCTGCACTGGCATATGTAGCTCCCAAAGGTGTTGATACATTCGTGCTGGCAACCACCATTGTCTTTGGAGCATTCGTCTTTGTCTGGGCATGATCAAACCGACAAACACCGAGTTGTCATTGAGAAACAGACTACCGCAGTTGCCAGCCAGGAGACCCATACCCAGACAGGCAGATACCAGTGCAAACCTCCAACCTCTGCTGCTGGATTAGTCCAGTTCACTTTTTAGCCCAGATACAATTCTCTCCAATTGTCTTTCATTCCATAAAATGCATCACAAATGTGTTTTATTATATAATGTAGGTTTTGAATGATTAAAGACTCCTACCTAAAAGAAACCTATAGCAATGTCTCATTCTTTTAGAATAGGGTCCAGGAAAAGTATCACACAAATTCACCAGCCTAGGCAAAAAAATCCACTGGCCTATCTTTATATTTTCAAGTTCCTACATGCTCTGAGGAGCATCCATCTTTAAATATCTCTGTCCAAGAGCACAAGCAGCCAGGTGGAGAGGAGGATCTAAGGTAAGAGCTGCTCTCTGAAGCTGAAATACGTCCAAGTGGATGTTCACTCCTGTGTATTCAGCACTATGCATTCCTGAATCTCACTGTTCTGAGTATAGGATCTGCTCCCGGTTTCCAGTCCAATTTAATTTATAAGCAGTTTATCTCCACTTTTTCTTGGGCCAATGCTTTCCCTGGACCTCATTAACCTCATCTGTGTCCTCACTCCTAAAAGTATTTCTAGATAAAACATATCCCACTTCACCCTTCCTCTTGTTAGATTTAATAAGCCAAACCCCTAGCCCCGATTCTACTCTGCAACTTGTCTTAATTCAAGGTCATTTTGCCTGATCATCTTTCTCAAAAATATTAATACTCCTTAATCTCTGCTGAAAACACAGAATGGAACTGACTTTCCACTTCCATACAATGTACAGTTAACCTCTGGAACTGCCTGCTAACAAAGGGCATCACTGACACCAAGAGCTACAAAGGATTCAGAACAGAGGATTAGAAACTTCCACTAGCATGCACTGCTTTGATGGGAAGGATTGCTATAGAAAATTTGCAGAAGTCTTCTGTAACTCTCCTAGTTTCAGAGGAAAAAGCTATTCTCCAATGACGCCAGGGACAGAAATAACTTTTAGGATCAGGTTCCCCATTGCTTCCTGCTATGGAAGGACTGGAGGCATTGACAAAATCCATGCATCTTGCTGACACCACACAATGATACTGGACCATACACTGCACTGAGAAACCAAGATGAAAGGTGACACAGCACAGAGCAACCATGCTTTTCACATGTAACTAACCATGTCAGGTTCTGCCTGATTTGACAGGAGGTTGAAGAAAATTCACCAAAATCAAGATGTTCAGTCAGAGGAGACAGCTAAGCAAGTGAAATAATACAGCCACATACCAGAGAAGTAGTGAACTTTAAAGCCTTTCTTGGAGACCGTGTTGTCTGATTTGAACTCCAGTCTCATGTTGTTGCCATACGATGTGATTACTTCGGGCTTCTCTGAGCCACAGAATTTGCCATGCAGCTTGGAGTCAGAAGCCAACCCACTACGAACCTCAACATAGTCATATTTACAGACCTGCCAAGAGACGAGGAGATTTCTCAGCTCCGTGCACTTGGAACAGAGCATTTCAGAGGAAGGGAACAGCAGCTTGACTGAGAGGGAACAGAAACAGCCTTATACTCAAATACACTCCTAACTTCCCCAAATTCTCCTCTGCCAGTGTTCTCACCCCATTCCCTGGATGCCCTGGTCTTAAAGCATGGGTGTGTTTATCAGAATAGCAAAGGTTCAGTTTAATTCAACTAAAATAATTACTCCCACCTTATCCAAGAGCCTGACAGTGTCGAATGAACTTCAGCAGCCTGCTGATTTAAGGAAGAGCCACTGCCCACATTTACAGTGGGGAAAGTGAGACCTGAATGCTGTGTTCAAATTCCACCCTGCCCTTGGCAGGGCAGGGGACAGACTCTTTTACTGGTTATTTTGTTTACCCTTGAGGAACTCTACTTCATTGTTAATTTCCAATTATTTTCCTGCAAAGGCAACTCTGGGGAAGGGGGGGATGTGACACCTATTAGGGATGGAAAACACCTACAATTATGCAAAACTGGTAGAGAAAAGAAGCCCGTTTGTAACAGAACAGCTTTAATCCTTCCACTCCACAGAGAAAGTAGATCCAGACTTTAAGGAGAACAATCACTATTACTGGCTTATTATATCAAGGGTGGGGAAACAACCAGAAGCTCCACCAGTAAGACAGAGTCTCCTCGTCCTTGTACCCCAAGGATTTGTCCAGTTCTGAGTTAGCCAATAGTCACACCTCTGAGATGCAGGGACTGGTTACGTACATCATTGCCTTCCAGCTCAAACACTTCGAACTGCAGAGAGATCCGGTACTGGGCTGGAGCTACCACCTGCCAGACGCAGTTTTTGTTAGTAGGATATTCCTTGGGCCATCCAGGGCTAGTAATGGTCCCATTGAGCTTGGTGATGAAGCCCCCACAGGCAGCTGGAGAGGCAATAAATGAACACAAGTTTTACTTGGTTCTGTTCAGACACACAGATTGGGCCACACTGTTAGCTACGAAATGAATC
Organism: Theristicus caerulescens; assembly: GCA_020745775.1. Lineage (NCBI taxonomy): Eukaryota > Metazoa > Chordata > Aves > Pelecaniformes > Threskiornithidae > Theristicus > Theristicus caerulescens. The sequence goes on from CM036560.1 coordinate 105,156,128, forward strand.
AGATCCTGGTTGGTGGCACATTTCAAATCCTGGCCTCCAGAGCAGGTTTAAAATGCTGGGAGCTGTGAAGAAGACAGAAACCTCACCTGCTATAAATCACCAGTGAAACAGACACAGCCAGGCTATGGCCCTGAGAGCCACTTAAACTGTGTAAGACTGATCTCCTTTTTAGTCCATAGCCTTGGGCTTACTGTGACTTTACGTGCACAATACGTGCACAATAAAGGCCAGCTTGGTAAATTCACCCACACTCAGTCCTACAAACCTTATTATTTCATGTTTATCAGTAATGGAATAATTAGAAGATAACAGAATCCTAGGGAAGATACCCTGTCAACTCTTCAGTGGCTTATTATATGTGGACTGCATCTCCTCTAGGGAAAATTGAAGACAAAGACTTAGCTTTATTATCCCATTTTCTTTAAAAATTTAGGACATCTCCTCTTCATCCTCTTGTGGGAGGGCATGGCTTTTACCTCAAAGGGATCAACCTCAGTTTGCTCTTTTGCTGCAAAATTCTATTTGCAATGAAGCAATTTTTTCTTGCTGTTTCTTGGAAGTAATGAGATACGGCCACATCTTCAAAACCCACAGGGATAAAAGCTTCCTGCATCTTGTTCCCAGCATCATTTTGCATTAAGAGAACTAACCCAAGGGAGCAGCTTCAATACAAAAAGTGTAGCAAACAAGTGTGTCTGGAGAAACAAAAGCAATTTACTCTGATGTGCATCACTACAATTTCAAAGACTATCCTTCCTGTATTGCCCAAAAAGGAAGTTTAAAATAGGAAGTTAAGAGTGAAGTTCAAAAAAATGCTTGCCAAGTTATACCAACTGGCTTGCTCAAAATTGCAAAAAATTATTTAAACAAATAAAGTAAAGCTTCCAAAAGCCTTTTGCACCACACACCTAACTCTGCCCTCACCAAGTCGACAGCAGCCTTCCCCAAACAGTTTGACAAAAGCAGAAGTCAGGGCAAACCGGGTGACTTTGAGAGCACCACTCACAGTGTGCGGAGCTCCCTACACGTCTCAGCTGAAAGGCAGAGCTAGGAGACAAGAACAATGGGTGGATTCTCACCACACCAACAGCTGTATCGTTGGTAGGAGCAAACGCTTGTTGCAAGAGATTAACTGTATAAATAGAAAGCTGAAAGAAACAGTTTCTATCGAAGACATGTTTTTTTTCCCCCATAACAGAAGAAGGGAAGTGACTCCTCAGTATGGAGGAGGCAAAACATTGCATTGCCTGCAGGCAAAACATTAATATTTTATTCTACAAAAGAAATTTCTTTAAAAAAAATAATAGATTCAGCCTTTGATTGAAATGCTTTTGGGCCACTCAACGCTTAGGTTGTAATGCCCACCCTCCCTTATGCTGCACCATGGGAGATCTGAACAGGGATCTCTGGCCATGAAGAACAACTGGTTTTAGAGATGTTTAGCAGTAGAGAATCAGAGTATTTTCAGTTTTTCCAACCAAAACTTGTTTTTCAATGAAAGATGTTGACAAAAATAATTTTTTCAGGTGGGGTAAGAAAAACAGAAACAAAGAGGATGTAGGGGCAAGGAGAATCACCTCCAAGATTGTTCAATTTCATTATTAGCTGTAGTACCCATCCTATAGACAGATGCCTCAATTTGTGGGTTACTCACCTTCACAGCTCTTTTTATCAGCTGTCAACTCATAGCCAGGCTCACAGGTGCATTTATAACTGCCCAGTGTGTTCTCACAGTGCTGCTCACACCCACCATTGTCCGGCAGAGAACATTCATCCATCTCTGTCAGGAGAAAACCAGAATAAGTCACACTTTCCTGACCACCCAAACCCCGTCATATTCCTCATGCAACACTTCTGGACAGAAGGACCAGACCACTAGCTGACGAGCCGAGCCCACGGAGCAGGCACTGCAGCAAACCTGACAAGTGTTAAAGCACTCCTACCACCAAAACCATAAAGGACTACAAGTACTGTTACTAGTCAAGAGTGCCTTTTCTAGACAGGAGCAGGAAAACATGGCCTCCTGTAAAGACTTCACTGCATTTTGTTCTCATTTGCCCCTGTTTTTTTGCTTTGTTTTGTTTTTTAAATTCCTCATGCCCTTGAGTGACTTGAGCTACCAGGAACCAGCCCATTACAGCGCCCACAGTACTGGAGCTGCAGGAAGTCATAATCCACTGAACGGAGTGCAGCAAAGGAGCTGGGAGGACATGCAAGTAGTTCTTCCTTTTCATAGACATATGAAGTCTTGCTACCCTAGGCTTTGAAGTCAGGTTCTTCCAATCACATCCTAATAACCTGAACTGGCATTTTAATACATGGATAGCCAGATGTAGTGGCTTCTCACCCTGACCCGTGCTTCCACGTGCATCCCTTAATAGATGGTTTTATTAACATGGTTGTCGTGAGTTGGCCTCAGCTAGCAGCCAAACTCCCACCCAGCTGCTTGCTCACTCCCCAGCCCCCCACTCCAGTGGAATGGGGGAGAAAACAGGAAGAACAGGAGCAAGAAAGCTCCTGGGTTGAGATGGGGAAATTACCCACCAATTACTGTTGTGGGCAAACCAGACTCAACTTTGGGGAATTTAAGTTAATTTATTGCCAATTAATATAAATATTTGAGTACTGATTTGGGTATTGGGAAACAAAAACTGAAAAAAAAGAAACAAATGTTAAAACATTTAGGGAAAACATAGGGAACTTAGGGAAAACACCTTTCCACCCCCCTTTCCCAGGCTCAACTTCACTCCAGACTCCTCTCCCCCTGCCTTGTATCCCTGCAGCTTACACTCAGTCCCTTCATCAAAGCCATGAGCATGCAAAGGCAGGAGGGGATGGGGAGCTACAGTCAGTACATGACTCTGCTGCTCCTTCCTTCCCATACTTCCCCCCTGCTCCAGCATGGGTCCTCCATGGGCTGCAGGGAATATCTGGTCTGCCATGAAGCACCTTCACCTTCTCCTCCTCTGACCTCAGTGTTACCTCTGCTGTTTTGCACTTTTTGTTCCCTCTTCCTCTCTCCCCATCATTTTTGACCTTTCTTAAACATGGTTTCACAGAGGCATTTCCAGCTCAGCTGATGGGCTCAGCTGTGTCCTGCAGTGGGTCCACTGTGGAGCCAGCTTGAACCATCTGTCTGGCACGGGACAGCCCCTGCAGCCTCCCACTGCCAACACCTTGACACCTACACCCAATATAACACTCCAGTAACAGTTACTGCTATATACATCAAATAGGAACAGTCTTGACTAGATGATCATTGTAGGTCCCTTCCAACTGAAATATTCTATTCTATTGATAACACTGTCCTCCTGCAAAGCCTTCCCACAGTCAGGAACCCCCCACTGCAACAGTTCCAGTCCAAACATTTTATTTTCTGGTTTGTTTGTGGATTCACCATGAAGAAAGTAGAGTATTTCTTTGCTGCTCCGTGCTTGGGTACAGGTTCAATAGCTTCTAATCTGGCTGTTAAATCACTTCCTTGAGAGAAAAGAGAGGCTGCAACTCCTACGATCATCAACTCCCCTGTGATCAGCCTTTACCATGGGAGGGACATGTTCTGACTCTGGGCAGGTATATTTTGCAAAGTATTGTCTTTCATCTAATGTTTGCCATGAAGAAGAAAGGTACAATAATGTGAGGGTAAGACAGAACATCACTACTTCAACAAAATAGGCTTCAGTGATACAAACAATTTGTTACCAAAATGAAGATAAGTAATAAAGAATAATCCTAGAGCTTTCCCTTGAGATATGCATGATGGGATGGACATGAGGTAATTGCTCTTCATATCTTCCTGACATTGTCTCTTGGATGTGACCAATGACTTACCCTCTCTGAGCTGTCTTATGCTCTCTGAGCTGTTTGCAGATTTATTTTCTCTGAAGAGTTAGAAGTTACCACTGCAAGTTCTTAAAAAGCATAACATTCAATTTCATCCTTAACTCTGGTTTCTTTTAGGCTAAGTTATTTTCTTTCAGTGTTGTAAGACATGTAATTGAAGCTCTATTCCTTTCATAATTCATTAAGGCAAAGCTAGCCCATTGCTCAATCAGCTATGGGTGGTAGTCTGAAGAGTGCCTGCAGAGCCATCTAATTTGTTCATTTGCTTTGTTCATGGAGTGGCTGGTAGTCACAATCCCTCTGGATATGGAGGTAAAGGCTGCAGACTTCAGAGCCCAGCTTGAAACTCCACATGTAGCCTGCAGGTATGTCTATCCAGCTTTTGCAAACTGACATCAGCTCTGCCCACAATGAAAGCTGGCTAGAATTTGTGTAGCTATGGCTTGGTCCAAGCAAATACACTTTGCTCCTCAGCTAGACTTACTGGCATGGACTTAACAACACCCAAACCATCCCCGAGCTACACGGTTTCTGGTTCAAATGTGTGAAGTCTGAGCAGACACTGCAAGATCTAGTCTGCCAGCAAAAACTCCACAGACAACACCTGTGTCTGCAATTGTACTAGCAGTGCATGCTTATGCATTTTTTACATAAAGAAGAAATAAATTTATTTCTGACTACCTATTTGTATCACAAGGAAAGCATCCCAGGTTCAGGTGTGTAACTTTCTTCCCCTACAAACTTGCAGGAGAGCCTCAGATTCTACAGAATTACTTGCTGCAGGCCAAGAAGTCTCCATGTAGTGCTAATGCCTAGAAGACATCTCTGCCACAGTCAGCCTGCACTATCAGCTCCTCAAAGAAGCCAAAGTGTCTTTAGTAAGAAGTATTCTCTGTGTCTTTATGGAACCTGAAAAATTTAAACAAGGAAGTCTAGGCACTGTGAGAGTCGTTCAGGGACGGGAATTAAACATCACAGTATTTGCCAGTGATCTTGCAATCACCCTTTGTCACGGTCCATTTGGATCTCTCAAATTTACAGGACAATGCACTCTGTGAATTAAACTTTATTTAACTAATTCTTTTTTTGTGCATAAGTGCATGGATTAAGAATTACGGGTTATAAGTTATGAAACCTTATGACTTCAATGGCGAATAAGTGAATTCATGTGGTAGACTAGTCTGAGCAAAGGGGATTGAGCCCTGCCGTGTTTGTTTGTTGTATTTCTTAATGAGCTCATGAAATAAAGTTTAATTCACAGAGCACATTGTCCTGTAATTTCAGAGATCCAAATGGACCGTGACACCCTTAACGCAAGACAGAAGTTAAAGTAGAAATAAATAAAGGACTTATGCAATCCAAATATTGGCATTGCAGCTATTATTTCTGTACAGCTGTCACTGAACCTAAGAGAAACTATTTACCTCACAGCAGCTCTGCAGGTATTTTCCCAAGTGGTTAGATATTTGGTTCTCGCCTCTATCAAGTCACTAGGATGCTGGTAAAGGACCATGGCTTGGGTTCAACTCTTAAGAAGAGTTTTAGTCTTCATTCGCATCTTCCTGAAGAGGATCTCAGTTTAGGAACACGTTTGTCTCCTAAAGCACTCTGAAATTTTCCCTGGGATTCTACTTGCAATCAAATTTACTCTCCCTCCAGAAGTTTCTTTTGGAATAGAACTTAAGCAGAGAGTTGTTTTTAACACTCTTTGTACAGCACTAGTACCTTCTTTGAAAATGCCAGTGTCCCCTGGCACGGATAAATGGAGGTCATATTCCGTCCAGCTGTGCAACACAAGGCATTACTGCCTGTCCTGGTACTGGCCCAGTAGGCTTTCTTTCTGTCTTAATCAGGGAGGTGGTGTTCATGCCTCAGCATCAAACCCCTCTAGACTCTCAAAGCAATTTGTATATAAACTTGATATTGTCTAACAGCTCTTAAATACAAGTAGATACAATGGTAACTGATCACATTGGAATGGCAGTAAGTTAAGGCATGAATGGTCCCCAGCTTTGACCTTGACAGGTATTAGATCACATACCTTTAAAGAAATTTGCTGCAAAGCCTGCTTTATTGATGGTTGCATCAGACGCAAACTTCATCCATACTTTATTTGAGCTGGATTTGATATCTTCTGGCTTCTCGTGGCCACAGAAGTGACCAATCAGTGGGCTGTATTCAGTGAGGCCATCTCGGATCTCCAGGTAGTCATAAGAACATGCGTCGTGCCATTCAATCTGCAATGGAAAAAGGGTGTGAGCCTGTAGCTCACTAGTATGAGTGCTCTGAGTCAGGCTAGCTAACCAGTTAGACTTTGGCCAGAGATCAGCTTCCAAAGGAGCATCCCAGACAACTGGTCACAACAAAGTACTTGCCTCATGGCTGCCACTGAACAATCCTGCAGTTGAAATTGGATTTGAGCCCAGGCACATCTCAGTTCTACTGCTATTTCATGGCTACCCTCTGGTGAAACCTGGTCCCTGACTATCTACAAGCTGCTTTTCCATGAGAAGCTATAAGGAACAGAGCAGAACAAACAAAAAGGTTCAAGGAATAGCTGTGGTGTCAGCCCTTTCCAGGACAAGCATACTAAGTGTGCACAAGCCACAGAAGCCTATGGGCTGGATAGGATTTAGGTACCAACACAGGTCCTGTCCACTCCTGTCTGTGACTTATACATCAGTAGTCAGAAATCTGAGATCATTGGGCACCTAGCTAAGAGGGTAAGACATCCTATAACCAGTAGGAGAAAACCTTTCCTGAGCTCTTCAAAGCCTGTCTGCCATCTGCGAACATGATGAAGTCTCTCTCTTCTCTGGAAAGTCACAAACATCCTGCAATCTGCCAAGTACGAGTGACACCAACAGGAGTTTTTTGCCTGGATTGTGATCACACTATTTCGTTTGACCAGAGTGAAAATTTAAGGGGTCATGAATCCCTACTTATTATCATCAGCAATTTTGTGCCCCTTCTAATTCTTCCTGCCTAGAGTAACAGGTTTTGAAAACTCATCATATTCAAAACTTGGCTTCAAAATCTCTGAGCAAACTTCTGGTGAGGAGAAATTATGTTCTGAAGTACTCAAAAGAAATTTTTTATTATTATTTACATCACTTCCTTCTTAATTTTAAAGGATCTACAGAGGCAAAATAATATCTGTAATATAATATACAATGACATTTCTCACCTCAAAGGCTTGGAATGTGATTCCTATATGAAAGCCCTCAGAAACTGTGATCTTCCAGATGCATTCTTTGGAAGGCCTGTAGTCATCTGGGTAATTGGGAGATTGAATCTGGCCAGCATCTTTGTGAATTTCTCCACCACAAATAGCTTCATAAAAAACAAACAGCAAAACCACGAGATTGCAGGTTTTTCCTTAAGTAAAGCCTGCTCCATACATAGCCTTCTTCCTCATTCAAATCTGTATCAGTACCGCTTGTTCCACAAAGGCAACACACAAGTCATGGAAGTTCTTACAAATCTAACATTTTGTCTTAGTGACAGTGTCTCCCGTCTTGCTGTGTCAACATCCTTAGAAGGTGAACTCACTGGTACAGAGAATTTTTATGGATTTGTGTGTTTCACACTCCTGGTCACCTTCATAACTGCTTAAAACCTGCCACCAGCACTAAGGACCGAGAAAAGTTGGCAAAAAAACTCCAAATAAAAAAATGTTGCAAATCTAATCCAGCCACACGATGGCAATATTAACAAGCATGAGTTGAGCTGTTCACCAGGAGACCATCAGGCTGACTGCTGTGCATGAAAAATTAAGTTTTGTGCTAAATGTGAGAATGAGTAAGTTTAAAGACCAAGAACAGAAAATTTAATGAAAATCTAGTTTAATACAAAACTAGCAGAGACCTCAAAGACAATAGCAGTTCGGCATAATTGTCTGCAAGACTACATAACAAATGAAAGTCAGATCACAAGCTAAAACCATGATGCAAGACACACATGTCTAAAGAAGGTATATGAATGTTTTGGCTGTGTTTGAAATCAAGCAAACAAAAAGCACTGACAGCAAGTACAAGAGAGAGAGCACTGCAATGACACTTGCAAGACATCAACCATCTTCACACTTGGGGTCTCCCCAAAACGCATTGCATCAGCAATTCAGATGTGGGTCTCCCTATAGTGTCCTGGAAATTGCTTGCATTGGGTAACATTGTCTTGGGTTTGCCTTGTAAGCTGCTAATGTTTAACTGCGACCTAGTTAAAAGCACCATTTCACTACTGCAGCGCTAACTTCTTTCTTAGACAATCAGTGCTAAGGCACCACCAAATAGTTGCACCCAAAATTCACAGACCACAATTTAGATTGTAGTTTGAGTTCACACATTCAGAGCTACAAGTGGTGCTAGAGAGAACCTCTGAGGGACCCTTTAGAGAACTGTCTCCCACACCTAACAGAAAGAGGACTACAAGAGCAGAGAAATGACAATTTTTTTTTAACAGCCATAAAACTGTCAGCCAGCAAACAGCATTTTCTCTATCCACTGCAGTAGTTCACATGGAAATTCAGTTGAGCAGCTAAGTATACTGGAAGAGCTTTACTGCAAAATGGAAAGAACATCTGCTGATAGAGCCTGAGAAGGCAATAACAATGACAAATCTGGGGCTGCCAGCAGTGCTGTAGGGCAAAACCACCAGCATCTTCCCATCTTGAATCTCATGAAAGAAAGGGAACAATATGATTGAACTATGAGGACACTTTCGCTACATTAACTGTCATTTAGTATCAAGTAAGTCTCCCATCATGTGGCTACATGCTTCCGCCTCTTCCCTCTCATCTGCTGAAAACTTTAGGGCCAAGACCTAGTGGAATTCAAGTCCAAAAATCAGTCCTTGCCCACAGAGCTCCCAGGAAAGTTCAGATGCATGAGCAATTACATGCACTCTCACTAAAGCAGAGGACAGAGAAGCAGTGGTAAAATCCACTTTGGCTTTTTAGTATGTGAGGGAGAAGAGTTCAAAAGAAAAAGAGGAACTAACAGCAACGCAGAGAGCTTTTGGACAAAAATTGATAGGAAATTAAACATTTAAGGGCAATCCCTCCTGGAAATAAAAATTACCCTTATTGCCTGGACACAGAAGTCACAAAACAGCTGAGCAAGCTACCTGACAACAGAGGAAAGAAACAAGCCATTACCAGAGCTTGCATCAGAGGGAAATAGGGATTAAGGAAGACTTTTGGAAACTCTCCCATTTCAGCAAATAAATTATGGAGAGAGATGCAGATAATCTCACTACCTGCTGCTCTGACAAGAGGAGGCTGAGCTAAGAAAAGAACTATGCAATGGGCCATCACTGTTTGTGTGGTACAAGCTGGCTTCCACCAGTCATACTCTGTGCTCGCTCTCAGGCTTAGCAATAGATTTCACTCCTTTCCAATGGGAATTTTCTTGCAGGAAAGGGTTACATAAAAAGCCAGAGCCTTGAAGAGGCAGGAAAATATGAACAATCAGAAGGATGCAAAGTTTGACCACTAGATGCACATTGCACTTTCATTTGCTCTCCTCAAAAGTCAAGTGAAGCAATTCTTGCTCATGTTTACAGAACCTTTAGGTGTCACTTATTAATCAACTGAAAATAAGGAAAATTATCAAGAGAAAAGAAAGTTTTTCAAACTGACTTTGGCATGTAGCCAGTGTAAAATTTTTTTTCTTTCAATATCATTTAGCAATATGAAGCATGATGCTATATTAACATGCATGGTGAAGAACAGAGAAGTTGCTTCCCAAAAACATTCCTCACCTTGTTTTCCTTTTTCTTTTAAAGTTGGAGCAGATATCACTGGGGAATAACCCACTGTAAGAATTAAGCTGACTAGCCCACCAAAGCAATAAGCCAAAATAAAACAGTCTATTAGAGACACACTAGTTTGATCACTTCTAATTCCAACAAGCTACCATAAAGGGGTGTTACAAACCACATGGTCCAGGCAACAGCTGCTTCTCAGGAGAGACATAAAAAAAAAAAAAAATATCAGGCAAGCTACCTGTGTCTCTGGGGCAACAATTCCTGCAGAAACCAGATATTTCTCCTGTGAAACAGATTTGTTAGCCCCACACTGTTGTGAAATCCTCATATGCTTTATTTGCACTTTCCCAACAGTCCCGTGTTTTCCCCACTTCCCTCTGTTAGTATCATTATTCATGAGTATATTGGACACTTGGGTACTGGGCTTCCAGTGTCATGCTTGTTCCTGTGGCTGCAGAAAGAAGATGATGCAACATCGGTACCAATACAGTCAACCAATACTGTTGACAACACTAGTACTTCTAAGAAAATGCCTGTTGCTCAGAGAACAGTGAAGGATTTTGATACATTTTAGAAACATTATTGTAAAAAAAAAAAAAAAAGCATATATGGAGAAGGGATGTTACTGATTTGTTAGTGACTTTGGTAGTATTGCTCCTCCTCTGAAGTAGTTTCAGCATCTCAGTGCCATGCAAGTTTCCAAAGTACCTGACGTGCAGAAGATCTGACATGCTAATTTCTGATCTTCTGTAAGTAAAACATACAAGGAAGAAACCAAAGAACAATCTTTGCATTTGGGGGGGGGGGGGGGGAACCACAACAAAATAAACTGCATTAAGTGATATAAAAATATATGATCCAAAACAGAACTTTGCCTGTTAAATTACTGGAAGGAACTCCTGCTACACCCAGCACTGCTGCTTGCAGGGGCTGGTTAGGGCAAACAGAACCTGGCCTATAAATGGAAGCTGTTGCTCTGTGCTGCCATCCTGTTGTTCCCCCCAAAATGTGATGATCTAGTTGGAAGATCCATGCCTTGTCTGTTGAAACAGCCCGCAAAACCTGCCAATTCCCATAAAAATAAGAGCAGGGGCTGTGTGTAGCCACATGGTGAAGCAGAACTCCTACCGATCCCATAAACCCCTGCATCCTGTCCCAGCTGCTCTGTGTGATGTGACAGACTTCTTCTAGCTAAAGGTTGTACCTTCGTAGACCACAAAGAAGCCTTTGCCCAGGATGTTACTGCTGCTCCGGAACTCGATCCACAGCCTGCTGTCTGTGGAGATTACTGGTTCAGGGATCTTGTCGCCACAAAATCTACCTAGAAGGCAGGAAAGAGATGATCAAGATCTCCTGGCTGACGGGCAGCACAGCATAGCAGGCACCTGTGGCTCCAGGAAGCAAAGAGTCTGTGGTTAAAGTGGCTGTACCCTTTCACTCCCACCACTTGTGCTTTTGAATGAGTTTCTGTTCCCCCCCCACTTAAGTCATATTCTCTTCAATTATTAAATTAATAAAGGTTTTCTTCAGCTTGGAGCAGAATCCAGTAGTCAGAGATGCAGCCTCTATAGCCCTGGTAAATTCAAAAGGGCTCTTGTTTTGATCACATAATTGGGCAAATGAGCTGCAAGGATGGGGAACCATCCCCTGTCCTTCAAGAGATGCGACATTAGGGCATGTCTTTTCCACCTGCTAGACCCCAGAAACTTCTTCAGCATTTTGCACCCAAGAGCAAATTGTCCAAGTCAAACCAAGAGTGGAATGTGGCCATGCTGATGAGAAAATAACCATTATCTCATCCTCCGCTCTCACCTCTTCCCAGTTAAGCCTCTGCAGTCATTCAATCTCTTTCAAGAGAAAGAGACCAAGAGCTTTTTTACTCCATTGTTCACCAGCTCTGAGCTCTCTGGCATGCACCAGCAGTGGTAAATACTCGAATCCTGCCAGCAAGGATGAATCCTGAAACAGAATAGCTGCAGATCTGCAGCCCAAACAACCACAACAACCCTGATTTGGTGCTCCTCTACCTGTTCCAGCCAGAAGCTCCTCACAGAAACAGAGCAAGCACCAAGTATGCATTGAGAGCACTCAGTGCAAATGTGGTTTTTCACTTCAGCTGACACCAGCAGGGCTATATACTGAATTCAACGTGGCCTCGGCACCCTCTCCAACTGAATCCCCAGTGGGAATTTGACAGAGGCGCAGAGCGGTTCCTCGGGTTGAATTCAGTCAGGACAGCGGCGATAGGGATCCTGGCCTTGCAACATCAGGCAAAGGCTTCTTTCAACAACCTCCACTGGGTAAAAACCTGATTAATGCCTTACCTGCAAGACAGCACCTTAGTTCCCATTAGCAGGCTGCACTGGTGGTTCCCTACACTGAATGAGACAGTTCAAGGCTTGTTGGCTGGCAGGCAGAGAAGGCTGTTGCTTTCCCTACGTATGGAGGGCAGAGCGGTTGGCATGAATCCTGCGCATTAAAAGGCTAGGGGCCCCCTGCTTAGTCAGCTGCCCACAGTCAGCTACTGCCACTTTTGGCTCTGCCTGCCCCACCTTCACCACTTGACAGCCTTGGGAAGGCTATGACCTTCAAGGATGCAAGACCTATGCCTTTGTTACAGGCTAGTCAATGCAAATCAGAAGGTGAGTTGCAAACTTTGTTTCTCTTCAATGGCAGTCTCACCACCAACTTTTTTCTCTTGTGGAGTCACGCATCCAAATATTATCTTGGACCCCAGCTTTACTCAGCTACTTAATTCTGAGCCCCTGTGCCCCCAAGCTGCCTAGTGCTGTTGGGGCAGCGTGACAGCCCTGCAGCGTACCAATAGCATCTCCCATCTCCACTCCCAAAAGGGATGCTAACAAACCCCATCAGCGCTGCAAAGCTCCGTCCTCTAGGGTCACCGAGCAACTGCCTCCTGGATTTAGACTTGGAGTTTAACAAGGGTGTCAAGGAGAGGAAACGCGCATGAGGAACGAGAATGAGCAAACTCCTCAGAGTGTGATAAAGGGCCCATTCATAAAAAGTTATACACCATTTAAAGGCTGGGTTTTCACACACTTCCCTGGGAAAATATGCAGCGCACATGTATTTTTTTTCTCTCCGCAAGAAGCCCATGCTTTCACAATTCACACTAATCCCCCTCCCCACTCCCTGCTGAATTGCCGTCTGTCTGCCTCTTCCGAGCTAATTTCATGGGCTCAACCCCTTGCAGAAGCCGTGGCCACTCATGCAGTGTCTCCTTCCAGATGGAAACACTCGCGAGTCCACCTGCACTAGGGGGACAGGGAGGTGCTTGGCTTCTGAAATACCTTTAAATTACTCGTCAGAAAAAATAAATAACGAGGAGCTAAGTTGCAGCTGCTGGAGCAATGTTACCTGATGCATGTGCAGCAGAAAACAGCAATAAATGCTGCCAACCCCAAAACAGGCAGGAAGCAGTAAAACTGGCTGCCAGCTCTGCACTGAAAGGCAGGCCCACAGAAGCCTCTGGAGACCAGCACAGCTTCAGCCTCAGCACCTCACCTGGTACCAGGGCTGGCATGTCCAGTGGGGCCGAGGAGAGCACCCAGACCTCCCTAAACCCACTGACCCCACGCCAACTAGCCCAGTCCTGCGCTGCAGCATGGGGCACAGCACCTCTGACACAGCTAGTGATGCTACACAACCTGATTGCTTCTTTCCTTTCAGGCAGAAGGGGCTGTTGACAGTGCAGCATTTTACATGTTGGGACACCAAGGTTAGGGGATGGAGTCAGGATCAGAGCCAGTGGCAAAGCAGGTGGGACTCCTGACTGCCCACTCAGGGTGACAGAAAACTTGCAGTTATGATAGCAGGAGGCAGAGGAATGGGGAGGAGGCAGAGGAGCTGCACCTCCTTGAGATCTGTGGGAGCAGGAGCAGAGTAGAGGCCTTGCACACTCTGACATTCTAGGCATGGTCTAGCAAGTTCTCTGCTAGAAGTACAGAGGATCAAAGTACAGACTACCGTGTATTTGTAAACACAAATACTTGAGAAATAATGGCAGGAGCTTGGGCCAGGAGCTGTATGGCTGCTTCATTCTGTCTGCCTGACAGTTCCATGCCAGTCTTAGGAAAAAGCAATAATAAAACTCCAGAGACCACATTTTTAGTCCCAGCCGTGCCCTGGCTCACTTCCCTCTCTGCCTCACTCCTCAAGCTGGAAAAGGAAGGAATAAAGTCTTTGCTACCAAAAGGCTTGGAGCATGGATCATTTGGTGTGAACACAACACACTGACATCTCTGGATGGAGACATTAATGGATGGCCAGTGCACTAGCTGGACGTAGGCTCCTTCCCGGTAAAGGAAGGTTTGTTTCTGTTTGCTTCCCCCCACCCCTAAGCATCAGGAGGAACACACGAAATGCAATTAAAATAAAACAGCTACTCACCCAGTAATGGAGCCTTCCTCCAGTAGCCATCGCGCACCTCCACATAATCATACCAGCAAAGGCGACTTTTAAATAGGTCCATTGATGTGAAGTTTAACATAATCTGAAAGGAGAGAGTACACACTTCTCTTTGGGAAGGGAGCTACTTTAAAGAGAAGACCCTACAGATTATGTGCTTTGCCTCTGCTACAGTGCTGCCTAAGTGAGTATGCCAGAAAAGACAGCTAGACGGTTGGATTTTTTAATCAGCTTTCCTCAAAAAAGAAAGGCTTCTCAAGGTATTTTAATGAAACCATGAAAGTACATGACTGCAGACAGCACTTTACTACCCATTCTGTAATTCACAGTCATTGCTCCTCAGTTACTAAAATGCTACTTTAAAAAAGCCCAGATTTGTTTTTTTAAATTAAAAATTGAAACTTTGCTTTTGATTAAGGTGAACATCATAGAGAAACAAATTGCCCCAAAACACAGATATTTGGGGTCTATACCCTTATATAAAGGATGCTTGTAAGAAATAGCTAATTTTGCTGACAAGTTTCTACATTCTGACAATTGCACTCACACCATCACCATGATGCAGTTGTGTTCAGTGGCTTTAACAAGAAGAGCTTATCATTAAAATTTTATCCCTTTGGTCTTCTTCCTCTGTAACATGGGTTACAGGCCTTGCTCTGGGCCTATGGAAGTCACTGATGGGGTGTACTTGTGGCATTTTTGTCCTTGCAAGATTTGACTCGTATTAATTTACATCTATAGTCTGCCACAGAAACATCATTAGATTAAAACACATATTCTCCCTCAAAGCTCTGTCTGGATGCGCAGAGTGCAGTCTGTAATGATGTTGCTTACTTTGTTCACACTTGTTTTCTGACTTGGGACAGCAAAAGGAGATTCATCTGTTTCTATGCAGATGAATACTACAAGCCCAGTATCTGTTCTAAGCTAACGCCTCAGTGCTATGATGCTACTGCATACCAATTGCTGCATTTGATCAAACAGATAAATTGAAGCATTTAATCTGAACTTGATTTTTTTTTTTTTTTTTAACATGAGCAGTTCAGCATTTAGATGCTGGGTCCTACCCAATATAACTCTTCTGAAGAGGCTGAGAGACAAAGGGAAATTTTACAGTAAGATTTACACCACAAAACTCCCAGTGCCGTAGTTTCAAAACCTGGACGGTTCTTGGCACCTCTGCCCCTGGCGAAGCTCTCCCTGCAGCTAATGGCGGGAGCTCGGCACTCCATGGGACTGGGCTTGCAGGTCTCAGAGCAAGACAGCTGCTGCAAAATGAGCAAGCTCTTCTTTGTTTGAGTCTGAGCCTTAAGTGCATCTCGAGGGTGGTCCTCAGCGCAGCCACTCTGCCAAGGAGCTCCCAAGCCGGGCTGTGCATTCTTGCAGCCTGGTACAGCATGAAAGGCCTTGAAGGGCTGGTGTTAGTGGATTAAGGAAAGATTTCATTTCCCCAGGAAGATCAATAAAACAAAAGGAGCTGAGAAGAAAGTGGACAGGGTGGGCGATTGATGCGCAGCGGGGCTCGGCATTTCAAGGCAGGGAGCAGGAGTACCCTGACAGGGACATTATGCCTGCGTGACAAGGGCAGGCCACCGATGTCACTCACGGCTGCTCGGCTCCCTTCAGGACCCCAGCTTGCTGGCACATTTTATCTAACTCATCTGACTAGCACCTGGCTTTGAAAGGTGAGCTCGGCCAGAGCTAGTGGGTGGCAGGAAATGTCCGTACAGGGTTCAGCCTCGAATCGAGAGGAAGGATCGATCAGAGATCAACAAGCAGCCCAGAGCTGCGAGGGGGCTCTGCTCCAGCATTACCTTCTCTCTCCTCAGGACCATATATTCCTGATCCCATCTCTGGGAGGACAGCAATGGTGCTCACAAGCCCTTCCAGGCTCCACCCCTGCACTCCAGGCATGCAGAGATCTTTTGGCAGCCGCTAACACTGTCCTCACAGGCAAAACCACATGCAAGGGAAGCGCAGAGTACACCTTGTGCTGGTGTGGCACCTACCTTCTCCCCTGGGGTCACCGAAATCCTCCACACACAGTGGGAATAGGAGGGGTAGCCATTTGGAAAGCCAGGGGCTGAGAAATTTCCTGTTGAGTCCTGCAAGGTCTCTCCACAAGCTGCAGGGGGGGGCAAGGAAAAAATAAAACAGCAACAAGGAGTGACTCTCTGAAAGACATCAGGGTCTACCAAAATGTCTGCTCATGGCTGCTGTGTGCAGGTTGGTGGCTGGTACTCTAAGGATATTCATTCATGGTACTGGCCAAAGGTCATTGACCACCTGAGACCTCACCAAAGGGGTAACGTGAAATTTGTCATAATTCCCAGGGTAGATGATGATCAGTGCAAGCACATAGAGCAAACAGCTTTTAAAGAGGCACAATTCTTCCTTCATCTTCCTTCCACATGCCAGCACTTTCAGGTTTCAACCCTACACAGGAATATCTCATCCACTAATCAAATGCAAAATATTAGCCCTACCTCACAACCCCAAGACTGCTGCCAGCAAATCTGTTTTCATTACAAGCTGCTCAATGAAGTTTTCCTTAGTTACCATTGTTGAGTGTCTTTTTTTTGGGTTAAAACATCCTAACAAAAGCAGGGCAAGCCCCACTGCCCTCATGCTTCAGCTGTCCAGCACCTACCCTGCTGTCACACTGCGCCAAATAAAACATGAGCACTGCAGCTCTCTCTGCTCTCCACCTTCCCGTTTTTGTGGCCTGCTGCCGTTGATGAAATGTAGATCCCAGAGCGACTTTTGGGAAGCAAGTAATATGCACACGCATATGCTCCTTTAGGGAACCGCAGCTTCCAACATCTGGGAAAGCTGCGACTACTGTAGTTCCTGCTCTCTAAGCCAGAAGGACTGAGCTGGAACAAGGAGTGACCATCTACATCTGCAGAGCAGCTGACTGGCTAGGTGGGAGGATCACAAATACCAAATCTCCCATTTCCTTCAGAGTGCTCACTAGACACATGCAAATACCTATCACAAGGAGCAGGGACCTTGGCTTGCCTGCTTTCCTGTTGTTTTTCCAATTTCATAACCCGCTGAAGTTATAAAGCTGCTCTTGACCTGCAGCTTGGTTTCCTCAGTGATGGTAAGGCAGCTCCCAAAAATCCCTTGTTAAGCAGCAGTGCTTTGAAAGATCCGACGAGGCCAAACATCTGGCTCCCTTTCTCATGGAAATGCTAGGGGATGTTCCTCTGCCTGATGCTATCACACACTCACTAATTTTTCAGCCAAGATTACATTTAGATGGGCGGGTCGGAAGTTGGAGGTGAAAAGAGACTGGTCCCACTCAAAAAGTTTAATATCTTCAAAAAGCAGGAGAGGGAGTCACCTGGGCCAGAATTTCTCAACTTCCCTGAAGTAGTTTGATCCACAGCTTGACAGATTGGACTAGACGAACAATAGGTGGGGACACAAAAAGGGGTTTTGCCCAACCGAACAGCTCGTAGGGGTGCTCTGGAAGGTGGAGTCACTCCTAGGAACAAGTTGCACATATTTCAAGGCACAGGTCAGCATGGCATCTGGCAGTGATTCCTGTCAGAAAAGCCAAAGGTATTTTAAACTACTAGAAAAAAGCACCACTGAGCAAAACAGGCAGGTAAACGCACACACATCTGCCCCAGAGGAATGAAGAAAATAAATGAAAGGTCAAAACCTCTACATTGCTTCTTCCTTCTCAAGCAGTTTTGAGCCCTGAGAACTCCCCCTACCATTATGCCACTACAAAGGAGCATTGCACAGCAAGTTTTAGTTTCAATTCTGCAGAAATAGCTAATATCCTCCCACCTCTCCCAAAACGTTTGGCAGGCGATGCTGTCTGTATTCTTCAGGTGGGCAGAGAGAGGTGCTTGTAAAAAATGATGACTTGCATGAACTGGAGAAGAAATCTGGACTTCTGTTTGCAGAATAAATACACTTTCTTCCTTTCTACCTCTTGCAAAGAGACCTTGCCTTGTTATCTGTGCCAGAATCTGTTAGGATAATTCCAGCTCCCAGGATGCTCCTAGGACCCTCAACCAGGAAATGCATTCTGCCCCAGCAGGTAAACATCTCAAGGAAGCTGAGTCCCAGCCGTACTTATTTTCTGAGGACAGCAAGCCATTTTTCAGCTGATCCTCTGGCATCACCACTGGTCAATGCATGGTCTGGAGTGGCCACCACCTTAGGATGGCTCTAGGAATGCTAACATCTGACAAGGTGTCCCAATAAAGAGGGATTCCAACCCATAACTCACCAAGATAAATA
The DNA here is from genome assembly GCA_020745775.1 of Theristicus caerulescens. Taxonomy (NCBI): domain Eukaryota; kingdom Metazoa; phylum Chordata; class Aves; order Pelecaniformes; family Threskiornithidae; genus Theristicus; species Theristicus caerulescens. Next base: position 105,174,428 of record CM036560.1, read on the forward strand.
AATGTTCTTTTTCTCTGCTCAAAAATCTATTCAAACAAATACGAAATGATAGAGCGCACTAAATCACTGGGAACACATACTACATGACCATAGCGACACAGGACAAAGAGGATTACTGCTCTCAGCTGAACCACAGTGAAGGTTTCTGACAGCCCAGACTTAATTCTCCTAAGTGTAATTACACAGTTCCTGGCAAGACTGTGTAATTATGGAACAGGTACTAACATATCTACTACCAAACACTACTCTGCTAAAACATCATGAATGGAGACCTAGCTAGCTATCCAAACCTTGCAGAGGAAATTCTCCAGACACAGTGGGAGAGGCTGGCCTTTCAGCGCAGTGGAGAGCGATTGCTTGCACGTGCAGGGGGAAGCGCAATAATAATGAGCAATGCATATTTGTGAGTAGAGCACAATCTCTTGCAGAGCACACCAAAAAGCAATACAACTGTGCTCCACTTAGTAGCAAAGAAGCCAACAGGTCAAATAAGACTAGTCTTTGGTATTTCTGGGACCCAAGAAACTGAGCTGAGGTGGTTTTTGCCCATGGTGAAGAAGCTGTTGCACACGTACGCAGCTAGAAAGGAACAGAGGCGAAAAGCAAAGCAGAACAGGTGAATGCTTCAGAAGTCATTTGTAAATTAAGTAGTTGAGTGACAGGTACTTACTGCTCATCAGCTGGTTACTGGTACACTACATCTTTTTGAAAATGCACAGAGAACTGGATGGGATGATATAATGCAGGACCATTCTCAATTTATAGTTTAACCATTCCTGCACAGTTAGCACAGCCACACAGACCTGTTTCCTTTAGCACAGCACAAGACAGCAAGACGTGCTGTTTTAAAGTCTTTTGTAGTGACTGTCCTCATCAAATCCTCAACCATGCAGCCATATCAAATCTAGCATTTACTACTATGTAGCAGAATGTATCTTGCCTTCCAGAAATTCCTTCAGCAAATTTCATTGGGTTTCACCTGGCTTGGCACTAACTTTAACCCAGCAGGTATAAGCTTTGGGGAATTAAGAGCAATTTAAAACAGCAGGGTTTTAGAATGGAAAAGCTAAGCCAGCCCTAACTGTAGCAGCCACAAGAGCTCCAGTCTAATGAGTTGGAAAGCCCTGTTTCTTACAATAGATGCAGCAGTCATTCTGGCTCATACCAGTGCGTGCTTGTAACTCATCCTCCACCATGCTAGCTCTTTTTTGGGGGGATTTTCTCAGACATTCTCAGATTTCTAGAAGGGAAACCATCTGCCATTCAACTTCTGGATTATGTTGCTGCATTTTACATAAAATCCTCAGCTTGACTACTGAACAAAGCTGTCCTCAACCTAAAGTCTCATTCAGATCCTGCTTGAACATACAACTGAAGTCCTTTGGTTTTGAACTTCTATGCTTTGCATTTTGCAGAGGAAGAGAACATTTCAAGCTACAGATTCAAATGGCAGCTGAAGATGTTAATGTCATTAAATATACTGTACCCCTTCTCTTCAAATGCAACCTGTGTATAAATTTGGATGCAAAGAAAACAGAAAAACAAAACAATAGATATTTGAAGAAAATGTGTTTAGTAGGCTTAACGCCCTAATCGTTCTGCTGCCAAATATGTTCTGAACTGCAATAACCTCTGCTAAAGCTTTGTGGAAAAAAACCTAAAAAGTAGAAAAGTTCTACTTTGCAACTGGAAAACTTGAGGCTCAGAAGGGTCCTCATTTTAAAGAAAGTTGCTTTGTAGCTCTTAGTTTTACTTTAACCTCAGGCCAAAGCAGCTTTTCAGCTTGCCTCGAGAAATCTGAATCTGTAGTCGATGCTTCCAGCTATGGGAATGAAAAGCCTGCTTGGATTAAGTCTGACTGAATCAAAAAACATGGTGCAAAACATCCCTAATTTTTTTTTTTTTTTAGTATTCAAACAAACCAATCCCTAAACTAATCTATGAGATAATTTTCCAAGACCTACATCTTGTTCAACCAAAAGCAAATTAGAGAAAACTACGAGTGGTAAAAAGAAAAAAAAAGTTAATTAGAACTAGCACACCTAAGAAAGTTATACCACTCACTGTAAGCTAAGCTGTGATCCCCAAACATCACAGACCATGAAGCCCTCAGAATTTATTCTAGACCCTTATGAACTGATACTCTCTGACCTGTAGCTGGATACAGAGAAGAAGCAGATTTGCACACCAGCTATCGACCATTTTCCATGGCCTCATGAATGGTTCACAGAGCAGTGCTAGCCAGCCACTCACTTAACATGCGACTCTGTATACTGGTAAAACTTATCCCTCCTCCACACCTTCTCCCCTCTCTCTGTGATATGCTTATTCCAAGAGCATTAATCATTTATGATCATATTAGGTTTATGATCAAAGCCACTCTCAACTGGACCAATATGCTGGCCAGACCAACCCATTTAGACAAACTCCTGCGCCATGCTTGCAAAAGTCCTTTTTTTTCTTCCCTGAATTATTACAAATGTTACAGAGTCATTCTGCAAAATTAGGGCAACTCTCTCATTCTCCAATATCTTCTCATGGATGTTTCATTACCTGCAGAAACTCAACAGAGCTTGTTAAATTTTCTACCTCCGAGCATCACACCTCCCATGCTATCTCCCTTCTCAGTCGCTACAGTCCATGCCACAGGCACCAGACTGGGTGCCGTCTTTGCTGAAGCCTCTCTTTACATCCTCACATTCAACCTGTCCTTAAGTCCAGCAGATTGCTTCTCTGAAATCTGGTTTTCTCTATTAACTTATTCAGCTAAAACTGTTGCATAAACTTTCACTAACATTTCCACTTTAAAAGGATCCTTTTGTTTTGATGGGTAAATTTAGTCTCCCACTCATATATGTGACCCCAATGCTCTTTTTGCCAACCTTTTCAGACCCCACATAAAGCAGGACACAGGCTATTGGTCTTCAGTATGTCACACATACATAGATGGGTTCTCTATCAAAGCTGTTCCCAGTCTATCAACCCTTTTGCAGCAGAAAGAGGGATGCAGCCCTCCCCTAAACATCCCAAAGCACCAGCTTCCAGCACCCAGTTGTTTCACAAATCAGCATCTTTGAGCTTTCTTCCATGTTATCTCCAAAGCCTCAGTGCAACACACCATAATCACAGAGATACACTGAAGGTTTCCTTAAGGCTCATCTCTGGGACAACAATTATATAAATAACTCAACAGAAGTCTGATGGTTGGTGTGTAGAGACACCAGTCTGCCAGATATCCCTCTGCCACTTTGCTAACTCCTAGTCCCCACTCTGTCCATGGTCTTGTATGTCGATTTCATTTTCTATGAACAGAGCCTACACTGGACCAACCTGAAGCCTTAAACCAAACAGGAATACTGGCAAAGTACTAATAGGAGACACGTGTTAGGCAAGTTCGATTCTCTCACAGCTCCAGTCTGAAGCATTTCATCGTCTACATTTCCCGAGTCTCTTTCATCAAAGGCATCATTAAGGTGCTCTTGAACTCCAAAGCCTTCCAGATAAACCATGTGTCTACAATAAAGCTGAAGCCATCTCCACAAGCCATATTTACCTGGGCATTTGTACAACTTCCTTGCCTGAGTGATGTCTCCCTGACTCAGGCGAATACGCTGACCAATAGTTGGCCGGACCCCGTTATCATCACGACGGGGAAGGATGGTGTCGAGGAAAACCCCTCTAAAGGGAAGAACAGAGAGACAAAGAGCAGTGAAGTAGGGAGAGTGACACGATGCACAGAAAGTCATCCTGGCAGGCCTCCCACAACCATCCCCTTGACCATATATCCCACGCTAACAAGCAAGAGTAATGCAGATTGTGATAACTGCTTGTCTTGAGGTGGCCTTCTCTCTACAGCAGATAGCTTCCAAATGTACAGGCAAGTCTGCCAAGCCAGTAAATTCCTCTTTTGATATATCAAGATTGCTGCTGCCTCTGTTTGAGTATAGACACATTTCTTGCCATAAATCAGAAAAGGCAATGAAATATTCTTGCAGAAGGTTCATGGCACATCTGGCTCAGCAGGAGCACAGATTGGACACTTAAGCCAAAGGAGCAGAGGGAAGGGGAGTTTGTTCAGTAGCAGATGGGGCTGGGCTGGCAGTGACCGCCATTGCCACAGACAAGAGAAAAAGATCAAGTGCTCTACCTTTGTTCTGCGCAAGTTTCCAAGCTAATAACTCCACTCGTCTCTGCCTCTTTTTCCTCGTTATTATTTCTTCCATGTGGTATGTCATACTCAGGAGCTCTCTACTGCACTTCTGAACTCAGTCCAGTAAAGGATTTAAGCTCGGGCCTTGATTCCATCAAAACACAAAGCCCGTGCATCCAAGCAAGAGCTTGCACGCAAGAGAGACCCCAAGGCAGCATTAGGACTGCAGGACTGAAGTGGGAGGGAGGAATCAGAAACCTGAACTCCAGGTTGGTAAAGTCCAAGCTCTCACAGCCAGGCTGTCCAGTGCACAGGAACCATTTCACTGCACACCTGAATGCCTAACATGCTTGGAGGTGCCAAGGCTAACAGTGAGCTTGAAACTTCAGCATCAGCTCAGTGAGGCACACTTCTCTTTCTGAAGGACAGGATACAACTGTCCGTAGAGTCCGATGGGAAATCAGGGCAAAAGCAATAATTTTAGTGCTGCCTAGTCCTGATACAAGAGTCTTCAAGTATGAGTTAAGCTCTAAGTACACAAGTAATTCTGTTCATTGGGCTGCTCAGCTGTGTAAGAGCCTTGGAAAGGAGTTTGAGAGGGTTTTTTTTGTATTGGTTTAATTTTAAATAAATACTGCAAGCAGAGTATTTGGATCACAGCTGTCCAGAGCTGCAGCCAATGTTCTTGAACAGAAAACATCATTCTATTAAACACATTTTGTGCAGGAAAATTCTTTTGTAAATATTCAAACTGAAGGAAGAAATAGAGGGGAAGGAATTTATTCTTTTTTAAAAACTAGAATAAATTCTTGCATGGGGGATGTTGGGGGTTTTTTTCAGTGGTAGGAAAATTCCTGATCAGCACTAAAATCAGTGCTTACAAGCTCTGAGGTGAGCCCATCAAATTTTGATTGACAAATTCAGGCTGGCTTTCTACATGCCAGCTGCATGCCTTGGGCTGAAAGTTTGTGTATCAAAAATAAATCCTCCAATTCCAGAAACACCATGAACAGAGAAACAGGTTGGTTTGCTCACAGTAAGTTTTCAAGCCTCGTCAGGAGTTCACAGAAGAGCTCAGCATTTGGCAGGGACATACTTCTGTGGCCAGTGAAATGCTTTCTGCAGATCTCCAGGCTCAACCAGGGAAGAACAACAAAGTTTAATAGAGAAACCGTCCCTTGCGCACTCAAACTTTTGATTCTTTTTCCCATTCCAGCACTCACAACCGCGTACTCACAGCCCCCAGCCTCCTGCACATAGCATACACCTAGGTATTGCTTACACAACGCAAACAACCCACAGCTTCAAATTACCTTGTGATCCCTTATTACCTGCCAAACACATTTTCTTCCAGAAGGATGTACCCTAGGTTGGGCCAGTAAGATTTCTGGTTTTGCTTCTTCCACCAACTGAATTTTGTGCTTCCTTCACATGCATGGCTGAACATGGCCCCAAATTAGGAGGCCGTAAGTATAGTTCCTCTCATTTTACAGTCAAAGGAACTGAGAACAATGGAGAGTCTTTCTGGCCTAAACTACACAGGTCCCAGCAGCCCCATGCTGTCCACCCAAACTCCATCCGCTTAACAACACTTTCTGATGTTAAGTTGCACTTGTGGTGAGCATCTCTAAGAGCACCGATACTTTGGCTCACAAATTAACAAACACCAAGCAGATATCATTAAACAGAGCAGCTCAGGCACTCTAACACCAGAACCATTCTTGAATAAGATACCGAAACTCTCCTCCCAGAGGTAGGATGAGAACCCAGGAGTTCTAGATACCCCATTCTCCTGCTGTCCAGGCACAGGCAGAGCATGCATTAGCTGCACAATGCAGTGGTAATTCAAGCACAACAACCCACCATTGCTACTAGCTAAGAATGACAGAGTTTAAGCAGAGATGCTCTTAAGAGTCATTAGCACCCACACAGTACCCTGAATGTGTAAAGTGTTACGTAAACATTATGAAATTATCAACTGATCTTGAGAAATGCTGAATATTCACCACCCCATCTGAGGGCAATAGATACAGGTGCTTTAAACACCACTCAAGGAAGCAGATATTCAAGGCAGGTTAAGCACTCAGCTGCAGGTAGCTACATTTTGTCCCAACTCTGTATTTATATCTCCATCTGCAGAGGAGAGACAACATAACCCTACTTCACACAGTAAAACCTGTGGAGGATGCACTGTGTATACGTCTTGTGCAGGATTAGGATGGTGTGTTGCCAATACATCAAGAAGATGCCCCTTGACATGCAAGCAGTGCTACGTGCATCCTGACTCAAATGGGAGCTTTGCAGAGGTCACGTTTTGTAACTCCAGGCTGTGCTGCCATGTCTACTAGCAAGAGGCTTACTGAATTAAGGTAACCCACTATTTGCTTAGGGCTCTGTGGAGGTTTAAACTTTCTTACTGATAAGCTGCCATTTATGGGTCTTGACAGCAGTAAAAGAAATTGTTTAATGAGACAGCAACATTCAGTTTAATTTGCTGCCATGTCTGTAAGGAATCCACCAGGAAATAAAAGCCTGCAGCCATACTGTGCAAAACAGGAGACTTTCTGACATAGATAAGAAGAGAAGTTCCATGGTAAAAACTTGTTACTGCTGTCATTACAGCCTCTTGTGCCATACACCTATTCCTATCAGCCACCGACACAAATGAGAAACATGTTTCGCTGTGAACTGAAAATGAGCAGTGACTCCTGCAGCAATTTTCAAAAGCAGCACTGGAAACAATTTCCACTGCTAGGACTCATTGCGTCTCAGAAAAACTGTCCCTTTCTGTTCTAGGTATAAAGTTTAGAATAAAAACGGCCTAGGATCTGCAGCAGCATTTGACCATGGCAAACACCATATGATTTGCTATCATCAATATTCTCAGGAGTCATAAACAACAAGGTTGTGCTAAGTGCCACATAAGAGTTGCTTCAAGACAACAAGTCACAGACACAGCTCTGTGTCCTTCACCTCCTCCTCACTTAAATGCCCCATCTCCACTGGTGGGGTGCTCAGACCATCTTTTTCCTATGTGGACTTTCTGGTGTGTGCTAATGCATTAACACACCCATGACAGCTGTTCCCTTAGCAGTGTCACGCAGGGGCTATCTCCCATTCCTAGCCACTGATCTTAATGCAACTTGCTGGAACTGAATATCTTCATGGGCTCTACGCTTTTATCAGTTTTGGTTGCAATCGCCCAGCAGCCACAAACCTCAGTAAGGTGGGAAGGAGACATGCATATACTCACAAATCTCTACTGATTGGTCAAAGTAAGCATCGTTCCCTTAGGGGAGCAGGTGTCAAGACAGGTCTTGGTAAAGTAAAAGCCTGTTCCCAGCACTGCCTATTTACGGTGAGAGCACAATCAGCCCACAGAGGCACTCAGTGCTCAGTTCAATTACTGCACAAAGACTGCTACTGGGGTGAGGGTGGGTCACAGAGACAAAGGGCTTAAAGAAAACAGACTTAAAAATCCTATTAAGCACCAATTTAAATTTAGAAGGACTCTTGCCATTTTTATCCCTTTTTGGCCCAGCAGTGTTCTGAAGGACCCTGGTTTTCAAGAGACACAGACTCAAAGGCATCCACAATATAAATGGCGGTAATAACTTAATCCTGCTTTTGTGCAAGACAATTCTAACCATTTAGAGTCTAGCAAATGCTGGAAGGGTCCAGCAGATGCCTCAAGGCAAGAAAAATTGTTTGCTTTGGGTATCTGATCCAAAGAAATCTCTGAAGGCTGCAAAGCACCCTTGCCCAGCCACCATCTCCCCCTGCCAGAACAAGCAACATTTCAGCAAGTTTGATAATTTTCCCCTGATTGATGTGAAGTTTCAGAAACAAAGGCACAAAACAACAGGCTTGGCAATTCCATACAACTGGGGAGTAAGAAAATTTAAAAAGCCCCAAAGACACATTTAATTTTTGCAACAAAAAGTTCTCCAGAGTGTGAATAATTGTGCTCTGCCTCCCATCCCCTTTACTCATGGTATGTAGTGAAGGAAAGCTCTTGGGAAGGAGCAGTAGTGGGATTTATGGAAAAAACTTCAAATAGTGCAGCAAAATGGAGCTGGTCATCCAGTAGCTCTCATTCCAAATCCAGGACATAACTAACTATGGTCATTTCACCTCTCTACCCAGTAGAGCTGTCTGATCACAAAATGGGCTCCATCTGGAGGGACGAGATGGGAGTCAAGGGCAAACAGCCTACACAGGAATTGGCCAGTTAGTTGGGAACAAGACTGAAGAATTCTCCATGAAGAACCCAGTCACATAGAATCACAGAGCTGCAGAGGCCATGATCTAAAGCACATGCATAAATGGATAAAGAAATAGCAAAGCAATTAAAGATCATGATCTAGAGTTTAAATTCTCCCTTGGCAAAGTTGCTAGGGATTCGGAAGGCAATATTGTGACTCCAAAGCATGAGCTGGACAACCAAGAGATTCAAAGGTGTTTTTAGCATTACCCCCTTGAAGGTGGGCAGATACATACACGCATACATACAGAATGTCTGGGAAGGTTGCAAAACATGCTAACATGGCTTTGGAAGGTCTCTGAGATTATCAGCACTGGGTGAATATAGTGGGGAGGGGAAAACAGGAGTCCACCATACTTCTCTTCACCCACCTTGCTTTTTCAAATATTTTCCAAGCTTTACAATGCAGCAGAGCTCACTGCAACTGCCACATACCTCTGCAAGAGCTCACAGGTCTCCTAGACTCCATGTATCCCACAGAGCTAATCACAACTACTGAAAATAGTCCTAAGGACATGTAACCTTGGATTATCACCTGGAGAATGTGTTCCTAGCATAGTGCATGATGCTGTCGAAGTCATAGGTCTCTCCCAGCGAGTTCACTTCCCCAGCTTCCATCTTTAAAAAGTTGTACTCCTGACCTGTGATGCCAAACACAAAGGCAAAAAACTGAATCACTTAAAAAAGAAGCCTTCCACCTCTGGGTGCCTAGAATGAAAGGGATATACTCCTACATTCCAACAATTCTAGCTGGACATCCAAAATCTCTATTCACCCAACTATTTTGACCCTTATCCTAGGCAAGGACTAGCAATTTTTTGTTCTTCTCCATCCCAGTTCACAGACCACTAGGGTTTTCCACAAGTTCAGCAAGAAAGGTTTCCACCCACCCAAAAGCCAGGTGGAATAACCTGCAGTGCTATTTTACCTTGCTGTATGTTCTCTCTGATGATTGTGACATGCTGGTCCCTGTCAGGCCGTGTGTGCTCATGCCAGAAACCCACCACATGGCCCAGCTCATGAGCCACAATACCAAACTTGTCACAGTTCTTCCCAATGGATATAGCCTGAGGGCCTCCTCCTCGGCGACCCACATATGAGCAGCATCTGGAAAAGACAACCCACAAACCCATGCAGCACATCAATGAATTGGGGAAGTCTGAGACATAGCGACAGGAGATGGCATCTGGCAGGGTCCAGGGCAGGCCAGCAGTTGCACACACTATATGTACTTACATTTATGCGTCTGTGTGTGTATAAAGAAAACACATAAGTGCATATTGATAAAAATGCATACATACACTTAAGTGTTATCCCAGGAAAAAGAATCCAGAAAGGCTTAGCACCACCTTCTGAGCAAATACTACATTATCCTGGCAAACCTTACAGGGAGTAAGGATGGATCTCTGTGACATATTCCCCAATGTAGCCATTGGTTTATTCTGACCAGAGCTAGACTTACAAAGCCATCTATCAATGAAAGAGATGTTTGCAACGCAGCTGCAGGGAATGTGTGTATCACTTACCCGCACGTTCTGTATGTGAACACAATGAAACTCTCTTCATCAGTTCTCTCCACAAACGTCACACAAGTGTGCTTCTCCCAGTGCCTCATCGCTTGCTTAAAGATAGCTCTTTGGGTTCCTGAAAAAGAAATGCAAGAAGAGCAAACAGTGAAGGCCTGGCTTTCAGGAAAATTTCTAGTGGAATTCATCTGGATAGGGGAAGAGTCAATCAGTCAATCTTATACCTGTAGACACCTCTAGGAATCTGGGACCCACTTCCTACTATACCGCTAACTTACTGTATCATACTTTTCTCTCCTTCTGTTTGATGAACTAATTGCTCTAATCAAACAGGTAGCAAACTTGGTTAAGCACATCAATAATTCTGCATATGAGAAATGTCACCTCACTAGGTAGAGGTCATCCCAGCAGAGTTGCTGGGTGTTCTGATCTGTGCACCAGCCTCTCAGTGGTGTGCCAGATTTGCTCTCATGCTGCAACATAACATGACCACACACAGCTTTCAAATCCCAGGAATCTCATGAGTGCTACAGATGCTCCTCAAAACTAAGGCAAAACTGTTACCAGGTATTTAAAATTAGAAGCAAGAACTGTATAGGAGCTAGAGGCAGTCTCAGGGCGGTGTAAGAAGGTATAGAGATACACTGCTGCTCTGTGCTTGAACTGAGGGACAGCTCAGGACTTGCACAGAAAGACACCTGAGAAGTAGGCTATTATGCCTGTTGCACACTAGCAAGAAGACAGCCACAGGACCTTCCCTCCCCAGGGAGCAGGATACCTCCAGGGGTCACTCAGCAGCATCCAGAACAGTCACACAGACAGCTGGGAAGTGATGCCCCAGAGCAGTACCTGGCCAGGAGGCCTCCCTACACTGCCTTTCCAACATAGCCTCTGCACACAGAGCTGCAGAACAAGCTGCCACTCTCAAGAGGGACTAAAGAGGGGGAAAGGCCCAAAGTACATCAGAAAGGCACAAGGAATACAGACAGGAGCGCCAGGGTGGGATTAACCTGAGCCAAAACACCAAGCTGAACGCAAGAGAGAACTGTGCTATGGTGAGAACTGCTTCTTACACAGTCACCCAAATGGAAGGATGGCATTACCTACTCTGGACTGGGTAGGGCAGTGGGACACACACAACACAGAGAAGACTTTCTCATCAGACCCTGAGGGATGGGGATGGCTGTGCTCTGACAAATGTAGGGGGACAGTTGTGGCTAGCAGGGTACTCAATATCCTGCCAGGTTGCATGAACCCCTCCTTTTGTAGGAGGTGAACAGACCCTTCCGCTGGGGCTTCACAAACACCTGGCAGCAGTGTGGGTGCCAGTATGAGACAGGGTCTGGGTGAACATGTTAAAGAGGTCTCGAGGATCACCCCAAACTGGCAGGAGGGGCAGGACTGGGTAGGCAAATGCACACTGTATAGGAGTGGTTCCCAAACTGCCCTTTGCTGCTGGGACAAAGTACATCACAGGAGCTCAAGGGATAAGTTCTGCTGGATCCAAGTGGGAGATGGTGGAGGCAGCCTGGGGGAGACAGGAAGGAGCTGGCTCCAGTGAGGTACAGAGCATTTGTCATCCGTGAGTCAAGGAAACCAATCCCACGGGGAACCACTGAGCTACAGAGAAGTGGCATGAGAGCAAGTTGTCCATCTGCTTCGCATGAGAGACTTGCAGGAGATTTGCTGCACCCCAAGAACATCTTAGTTTGAACAGTGCCCCAGATATGCTATAAAGATCCTCTGGAGAGCTCCTCATCCACTATGGGACCCAGCTCACTGTTCCTCTCCCTCACACAGCTAGAGGAGACCCTGAAGTTTGGTGCCCGGATAACAGCAGGTCAGAAAGCAGAGTGCAGAGGGAAAGTTCTCTGAGCGAGGATTCAGAAAGCAACCCACTGTACTTCTGCTCCTGCTCTTCCAGCAGCAGAGAGGATCCCTTTCTGGAGACACAGGGTACGAGTGCAGCTCACAAGTGCTGGCCCCTGAGGCAATCAAGAAAAGTGACCAAGTCACCCAATTATTTCTTGGACTCCAAGAGAAGAACCATCTCACTGCACACTTCAGTCTCAGGCTTCCACAGTGCACAATTCCTTGTGCAACCACATGCCCACCCTGCCTCAGGAGAGAGGCTCCCAAGGACCTGAATCATTTGTGGGAAAACTCTGCTCCCGAGATCTCCCACGCATTTTGAGACACTCACCCCTGAGCAAACAGGGAGCAACGTTTTCACTACTGACCAGTGAAATTTCCTCCGATCACATAGGGGATGACCCCCCCTGGCCAGATCCTCTCAGCCCTGGATGTGGTTGCCCTGCGCACTCTGGGAGAGGAATGTGTATCCATCCCAGACTCATCTTTATATTCCTTCCTCTTCGGTCTCCTCGCAAGCGTTGTGTTCTGCTTGCCGTCTGCAAGACAGAGTGGCAACACTGTTTAAATCCTCTTTAGTTCCACGTGCAGCCCTCAGGTAATACCCTGGAGCTTCAGAAAAAGAAAAACAGAAAAAGCAAGATGTTAATCCAAACCAGAAGCCATAGCCAGATTTGCCAGTGATTTGTTTGGGACTTAGAGACAGTTAATCTGTAGCAACCTGGCCCTTCTTGCCTTGGAGCCTCCCTATGCACTATGCCAAACCTATTCTCCCAGAAAAATATAAAGGGAACCCCCCCGTCTCTAGCTACCCGCTCTCTCCAACAGCAACTTCATAGATGGGGACACAGTACTCAAACAAGGGGAATGCGAGGAGGGAGGTCAAGCAAGCCCAGACATCACTGTATATTCTCAACCTGCCCTACTCATCCAGATCTGCAGAGAAAGGTGTGTTCTGGCAGGGCGGCTAGCTTCACAACAGCAACAACTAATCATTCGAGTTGGCCTTAGAAGAAGAGGATAGGCCCCTTAGACTGAAACCTACACTCAAGGCTAAAAAGTATTACATAGAAGTGTTTGTTTTCACATGCTAGGTCTTGGGTGGTTTGGAAACATATACAGATTGGACAGTCTCTGCTGGAGGAGGGATGCCCAGGGTGGAAAAGCTGAGGCATTCTATACTTAGCACAAATCTCCATCCGTGTTGTATCGCTTAATTTTAATGAAAAGGAGCAAAAATACAAGAGGGAAAACAGAACACGTGTCTCATTTCTTGCTAAAAAGGCAGAGGAGCCCTGGCTGTGTGGTACTCGGTGCTGGCCATAAAACCTGCCTGAGGATTCATGCAGGCTTCTAGGCAGGACCTATACCTTGCGCTGCATCTGTGCTGCAGCAGCTCTGCTCAGATACTGGTTACACCTACACAGGTTGCACTTTTAATGTGGTGGGGGTCTGATCCAGCAGAAAATATCCTCCATGCAGAGCTTCCTACCTGTTCACTCCTTGTTTGCTGTGCAGCCTTTCTAATGCTTAGTCTACCTGGACATAACCTCTCTTACTGACCAGTACTATTGCTAAGCCTGGGAAAACTGAGATCCTTTCTAAACCCCCCCCTCCCTCCATGATGAACAACACTCAGAAGCTTCCATACACCAGCCATGGGTGGGAGATTCCTTACACTGCCCACAGCCCAGGCAGCACTCTGCATTTGCAAGTGTCATGAAACAGCCCCTGCTGCTCTCTGAAACTCACTCAGGGGTCTCCCAGCCTCATCTGGCCAGCAGAGACAGCTCAGCTTTAGGCCAACGGCAACACCAGCCCATCTCTAAGTGGAAACAGCAGACAGAAGCACCAAGACAGCTTTGTAAGCAGAAGCACCTTCCTCAAGTGCTCTTGCCCACTGCTCCGCTGCCTCAGGCCTGCCAGCAGCTCAGGAGACATGAGGGAATTTCCAGAGAGGGAATATAGCACTAGGCTATGAACGTAGCAGCCATGACTGTGAACATCCCCCCACGGACTGACCTGCTGCATGGTCTTTCTGTCTCAGTGCCTCTATTTGTAAGGGGGAAACAGTAGTCCCTCCTGCACGCAGTGGGTTGCAATCATCTTGTATAGAGCAGGGCAACCCTGTGGAAATGCCCAAACATCAGAGGTCCAGACTGATCCTGTAAGCAATACCTGACTTACATGAGTGGGAGAAGCCAACTGCAAAGCTTGGCCTGGGTGATAGCCCTGCTTCAGGGGAACAGAAGCTTAAACTGGTTTAGCTGAAACATCCCTACAGCAAGGAGCAGCCAGCTAGCATTACACTCTCTGCCTTGGAGTAAAATGGTTTTGCTGTCCCAGTGACAGTCATGGCTGCCTGTATGTACTGGGTCTGGCTGGGATGGAGTTAACTTTCCTCATAGCAGCCCATAAGGTACAATGCTTTGGATTTGTGGCTAAAACACTGTTGATAACACACACCAATGTTCAGGCTATTGCTGAACAGTGCTTGCACAGTGTCAAGGCTTTGTTTTTCTCACTCTGCTGAGCCCTCTGCACTCCCCAAGCAAGTAGACATGGGATAGGCAAGAAGGTGGGAGAAGATGCAGCTGGGACAGCTGACCCAAATCGGCCAAATGGATATCCCATACCATATGTCATCATGCTCAGCAATTAAAAACTGTGGGGTTTTGTCTTCCAAGGTAGCCATTGCTCAGAAACTGGCTGGCCATCAGTCTGCTTGTGGATGGGGGTGAGCAAGTGCCTTTATATCACTTTTTTTTCCCCCTCTTTCCTTCATTTATTAAACTGTCTTTATCTCAACCAATGAGTTTTCTCACTTTTGCTCTTCCTGCTGTCTCACCTATCCTGCTGGAGGAGGGGGACAGTGACAGCTGTGTGGGTGCTTGGCTGCTGGCCACGGTCAACCCACCACACTATACAGGGCAAACTCGCCCTTGCAGAGAGTCCACCAACAGCAACAAATGCAGATGCCTGGGCAAGGCTGGTCTCCTAGGCATGGAGGCACACACATGTACACAGGACAAAATGTGGTTTTACAGGGGACAAAAGAGTAAATAAAAGATACCCAAAGGTCTGGGTGGGGTACCACATTACCCTTTTTAACTGCTTTGTTACTACGATCGGTTGAAGTGGCGTTCTCACTTGACACAAGAGACTGTTCTCCCAGGCCTCCTGCAAAGGAAAAAGAGCAGAGAGACATCTCCTGGTGAGTAGGCTGGCAGAGCTCTGACATGGGAAGGACAGCAGCTATCAGTGATGCCACTTGGGGGTCTGCAGCCACAGAAACTGGCTGCTTTCCCTGTACAAGGAACAAGGACTAAGAGCCTGATAAAGCTGGGCTTTTTTCCTGGAATTGTTTCTAGCTTACAGTGACACCTTGCAACTCATTACCATCCTGTACCTTGGTTTCTCCATATACTGAATAGGCAGAAAGTCTCTTCTAGGGAAGGCTAGTTCCACAGAGATTTACTGAGAACAGGAGCTATACTATTGCTACCATCCTCCTTGTAAGTACCACTATTAAATCTCAAATTAAAAAAGGTACACTGTCAAGGCAAAGAATCACCTACATTCAGACCAGTAAGCTCTATCAACTCTTATACATCTGGCCTGAATTCAGTTTCACCTGAAAATAAAAGTCCTTCTCTGTGCCTAGCTCTCTCCTCCAGACAGCCCTGCTGCTTCCTCTCCCCACCAGCATGCTATAACAGAGCACTGCGGGCAGCAGCGTGCAGGGGCTGCAGAAACAACTCCACCAGGTCAGGCTGTCCGGCACACCAAGAGGGCTGAGGGGGCTTAGTGCATCCAGAATCCTCTACCATAAGATGAAGACTCAGGGAGAGATCCTAGCTCCCCAGAAAAGTCACATTGCTAGGGAATGGTGACAGAGAGCCCTGTCTATAGCCCCTACTGGTCTTTTGACCATTAAGTTACCATGATGTTTAGCAATAGCCCAGTACTTGATTTTAGTTTTTCTGATGTATGACATAGAAATAGGATATATTACTATATAATATACTATATTATATACTATATATATTACTATATATAAAACTATATATCCTATATAGGATATATATAATACTGGATCCATTCTGCCACAGAAAAAGATTTAAAATGTTACCCAGTCCCAGAAACTGATGTAAAATAAACAATAACTTGTTCACACTTCTGTTTCAGAGGACTTCAGAATACTTCCGCTCACTCTAAAGGAAAATACCAACTGTGCAAACTCACCTGTGCTGCAGGAAGCAAATTGAGATCTCTCTCCCTTACACAATGTTACCACTGAAATCTGATTTCTATAAGCACCATTATGTCCACCCTGGTACCTACAATCCTAAGGTCTACAGACAACCCTCCCATTAGCAGCACAAAGAGAGAATCACAACCGGGTCACACAGGAGAAGAACTGAGTTCCACTTCATATTCACTTGGCTACTGGGCTAGCAAGGTACCAGACACAGTGAAGTTCTGAATGCTCAGGGGCAGCTCACAGATAACTGCTTTAATCAAAGCAGTTATTAGAGCACTGGAAAGACCCTGAATCACAGATCTTTTGTCTTGATTTTGTAACTATATTTTTCTGTTCACAAAATATTTTCTAATCTTTCTTCCCACCACCATCAGCTTCAACTTCCCCTGAAATGCCTGTTTCTAAACTAACTCCCCCAATACTAGCCAGCAAAGAAAAACAAACAAACAAAAAAAACCAACACCCCCCCCCCACAAAAAAAACCCCCACCAAAACCCAAAACTCTGAGAGGCTAAATATTTCAAAATGGGTAAAGAAGCAGAGGTATTTTCACAATATTGGTTTTCTGTGGTATTTTTCAGTTTCTTAAAAACACCTAAATGAATAAAAAGTTCACAGCGCTTAATGATTTTGCAGCCTACCATAAAATCTACCCAGGGATCTGTTGATTGTCCCACCAAGGGGGGCAGGGGGGAAAGGATGGAATCTCCAACGTGAGGTGCATCAAACTGTGTACCTCAAAGCCTCTCAAGGATTGTTTAGATGTCTCTTGCCCTTTCGCAAAAAAATACATACAAATTTCTAAAAATCAGCATCTGGACATTTCAATAGGTGCAAATCTTCACAGTTTAAACCAGAATTCTACAAGGAAGGGACTTGGGACGTTTCACACTGTTTCAGCATACCTGCTCCAGCCTCTCGCTACATTGGTACCCTGAGCTATGCCAAATGCAATCTTCCACAAAGCATTTAAAGTTCCTGGGATAGCTTTCAAATTTCAGCCACCTCTTAAATGCAGGTTGACCAACAATCATAGTGTCTTGAGACTTGAATTCTATGTAGTACCAGCAGCTGCTGAGTTTGGGGAGGGAGGGAGCACTAGGAGATCATCGAGCAGCAAGATGACCTTCAGGACAGGGACAATACAAGAAAAATGCAGTGAAAGGGACAGAAAAGTTGTTGGAAAATGAGGGAGAGGGGAAGAGAGAAGAACAAAGGTTTTCTTTCTACAGCTGTCTGTCTTCCAGGTCTCCTGGGCTTTCCACTTTGCAAGGTCCAACTTGGGAACACCACAGAAGCCAGAGAGCAACTATACAGAGTATAGAAACCTGGACAGCAAGCCACTGAACAGTCACAGATTCAACATGGAAAACCAACCCAGCATCTTTTTGGCAGGAAAGCTCTCCAAGGTGACTGTAGTAGGAGGGAAAACTCAAAAACAGCGCCTAGGGTGAGAAAGCACAACACGTGAGACAGCAAGATGTATAACAGATAAATAAAATGTGCTTTGGGGCTACATTCACAGCCTTAAAAAGGTGGTGCTGATACCAGCACTGTTGTCCCCTTTCCTCTTTCTCCATCTTGCTATGGTGGTTCCCCTGTGAGCAGAAGGGAGGCTGAATGAGCTGATCTCTGCAGAGGTATTAGCAAGAGCAAGTTTCTACAATCTTGGTGGTAAGGTAAAGCAGGAATAGCATGATCAACCACCATATGCAGAAAGGGAGATACTGTTAGTCATACAGCACTGCTGGATGCCATGTGGACACTTCAAGAGAGATGTCCCACTTTCAAGAGAGCTGGACATCTTCCAGCCCTTGAACCAGTCTTGCTTTGCCAGCTGGAAAACTCTTCTTTTTGCTCTGGAGCTGGCTTCTTGCAAACCCTTCTCCAGCCCCTCCAAAGGGGCAAGGACAGGGGAAAAGGTGCATCCCTGACACCTTGGGAGGAGGGCTGAGAGGATGGTATCAAATTCTAGCTCTCCAACTTTATACTACTATAACTAATTAGAATATCAGGAAAGGGATGATGAAAGACAGCAATAAAATGAGCCAGAGGAAAGTAAAATACTCAGACTCT
This sequence comes from Theristicus caerulescens, assembly GCA_020745775.1. NCBI lineage: Eukaryota > Metazoa > Chordata > Aves > Pelecaniformes > Threskiornithidae > Theristicus > Theristicus caerulescens. Next base: position 105,192,580 of record CM036560.1, read on the forward strand.
CAGCTGACTATAGGTTAAAGCTTCCTGGTCCAAGACAGGCACTAAATCACGGGATTGTCTCCCAAAGGAAGTGCCATAATTTAACAGAGCTTGACTGGACAAAAGCCACTAGATGTGTGAACAGGAACAAGCCTGATTCAACAAGATGGATTGCTCTGAACTCTATCACTCTTTTCCAGCCTCAATGTCCCATCCTAAGATTTCCCTTTGTTTTCTTTCATGCCCAGTCCTCGTCACTTCCTTAAGCCCAAGCTCAACAAAAGTTCCTCTTCTCAGTTAAATTTTACATCCCCAGGACTTCTCACTCCCCCAAAGTATGCTATTCTTCACACAATATCCCATTCCATTTAAAGGAAACCCCAACCAGCCATTCACCACCAGAATTATTAAGGCATGTGGTCTTTGCTCAAGCAAAGGATAATTTTGTATTTCTAAATAAATGCAGCTTGCTTCCAGTCACAAACAGATTGCTTCTTAATTGAACTTGGGAGGTGAATTATATGGTGAATTAGGAAAAAAGAACAACTCTGCATTTAGTGAATTGTTCCCCTAAGAGGGAACTGTATGGGATTGAATTGCAAATGATGGCACCAAACCCTACAGCCGGGCCCCCTCTCCTGCACCCAAGCTGCTGACCTCTGCCGTGCTGCAGTGTCATTTGCGCAGACTGCTTTTCCAAGCTGTGAGCACATTCTTTCCCAGAGATCAGTGCAAGCCTTGGTTTCTTATGCAAAGGAGATGTTTGAATAAACTAGTGTGACTAATGAAATCTACAACATCTTTGCATATTTTGTCTCATTGTAGCCGATGAAAAGGGAAAGCACTACACAAAGGCCAGATATTGGTGTGCAGATATATCGGATATTTTCAAACACTCCTAACCTCACTAGTACAGACAGGGAGCATCCATACCCTTCTCTCTCGCAAGGGTGTTTTTGAATCATACATGAGAATTTTGGAGGATCCTGTTCCAATTCACTTGAGCTTTTAGACATTTCCTATCCTTATGATATCTAAACATATCCCAAAGATTAAAGTGACTTGACAGACATTTAGTCCTCTCTTCTGATTCTTCCCAAGAGAACGCTAATGCATGATCCTAGCAAAACAAAGATAAGTAACTGACGTGCCATAATCAATAAATAAGGAAGCCAAGAAATGCACCTTGCATCTGGAAGCACCTGCACATAGGTTTCAGGCAATGTGCAGGTCCTGTTGCCCCCTCAACACGTTCCTGAAGTTGTACCTCTCTGTTGGACTATTCTGTCACCTCCAAGAACAGAGTGGATTCCAGCATTACTGCTCCAGAGCATGAAATGCCCAAGTATGTATTGAAGCCTATTATCATTAGAAACACTGAAGAAGAGAATGGAGATTTTCAGTTTGACACAATGCTCCGTGGAAACCCAATACAGTAATAAAAAGGCAGGCTTGGTCTACCACTTACAGTAAACCGTAATGAGATGAGCAAAACAGGATTTCTGTTTTTTAATGTATATCCAGCAATTAACAAGCCCTCCAAAATCACTTTCACCTTCAGTACTTCCCACCTGCTGCTGTGCCAGACCAGCCATCACCCTTCTCCAGCCTGACAGCCTAAGCTTTGTCTGCTTCTCCCACAACCAGGGATGATACAGAATGTGTTAGATCATGCCTTTGTGCAGGGAGCTGTACTAGATCTCCCAAGGTCTTTTAACTCCCACATTTTTATGATTCAATCCTTCCTAACAATTTGTCCTGCTTAACAGCTACATCCCCAGCAGGACACTGCTGGACTCACTAACGAGATAACTTAGTTTCTGTGCACGACCTGGCAGAGAAGGCACAAGAGATTCTCCACCCAGGCTGGGAATATTTCATCTTCTACCTACAGCGCACTTGTACAACAAGTAGTTTTTCTGTTTCCCACAGGCCAGCACTGCCAAGGGAGCCTGGCTGACTGAAAGAAGCATCCAATAGCTTAAATGCACCATAAATCGGCAATAAATCCACCCCGCTTGCAACCCTGGCTGAAGAACAGGTGCCTAAATTGTTTGCAGGAACTAGAGAGGCAGCCTGAGGTGGTAGGTAAGGGTCCAGTGAAGCAGAAAGCAGCAGGCTGTGGCATTGCTGGGAAGAAAGCAGTTTCTCCCAGAAGAGGAAAATGAAAATCCAATTTTGTTAAAAGAAGTCCTAGTTGTTCAGCTGGAACCAAAATAAAAGACAAAATACTAAGACAGAGAGAGAGTGCACAAAGCATGCCATCGGAAGTATACTGTTTGCAGTTCCCTCGTACAACTAGCACAGGAGAAAAGATGCGTAACCTGAGGAAAGAGCAGGAAACAGACTCCATTCAGTACCCATACTTCCCACAAGAGAGGGTGCGACTAGGAGAAGTAGTGATATATTGGACCTGAAAATTTGTCTTCTACAAGATGCAACTTAGGGTTGAAGGTATTTATTGCTGTGCATGTTCTGCTTTGTTCTTTTAAAGCCCAGGTAGTCTGAACGACCAAAGAGGGGGCAATCAGATCCCTTACTAAATAAAGCTTCTGTGCTTGCTTCCACTTGGTTACAAACCGTGAGGGGCTTCTTGTCTAAAAAAGGAGAGGAAAGCTAGGGAAAGCAGCTAAGGAGTCCGCTGGTGAACCAGGACGCACATAGTAGGCCTAGAAATACTCACCACCCTCCTATTGAGTCCCTCTGAGACCTCAAAGCTGCTTGAGAGGCAGCTGACTTCTAAAACATTTTAACACTACCTGTCTTCTAGCTTTTATCTAAAAACACTACTCCGGGGCCAGATGAGTTACCCACCTGAAAGCAAAGGAGAAACATCAGTCTATTCTGAGATAGGTCAAGCTTCATTTTCAGACAATGCCTATCTAGAATTTTAGTCTAAAACCCAACTACTGCCAGTAGGAATTGTAGGTGTCTGAAAAACTGCAGTTTTTCAACACAAAATGTTCCTGCATGGGAAGTTGGATGGGATGAAGCTTGCCCCATCTCCCTTTTTTCCAAAGTGGAAAAGTTCCCATTAAAATCAAAACCTCCCACCTTCAGAGCGGTTCCAAGCCCGGGTAATTTTTCCTCTCCAGACCAGTGAAGGCCCTCTCCATGTTCACTGGATCTCCTCTTCCTTCCCTGGTTGCTGTCCACACAGGGGAAGGGCTCCATAGCTGAACTTGGAAGGTAGCTACCACCACTACGTTCACCACCTCCGTTGAGGACAAAGCAGTCCCCAGTGAGCACTGAGGACTTTGACAGGTTCTCCTATTTTTCTGATTTAGCAAAGAATAAGTTGACTGTATACATAATTATCTGGTCTCAGGTGAATTGAACTGCAGCAAGACTTTTTCTAGTACATCTTACTGTGGAGGAAAGGCCATTTCAGAGCTGGGACACAAACAAGGGAAAAAAGTATCATAAAATATAATTAAAAAATTATTAACAATTTCACCTCCCCTGCCTATGCCTTAAAACACCTCACATTCATAGTCTCATTCAATATATATGTTAGTCACATGCCACAGCTTAGGGACTGGCTTTCAAACAGAGGCTACAATGAAACATCAACAAAACTAAGAAGTGCAGGTAACATTAAACGCTCGTCACTGTTCAGAGATTCAGTTCTGGTGAACTCTGTCATATTATGACCATCAGAGAAGCTTCTGGAAGAACAGGATAAGTCAGACTTGATGTTACATGCTGCTTTTTAACTTCCTCATTAACCAGTGGTCAAGAACTTTTTAGCATAGAAAAAACACTTTATTGCACTGCATTTTCTAACCACAGAGAAAGTGATGATTTTATTAAAACAAGCTCTGCTGGGAAAATGCATTCAGAATGCGGAACAGATGTTTCCCAGAGCTGGTGGAGAGTCTATACCAAAAACCTTTCATAAACCCCCAGGCCCTGGAGATCTGAGCAAATGATTTGAGATAGATCCTTCAGCATTTCCTGTCAGTGGAATAGCTGAAGTTCCCTCAATTTACTTAAAGAAAAATAAATTAAAGAGGAGAAGAATTCTGAACCCCAAATTCCCTGCAGGAATCTGTTTTTCATATTCAGAGTATGCTGACTAGCTGCAATAACTCAGGAGAGTCCCAGGGTCCAGAGGCTTGACAAGCAGATGTGTCATCTCCACATCAGCTCTCTGAATGCTTGTGCAGGGCGAGGACATTGGCCTCCCAGGGAAGTTCATGAGAAGCGGAAGGTGAACATAGCTAAACAAACGCAGGGCTGCCACAAACATGAGCTGTAAAGCACTTAATGCAACAAGCCCTTCTGCTGGCCATCCATGTTTGGAGCAGCACAGCAGGCAGAGCAGAAGCATAGGCAGCACCGTTCCCCAAAACCCTGTATTTTTCCTGGGCACTCCCTGCTGTTCTGGAAGTGGCAGCATCACTTTTGTACTGTGATGCATCTTCTTTTTAAAGAAGGCATTGTAAGAAATGGGACAACCTGACCCAACCTCTGCACCAACCTTTCAACTGAGAGTTAATGTTTAAGGGGACCGTCCTTGTCTCCAGACTGAGAAGACTGGAAGGGGCCTTTTCCTGCAGGCTGCAACAACCACCTCTGTTCTCGGGGGTAAAAAAAACCCAGATAGATGAGAGAGAAAAGAAAGCAAAAAGTTACCTACAACCCGTCATGTCACCGATCTCTTCCAGTGGAAGAGAGTTCTGCAAGCCCCTGGCTTACAGTGCTTTTACTGAGGCAAGTGAAATTTAAAAGCTAAAGTGAGTACACAAGTACTTTGGCCACGTGCATGTCTCTGTGGTATGGCCAGGTCCCCCCACACAGTGTGCAACTTCTCGCCTCCCAGCACATCAAAGCAGTAATATGTAGCACCAACTACCCCTCCACCCCATTGCATTTGATTTCTCATCAATCTGATGGATCAAGATCTGTTTCTAACAGGTGTCTGACTTTCCATCACGTTCCTCTCGATTCACAATAAGCCTCCTCCTTTCCTGTCTCTCCTTTGAAAGGAAAGAAAAACAGAAGTGAACTTGCAGGTGATAAGGAAACTGTAAGAGCTGGCTTGGGTTTGCCCATTACTGTTCTAGCAGGCGGTACAAACCATCCTGGCCCCCCTCTGCTAACATCCCTTCCCCTCTGACCTGCACAGTCTAATTGCTTCAGCTTCACACTACTCCGGGCCCGGCCATGCACAGCCCCCTACGCTGCCTTGCAGCATCCCCCTGCCCCGTTCCAGCTGTGGGCTCCCAGTCAGAGCCCGGGGCTCTCTGCAGCCCAGCCAGGCCGCTCCTCCCACTCAGCCTTCCTAATCCTTTTGTTTTCCCCCTACCTTGTTTATACTGGATAAAAATTAACTCGAAAACACTACACTGGAAGCTAAATTATGTTTGAATGCAATTAAAACTCCTTCCATGAAGCGTGTGTGGTGCCAGTACAGAGACCTTTCTTCCAGCTTGCTTTCTGCCTGGATATTTGGACACTCCCAATCCTGGAGCTTCTCAGAGAGTTTTTGGTGCCTTCTTACCCTCCAGGAGCCTGCACCATGTTTAACAGACAGTTGAGCACCCTAAGCAGATATAGCTGAGACACCCCATCTGCTTGGTTACCTACCAGCTCCACCACAGCTTGTTTAAAGGACACCCCAGACTGACTGCCAAGAGCATGGAAACTGAGGCATGAGCCAGCACTGAGGCAATAGGACAAGTGGGGCTTGAAAAGCTTTGGGAGCACAAGCCAAACTGGCCACTGCTGGGTAGCCTTAGGCCACCTCCAGCCCCATGGTCAAACAGATGCCCGAATCATTTGCAGTCATTAAAGAAGCCTTGGGGGAGCTGGGGTGGGGGGTAAGTGGCAGAGGAGCTTTCCTCACTGCAGTGAGCTGCCCACTGGTTGCTGCTGGCGGAGTAGCTGCCCCGTCTGTCCCAGAGAAGGCTGCAGTTTGGGGGGGGAGTCAGGTCTCAAGCCCACTCTCTGCCACAAACTGACTCCAGGATTCAGCAACACCATCAACTGCAAAAAGAAGAGTGGCTAATCCCCTCCCCAGCACAGCTTTATACATCTCACACTATCTTCTCCACTCTAGGAAATGGAACAGCAAGGTAATCTGAATATTTCCTTTTGCTTCTGACCTTTGCCCTGGAGAAACTTGTTACCCGTTCTCCAGGGCTGTCCGAGTCACCATCTGGCCTCAGAACTATAGCAGCAAACACAGTCCAGCATTTCAGCCTAAAACTAATTTGCTTTTTTTCCCCACTTGACAGCTGAATAAATACTTTGTCCTTGCCATTTGAAAAGGGGAGCTGCAGCGAAGGTTTTTTTTGTCCACTGTAGCTACAAACGCCAGCCTTCTTTCCAAATTAGGCCTGAACAAGCAGCTCGAAGTGAACACATTTCTTCCACAAATGTAACCCCTTTCTGTTCACAATCAACCACAAGCAGTCTACAACTTCTTCTAATTTATTTGTTGTTTGCTATTATCCATCAACCCATTTTGGCTACCGATTGTTTCTTGGACCTGCCAGCTATTTTGCTGAACAGCGTAAGCAATTTTTATTTCGTGGGCACAGCAACATCCCTGCTTGAGAGGAGAGAGCCTGAGGGTCAAGGCATCCAAGCCAGCCTTGCGGAGTGACCATCCTGCAACGACTGCTGTCAGAGCTTATTAGACCCTACTCTTTCACTGACCATTTCTGCCCCCAAATTCATTTGCTAAAACACTCTCGGAAACGACAAGGCAGCCTACACAGTTGAGGAAAATTCAATTTTTCATTTGAGCAAGTATTCAAGGAAATTAGGCATTTGCCCAGCTCTGAAACAAATGCATGATTTAGGCAATTCCGCAGTTATTGGCTAAGCACTGTCGAATTTTACAATTAGGGTAATGGATTTAACTTCCAATGTAATTTCCATATGGATAAACTGATCTCCTCAAGTACATTTGCCCATGTGTTCCCTGCATCACAGTTAATTAATATAAAGCTATTTAATAACCTCCACTTAAACACAAAAGACTATTCAGACTCTTCTGGCATCAGTAAAAGGAACAGCCTCCCAGCGTGTTACACCAGCTGTAGACAAGAGCGAAAGAAAATTTAATTAAGAGCGACGGAGAGCAAGACAGTTGCAAACAGAAATCAGATGTTATAAATGCTCTACATGGTGAGCACGCCAGCTCTGTGAAGGGTTAATAAGGCCATCTAGCACCAACTTCCAGGTGCTTGAGATGTGCCCAAAAGAGAACTTAGGGGACGGGGAAAGAAGTGGGGCTGGGAGCCAAAGACAGGCAAAGTCAAGCAGGGAGCAGCAGCGATTCAGCACTGTCTGTGCAGCGACACTGCTGCAGCTATGCCCAAAGCTGATGGTGGCACCACGTTGAATAGGAAGGAGCTATAGAAACAGGCTGTTTGGAAGCAGCTTGGAGCGTGGCATCAATGTATGTAGTTTCTGCAGATGTCTTTGGGTGCTTAAAGAAAGTTAATTGCTCATTAACAAAATCCAAGCTGATTAATTTCTGATGTGCAGTATTTGACAAGAGTGACACTGAGTTATTGCCTTCCTGGTTGATTTCTGAATGCAGCTTATAAATTGGACTCACAGGATAAACACCACCAAAGTTTCCACTAGGAATGAATAAGTGGCAGAGTTTGAAATAGCTGGGGATTTTTGTTACAATGGAGAAAGCTTTATTGCTTGTGTGGATTAATTTGAGCAATGTTGCAGAGCTCATAAAATCACTAAAAGAAAAACTATGTAAGGCTGAATGTTGGCTGCACAGCAGAAATAAAACCACTTATTTTGACAGGCGGGAGACCATCATCCAGAAAACTTGATTTTAGGGAACAGTGCATTTATGAAACAAACTTTGTGGTGCATGTGACCAGCTGCCATCAGCAACCTAGGCAAGAGGAAAAAATACACCTTACTCCATGGGGAACGCAGAGCAGGTAGCAGGGCTCTGTCATTCAGGTTGTGCTCTGGCAAGGGCCAGATGGCATCTTTACCTATTGCTTGGGACTCTCTTTACCCTGCCCTGCAAGACCTTTATCACAAGCAAAGGGGAAAGAGGAGATGGGCTTTTTTGTCTTGCAGCGAGTGAAGCATTTCTCTGCTTGTCACAGGCCAAGTTTGGAACACCACAGCCCACTGTGTGAAGGAACACTGCAAGCCCCACTGGTCCCAACTGGTTTTGAAGCAATGCGTCATACTGGAAAGACCCTAGTCCAAAGAAAATCAGAGCCTGAATGCCTTTTGGTGGGATAGGTAAAGACTCTAGCACCTCTTGTTGCTATCCAGGCACATCATAAGCAGCACCTCTCTGCTGTTGATGTTGACTCAAATGTTATCTAGCACCCAAGGACCACTCTCTCCCACCCATCATACTTCAAGGTCACATAGGGACTGTACAAAACACAGCACAAGTAGGAACAAAAACCACATTGGGAAGCAGGGATAAGGGAACAGTAAGAATTTGTCAGCATGTGAGACAGCTCTCCATGGGTATCACCTAAGAGAGAGGTCTGAGGCAGCAAGTAAGGAGAAGAACAAACTCCCTTCAGTGAACATAGGAAAGGAGAAACTGCCAAACACACTGAACCCTCTCCGGGAAGGGGCAAGGTGAAACTACCTCCTGAGGGAGGAGAATACAGCACTATGGGAAGGGGCAAGGGGCTATGGGCAACCCAAGGATGACTGGGAATCTCTAAAGCAAGAGAGCTGAATGTGCAACACACAGGAGCCTGTGGAGTGAGGAAATCAGAAGAATCCCCTGCATGTACAAGGGCAGGAGCAAAGAAATGAGCTGCTGCTCTGCAGCTCTCTCATGCCCCCACATTGAACGGATAGTGGAATTCTTCCTTACTGGAAGCAAGCAGTACAGAAAGGGCTAAACAGCCTGGCCAAAAGCACAAAGCTGGCCTGTGCTGTGCTTCTGGAAGTGCAACATGCAAAGCCCTCCAGAGCAGAATCCATGCCTGTGAACAGCAATGCAGCTCACTGGATGGGCCAGCATGTATATCAGCCATGCGGTATACCCCCAGGGCTCTAGACCCAAAGCCTCTGCGATCACACCTCAGGCACTGTCCGACTGCCAGACAAATCCAGTAGCAGTGGCAGGATGAGAATGGGCAGACATGCCTGACAAGCCAACTTCCCCACTCCTGACAGCCATGGACCAGGGTGGCTCAGGGCTGCTTCTCCGACCTTGTAAGGGAGATCTGTCCTCTTTGCACATATACACCTCCCATGCTTTGACACCTTGACTTGATCACCTTCTCTCCTCTCCTACTGTCAGGCACCAGACTGGCAGACTCTGTTCCTGTGACTAGCAAAAGGGCATCCTTAAGATCAGCAATTAGAGAGAAAAAGCCCTCTCAAGATTTTCCAAAAAGGAATTCAAGTTGGAACTCAGGAATCAAAAAAGAGAAGCATTTGGAGTGAAAATATCAACCCTAAAGATTAGCATTTGCTAGCAGGACAGCCTCAACTACAGGGGGAATTAGAAGGTTCATCAGCAACAGCCAAGGGTCATGGGTTTTCTAGGCAATTATCTTTACGCTGGAGAAAATCAGGCAGGTCTGAGAAGGTTGCAATAGGATTGCAAAACTCTGGGCTAGAATGAAAAAACACAATATCTGCTTTTCTGCAACGAGAAGATCACTGGCTTAATGCACAGAAATGTGGAGTTGGGAAAGGGGGTAACCCAGAAAAGCAGTGTGAACAAGAGCACTCTCAGCCCTAGAGGACTTACCCAATTCTTCCAAAGAGGAGCTCCTGCGTTGCCTTAGCAAACTCCAGAACTACAGGAAATTCATTTCATGGCTGTCTGCTCTGGTAAAACCCCTGACTGAATGGACTCAAAAAGGTAAACATTGGGACTAGTCATAGGAAAATCATTTGGCACAGCTCAGCAAACCTCAGCATCAGGCCAAGCATCAGGCATTTGGCACCTACCTTTCTGCAGAGCAGGCTGAGGCTCCTCTTCCTGTTAAGAGACTGCATGGACTGCAAAGAGACATCCCTAGAGTGCATGTCATGTGTTGTGGAAAACTGAAAGGAGGTACGCAAACAGATGGACAGAGCCCTCAGACAGGTCTCTTGGAACAAAGATGTTCCTCTACCCACATAAGAGGAAGCAACCTTCACTAAAGATTTCCCAGTGGAAGAGCAAACCCCTGTAGAGAGTTCACAGATGTGGGTTATGTTACAGCACATACATTGTTATTTGCATTGCTCCTGGCCAGTTATGACCAACACAGCTCAGATTAAGTTAGCGCAACCCATAGATATGCTCTAAGCCTAAATGAATTTTAGCAATCCAGCAATGCTGAAGTCCACCCCTTTTACCCTGAACCAAGTGCCAGTACAGCAGAGCACCAAACATGAGCTACAAGGGAAAAACAGCTCTGAGCGTGGCATGCACGTGCCAAGTCAGCTGAATTTAACCATCTCTCCTTCAAATCCATAAATCAGATCTTCCCTCAAATCCAGTCACAGTCCAAAATCCCTGCATTTTTCTGGAAGTGCATTTTGCAGTAACTTAAATTTCACTAGAAACACATCAGTAGCATCAAAGAGGACTTGGAAGTAATGTGCAGCACTATTACTGGCCACAGCCCCTAGATTGAGCAATCTCTCCTCCCAACGTGAAGCAGCAGAAGCCCTGCTTGTGACTGCTTCCAGCACCTTAAGCATTCCAGTGGAGAAGTCTTGTTCTCCAGCCTGAGGCTAAACAGTACAGCTCTTAGCAGGAGAGCTGCACTCAAGCAACCTGTCCTGCAAGCAATCCCGGCTCACATGGGAATCAACCCCTTGCCTCAGGAATGTAACCAGAGAACAGTGAAACGTGTTTCAGGGGCTGACAGCCCACCACACGTGAATGAAAAGCTGCTATATAACTTGAAAAGCACTGTGGTCACCCTCCCTGTACCATACAGAATTTCAGACATGCACTCACACAGGACTGCACATTCTTCTGCTCCCTTCCAGATCTCTTCAAGGTTTGTCTCCATACCCCAAAGCAGTTTATGCACAGTGCATTTAAATCTGTGATTCCTGGGTTGTCATGCTACAAAAAAAGCTATGAGTCAGTCCTGAAACAGGAAGAGTCCCATGAAATAAGCTGACCACAGGCATCCCAAAACAAGAAAAAGTAAAGCAGCCTGCTGCAGATGTGGGCCTAATGCAGATCTGATGAAGCAGCGGAATAGCTGCCTGCATTTTCACAGCACGCTCAAGAACAGTGGAGCTGGCGTGTGCCAACAAACTAACTCCCTGCTCTTATTAAAAGAAGGTTTAATGCAGAACTCCTCTGCCTCATTCACCAGAGAATAACTTGCATGAATTTGCTGCCAGAGCCTGCAGCTATTCACGGCAGCCTCTGTCTCCTCTCTGATTTCAGTAGAAACCCTGGGATCAAACATATCCTGTCCCAGCTGCACTGTTATCTGAAGTATTACTCACTCTAGCTAGCAAAGATGCTCTGTAAATCTTTCCTGCCATTGATTTGTGGCAGTGTGAAAGCCTCATCAAGGCCTTCAAGCCATGAGCCTAAAAACATCTCAGGATCAGAGGCAAAGAAAACCTGTTTTGACTGTTCTTGAAAAGCATTCTTGGCAGCAGCGGGATGCAGAGTCAGTGCCTCAGCAGCAAGTCCAGCACAGCATGGCATCAGCGAGGGCAGCCAGACTCCCATGTCTTCTGATCTGCTGGTGCCAAACCCAGAAGAGACAAACTTGCCTTTCTCACTCACAGAGGTGCCTTTCAGGACTAGAAACTGCCTCCGTGATACAAAAATCAGGAAAAGAGGTAATATATCAGAAAAGTCCCCTTAATCCCTAAGCTGCCTGAAAAGACTTAAATTAAGCCCGTGAGGATTAAATAGGCACATCCTTCCCATGGGCATGGCAAGAAAAGAAAAGTCTTTCTTCTTCTGTGGCGGATGCTTCAGCAGATAAAGCAATAAAGCAAAGGCAATCACCTTGCAACAGCAGACTCACTTGGGTCCAAAAGAGAAGTGACACTGTGCAGTTACACAGGACCTTCTTACTTCCCCACATTTCAAAGCCATCTGGGGGTTCTCAGCAGCACAGGAATCCTCAAAGCTTTGTCTCAAGTTTCTTCTAAACTAAAAATGTATTGTAAAAGCAAATATTTTCACTAAAAGTAAAAAAAAAAATCTATGAGAAACTTTTCAAAACTGTAAGCTCTTTGAAAAAAGTCTTTCATCAAAGTGATTAGGAGTTGGTGAAGCATGGGCTTGCTGAGCATAGTGTTCACTGGCAGATCTCCAGATACTGGGTTCATTGCATTATGTTTTGAACCATTACTGTACCTCTACAGGGTCAGATCCTAAGGGTATCCATTTTAACACCACTGCATGAGAACAACAGATTTTCATAGTAAACATGACATCTAAACTTTATACCACAGAAACAGAGACAGGGAGGTAGATAACTTAAACAATTTAAATGCAAAGTAACACTTTTCTTTTAACAACATCCCTTCCTGTTTTTCCTCCTGTCTAGCTGCAAAACATTTTTAAGGGGGAGGAGGAAATTTCCTGTTCAGCAGATTTTTAATGTGGCATTACAGATGGTAATAGCAGGATGAATGGTTGATGCGGAAAGCACAATTTGGCCTGCAGAATCTAATAATACAAGAAGCAGCAAACAAAAAGAACACAAGCAATTCTCTGAGCTTAGAACCTAGGTTCAAAGGAGCCTGGGGGGGGAAACAAACTTTTTTTTTCCTGGTTTAGAACATTAGAAAAATTTTATCTCAACTCCAAGAAAAGTCAAATTGTGCAACTTTAAACAGTTCTTTTACCAGGTCACTGATGAGAGTAAAACTAAGCTTCAGGTAAAGCAGAGCTGAGGTTGAGAGACCTGTGGAAAGGAGCACAGATGTCATATTACTGGAATGATTTAAAATTGGGTTGGAGGAAAGCACTTTGGAATAAACCTTCAGGGAAATCCTAAAAGGGTCCACTTGAGCAATTAACTAGCTGGTAGTCCTGAGCCCTCTTAGAAGAGCATGTCTCCTGGCATTCACTCAGAGTTACTCTGCACTGTTTGCAAATACTCTCTACCAACCCACAGCTCAGAGTTTTAACCAAGTCAACAGAGATCAACATGTAGACACCTAAAACCTGCTTGGATTAAATGGGTTACACTAAGCTGTAGACCACCATCATGCCTGCCTTTCCCTCAACAGGGTCTGAAGAAAACCCCACTGCTATAAACATATCAGAGAATGATGCTTGCACGCAAGATGCTATTGCAAAGCCTTCTGCAGTTTTCAGCTGCTCAACCTGTGCTCTCCCTGACAAATTCTTGGAAAGGAAGCTCCTTTGTTCCAAAGGAGACTGCTTACATGAATAAGGACTATCAGGTCATATTCTGCACTCCAGAAGCCTTTAAGTGCATAACACGTGATGCAGTTCCCTGTGTAATGCCAATTCCCTATACGTGACCACTCACACAAAATAATCCAGGCACACTGGACAGAGACATCCAGACAAAGACGAAGAGGGACATCATTGCTGGAGCTCTGAAGCAAGGTACCAAGTTGGGTACCAAGGAGACAGCTACCCCTAACTGTGAATCCCACATGAGCCAGAGAGATCTGAGCCAATGTCCCTCAGAGGGAAGGAACCATGACCCTGCTCTGTGACTTCACCAGGAGGACAACGCTCTTTGGGAATGAAACACTACCTCCAATATTTGCTGCGAAAATGCTTGGAAACGCTGAACTTCAAGGCATCCCATTCTCCCAGAAGCCAAAGCAGGGGCAGTGCTGATTCAACAAAATAAAAGGCATCCCACTCTCAAGCAGGCTCACAAATTTTGAGGGTCTGAACAGCGATTATGGCGTTTCTGCAAGCAGGAAATTAATGCAGAAAACAAGCCTGGAACACATCCATGCTGTGAAATTAAGCTCAGCACAGAGATCTGTGGCAGAATCCAGGCTGTCCTCAGATCAGATTCCCTGCCCCTCTCTCAAGGGCCTAGAGAAGGGCATAGCTGTCTTTCTAGACAGGAGACTGGAAGAAGGTGAAGAGGAGGAGTTGGAATGGGAAAGCTTTAAACATCTGACAGTCTCAACCCTCATGAACCAAGGCAGAGCTTTTACTAAAACAGATCACCTCCAGTTGGATCCAGTGAAGAACCATGTCCCCTGTGACCATGTCCCTGAACACGGGAACCCCATTCTTCCTCCAGAGCCTGACAGCTGCAGATGCTCCACACAAGCTAGCAGAGTGTATGCACATAAACAGCCCAACAGTGTCAAATGGCACAATTTTCACTCCTCCTCCCAGCCGAACAGCATTTTCTGGGGACAAGGAAACAACACAGGGGAAGAAGAATGACTGGCCTAATAGCGTGTTCAGAACTGCAGCTCCCAGATACGAAGAGCCTGTGTGTCTGCATATATGTATTAAGTACTTCCTCCACTATACAACTAATCCGATTAACAGCTTTAGGAAACTCTGAAATGTTATAATTCAAGGGGTTCCATTCATAAAAGGTCTTAGGCTGTTTCTGTACAGAGGTTGCATTCTTCCCCCTGGAAATAAAAAAGCAGAGCGCAGGACTTTCTCCCAGGGAAGAATGGGTTCCAATCTGCACCACGGTGAAGTAGACCACCCTTTTACAATTCACATGAGTGTCAAGCAAGCCCCACAAGAAAAGAATCAACCCTTCCTGCCCTTGTAGAGAGCCCCCTCGCAGGGCAGGTGAACACAGGGATCCCTCTGTGAATGCTCTGCAGAAAGCATGGCAGTCACAGGGGCTGCCCATTTATCAGCTTCCACTTCCAGGGGCTGAAAGCCAGGAGGACAAATGAAGCCTGCCGGAGACGAGGACAGGGCCAAGTGAGTGACATGACATCACAATTCGCCTAATGCAAAGCATCACATGATGCACCAGCTTTGCCTCAGTCAGTAAAAGGTGCCACAAAGAGATTAGTCCAACCACACAACATGAGCCTTAGTTGTAAGAGACCAGCGCCTGCATTACATGATAGAGATGTGGGTTATAAAATTCAGTTCATTTGCCAGATGGTGTGGGTCTGGCACCAGTGCTGAGTGAAAGAAACGTGCTAGATATGACAACTAAAAAAACTACCATTGCAAACTAATACCATCAAATACCATCTGGCTTTGCTTCCCCAGCAGTTTCCTTGTCTAACTTCAGGAGCTGACGAAGGGATGTGGACGAGATGAATGCTGCCTGTCCCACTTACTTAGTCCTCATTTTCTGAGGTACCTTCTGCTCTGAAGGCAACCTACTTCTAATCACCTATCCCCTGAGAATATGCCACGGCCCAAAACATGACTTGAATAGGCTAAGTGACCCGACAATGCAGGATAATTGCATTTCCAGGGAGCAATCCGTAATCTGAAGAAATGGACAGCCCTCCTCTGCCCAGAATTTCAGCATCTGCATGAGTTTAATCAGTTACATCAACATCAAAAGCATGCCTCTGTGTTGGGAGATGGATGTGACATCCTTCACACTCATCCCAACAGCAAGCTGGAGCACTGATCCCCAGAATAGGACCTACACCTGCTATGAAACTAAAGCTAGGCAGTCACAAGGATACAGAACCAGCCACCCATCCTTACGAATTATACAGCATGAACTGAGATGCACAGGGGTCAGGCAAACATGTGATTTCAGTGATTTCTGTCTCTATCCAACCTTTTATCCTACTTGCTAACCTAACAGCATATCAGCAGACAGACAAAAGAAGTTTGTCCTAACCTGCTCTGTCTCCAGCCCCTCTGGTGCATCTCAGCGCTCAGACTTCCAACAATTTCTCTCTTGCCAGGATAAAGTAGAGTAGAGGCAACAATACTGCAGGCAGCCCTCCAAACCCTCCAAACCAGTTGCACAGCATTTCAGAGACTGTTAGAGCTGGAGTCCAGTCAGAGCTACTGAGTCAAAAAACAACTCTGGTCTGACACAAGACTGAGCATACATAAGAGCTGTGTAGGGGGGCAACATTAGCATATGTTACCCCATCTATTGGCTTTACAGAAAATCAACACAATTGTTAACCTATTTCAATTATAACATCACTTCAAGGGTAGTCCATATGCAAGACTGCAGTGGGTTGTACCTAGGTAGACAGCTGAAAAAAATGCATTATTCCATTAAGATCACACATTGCAGGAAAAAGGGGGAGAACAATAAGAGTCAAACTAATGCCAAACTGAGTGTCCCTATTTCAAACACATTACCTTCCAAATTAGCAGAAAGACTGTTCCTCGTGGAAAGAGACCAGTGCTGTAAATTTGAAAATATTCTCCCTCAGACAAGATAGGACTGGCTACATCAAACGTGACTCATTTTTTATTTAACAAAGCTCAGAGTTGGATCCCACCCTCAGTCACATAACTAAGCTCTGCATGCATCTCCCTGGCTGTGGGAACAGGCATGATGAGTGAGAGGGAACTCCTTCCTCCCTAAGGATAAAACCAGGGGAAAGAAGGCATCGCCACCCCGGGGCTGCCCTTACCTGAAGTGTGTCTTGCGTTGCCATCTGAGTGCTTTGTTAAGTCAACAGTTCTGTCTATTTGAAACAGCTTCAGATCATCTTCATCTAAAGCGATATCTCCCCAAAAGGCAGCTGGAGAGAAACAAACTGCAATTAGTTTAGGTTTTATTTTGGAAGGAAAGGACAGTTCCTATGTGGCCTGTATCGCACCTAAAAGGCTATTACTCCATGGACCAGGAAAAGGTAATACACAGCAGCAGCTTTAAAAGTACAGACGGAGTGGACATTGGTGGAGGCCAGGTGACAGCATTTAAATTAAGCCACTGTGCAGATCCGCCAAAAGGAGATGATTAGCTGGGATTTGTTGTGTTACTCGTTATAGGTCTAGCTCTCAACCAGGCACTAAGGTGTTGGTGTTCACTCTTCATTAAAGCCTACACAAGGGACAATCACTGGCATTTTCCTAGTTAGTGTGAAGGAGATAACCAAGTCGCAGCTCAGATCCTGACTGAGATGTTGCATCCGCACCATCCCCAGGCTAACAATTTGCATAAGACAGGAGGACAGCAGTAAAGCACTCCAGCTCAGCAGCATATACCTAAAGGCTACAGTTGTCAGCCTGTGGGACCCCATACACATGGTTAGCACTCAGACACACTGCATTGGTCTAAATCCAAGCTGAGAGCCAGCCTACCATTTCCACTTCAGTGGAGAAACACCAGTTATTTGTCCCTTTGTGGATCAGTTACCCAGATGTAAGCTTGCAGAGTTTTTAATTTTGTAAAAATCCTTGAGTTTCAGCCAGAAACAATGGAAATAAGGTAAACAAACTGATACCTCGACATTCACAGCTCAGAGAAACAGACTGGAAATCATTTGAGTGGAAAAAATTATACCCCGGGAGTATCCCGACCCAGCTGATGCTGCGGTGTATAGTTACCATTTGGGGAATTTGAACAAAATAAACACAGGTGATGAAGCAGTTGACCAAGCAGAACAGATCTTTCAGAGATAACAAACAGGTTACGAACAGAGCTGTTAAAACTCACACGAGAAGCCTGTGTAGGCTGATGAAAAATAAATTAAAAAAAAAAAACAGAGCAAATTAATCAGTGGTACAGTTCAAGAGAACTCAGCAAGTCAGACAAGGAGCAATGTTGAGTTGCTGTCTGCAACAGCAACCAGATTTGATGAAATAATTTTTTCTTCTCTTGTTAAGCCAACAACATTTATATTACTTGGGGGGAAAAAACATCCCATTGTTACACTAGCAACATCACTGATCAAAGTATGTTAGACCTAAGAAATCAATGGGTTTTACCTATCATCTCACTTTTACCGCCAAGACCAAATGAAAAAGGGACCTTTGCCTGACTATCAGAAACCTGCCATCAGATCTGTGGCAACTGACTTATGAAAGGTTAACTCAGAGTTTTTTCTGATACAACATGGCACTGGTTCTGATGCAGCACTTGCCTCCTCTATTCTGCGTCTCAGCACCTCGCTCAATACAATAACATCTGCCAATGTCACTCTTCTGGGACATGGGAATGACGAGAGTCTTTGCCTGCTACTGGGCACATCCCAGCTACCACAGACTGCCCCAGCCAAGAGCAGCTACGAGCAGCAAAGCCCTGGCAGGAGTGGAGGGGGACTCAGATGCTTCCCCCTTTCCCTGGAACAAAGCTGGCTCCCCCTGGTTACCTGGCCACAGCAGAGGAATGGGAGACAGCCTCAAAGGAGGCTGGCTCTGGCTTTTTGGTTGGGTCTCCTTAGCAGTGCTACCAAACTCCACAGTACAGAAATACAGCAACAGCTCCAGAATAGACCATAGTTAGTGCAGACAAACCTATACACAGACTAACATCAATTATAACTAGGACTGAGCCTCTGTTTGCGACACAAACACAGAACTCGGATTCTCCCCAACTTCTTGGCAATCCAAGCCCTCACAATGAACAGAGAAGAACCTAAAATATGGTCAGACCCCCACCAGCTAACAAGTCTACCAGCACAGCCAAACATCCCAAGCTGATTGGGAATGGCCAGTAGAAGAAAGCAGAGACCTATGCTCCTGTGGCTGCAATTTGAGGAAAAGACATTTTATTCATCCAGAGAAATTATTTGCTCAGGACAATGTAGCAGTCAAGGGGCATAGATGCAAACAGCATCCCATGCCATCCGATTCCCTCCCCTGTCACGTTCAGTAAGTCACTATTATACTGGCCAACTAGATACCCATTCACTACCCTCCCACCAAACCTATCATTCCATTTCAGCCTCAAACTAACTGCCACCACCTTGGGCTCTCAGTGGCTCTTTTCCATTAGTACCACATAGTTTGTTTCTCAGGCTAAGGTAGCCCATGCCAAAGCACGGCTCTCAGAGCAAGCCTGCGGCATGGATTTAGGTCAACAGAATTGTTACATTTTCCTTCCCAATGGAAGGCAGCAGTTTTCTCCCGGCCCTAGCAAAGGAATCTCTTTCTGTTACAAAGTCATACATCATCCTGAAAGATAGCCCACTACAAAAGCTGAATTTCCCTAGCATTTATTTCCAGCTCTCTGCAGTCCCAACGTGCTCCAGGGGAACCATGATTTATCACGGTCCCGAACCAGCTGAACAACTTTCCTCGCTGGAAGTTACGGCTGAGAATGCTGCGCTGCAACTTCTCCTGTGCTGTCAAAGGCTCCGTCCTAAAGGCACGCAAGCCTGAAAGACGTTTGCTTCCACCCCAAGGGAGCCGTCCCACAGGAAAGCCCAAGTTCTTTATTTTAAAGGGTCACAAGTTCAGAGACTGCTGGCAAATGAAGCATCTCAAAGCATCCTTTCTGATTTCCTTTACCAAGGTCTCCTTTTTAATTTAATGTGGGAGGATTTCCAAAAAAGAAAACAAAAACAAACGAAAAAAAATTAAAATCTCCAAACAGCAGGCTAACAAACTTGGAAACCAGTATTTCTCTTGGCAGAGAACTCTGCAGTGTACAGCCAGGTGCAAACTCTTAACGCTCAGTGCAACAGCATGCCAGCTTTTGGTTAAGAAGATGCATTAATTGTTCTGGATAGTAAGAACAGAGCAGCTCTTACTGAGGTTGATGAAGCCAATATGAGAGACACTGCTTCCATGCTGGACTAGTAACCTGCCCCAACCACCCCAAATGTTTAACCTCACCACGTCCCAGCATATGCAACTGGACAGCATTTGTCTGTCGGGGCAAAGGGGAAGGACGAGTGTGTTTAACAAACAAATCCAGAACCCAAATGAAAAAAGCAGCCTGGCAAGCTGTCTTCATTTTCAGCACATTTCTCCCCCAGGAAAACAGTCCACATGCTGCATTGCGTGCAGAGCACAGAGGTACCATGACGCCTGCAAGTTATGGCAGATGGCACTGGGAAGGAGAACACCTCCTTCTAGGCAGAGGACAGGCTGAACAGTTTCTCCAGGTGCTTCACACACAACCACAGAGTCCAAAACCACCAATGCCTTCATAGTCTTCATTTTCCACATAACTTTTTTTGGGGGGGACTCTGGCAGGCTCCTACTCCAAAGTCATGTGACAGCCCAAAGTGTCTTCTTTCTAAAGTCATAGAATCATAGAATTGTTAAGGTTGGAAAAGACCCTTAAGATCATCAGGTCCAACCATTAACCTACCACTGCCAAGTCCGCCACTAAACCATGTCCTCAAGCACTGCATCTACCCATCTTTTAAATACCTCCAGGGATGGGGACTCAACCACTTCCCTGGACAACCTGTTCCAGTGCCTGACTACTCTTTCAGTGAAGAAGTTTTTCCTAATATCTAACCTAAACTTACCCTGGCGCAGCTTGAGGCCATTTCCTCTCGTCCTATCGCTTGTTACTGGGGTGAAGAGACCGACCCCCACCTCACTACAACCTCCTTTCAGGTAGTTGTAGAGAGCAATAAGGTCTCCCCTCAGCCTCCTCTTCTCCAAACTAAACAACCCCAGCTCCATCAGCCGCTCCTCATAAGACTTGTGCTCTAGACCCTTCACCAACCTCGTTGCCCTTCTCTGGACACGCTCCAGCACCTCGATGTCCTTCTTGAATTGAGGGGCCCAAAACTGGACACAGTACTCGAGGTGCGGCCTCACCAGTGCCGAATACAGGGGCACTATCACCTCCCTGATCCTGCTGGCCACACTATTCCTGATACAAGCCAGGATGCCATTGGCCCTCTTGGCCACCTGGGCACACTGCTGGCTCATGTTTAGGCAGCTGTCAACCAACACCCCCAGGTCCTTTTCAGCCAGGCTGCTTTCCAGCCACTCCTCCCCAAGCCTGTAGCGTTGCCTGGGGTTGTTGCAACTGAAGTGCAGGACCCGGCACTTGGCCTTGTTGAACCTCATACAGTTGGCCCCGGCCCAACAATCCAGCCTGTCCAGGTCCCTCTGCAGGGCCTTCCTACCCTCCAGCAGATCGACACTCCCACCCAACTTGGTGTCATCTGCAAACTTACTGAGGGTGCACTCAATCCCCTCATCCAGATCATCGATAAAGATATTAAACAGGACCAGTCCCAACACTGAGCCCTGGGGAACACCACTCGTGACCGGTCGCCAACTGGACTTGGCTCCATTCACCACCACTCTCTGGGCTCGGCCGTCCAGCCAGTTTTTAACCCAGTGCAGAGTGCACTTGTCCAAGCCGTGAGCAGCCAGCTTCTGCAGGAGAATGCTGTGGGAGACCGTGTCAAAGGCCTTACTGAAGTCCAAGTAGACAACATCCACAGCCTTCCCCTCATCCACTAAGCGGGTCACCTTGTCATAGAAGGAGACCAAGTTAGTGAAGCAGGACCTGCCTTTCATAAACCCATGCTGGCTGAGCCTGATCCCCTGGTTGTCCCGCACATGCTGCATAATGGCACTCAGGATGATCTGCTCCATGACCTTCCCCGGCACCGAGGTCAGGCTGACAGGCCTGTAGTTCCCCGGATCCTCCTTCCGACCCTTCTTGTAGATGGGTGTCACATTAGCTAACTTCCAGTCATCTGGGACCTCCCCGGTTGACCAGGACTGCTGATAAATGATGGAGAGTGGCTTGGCAAGCTCCTCCACCAGCTCCCTCAGTATCCTCAGGTGGATCCCGTCCGGCCCCATAGACTTGTGGGCATCCAGGTGGAGGAGCAGGTCAGCGACTGCCACCTCTTCGACAGCTGGGACTACATTCTGTGTCCTATCTCCATCTCCCAGCTCAGGGGCATGAAAACCTTGAGGATGATCAGCCAGACTATTAAAGACTGAGGCAAAGAAGGCATTAAGTACCTCAGCCTTCTCCTCATCCTTCGTGGCCAAGTTTCCCTCCGCATCCAACAAAGGAGGGAGATTCTCCTTAGCCCTCCTTTTGTCGCTGATATACTTGTAGAAACATTTTTTGTTGTCCTTGACAGCAGTGGCCAGTTTAAGTTCTAGCTGGGCCTTTGCCTTTCTAATCTTTTCCCTGCATAACCTCACCACATCCTTGTAATCCCCCTGAGTCACCTGCCCCTTCTTCCAAAGGTGGTAGGTTCTCCTTTTCTTCCTGAGTTCCAGACAGAGCTCTCTGTTCAGCCAGGCCGGTCTTCTCCCCCGCCTGCTCGACTTGCGGCACATGGGGACAGCCTGCTCCTGTGCCTTTAAGACTTCCCTCTTGAATAACATCCAGCCTTCCTGGGCTCCCTTGCCCTTCAGGACTGCCTCCCAAGGGACTCTGTTAACCAAGCTGCTAAACAGGCCAAAGTCTGCCCTTCTGAAGTTTAGGGTTGTGGTTTTGCTGGCCCCCCTCCTTACTTCTCCAAGAATCGAAAACTCTACCATTTCATGGTCGCTGTGCCCAAGACAGCCTCCGACCCCCACATCACCCACCAGGCCTTCTCTGTTTGTGAACAGCAGGTCCAGCGGGGCACCTCCCCTGGTTGGCTCGCTTACCAGCTGCATCAGGAAGTTATCCTCCACGCACTCCAGGAACCTCCTAGACTGCTTTCTCTCTGCCGTGTTGTATTTCCAGCAGATATCTGGTAAGTTGAAGTCTCCCACAAGAACAAGGGTTAGAGACTCTGAGACTTCAGCCAGCCGCTTGTAAAAAACTTCATCTGTTTCCTCATCCTGTTTGGGTGGTCTATAACAGACTCCCACCAGGATATCTCCCTTGTTGGCCTTCCCCCTGATCTTTACCCATAAGCACTCAACCTTGTTGTTACCTTTGTTGAGCTCAAGACAGTCAAAACACTCTCTGACATACAAGGCTACCCCGCCACCTCACCTTCCTTGCCTGTCCCTTCTAAAGAGCTTGTAGCCATCCATTGCAGCCCTCCAGTTGTGCGAGTCGTCCCACCCTGTTTCCGTAATGGCAACAACATCATAGTTTCCCTGCCGCGCAATGGCTTCCAGCTCCTCCTGCTTATTGCCCAAGCTGCGTGCATTGGTGTAAATGCACTTGAGTTGGGCTATCGATCTCTTCTCCAACACAGGCGTGCCACCCCTGGGCTCGTCCCTAGCAGGTCTGGTTTTATCCCCTTCCCCCTTCGAGACTATTTTAAAGCTCTGTCAATGAGGCCTGCTAACTCCTGAGCCGTAATCCTTTTCCCCTTTGGCGACAGGTGAACCCCATCTGCCTCCAGCAGGCCTGGTGCCATGTAAACTTCCCCATGGTTGAAAAACCCAAAGTTCCACCTCTGGCACCAGCCTCTGAGCCATGTGTTGATGAGGCGGGTCTTCCTGTTCCTTTCCGTATGCCTCCCATATGTCTTCACCATTCTTCCCTGCATATCACCTCCAACCTGTTTTTTCCCCCAACACCCCAAAGCAATTCCCTTCTCCCATTCGCTGCTTGTGTTTTCTCCTTTCCCTAGTTCTGAGTAGCACAGTCTGATTTCAGGGGAGAAAAATAATTTTGCTGTCTCTTATGAGAACTCAATACAAAAGTGTTCACAACAGTTTAAAATATTCCTTTTTTGTGAAAAGCGTGTTTCATCCAGGCCTTTTAACAAAATTCTTGTCCTTTCTACTTTTTCTTTTTTTATTTTTTTTTCCCCAAAGACAACAAATGAGAAAAAAAAAATCACCAAGAAAAGCTTCTGGTATTCAGCCAGAAAACTGAGTAACATTTTTCCTAAAAATACATCTCAAACCAAAATGCAATATTGTGATTTGTTAAAAATAGGCTGATCTCTCACACTTCAAGACAAATACCCGGGAATGGGTATCCTTCACCCTCACTGCAGTCATCTCCGAGTTTATACAAGTATATGAGAGCCACTTGAGCTGGCAGAAGACAACTATAACTCCACACTTGAGAAACATCACCCAATGTCTGTGTTTGAACTGATCTCCAGCCACCAAGCTGGAGCGAAACTTCCACCTGTTTGCCTGCCACGACCCCTTGCCAGGAAACCCCCATTCCTGCACCAGGGCATCAGTACAGGTGATAGATTTACCCTGATGACAGGGATCAACAAAGTGGTCAGCCTCTGGACGCTATGGGAGACCACAGCAGTTTTCCCTGTGGCACCCATCAGGACCAGCTGTGACAGATTCACAGAAAAAGAGGCCTTGGAAACAGGCATACCCTGCCTGCCAAGAAAGCTCCCTCCATCCCACTCCACCTCAAACATAGACTCTTTCACCGACTGAGCCTTTTATTAAGAAATGGCAGGTTTTAGGTGCTGAATGGCATCTGAACCTAGATTGAGGGCTATGCCCTCTAACTTGAGCCAAAGGAGCCCTCTTTCTGTGGGGCCAGAGCCACGCTAAGTTAATGTATGTCATCAGCTCAAGGGTCTTGTCTGAACTTGCAGCCAGCTGGCACAGCTCACACTGACAGACTTCATTTTAGCTCTTCCAGCATAGTTTTAACACAGTTTTGCTGGAAGGACTTTACTCTTGCTCAGCAGGTTTCCCACAGCGCAGTACAGCAATGAGCATGGAAAACAAATCTCAATATGAAGCCAGGTAGATGCGTCAGACTTGTTTCATCAATACTCACGACTCAAACTCAGTTTTCACCAGTGTTCACAACCTCTGTGTGTAGATGATAGCTGGGTTCCCAAGCAGGGATGCCTCATGACTACTCGTGCCAGTGCAAAATATCCAAGGAAGCAGCATTTGCACAATTCACCTTGGCATCTCCAATTTTGTGAGCATCATCAGATGCCACTGTCAGGCAACCCAGGTAGCCTGCCTGTGTCTGCCTGACACAGGCTCAACTGTGTCACCCAAGTGATGAGCCACACTGGCTGTGCAATCAAAGGATGCGCTCTGAACCCGCTCATGAGATTAATCACACACGTATTTGTAAGGGGCAATGTCTATCCCCACCCAGATCTCTGCTCTCCATCATCTTCATCACTGAAAGATCCTAGGGCACCAGCTCCTCTAGTTCTAGAGTTGATTGTACCATATCCAAATAGTACAAGGGAAAACCAATGTCCCACCTTAGCAACATTAGCTATGGGCAAGGAGTGCTGGGCATATACAGACACAGGCAGGCAATACCTCCTTTGCCACCTCCTGGCAAACAACAATATGACTATTCATGCACTGGCAAAAACATGCAAGATATTTTTGAGCATTTGCTGATGCTTCCCAACCTGACAGGTCTGAACACGGAGAGATTTAATTTTCAGGTCTGGCCACACTTTTGTTAGGGCTAACACTCTGCAGTCTAACAACAAATAAATAAATCAACAGATCAAAGTGTGTTCCCAGCACCTCCGTATTTCTTTCTTCACAGGAAGACAGGTCTGCTGCTGTTGCTGAACTGCCTGCTGGCACAGGAACCAGTAGAACAGTATTCTGAAGTATGCTAAGAAAGATTTATACCTTGAAGAAAAAGCTCAACACGTTCCTTTGGGCAAAGTAACAACTGTGTCAGAGGGAAGAGCAAAGCCTCAAAATAAGGCAAAAACCAGTGAAAGGAGAGAAAAAATCCCAAACCAACACTTTGGAAATAGGGCCAGATCCTGAGCATCGAACACTCAAGCCAAAGGAGGATGGGAAACAAGTGGCAGTAATGAGTAAAAGAAAAGCATCAAGACTGCTATATTGGGCCATTACGTTTTCATCTGGATCA
Source organism: Theristicus caerulescens (assembly GCA_020745775.1). Taxonomy (NCBI): domain Eukaryota; kingdom Metazoa; phylum Chordata; class Aves; order Pelecaniformes; family Threskiornithidae; genus Theristicus; species Theristicus caerulescens. The sequence continues at coordinate 105,218,106 of CM036560.1, forward strand.
GTTTGTTTCTCCTCGGTAGGAACGATCAGAAGTTTCCCAGCGGCCAGCTTTAGGGATAAGCTGGCTTGAAGGCTCTGGCGGTAAACCCCTCCACACAGCAAGGGTGTCTGGAGCCAGAGCTGCCGCCTGGCATGAGTGGGGTTTCCTGGCCATAGGGACTCGGCAATGCAGTTTTCAGTGAACAGGAGTTCCCCTGCCCAGGGAGCATGTTTTGTTTCAGAAACGAGTCTCAGTTTGTGGAGGAATGTCTAAGGCGATGGTCCACTTCTAAACAGCAACAAGTATTTCAAGAATATCAAAACCTTCTGGGAATCGGAGTCTGAATCCCTGTTCAGACTTCCACAGAAACCTGAATTGCCTGAATTATCATGTGCAGTGCTCCCACAGCACCCTCTCTTGAGAAGATATCTTCAGGAGACCAAGTTAGGCCAGAAATTTCGATTCATGTTCAATGAATTTCCTTTCCTGGAACGTGACGATGCAGGAACGAAGAAATACTTTGGGCTTGAGTTTGTCCGAAGCTGTGAACATACATGTGAGCCTACACAATGACCAGCTTTAAGGACCAATAGATGCTCTCCCTTGGCTGAATGCCACATTATTTTAACCAAGAACTGAACAATTCAGTGGCATGGGTTATACTGCCTGCCATAATTAGGTTAGGAGAAAGATCTTTTCCTTTTAATATTCATAACTGTCCTGCTGCTGGTTGCTTCCTCACTCAAGGTCTTCATCTTTTCCACATCGACATGGCAGTCACTCCAGTCCAGTGATCTATCAACCCATTCCTGGTACAATGAGCAACGCAGGAGGGCATATGTGAACACAGAGTGGGAAATCCATGCCACAGGCAGCAAAGCAGCTCCCTCTATGGGTTCTTAAATGGTTAAACACCTGCCTCTTCATAAGAAAGTACTGCAGGGGAATGTCTGCTGCCCAATTCTTCAGCGTGCCTTACAGGGTTAAGGATGCTACTCCCCTGTAATCCAATGTGCAAAACCCAAGGGACTGGCTTAACCCCTCCTGTTTCCATGCAAATTAAATTGAGCTATGGGAGCTTCATAACATTTTTGCTCTCTCTGCTTTCTGCTCTAGGTGACTGTGCATGTCCCAAGGCAATGCTGATACGAGACAGGGCTTTGGCTGTGCATCTCTGAATTGTTCTCTGCGAAAGCTGTATGCGGCCTGCAGAGTGCCTCTTGGACACATTTTACATGTAGGCAGGCAGCAGACTTTAGGAAGAAGCTATCATAGACACACAAATGAATTTTGATCCCTACCCCCACCACTTGGTTGTCCTTCTGCCCAGGCAAACCCGGCCCCCTCCTGCTGAGGGACACAGGTACCCTTCCCAGCTCCTGTCCAACTCCATCATGGCCATGGATGCTCCATTCTGCCGAGGAGGGGGCTAAACTTCAGCACCTTCTTTTCTCACAAGCCAGGAAGGGCTTTCAGATCCTGCTTGTTCCCAAGTGCAAGCAGCATGCCCCCACCTTGTGCCACTGCTTCAAAGGGAGATTCTTTCTCTGCAACTTCTGCCAGCTCAGCATGTCTTCCCTCTACCCTAGTGTCTAGCCCTCAGCTGGATACCACCCCCATCCTTGCCCGGACATCTCTCCATTTGCTATTGTTTAGTGTTTGAGGAAGCAGTTTGCATATAAGGTAGACTAGAAAAAAAAAAAACCAACCATCTTTTACTGCACTGAGCTAGTAGACTATGAAGCAACAGTCTCTCTTTAGAGCATCCAGGGCTGATGAGAAAGCATACATTTTGTGTCTTTAGCTACTTAACATCCATAAGCTGAGCAGCTGACACTTCCTAGCCAGAAGAGAGTGCAGGGAAATTGCTTTTAAACAGAGGTAGTGTTGGTGGGTCTGTTTGTTCTCCAAGTTAACAAAGTTCAGAGCCACATAGGGGAAAAGCCAACGGTGACTCAGAACAGACCGTGTATCTTCTCTTTAAGCCAATAGCCGGGCAAGATGCCCTTGCAAAAAAAAAAAAAAAAAAAAAAAAAAAAAACCAAACCCTTGATTTGCCAACTTCATGTAATTTAACCAACTCACCATTGTTTCTTCCATCCTAGCTGGTATCAGAAGTGCCAAACCCAGCATTTGCATTAAGCTGCAATCACTTTTTCCCCTTCTTGGCCTAATCAATTACAATTGATTTTAGGAACATCTAGTGCTGGCCTTGCATCAAGAGACTGTTATTCATACACATATTTTTTAAACAAAAAAAGTTCTTTTCTGCAGTATCCCACTGCCAGGCACTATCAGCCATCACAGAAATAATGCACAACAGACAGAACTCGGGCATGGCCATGGTGCTCATACTGCCAATAAGGACTGGAGCTGCTGTATCCAATTAATCCAAAGCTTCAGCCTGCTCTACATCTCCCAGCCCTGCACTACTGAGCATATTCAGTAATTTATTATGGAAATCAACAGAGAAAACGAACTTCCAGGATTACCAGACCTTGGCCTGCTGGGCAGATGGCAGAGCCTTCCCCTTACAACAGCATGGTATGTAGAAACTCCTTCTTGCACCACAAAGTGTTTAAACACCCTTAGAGAGGACTGCCACAGCTCCTTTTCAGACAGACAAGAGCAGAAAGCTTCATATCCAGCTGGATTCAAGGGAAGCTTTGGCATCAAACCAAATTAAGATCTTCAAGGAAAAATTTGGGAGGAAATGCTCTAGTCACAGATAGGTAGAACCTGGCAGTTTGGGATGCATCTCAGTTTACAGGAGTTGGCTTCTGAAACTCCATCACAAAGGCAAAGCCCTGGTGTCTCCAAAGAGGTAGAAAATAACACACAACAGCCCCGAAAAGCAGCTGGTGCAAGCAGGAAAAGCCTCTCACAAAGATAGCACTGATCAGGTGCAACTTTTCATGAAAAGTACACAAGGGACACAGATGGCAGCTGGATCATGATGCAGGGAAAGGGAAGCCACATACTCTTCTGTCCCTGATCATCAGTTAGCAAGCGGCCCAGACAGCCCTGGCCTCTTACAGTTTCATCGCACCCTGCTCAAAAGTTATTCTGACTAAACAAAGGCAGCAGACAGAGACAAGAGATGTAGCCACCAGCTATCTCCATCCCCTGACAACAACTCCACCTTGCAGTGCATACAGCTCCCAACCTTAGACTCATAGAATTGTTTAGGTTGGAAAAGACCTTTAAGATCATCAAGTCCAACCGTTAATGTAGCACTGCCAAGTCCACCACTAAACCATGTCCCTAAGCACCACATCTACCCATCTTTTAAATACCTCCAGGGATGGGGACTCAACTACTTCCCTGGGCAGTCTGTTCCAGTGCCTGACTACCCTTTCAGTGAAGAAATTTTTCCTAATATCCAACCTAAACCTCCCCTGGCACAACTTGAGGCCATTTCCTCTTGTCCTGTCACTTGTTACTTGGGAGAAGAGACTGACACTGGTGGAAGGGGGAACCAGGAACCAAAGCCACAAGCAGATAAAAGCATTTCGTGCTCTGACCCTAAATGACAGGACGGTGGCACTACTTGACAGAGGCAGCACCTTTCCCAAATGCCTACAAAGTGTTCCTCGTTAGCTCAACCTGCAAGGCAGCAACACTGGCTTGGAAATCCATCATTGCTTCAGCTGCCCTTTAAGAGCAGGAGATGGCAAGGTTCTGGGTAATGAAATCCAAGAATGCCTTTATCAATTAATTATGGACAAAGCTGTACCACGCAAGCCCCCTCTCACACCCTCCATCATTTTTGCTGCTCAATATAACTTTAATTAATCTTTCCTTTGGCAATTTGAAGGAAGGGTGAGCACGCTGCAAACACCCACTGAGTATTAAATTGATTTCCTGTTTTATAGTCCTCTTTCCGTCCCTATTGGCCCAGCTATGATTTGTGGCCCTTCACTCAGAGGCATTTTTTCCACGCTAATATAATCCAAAGCCCCAAGCAACAATCGCATCCAGAAAAGTAACACTTTGCACAGACGATTGCTTCAGCTCAGCCTCCGCCAGCACAGAGCAGATTCTCTCCTGCCCCCTTTTCTCCCTCCACCACAAGAATTCAAATCCACCAGCTTACCTTATCTCCATACCTTCAGCATTTTTGCCTAAAAAATTGGCAACGTTTTTGTCCTAAGTAACTAAGCAATCAAGTCCCCACAGTCTCCTGCCTGCTGTTTGTAGTAGTGCATCTTAATTACCAAAGTGCTAAGGCAGAGCCTGTTCTGCTTGCAAACACGACCTCCTGACTGAAATACCAGGCTGGTCTTGTACTCCAGATACCTGGACCTAAAACTAGAAGGTAGGAACACCAAGCTCAGTTGAGCTCCTCAATAACTCCATCTACCCTCAGAGAGAGATACCACCTCACCTTGGGCTTGTGGGGCTGAAAGCAAGACCTTTCGCAGCAAGCACACCTCAGTGCGCAAGCCAAGTCTGGGGTAGGCAGGAAAATAAGGACAACCAAGTGCAGTCCAGCTATGCAGCAATGGAACAAGAAAGGATCTTCACCTTGTGGGGGACACAGGCCCCGATTTTGAGCAGTCAACCATTTAAGGCTAGGGACGGATAGGGATCACCTGCTCACCCCAGTGTCACCCCAAGAGGCAGGGGGACTAGCTGCCAGCCGTTTCTGTCTCAGGCATTCGGGTCCTTGATCAACACTACTTTCTCAGTACCATGGATTAGGAGACCTTGACCTAAAACATTGCACCCCCCTCAGGAGCTGTCCCACAAGAGCCTTTCTGAGCCTTCTGGCCACCAGCTTCAGTCTTCCAGGAGGAGACAATCCAGGTCAGACCTTCTCCTTAGGTAATTCCCATACCATGGGACTTGCCCTGGATTTATTCCTTGAAATTAAGTTGAGGAATAATAACCTTAGAGATGGCAGAAGAAAATTTAAGATTAAAACTGCTGTAACCCTAAGCTTCATTTGGAGTGGTTCAGTGGCTAAGCACTGTCCCCCACTGAGGACATTTCACCAGCCGTGCCCACAACGCAGAGTGAACCATTACAGTTTATTTAACTGCATCATCTGGGGAGGGGTGTTCTTCCTTCAGGTGGCAGGTTCCTTTGCAAAACCTGCCCCTTTTCCCTGACACACTAGGTGTCAAAACCTCACTGTTTTCACCCCAAGCAATGCAGCAGGGGAATGGGTGACCCCAAACAGACAGGCAGGAAATTCACTGCCACCTGCCCACCCACAGAAAAATGGGCTTATCACAAAAATGAACAGAAGCAGAGCCATTAGCTGAGCTGCATCCTCAGAAAAGGAAGGTAACAACCCAGGCCTGCTTGGAGCAAACTTTAAGGCAGGCTGACCATTTAAAACCACATGGTCCTGGATGAAAGGGGGCAGTTCATGATAGATCACGTCTATTCAAGGGCCAGACAAGGAAAGCAAACATAGGCTCATTTTACTCATTGTTATTTATCCACCAACACCAGGAGAGGAGTGTTGCAGCACTGTTGGAAGAGAGAAAAGAAATGGACAGCCGGCAGGAGAGAAATGGGAGCTATTTACGGAGGATAGCTAATTTGAGCTGTTTACAGACTTCCCCTCTGAGAGCTCGGGGATGGGAGGGTGGCAGGGGGGTGGTTTCAGCCATTAAAAATACAACGTGAGAATCCATTAATTTTCCATAGAAACAATGTCGTCATAGAAGCGAGACAAATCCGATCAGTCATGCAAATGTGCTGATGTTAAATTCTCAGGCCTGGGTGGGGAATTTGTGTTGCCAAAAAAACAACAATGAAGAGATCAGAATGAGATTAGCAGCCAGAGTGGCTGCAGCACTGAATGGCGTGGTGGGGGCATGGGATGTAACCAAAGGCACCCCTAGACTATAGTGGGGTTTGTGCCCTAAGCCAAGCATAGGTGCCCAGCAGAACAGACAAAAAAAAAAAAAAAAAAAAACCACCACCATTGTCCGTGTATGAGATTTCAGGAACTGGGCAAATGCCACAGTCCTGCTCTGCAAACCAGCAAGAACCTCCACAGACCGCTGAGCTCAGTCCAGGCAATGAAAGGCGGAGCACTCCGCAGGACTGGGACCCTCGCAAGCTGTGAAATCACAGTGTCAAGGAAAAGCAACAGGTGATAGTGGACAAAAAGGTGAGTACGCCTTGTAGCACAACACAGCAAAGCAGTAAGCAACACAAGGCTAGGAGAGAACCCAAGGAGGAAGCATGTTGGCACCAGCACCGTCCAGGCACATGCTGAGCTGTGATGCAGTCTGAAACATGGCATTTATGTTGTGTTAGTAAGGGGCAAAATACAAAAAAGTATTTTTCCCCTCCCAACAACAAATGCTGCCAACAAAACAACCAACACACAACAAAAGGAGACCAGCAGATTTTACCTCCTTTCCTCCCTCTTCCCTCTAAAAATCAAACTTTACAAACACTCCCCAGAGGAAGATACTATGCACAGAAAATTACAGCAGCACCCCGAGCAGGAGGAGTGGAAATCGCTCACCCTGGCAGCGGAGCGCAGCCCTTCCTTGTGAAGAATCCAGCCACCATCCTGGACTGGCCTTGCCACAAGTATTTAGGAGTTAAAAATAACCTTGCAAAATGAAGCGCTCCACCCCCTGCAGTACGCAAAAGATTACTAGAGTAACGCCTGTGACAAGGATGCTTCCGGGTAAGTCTCACCACTGGCAAAACCCGTTCGAAGAAACATATGAATAAAACAAAAAAAAAGCAGAGGTCAAAACACATCCCAGGAGATGTTTCACCCAGGTTCGTCCATAAGCCAAAATATCAGTATTTGTCATCACAAACAGCTGTTTGGTTCACCTGTTAAGTTTGAAAGCACATTGGTTTTACGTTTGAAGCCTTTGATGCTTACAGCAAAGGGAATCCCCTCTGCACAGGTGTGGCCTGCGCTTGTAGGTGGTTGCTGGTGCCCAGAAGCCTGGGGAAGGGCTCAGCCCATCAGTGTCTGAGAAGGGTCACTCGCACCTGCACTATGTACCTCAGGAAAACTCCCCGTACCACCAATTTGCCCAGAAACAGGCATTTGCCAAGTAACTCACCTTGGTCACAGAAACCTGACCTCTAGTGCCATGTAATCCAAAGAGGTGGCTTTCCCAGAAGGGGACAATCCTGCAGGATACAGCGATGCCCCAGATGGGAACTGTGCTGCACAGCCCAGAGCACAGGCTGCTGCAAGGACATTTGCTTCAGGCAGACAATTAGAGTCCCCTAAAACACCCCATACCTCTCTGGTAATTCCCTGCCTGTTTTAAACTCCTACAAGAAAGCACGAACAAACAGTGATTGCCTTTTCTCATCGTGCGTATAGAGTAAACAGGATCTCCTGCTTCCCCTTCTGCAGCTCGTAAGCCTTGTCAGCAGCCTGTTCAAATACCTCTCTGGATTTGCACCTTTAGAGACATGTGGCAAGGGATCCAAGCAGCTCACCCCAGCAGACACTCTTGAAGTCTGCTTTGTGATGGCGAGCATTACAAGACTGTCAGCAGCACACCCATATATGAATACTGCACTGTGCAGACATCCCTGTGTGGCACACGAAAATCACAGCATTGCCCCTCAAAGGAAAGATTCGCATCCTGCCACAGCCTTCCTTTGGGTGGTTCCTTCTGATGCCCCAAAACCTCTTCCTTTCCAGTCAGCCCTATCAGCAGTGCTCCCAGAGCTCTGCTTTCACTGCTTCCTCACCCTTTTCTGAACCCCACTGCCATAAACTCTCCATTCTTGTCTTTCAGTGTTACTGTCCCACATCAGCTGAACTCAGCCACCCAAACATCCACAGCAACCATCACTGAAGTCTCAGCAACTCCCACCTTGGTCTACTCCATTGCAGTTGCACGTATAAAGTAAACGCTCTTAATATTCAAGGCCACTTTTTATTGTCCCAGCCATACACACCGCAGTGAACATCTCAGATTGTGCAGCAACGCGATCCTCCCAGTGTACAAAGCTCCACATGGATTTAAAGTTCAGAGGCTGTCACAGTTCCAGTTACGGAGGCATCAGTTTTGGTGCAATTTCTCCCCATACAAAATTCCTCTCAAGATTGGCAATCAAAAGCCACAGCAGTCATAATATTCTGCTTTCTTCAACAATGCCTCATTACTCTGTTTACTAAGATCACTCAGAAAGGTGTAGAATTCTGCTCTGATCAGACCTCAGAGCTTTAAACTAGTGTGTCGATACACCAGCATACAAGTGGAAGACACAAACAAGACAGCCATGGACCATATAGTCTTCTGTTGACACAACTGACCCTGCACTGGCAGTGAGCAATCAGAAAAGCAGTGAAGGGTTAAGCGTCATTACATCCATTTATCTTATTTATGCAGTAGGTGCCCATGAGAAGTAAGTCTTTATCAACACACATCCCGTAACGTTTTGGTTCTCTGTTTCACTTCAAGCACTTAACTACATCTGGGTGAGGACATGCTCCCCACTTCCCAAGCGAGCCAGCTGCACCCTTCACTCGCTCAAACATCAATGACAAAAGCCTGCTCAAGAATATGCATCTGTTTCACGTATGGCTCAAACAGCTAATTTAAACATTTTCCATATGTTGCCAAAAAACTGTGACCAAATGCTACTTGCAAGTAAATGGGGAGATTGTCTGGCTTCCACAGAGAAAGGTTTCATCACGCAGCTTGGAGCAACAGCTCCTTTGTTCCCAGGTCTCCCTGGGCTTCCCCAGCCCTTTCCGCAGTCAGATGCTGCTGACCGGTCCAAATGCTGCCTCCTCCCAGGATGATGCCACCACGCATCAACACGCTTTATGGACCACAGTGAGCAGACTTTGGAAAAGACCTGCAATGAACACCTCAACACGTGAAGGAGATCTATCAGGTCATGCAGTGCAACCATCCCCTGCTTCTGGTGCCAGAGAAGTTACTTACTCATAGGACAGGCATGCTTTTTGCTTAGCCCTCATCCAGACATTACCCTCAGGTGCCAGGCTGTAGCTGTTAGAACTCCTCAAAGCATAAATCAAGCTCTGGGCCTCCGTGTAAGCTATAATTTCATGTTTCCACATTTTGCTGTGCCATCTGAAATTAGCATCTCACGTTTAATGTACCCATTGTGGCTTCCTGCCCAGTTCCAGTGTGGCAACAGGTCATTTGCCATATTACAACTAGACCATATTCATACTAATGGTCTGTAGCTGTGTGGATGGGAGAACTGGGCAGATAGACAGATAAGGCTGTCGCTCAGGGGTACTGCTTTCCAAAAGGTAGACCTGGTTAGGGAAGCAGACAATAAATATCTCTGTTTGGAAATGCAGGGGAGGCTACTAGAAGGATTTAAAAATTCAAAGGGGAAAGTACATTGATGCCACTATTTTCCTTGTCAATAATTATTGCATGTTATACTTGTACCCCAAGAAAGCGCAGTGCAGAATCTGTGCCTACTGGAACAGGCCTTGCACAGTAAAACCCGCCTCACCTCTTTAGACAAAGCTTGCTGAAGCAAGCACCAAACAGATGTCCCAAAGAGCCATCCAAAGATATGTTTCTCAGCCTGTCCTGAAGAAGTGAAGCAATTTTTTTTGGTCACAGAATCCAAGGTAGAGCTGGATGTCCCAGCTCCCCAGCCCAGTGCTCCACCATTAGATAGACCATTTGCTGTTGGCCAGCACCAATGTGCAGGAGTTACCTTCCCTCTCTTGAGGCTGAAGGGTTTCAAGTCCTTGCCACTTCACAAGGCAGTCATGCTACAGAGAGGGCAGTCGGACCAAGCAGAAGATGAAGGTGTTCAGCTCCATGTTCACTGGCACACTGGGCTGTTTCCCATTGCCCAAGGCAAGGAGATTCACATTCACCAAAGCTATCCTACTCCTACACCTAGTGGCCATCCCGAAGCATCTCCTCCCTCTTTGGGGAAGCTGTCGGGGACCACAGACACAGTTAACTGAAAGTCCCCCTCGAATCTGATGTACGGTGAAGCACATGAAAAATTACTCATGCAATTGATTCACATGGTTTCCGTCATTCATAAATTCCTATGCATAAAGGGGAGGATTTGCACGTAACCGATCCAGACAGCTGCAGATTTCCATAGGCACTAAGTGCCTGCAGGCAGAAGCCACTCTTCATGTAATCCCGTTAAACAGCTGGAATGAATGAAAATGCTGTGCGATGCAGCATGCTAACGGCAGCCACCTCTGCCTCCTCCACTGGTAGTGCAGGGTCTTCTCCAGTTCAGCCTCTTCCCGTGGGTCCAAATTACAGGAGTTATTTCATGCCCTGGGCTCTGCAGGAAGCCTGGAGCACATGCAAGTATGAGGCTACAGTAACAGAAGGCTGCCCTCAAAGAGTGCTAGGAACATACTCAGGCTCTCCGTCGCACTCTGTCTCCTCAGGGTAAGATGTAGCTTTTGGGGAGATCACTGCAGAGCACACAAGCCTTCTCACGAACAGAAATCAGAGATTGGGTATAGAAGGAAAATCAATACATGGCCATCTCCAAAGCCAAGGTGGTGGAATTCATACAAAATATAATTGCTACTAGACCCAGCTCCAGACTGGAATGAAAGGCTCTGAAGTCAAGAGGATCTCAGGTGGAAGCTGTTTGCCATTTAAAGGCCCTTCATGGCATTCAGCATTGTATCACATCACAGCAGATGTGAGGAGTCAGCATAAAACCACAGTGTTAAGTAAGTTGAAGGAGGCATCATTAATCCTTCACCTCCTAGGGAAAGCCAGAAAGAGAGGCGAGCCTAACTGAGCTCTGTCCCCTCATGCAGCAAGACTCGCTTAAAGTGTCTTTCCAGTCACATTTGATCACTAAATATCATAAAATCTTCTACAACTTAATGGAAACTGAAGGGTCTCTCAGTGAAGATTAGCTACAGACAGTTTGTTCTCAACCAGCTCAGTCCCTGATTCCGCTCACTTTCCACAGCTCACCGATACTGGGAGAAGAAAGAAGATGGGAGGGAAGACTGTCCCCCTCAGGAGCACATAGGAACACTGATGCAGAGCATCGGCACACACTCTGCCATGGTGCCACTCAGCTGTCTAAAAGACAGAGGGTTTTTTTTTCATCCTTGCTCAATGCGCACCTCCCCGGCTCTGCAAGAGAAGAGGAAGGATCCCTATCATCAGTCCCCTTCACCCCACAGCTGGATCTATTCCAGGAGCAGCATAATGCAGTCATATAATTAGTGACTATAACAACGCATAAGCAGGGCTGGATTGAAGGTGCAAAAGCAACTTCGATTTTGACATTTCCCAGCCTTAATAAAATGAGTTTACACAGGGAATGAAGACAACTTCTTCCCCTGACAAGCTGTTTGTGCCCTCTGTATAGCAAACAGTCTTGTGTCAGGAGCGTGCCTGTCTTTGAAGTGGGAGGTTGCAGTTTGACAAAAGCAGGGAGCAAAGGGGAGAGGGGACAGAGCTGCTTTGAGGCAGTTGCCAGGATTTAACAGTGCCAGTAAGGTCTCCCTGCATTAGCCTAGCTCCGAGACAGCAAAGCCCTTTTTTGGCTCAGGCTCTGAAAACACTTCCCAGCCCCAGGCAGACGAATGTCAGGAAAAACTCCAGTGCAAAGAACTGCAAAGTACAAACTGGTTCCACTTTCCCACAGCAGTAAGCCTGGCCTTGCCGTGAGCACCCCTGGGCATCAGCAGCATGGTCACCAGCACCGCTGGAAAAGGGAAGGTACCAGAAAAGGGAAGTGGCTCATTTATTGCAGAAGGACGCTTGTGCTGGGTCAGAAAGAGGACTCCAGGCCCAGGCATTTGCTCTAGCGTCTGCTGGTTTTCAACACCTCCTGCTCCTCCAGAAGATGCCACAGACAGGGGATTTGCTCAGCAGGAGAGCCTGAGGGAGCTGTAGCGAACTCCTTTCCCTCCCACCATTAGCAGAAGGGATGAGCAGGGAGATCTGCCCCTGGCTTGCTCTCTCGGGGAGCAGGATTCCTGTGCCAGCTCTGGATCAGTGGAAATTAACATGCAAGCACTTTCCAGAAGGACTGCCCCCATCAGAAAGTTTCCAGCTATTGAGCTGTTTTAACAACCCAGCAGCAGCAGATCTGTTCCCCCTCCTGTCAGTTATCCCTCTGCAGCCACATCAACACCACAACTTTTAACCCATCAAATGCCAGTGCTTCCCTGCATGGTACACACCTGTACTTTAATATTAACCTTGCACAAGATTAAAACCACCATTAAGCAGCATTGCCTAGCATGGAGGTCTTCAAGTTGTACTCTTCTGATTCCCCGCCAGATTTTGCACAGACCTGCAGCATAGTGGGGAGCAAACCTTCTCCCACTCTTCATGCACCTGCAAGAGAAGATAAAGCTCCTTCACCATCAGACACTGAAGAGCTGAGAGCAGGCAAATCCACTGGTAAAACAGGGTATTACCAGGGTCCAGAAGTCTGAGGAAGTTTAGAAATGTAATATTTAAGGTAGTCCAGAAAAAGTAACTCAGTTCCTAACATACCCTACCTCAAACACAGCAACCAACACATGACAATTTCTTCTCCACACTCAAATATACAAGCAGCCTCATGTCCATGTTTCATTCATTTATCTGGACATTACTGCCCTGCATCTGTCTTCATCAGACACACTCAAATACTCCACACTCAGCAGTCGTGCAGTACACGCACCACTCCTGAGATACGTCGACACGATGGAGACTGTTGAACTACGATGCTGACAGAGAGGTGATGCTGTCATGGTTCAGTCCCAGCTGGCAACTAAGCACCACGCAGCTGCTCGCTCACCACCACCCACCCTGGTGGGATGGGGGAGAGAATCGGAAGAGTAAAAATGAGAAAACTCATGGGTTGAGATAAGAACAGTTTAATAATTGAAATAAAATAAATACTAATAATAAAAGAATATACAAAGCAAGTGATGCATGATGCAATTGCTCACTGCCTGCCGACCAATGCCCAGCCAGTCCCTAAGCAGCGGTCCCCCCCCCTCCCAGCCAACTCCCCCCAGTTTATATACTGAGCATGACGCCATATGGTATGGAACAGCCCTTTGGCCAGTGTGGATCAGCTGTCCTGACTGTGCCCCCTCCCAGCTTCTTGTGCACCTGGCAGAGCATGGGAAGCTGAAAAGTCCTTGACTTAGTATAAGCATTACTTAGCAACAACTAAACCATCAGTGTGTTATCAACATTATTCTCATCCTAAATCCAAAAGACAGCACTATACCAGCTACTAGGAAGAAAAATAACTCTATCCCAGCCAAAACCAGGACATATGCAAACATGTTAATCCAATTTTTATTTTACTCAGCTGGGAAATTGAGAACACCAAGATCCTTAAATTTTTTGTTTCCCTAGCAGGAACTGCAGCAACAAAAAGATACTGTCAGCACCACAAAGAAAAAGCTTGCATCCAGCAGAGATTCATACTTTGTTTTTATTTAATGCTGGCTAGGCAGGATGAGTATAGTTCACTGTGTCCTTTCAAAGGTGCCCCTACTGCAGGAATGGCACAGCTGTCACGAAGGAACTGGGTATTATCAGATGAGGAACCAGCATTTCCGTGGCTGGTGATGGCTTCACGTGCTAAGGCTGGCTTTGTCTCCTCACCAGGTCTGACTGCACATGAAAGGTCACAAGATCAATGACAGAAGGTGGCGCAATGGGTCAGAGAGGAAGGGAAAGGGGGAACACATCAATATATTTCTCTGGGCTTATTGCTCGTAGGCCCTTTTACAACCACATACTAGATGCTGAAAAATCAATCATGATTCACGTAAAACCTTATCTGCTCCACTAGTCCTAGATGCAGGGCAAACAGCCATTGGGAAGTTTGGGGAAGACAGCTCAAGGAACTTCACAGATCTAGAAGTGATAAATAAAACCAAAAATATTCCCCCGAGAGAAAAAACAATGCACTGCACCAAATAGACATGCTTCTGCCATCAGCAGAGAATACTGTGTATAAACTACCCAAAGGACATGTACTGTCACAGCGTGCTTTCCAGGTGCCATCAGAATGAGGACAGGTTGTGAATTTTCAGAAGCTAGGAAGTGCTCCTAGCAATTGCTCTTAAAAGTCACTTTTCCCTAGTCACCCCTAGCTCCTAAACAGAATCACAAACCAGATGAAAGCCAGTTATAAGCTCATATAATCAAAGCTTCAGGAACGGCATGCTCTGTGTTCAGGGCAAGCCACAGAACCAGCTCACCCACAGCACTGCCTTGATATTTCCTTCTGTGGACACGGATAGAGGATGCATGGTTATTCTTACACATCTCTACCTCTCCGCCCTGTCCAACACAGCTGAATAAGCACTACTAGAGATCTGCTACTGACTCCACAAGGATTCTCTTTTTCATTCTTCATAACTTCACTGGTTCACTCACTGACTGTCCATGTGGTGAACACCACCAGCAGCCATGTGTAGATGCCACAACAGAGAGCTACCACTCTATGTCTACCATACACCCCTATCACAGCAGCCAAACGCTTAGCTGACACTGGGTAAAGAAGTTGTTTATCATCCTTCTCAGGGGTCCAGCAGTAAAGGTACAATGTCCTTCTCTGAAATCAGGGCCATCACATACACAAGGTGCTTTTTGAAACCATGCCTTCAGCCACAAAACTGACTAAAAACTCTAGCAAAGTAACAGAAGTTTCAAACTTCCAGTACTAGAAGATGCCCAGATACCACAGTGGCGAGTACATTACCGCTGGATTCCTACACTGTCCTTCCTTCCATCACCCCCCACCACGATTTGTTAGATACTTCCCTGGAGAGGACAGCCATTCAGGAGCAATGGCATGCACCTCCTCTGGCCATGCCCTCTCCACTGCAAATGAATTAATGGGCACATTCAAAATCGTCCCTCAAACAACTGAGTGGTCCAATACTCACCTGCAAAATGTGCTGCAGAGACACTGCAGAGAAGCAATTTCCCTGGGGTGTGGAGTACGGCTGATACTGCCCTCAATATTTCCCCTCCTTTTCCCTAGCCAGAACGAGCTTGGAGTTCTTCAAGAAAGGATTTTCTTGCAATAGCAAAGGATAAGTATTTTCTGCTATTAAAAACAGCTGGGTTTCTCTGAATCCCCCAAGACAGAGACAACATATGGAAAGCCTTGGTCTAAAAGGAGACAAGAATGGAAACTGGTAGGCAACACTAACTAAATCAGCTGCAACACTCAATGCACTGACTCACTTGTGGATAAGAAAAGAGTAAAGGGATGCTGCAGTTAAGCTCTGGCACTTCTCATCCCAGGAGGCTATGGATGCTGAAAGCTTATGCAGGTCCAAAAAGAAAGCAGATGGAAGACAAATCTATCCAAGATCATTAAAGACAATGAACCATCTCTGGCTCAGGGATTGTGGAGTCTACTACAGTCAGGGAGACTTTTTGGACATATCACTCTGTTCTGCCCTGCTTTTCTGCACCTCCCTTGGCATTTGCTGCTGGCCCAAAGGAAACAGGCTACTGAGTTTGTTTGGAGGCAGATCAGCCATTCATAACAGCACATTTCTAAGGGATCATTTTAGCTTTAGCAAAGCTGCAAACACAAAGGAGCAGATTTATAAAAGGCCTTTAGAAAGTATTTTCCAAGTGCTTATCCATACCCTTAGGCTCCCAACTAACTTTAAAATTCTGGTCTGAACTGCCTTTGGTGGAAAAGGAGAATTTTTATAGAGCATTTTAATGGCAGGATGTAATCATCGCTCTGGGATGTTCCTAGAGAGAAGTCACAGTAAAACATGCAGTATGTTGGGCACTGAATGACAGGGCAAGGTATGTAAGCAGAGAGGGAACAATGTGGTTACCAGCTGGGAAACTATTGAACATGCAAAGCCACAGATCAGTCTTCATGGCTGGAAAGCTTCTCCGATTCCCCTCACTAGTAGTTTTATTCTGACCCAGCTTGGAGAGCGACAATAATAGGCTGGATTGGTCCTGCCAAACCCCAAAGCACCGCAAACGGTTTCAGAAATGGAGGCGGTGTTCAGAAGAGCTTGCTTTGCAGGGCCCAACTTCCAGGCAGCGAGAGGGCGAGAGAGAAAATGCAAGGCTGAAATCACCCCCAGACACATTCAGCTCGTTCAAAGCTTCCAGCAGGGGGATTTAGCCGAAGCTTAAAGCAGTTCTCTGTGACTCTTTGTCATAGGAGTGTAGGTACAAACAAACAGGAGCTGGGACAAAGGGAGTCAACACACATTTTATTAGTAAGAAGTTAATCGGCTTAAAGTGTGCAACTAAATAAGCAAAGCTTACATTAAAGTGACCCGCCAAGAAAAGATGCCATGGAAATAAAGTTATAGGAAATACAATATAGTCTCTATGTTCTTTTGTAATCCAGCATGATAAATATTCATGATTCTGGGTTAATGGGGTACCCAGCTCTCAGCCACCACAATAGTTTTTTGTTTATTCTCAAGACCATGAACTTTGGAACCATGAACCTGAATTTCAGGACTCTGCATTCATGCATGTTAGCAAAATTCAGGGCAAGGCAGGGGGATGGAGACAACGCCAGGACCTTGGCTTGTGATAGTGTAACAGACGTTGCTGGCAGGTTTTTGATAATGAGTGACAAGAACCCCAGGATGCACGGGACTTCTGGGGTATCCACCACCCTCCCTGCCTCACCAACAGCAGAAGAATGAGAGAAGAGGCACCACCTGCAATACAACCCCATCCCTCACCTCCAGCCTCTCCAGGACATGGCTTATTACAGAGTTTCTCTCTCCAGAGGACAACAGCATCCTCAGGCCAGCCCTCGAGGAAGCAGCAGCTGCCTGCATCACACAGCAGCATCACAGAGCAGAGAAGAGGTCCATTCCTTACATGGGAAGGAAGACCTGTACAACCCCTTGAGCCTTCATATTGACTGAAAGGGCATTTTGGCTTTCTGAAAACAGTCCTGCAGGGAGAGGTCACCAAGCTCCAGCCCAGCATTCACACCGGATAGCAAACATCCTTCCAAAGCACATTTTGAAGAGTCCCAAACCTCCCTAGCCAGCCCCACATCCAGCTGATCCTTTGACAGTGCCTTCTTCTGCTGATGGCAACATTGCCAGCTTTCCCAGTTTTGCTACAAGACCTTCCAACATCTCTAATCCCAATTGTATTAACATGTACAGATTACTGTTCCCCCTTCCAGGGTATGTTAGGAGTCTTTGGGGTTAATGAAGGACATGAGGAAACTTTAAAAAAAAAAAAAAAAAACACAACATAGAAACTGAAAGTTCAAAGCCTTGAAAGCAATATGAGGAAAACAACTTTAAATGCCGAGTCAAATGCATTTTAAGACTCTTGAGCTTGTTGGTTTGTTTCCCCACATCTGCTCAAAACTAAAAGCAAAGACTATGACCTGGTAAGGTCTTCACGAGTTTCCTAGTGTGTTCCACTCACCAAAGTATCACCCTCTTTCCCTACAAAAACTTCCCATTAGCTTTTCCCCCTTCTCCCACATCATGTACTGAACCATGAAAGCAAGCCTGTGAACAACCTGGCACCAAACAGCCAGGCTCTGTTTTGCTGAGAGCTAGGAGCACAGCTCTCCACTCCACATCACTGTGGATCAGTCTGCTTGGTCTGCAAACAGAGCTCATACCCCTTCACTGACTCCTCAGGGTTTAATTGCCTATTTTAGGGAAAGTGCAGCCTAATATTTGTAAAATAATAGGATCTGATCTTCATGCATCTTCCTTTAGGGCAACCTAGATGACAAACCTTGCCACAGCGAGCTTTATTTCTCGCCTTGGGCAGAGCTCCTCATTCTGATCAGCTGAACCTGAGCAGCAAAAGGACAAGCAGTGCAAAGGCCAACTGTTTCTTCAGAATACGGCTTTTTGTAACAATACAAAAGTCTAAAAGAAACAACAATGCTCCCTTAGATTTTAAGTCTTTGATGCTTCAATTACAATACTTCTACACAGGACTACCAGAAAATATTCATACACAAAGAAGAGGAATTTAGCAAGAACCATGAAAGCTAAGAAATTAATACAAAAGCTGAAAGTGTACTTTTGGAAGGAAAACTATTTCTCCCACTAGTGAAATATCTGCCTTGAATCACAGAAAGGCTCTGTCTAAAAATTAAATACATTAGTAAACTGCAACGGCCTTCTCAAAACTGAGGTATCCTGCTCAGAAAGCACGTATTTAGCATTTACCTTTGCAATATTTTATCTTTGCATTAGCATAACGATGACTGTCCAGAGGGAGGAATACACAAATGTGCACAGGAGGAAGGGAACTCGTGGGTAAGAAAACACTTTTCCCATTCCCTGTGTGGAATTTTGCACAGAATGTCCCGTTCCTCCTGATAGAGAGGACACCCTCATGCCCTCCCACCCAGCTCCAAGGACATGCCTCTTTCCCTCAGACTCGCCACAATCCACCTCCGTAATGATGAGCCAGTGGGACAGGCCAAACCTGGCAGCTCCTTCCATTTCACACGAAGCAGAGGTGTAGCTATGAAATACACAGGCACCACAAAAGCATCAGGATCCAGCTGCTGACACCGCCCAGGAGGACAGGAGCTGGCACACTTGATGATTTGAGGGTCTCCATTTCACGCATGCTTGCAAACCCCATGGCAAACTCACCTCCGCCAGGAGATGAGGGATCGTACAATGGACAAAGAGGGCAAAAGAACAGAAAATGCTCTTCTCAGCGTCAAGACAAAAAAGAGGGCAGCCAGGAAGTTTTACTCCTCACATCAACATCCCATTACTAACCAGCAGTTTACCTTGACAACAAAGCTTTCCAAGAAAAGGCAGAGACTTGGGCACTCGAGCAATGGCCTTAGGAGATCCCACTCTCTGCCCAGGAAACAGAAGGAAAAAAAAAAAAAAAACAACCCACACAACAGCGTATCACATATCACCTTCTTACTGAAGCATGACAAAGAAGAGAATATATGGCAGAAGAGGCCAAAGAGGGGAAAACCAGAAATCAATAGGATCTAACAGAGCGTGACGGAAAATCACTTCCCCCATAAAAAGAGGTTACTTGCCAGGTTAATGAATCTTTTCTGTTCTGTACTTAGACACCCAGGAAATGGAAGGGGTCACAGGAGCAGTGTGGGTGGGAATGCAATCCCTAGAACATGCTTTCAAGAACAATCAAAGGTTAGAGATTAAATCCAGGCAGTGGTCAACTGCACAACACATCAGCAGCTTGATACACAGGCCAGCTGCAGCTCAGAGCAAAATACACTTCCAACATCAACAGCACTGCAAAAGACAGGCTTCTCTCCACTGCAAAAACAGCCCAACAGGCCACCCCAGCCACCCCAAAGGGTCAGCCCCAAGAATCGGAGCATTCCAGTTTTGGCCACGGGGCCAAGAGCTCAAAACTCACTTTTAGGTAAAGACCTGTGCCTCACTCTTGTCGGGAATGCACAGGCAGCAGACAAAGCAACAGAGGAGTGTCTGGACAATGGCAGGGTACAAGATCTGGTGGCTACAGAAGCCTGAACTAGACCTCTAGGGTACCACACACATCTAAAGCCAGGTGCATATAACTTTGAACTGCAGTTTCTTCTGACTGAAGCTCGACTGATAGGCTCTGTAAAAGAAGTGCAGACCCGTGCTATCTTACCACTCCCCTGTCCACATCCAGCCTGAGCTACTGACAACAGGCCACCCAAGGAATAGCCTTACTTTGGCCCAAGACTCTCAGTAAGGGAAATGCAGGTGCATGACTTCCAACCTTTTCAAGGCCACCTAACTTGTAGGTCACTATATTAGGTTCCCCTACTGCCTGCCAGGATCATTTACCAACAGCTTTTTCTCAGTCTGTGGCCTCTTGACTCCCGTACAGCTCAAACACCTCTACCA
This sequence comes from Theristicus caerulescens, assembly GCA_020745775.1. NCBI lineage: Eukaryota > Metazoa > Chordata > Aves > Pelecaniformes > Threskiornithidae > Theristicus > Theristicus caerulescens. Next base: position 105,237,886 of record CM036560.1, read on the forward strand.
CGTAGCTATCCAAGCTTCTCCTGCAGCAGTTGCCTCATTTGCTACCCACCCATCAACTTCTGCAACAAAGACATGGACAATGAAGCCAAAAGTCCCCTTTGTTACCCCTATTTGATGCAGTCTCAGGGTAGACATGTTGCACAGGTCAGCTGCCTCTCAGAGAGAGGCAGCGTTCCAGTTCACATCATTCAAGTCTACCTTCATGCCCAAGGAGCTACATCACAAGCTCCAAAGTAGACCTAACGCTGGCATTTCTGCAAGAGGAAGTTTTGACTTTGCAAGTCCAGTGCATCTACGTGGTTTTATATCTGGGGAATTTTAAAGCAAAATCAATGCCTTACTGAACCAATACCTTCACCACACAGCATCCTGTCAACACACACATCAGTGCAGACAGTCCTCTACTTCCACAATAGACATCTGCCCCTGGAGCAGGGCCAGGCCCTTCTGTCAGGTACAGCCAGCAGTAGTGGGAGGCAGAGCACAGTTTGTAAACAAATCCCTTTCCTCCAAACTCTGCCCACAGAAATGAACAACCCCCAGCAGGTCTCACCTGAAATTCAGCATGCAAAATACCAACCAAAACAGCTAATTTTGCCAAAGTTCAGAGCAAATGAAAACACTGCTGATCAGGCAATGCTATTTGCAGGCAATGCTATCTCAAGTTCAAAGTCGCACTGACGAGGCGTGGGAGACAGGCAACACCCACAGCTGTGACATGGGCCTGGAGAAAGGTAATTCTCAGCACCCTCCACAACCGTATCAACCAGCTTCTAATAACCAAAGGGACTCGACCATACTCCCAACACTAACTCTCCACAGGAGGAGATAAATAGAGTTTGCTCTGCAAATAGTTTTGGGGTTTGTGGATGGGGAGGTTAAACAGATGCTTCTTCCTTGGGTGCTGACATTTGCACGAATACAAAATGACTTGAAAGGATGTGAATTTCCGTTCGGGTCTAAAGCTGAGCTGATTCATGGACCGGCAGCAGCTGCAGGTCTCTGACAATTTATATCAGTCAAACCAGAGGGTGATTTACCAGTGGCTGGGCTTCCTTCTCAACACACAGTTAAACATTTCTCTCCATTCCAAGCTGGGCTGACACAAACTGGCCAAGAAAGAGCAATCAATCATTGAGAGTTCTTTAATCAAGGGCTTCCTTGTACATTTAAGCAGTTTCTATTGACAGGGAACCTTCCTGTTCAGGAAGTGCTAGAGTGGATCTGAACATCAAAGTACATGCGCCCTTGGAGATCAGCATTTCTGGGAGCTCAGCTACAACAAAGGCGGGGGGCAGGGAAGCAGAAGACCTAATAGCTGAATCAAAACAACAGCCAGTTTCTACTCAATCATCCATCCTTTCTGAGCAGTGAAAGCACATTTCAGCACTAGTTGAAAGCGGTTTTGTTGCAGGTTCATACCTGCAATACTCATGATCCAGGACAACCAGGTCATTCAGTGTCAGAGGTGCCCCCCTTCCTTCCAGGGTTGCCCATCTCCAAAAAGAGCATACAGACCTCCTCGTCAGGTCAGTGTTCTCCCCTGTCCCAGCACCATCTCATTGGCACAGACAGCTCTGGACTCTGATTCACAGAAGCCGGCTGCACCATTTCCCTCTGGTTTCTCCAGGGCAAGGGGAGATTGGCACAGCAGCCCACCTATTACAGCAAATGGCCTGTTGCACAGAACTGGTTCATCACATGCAACACAGCAGGTAAATGCACACCATAGCACCAGTGTGTCTGCTCACGTGAGCGAGGATGGAAGAACCTACAGACCACTGGGAGAATGGCATGAGTTACTGCTGGCGTGGGAGAGGAGACAGGGTACCCCACAGCCACAACCTTTTTAGCACAGTTTTAGCAGTGAGAAAGAAGTGGCTTACCAGTAAAATGCAGCTACTTCTTGGGTTAGCTGTCCAGCAAGGCACAGACCCACTACAGTGGAGGTTAGGACAGGAGGAGAAGAAAAACTCCAAGCACGACTGTGAAGGTAGAATATAATTACACAAGTGGAAAGTGCCTCAAACCAAAATCCTCGGCTTTGTGGACTTTTGAAGCCTGGAAGACTTGCAGCACAGTCTCTGAATGCCTTTGGCTGGGGCTCTGTGACTTACTAATCTTATTCCACAGAACACCTGAGGAACAAACAGTCTTCATTGATCAAACCTGCGCAGGCTATGGTCAAGGGCATACAGCTGTGAACTGCACCCAGACTACAAAGTTCAATAAAAGCTCTACAAGGTCTTTGTAGAGAAGTATCCATGACAACTCCAAACACCTCTTCCCCACCCTACCAGCCTTCTTTAAGGAAATAAAAGCCCCCCATCCTAAGTTTGCCCATCCCTTGTCTTGTCCATTGCTAAATCCCAAGGTATTGGTATAGCACTGAGTGTTAAATCTCATGCAGGACAAGCAGATCCAACACACCCCAAGAAGCGTCAAAGATCAAGCATGCTTTTGTCAGATCCAAGTAGACAGCTAAACACTGGAAGAACTTCAGACGTGGATCTCAAGTGCTCCTTTTTCTTTAAGCCACAGCCATTAGCTTGTGCTTGGCTAGGATTATAATAAAAGCCACCTTAAACCTTCCCTTTGAGGAGGAAGCTTCCGCTGCAGCTCTACCTCACTGCAAAATACAGCCTCCCCAATGGCAAACAGCTGCATCACCAAATGTGTATAAAGACAGAGTGTCTCCAGTAGTCTTCACCCACCTGTTTTCCATTCTGTAACTGCTGTCACCTCCCCAAAACAGGTAAATTAAAGAGTGAATAGTCTGTTCTCTCCTTCTTTCCCAGACCACCCAAAAAGACTCAGTCATCTTCCTCCTACAGCATTTAACCCTTCCTGCAACCTACCAGGGAAAGAATGTAAGGGGAACGATGACTTTCTTCTTCCTCTACAACTAACATGATGGATCTGTGCTTCCAACAGAGAAAACAGCATCTGCATCCCACTGAAAACCCAAGCAATATTCAAGTGACCCCGACTTTACAGATCCTGTCTCCCCTTTCTCATTTGATTACTCCCCCCAAGGCTTTCGGTTCCTAACAGCAAATTCCTCAGCTTCCTGCAGAAATGTCTGCACATGACTTCAGATGTTTGCACCACAACCCAAAGGAAATTCACTGCCTCCAGAACAAAAGGCACTGTGCCTATGCAGAGGGAGAGAAGGAACGAATGACAGCAAAGCACAAGTTATGTGTCTCTGTGAGAGCTTCTCCCAGGACAGCACTTAGGGTGTGAGACCTCTGGTATGGGGCATTTAGAAGCTGGTGGATCAAATCAGCAGGTGGAGCAGGAACAGGGATGCACAGTGGTACCCTGCGACTGGGCAAACACCATCCACTCTTGAAGGAGCAGAGGTTCAGCAGGAAATCAACTCTATCATTGCCAAACTGCTTCTCTAACAACTCTTAAAGTGATAAAGAAACAGGGAAGATGGGGCTACTGCTGAGTTCCCTAACAGGCCCCCCTCAGACCCCTTGCCTCAGTTCTTCCCCTTCTGAGCTCACACTCCCTAGCAGTCCACACAATCCCTCGGGACTAACTCACTTTGCTGGTGCCATCTCCCTGCCAGAGCCCCACACCCATTTCACAGCCCCCTCACGCCAGGCCTCCCTGCTCAGGAGCTCTGCAAGCAACGGCCCAGAGCAGAAGCCATCTCTCTGATCCAAGTCTCATGGAAAGAAGCTGAACTTGCACGCAAGGCTCATTTGTGCCTATATGCAATTCCTCCTCAGTCTGGTTCTCCTCAGCAACGCAAAGCCTCCTGAAGGGTACTCGAGGCATACACAGGCAGCAGGAGCCCTAGAAACTTCAGGCATCTGGCTCAGGAGCACATGGCTAGGCAGGCAGGTCTGCCTGTCTCCTAACACAAACATCTGCACAGAGCAACACTGCATTGCCTGTTTGGCCTGGGAGTCAAGACTTGCAGGTTGGCCCATGTCCGGACTTGGTCAGCCTATAGACAGGACATGTCACACAAGAATAAACTGCCAGGCCAGAGCAAACAGAACTGTGCCAAGGAACAGGGAACTCCAACACAGGACACCCTCAAAGGACTCCATCTGGAAGATGAGCTACAGAGGGAGAGGCCAGGCCTTGGGAAGGAACACTGCACCTCCAGCTCACGAAGGGCAGGAGGCACCACACTAGGAGCCAAAGTACTCAGGCACCAAGATACTGAGACCAAACTGCAGCTTCTTCTCCTCACCTGCTGATTTGGCAAGTGGAAAAGAGCCTCATCACAGGCTTGCTGCTGGAGGGAACGGGTCATCAACCCTGTAAATATCCCGGGAACAAATTATTCAGTGCCCAGCTCTCCTTCCTATTTATGTCTCCCACCTCCCCTTGCTGACTTAAGTTGGACTATACCATCTCCAGAGGTCACTTTGAACCTCAGAGATTCTACTCTTCACCTCAAATTAAAGTTCATATAAGCTTGCACCAAAATAACTACCAGAACAAATTACAGCCTATTTAATTCCTTTGGTTCCAGTGTGCCTGAGGAGCCCCAGAAGCATGTGCTTGTTTTGTTTACCAGGCATCCATAGTTCCTCCTGCTGCCTGTCAGGAAGCCTTACTCAGACCTGCACCCTGGCCTGGGTATCTTTAGTTGGGCCCTCTGAGCAGCAGATCTATCTGAAGCACGTGTCAGGCTTACAACATTTTTCCCATCTATAATGGAGCAGATCTGGGCAGGAACCTTTGCACTGTTCCCTTTGACAAGCTCCAGTGACCCGCTGCAACACTCAGCAAAACCCACCCAGCAGAGTCAGCACTGTCACCTCCCTTGGCAACTCAAACCAACAGTGCAGCCCTGCCTCAACTGCCCCTTTATCAGCCATTAAGGCGTTTAGCCCTCTCTTCCTACCCTATCAAAAAGGCAGGAAAGCAGCCACAGATTAGGAAAAGGAAATCTGGGATGGCTGGAGTTAAGAGGCTGAGCAGCAGTGGAGTTACGGCCCATCAGCTGAGCCCTGGTAACTGGACACATATTTATAGCAGTAGCTTGGTAGTTGCAGTGATTTAGGAGGTTACTGCCCTGTGCTGTTCATCCTGCCTTGCTGCTGGAGATTATTACACCCTCAGCTAATGCAACAGAGAGGAGCATGTGCCAGGCTTTTCACTCCCAGTCTAGCAGATCAACCATCAACAGTCTGCACTCAACCTCAGGGCATGAGCTGCAAGGATGAGGAATTGGCAAGCTTTCATTTCGTAACCTGCCAGATCTAAATCCATTACGGCCTCTGGGTCACAGCCATTAGCCTGCAGCAAAAAAGAAGTAAAGCACTATAGTTTTAACAGCTTTGGAAGACACATAAGTGGAGCAGCAGTTTGTCTTCGCAATGGGCTAAGAGCCTGCATACAATCTGCAGCCACAAGACCATGCACAGGAGCCCGTGCCTTCAGCAGGAATGGAAACATCACCGCAAGTCTCACAGTGCCAGCTCTGGTTCCACAGACCATCAAAAACTTTCCCTCGCAAAACATACCAGGCACCTGAGCTTTTCACAGCAGGTCTGCAATCGCTGCCCTCTCACCAGCCATGCTTTTAGACAAATATTGACACTGTGCCACCAGGGGAGAAACTCAGGCCCAAGGAAGTTAAGACGACTTGCCACTGCTATAGCACACCAAGAAGAGAGTGCGATAGGCTTCCTATATAGGCACTAGACAACAGCCCTGACATAGCCCATCTTGGAGGGACAACTCCATTAGAGGTGTCTTCACCTCATCTCACTTAGAGAAACGGATCTCTTCACTTGTTAACCTTGGCTGGACTGACCCTTTGGGATGGCGTTTTCAGCAGTGAATGCCTGCTTAGCTCTATTAATGGTCTAGCACTGGAAGAGGAAGAAGGCTGCTAATGCAAGGCAGGGGGAGGAGGAGCAGCCGGGTCTAACACAGCTCCATGTGGTAAAAGTCTCGCTTGCTCTGTTTTGGGGCTGTCTTTAAAAGCTGGAGCCATTCAGTGCACAGAGATAGGTATATGGCACGTGAGGAGTGTCTTGTAGCCCAAGTGCTCTGCGCTTCAGGCTGATACAGCCCACATGCAGAGAAACTGGATCAGAGAGCCAGAAAGCACAGTCAGTCAGGACAGACTGAAAGAGTCAGTCATACGGTCTATAGAAAACTGAAACATGAGAAAGCCGGTAACAGCGCTCACCGGTGAAAAGAGCTGCAGCAAAGCAGAAGGCACCATCCTGTCCACCACAGCCATGCAGACTGGGGGAGAAAAGCAGACTTAAACTGCAGTACTGGAGCCTCAAGTCAGACAACAGGACAGCCAAAGCAATGCTGGGCTAGGCTGCCTGGCAGCCTCCCCCACAGACAGATGTGTGCCAGCACTGTCAGAAACACCAGCCTGGCCCTGGGCTCCAGAAAAGGACTGTGTGACCTCCAGAGGCCTTGTTCACTCCTTCTTCTCTATTGGAAAGACATTGGAGAAGTATTCAAGGCAAACCCTGAGAAGTCAGAATATAAAGATCATTTCTGCAATTGATCCTGGCTGAATTGAATTGACAGGAATAACGCACGTAAGGTTTTTCTGTCCACCAGGAGAGGAGGTGAGGATGTACAACAAAGGGAGGCTGCCGTTTGCAGTCCAGGCACTTCTCTGCATACGTGGAGAGGCACGTAGAGTGCAGTGAGAGGTAGAGAGCCTGGAAGATGGGGGGACTGCGGGAGAAAGAAAGGGTCTTACAGCACAGGCAGGTAAGCGACAGGTTGGGAAATTAATTTTTTTTTTCCTTTTCTGCCACCGGTTCCCTGTGTGATGTAGGTAAGTCAACTGAAGTAAATGTTCTCTGTGTGGTCCCTATAGGAGCATTCTTCATCCTCCATGTACTTGACCTGACAGTAATACCCAACAGTCCCAAGTGCAAGTGAGCCACACTGGAAACGATGCCATACTTTTGAGGAGAAAGCAAGGATAATCTATTTTCAGATGGGAAGGCCAAAGCACTGTACCTGCTGCACTCCAGGTCTGAACCATAGCTGTATCACTAACACCTAGTTTCACTGGAAAGAGAGAGAGATTAATTCATTACCATTTAGAAGTAGACACAAATACAGTAAAGCATGTTTGGGTGGGCTGGGTCCCATACTGATTAAAAAGAATTTTAAAAACACCACCAAACCACATATCAAATCACAAATGACTTGCAGATCAAGGGAACATTTTGTGCAAAAAATACTCTGTGGAAAGGAGAGGACTGAGTTGAATTTTGGAATAAAATCCACCACTCACAACACAGCCTGTGTACAAGGCCAGTTAAACAACTTGCTATAGAAGACAGAGGGGCTCTGATAGACGTTGCCTTGACAGAGCTCGTCTATGCGAGCAGATACAGCTACAAGTCCCCTAAAAGCAGTCAGGAGAGAGCTGATAACAAGGGAAGCTATCACCGAGGGACACTGAGGAACAGCTCGGAGAGCATGCGGGGGGCAAAGCCCCAACTCAAAAGAAAGACCAAGAACACCACACACAAAGAAACTCCTTCCTTTTTTCCACTCCTACAGTATTAAGAAAATAGGACTTTGCACAAAGTTATCTGTAAATGGAACAAGACTAACAAGGTATCAATTGCCAATTTCCCAGCAGAGAAGCAATTCACAAGACCACATTTGCTGATAGCTGGAACCAAAAGGAGTTACAGGCACATCAAGAGTACCGCCCAGTTTTCCAAAGAGAAAACCTGGGTTCATCTTCCCTTCGACTTAAGATATTAGGGATGACAGAAGCTCTTGAAGAAATCAAACGGTTAAAAGGATTACAACGAGCTCAGAAACAACTGAGCGCAGTCTAACACGGGAACGGAAAACTCTGAGAAGGGGATAGAGGGAGCAGCTGGAAGCTTCCTGGAGAGGATGCGGTAACTTGCACACAGGCGACTAGAAAGTACCTGGATGCACCAGGAGGCTCGGCTGGTGCCCGGGGCCGGTGGCACCGGTGGCACCGGCTCCCTGCCCGCCGGGAGCCCCGGGGGAGCCCCTGCACCGGCACCCACAGGCGCAGGCAGGGAGGCCGGCGGGCTCCGGCCTCGCCGGGGCACCCACCGCAACTTCGGGCCGGAGAGACCCCGGGACAAGTTGAAACAGCTACCAACAGGCTGCAAAAATGCACAGAAAAAGCTTATATGGGGGGAAAAAAAGAAAAAAAAACCCAAACCACCACCAAAATGCAAAGCACCGCTGGGCATTTCCCTGGCTTTGCAGGGGAGCTCTGGCGCGGGAGGGGCGGGTAACAGGTGGGTGGGCGAAGGGATGGGGGGAGCGGGGGGATAATTTTTTAAAAACCCCAGGCGTGGCCTCCTACCCGGGGCTGCGACCCGCCGGTAACGGGGACGGCGGGGGCGCAGGCTGGGGGGCAACCAGAACCCCCCGCTCCGGCGGGAGGGGGAGCAGCGGGGGAGCTCGCCGGGTGCCCGCCGGGGTTTGGGGGGGCAGCGGGACGCCGAGGCGGCTCCCGGCCGGGGGGTTCCCGCCGCGGGCCCCGGGGTACCGAGGAGCACTTCGCAGGGACACCTGTCCGCCACTGCCGTGCTTGCAAACTTCTCCCGGAGTTGCAGCCCGCCCGCTCCCCTACCGGCTTTGCAAGGGTCGCGGTACTCCATCAGCTCCTCCGCCGTCTCCGGTTCCCCCACCGTTAAGGCGGCTCCCCCTCCGCCCGTCCCCGCGGTAGGTAGAAGTAGCAGCGATAGCAGCAAGCGGCGAAGCGGGACGGCCCCGCGGCCCATAGCGGCGGAGAGGGCGGCCACGGCTGCCCGGGCTGCGGGCACTGCACGGCGACAGCAGCCCCGCCGCCGGAGCGGGGGGGGGGGGGCGCCGCTGTCACTCAAGGCAAGGCCAGCCAATCACGTCTGCGCCCGCGTCTCTGCCCCGCCCACGACGGACCCCCGCAGCCCCTCCCGAACCGGGGCGCGGGGCACCCGCGCCCCGGTCCGGGAGGGGCTGCGGGGGTCCGTCGTGGGCGGGAAAACCCGTTCCCTCCCTCTGTTGCCGCACTTGGGTGGCAAAACCTCAACTTCTAATAATAAAATAAACACAAATAATAAAATTTATTAATGTTGTAATTCCTATTCTTATTATTCTTTTCCCTCGAAACAGTCGTCACGTCAGGGGCAGCCGAAGAGAAACAGCTCGTCCGCTGCCGGGAGAAACAACGTTTCACACTGCAGCCTTAAAAACCCCTGCGTAAGCGGAGTTGCAAGACCATGGGTGGAGAAAGATGGGGCAAAAAAAACCCCAACCAAACTAAAGAATGGGACAAATTTAAAAGAAAGATGGGACAAAAGGTCAGGGTGTGCATTTATCCCTCTCACCCACTTTTAAGCGCATGACAGGAGCCTTCAGGGGCAACTGGGCTGTTTTGCTGGAAATTTGGGCTTTGGGATGATCCGTATACTTGGGAAATCAGGCAGATAGATCGTGTGCGAGATGCTCAGCTGCATCCAAATCTACACCGTGGTATCTGAGCTGGTGGACTGCAGCTGCCCGAGGCTGTGCGGTATCTCAGACATCTTTAACAGCAGAGCATGGGGTAACACATTGGAAAGCATCGTTCTTCAGGGCTGCTGGCTTGTAGTGGAGGTAAACTGCACAGGCGGGGGGATATCTCTGCTATTTACAGTGATCCCACAGGGAAATGGCAGATACCCAAAGCCCAGCCACCTCACTGGATGCTGAAGAGTCTTAAGAGTCGTTTCACAAGGGCCAAGTGCTTCAGTCTGAATTCAGCACTGCATACGCAGCTGCTGCTTGGACAAGACGTTATGGTCTGAGGCTGCAGCAATAGTTACCGGGTTACTCACCTACCCTCATGCTGCTCAACAGATGCAGCATTATGCAAAGACAGTACGGACACTACAGCAGTGAGCAGAGGAGAGCTGACAAGTGTACAAGCTCCAGGGGGGGTTCTTGGGGTAAACATGCATACCACAATCTCCCTGTGCCATAACTCTTTGCTCCTTCAACTGCGTACTTCCAAGCTCCCACAGCAGGATCTTCAAGCAGTGTTTCCCATTACAGCACTGGCTCCAAACCCTCCCTTCACTCAGGCAGACGATAGCTTGCCATCAGCTGTCCATAAATTTGTCACTTCTCTTCTAGTCTACAGCAATGAATGATACCTGAGCATAAAAAAGTACAACATGATTCAGGCATCTCCTCAGCAGCAATGCAGGCTACAGCAAACCGTTCCTGCCTCTCCCCCCTGCCCCCCATTTAATATTGGCTTCCCAGAAAAGATAAAGTCAGGAAATTAATATCCTCTCCAAACCTTCACGGAGGCCAAAAAGGCTGCATCAAATCCTGGCATGAAGACCATGGTCAAAAGCTCTGCTGATCGAACGCACTAGAGTTTTCTACAACTGGTGAAAAGCCCATCGGGTAAGACAAGCAGCTGGCTGGGGAGCGTGCGGGAGACTCCTTCCCACAGGAAGGAGAAGCTGGCACAAGTTGCCCACTTTCCACCCCAAGCATCAGGTTCTCCACCTGTCTTCTGTAACACATGGCACTGAGGAGACATAGCCCACATAGCTGCCCAGGGGGAGAGGTCAAGAAAGATAAAAAACAGATGTCATGTAAACAACTACCAGCAAGGTACTAGGCATTACAGTAAGGGCACTCTAAAAGTCTTTATAGCATGAGACGTTTTTGTGCATGTGATGGATGTGATTGTAGCCTCTGCACAAGAAACACTCCGAGGAAAACTTCTAACACCAACTTTTTTCTGACTAATCTGCATTTTCTGGGGGCTGTAATCAAGGTGATGGCAGTCAGGTATCCACCAACACCTCAGAATCTCTCTCGTTGTCTTTTGAACTGTGATATGAGATGGAGCAAGCTGACCATTTATTTCCTTGGCCCCAACAAATGCAGCTGCTGATCCATGCTAACACCCAAGACCTGCATTCAGCCTTTAACATCAGCGGTTCTGGCAATAGCTGAGCAGAAGACACACTGCGTTTCCTCCACTTCATGCTTCCAAGCAGGTCCCAGAGGATCAGATGAGAAACCTGAAGGACAGGGTGGGGGAATCTGGGTCACCCATAAGGGAAAGTCCCAGGCTATTCCAGGGGCCGTCACTCATAGGGTAGGCAGAGAAAACACGCATGGGAAATGTCTCAGATTTTCACTGGAAGAATGAAACACCCTTTTGCTGTACCAATCTTGGCAAAATGAGGCAAAAACAGGAATAACAAGAACACATTTCAATGGATGAGTCAAGGTTGTGATAGGACTTACTGCTAACGCCGGGTAACACCACAGCTGCCTGGCCATTTGCTTTCCCTGAGGATGCTCATTCTAAACTCTCTGCCCTTCCCTCCTCATTGATGGTCACCAAACTGGGGCTGGAACACCAAATCCACCTGTTGAGACCAAGCCTGGAGAATAAGGGCACTTTGACCAGGAGCCCTAAATGAGTACATGTTCTCATCAAACTCATGAGGATTTGAAATGCAGCTGACCAATCCGTTGAGGAGTGTCCTGAACAGAAACAATGAAAGGAATGGTGATTTTGGAAACCAGTCTAGCACTCAAGGCCTCATATGCATAGAAGCATCTTGCTGCTGCTCTTGCTCTCACCATCTTAGCAGAAGATTACAAGGGGCTTTAGGTACGATTCTGGAAGACCTGAGCTGAGACCTGCACGGAGGACAGAGGAAAAGACAGTAGCCCTCTTCAAGCATGTAAAGGGAGAATAACATCAGCTGTGCCAAGGAAGATTTAGGTTTCAGGCAAGCTTTCTAGCAGTAAAACAGGGAAGCCCTAGAGCAGATTGCCATGAAGAACCAAGGGCATTTCTGACATTGTAGGTTTTTTAAGAGGAACATAGACAAATATTCACTAACACTAACAACTTTTACTTGTTCTGCATTAGGCTGCTACTGTCTTTGTCAGACAAAGAGCAGAGCCTAGTGGTTATTTTAAAGGGCAAGGCTGATCCCCTTCTGTGCTTCAGAAGAATTCCCAATTCCTACGGGGTAAGAGCACTAGGCAATCCTTTCTCTCTACTCTGTAGAGAAGGTCCTGGCAGCATCACTTTCCGAGGGTATAGGAAGCTGGAAAATAAAAGCTTGAACACTTGCACGGGTGGGTCCACAGCTTTCCTGACTGGCATCATAGATGAGCAGAGCAAGCACTGCCCTTCTCAGCAGCATGGAGATTTGGGCTGTCACCCACTAAGAACAAAGGTTTTTGACCACACGGAAACTGTTGCTAACCTATTCCAGGATGGCATCCTGTGCTGGGGAGCCCAACCTCTTCTGCATGTAGAAGCTCTATTATAGACATGGATGGGCATACAAGAGGACATCCTACCACTTTGAAGGAGGAAGAGGAAAAGAGCAAAATAAAATGTGGATCCTTAATTGTGCAATTAGAATGGGCCCGTGAGGGAGTTCAGAGGAGTCTGTTACTATTACCCATATACAAACAGAAAAGTTCTCCCACTACAGCAGACTCTTTCTGGAAGACCATTCCCTAACATGAGAGCTGCTCGACCCTTCTAGAAACAGCTCTCAGTAACAATCATAGCATTTTGCCACCAGCAGCCAAAGCAGTGCACGCAGACTAATGACTGCTTCTTGGCCTTTAGAAGATCAGTTCACGTCATCTTGATTTGCAGGTGCCTCATCAGTGCACATAAAAAGCCCTGTGAAAGTATCATCTTTTTCATTGGAGCTGGTACAAGTCAGTGAAGTTTCACACCAGCAGTGCAACTCCTGACACCAACAGTTAACTATCTGAAAACAAAACAATCTATATCCATCACTGTCAAAAGCAGCCTTTTCCTTTGGAGAATCCCCCCCTGCCCAACACATGCAAACAAAATCCAGTATCTTTTCAAGCCTCGCTGAGCAAGAATGCACACAGCTCTTTCTGCACAGCATCCATGAGCAAAGCTATGTGGCAGCTACTACTGCTGATGGAATATCCCTGCACACAACACATCCCGAGGCCAAAACAAGACAGAAGTTTGTTAGTTTTTCCACAAGACCTGCTTCTTCTGTCTTGCCAACACTTGGGTCCATCAAATCTTCTAACAAAGTGACTGAGGCACAAGTCCTTTGGAGCCTGTCCTGCTCTGGATTCCGCAGCTGTCTCCAGGTTTACAAGCAGAGATTTCAGTTCCTGGTCTTAGCTCCCCAAACATGCTAAGGTGTTTCTTCCTCCATGTATGTCACCACAAGGGCAGATGGAGCCCTGGAGAGCTGGAGCACATCTCTCAACCAAAGCATTCTCTTTCCTCTGCATTTCCAGTACCCCTCAGTTCTGCTTAGGCTTATTTCATTGCTTCCTTTTTGGTAGGAACCAACCCCTGCTGCAGGTTTAGCCTGACGTGCTGTACATTGCTTCCTACAGGCACCACTGGGCGCTCTGCGGAGCCGTCACCCTCCCACTGCTTGATGACACTCTATCAAAGGCTCATTTACTCTGTTAGTGCCTTTACAGGCTGCCCACCCTGATGAAACCTGTTCACTTTCCTCATCTCCTCTGGCCCATTTTCTCCATCTGGTTTTACCTACCAGTCTGTTGCTCTCGACTCCCCTTATCACTCCTAGAGCTGACCTCTCTTAGGACATTCCTTCATCACCAGCTTGACCACTGTCATTGACAAATCCAGGTGATAAAATGAATATTGACCCCTGCTCTCTCTTCCTTCCATCACCCGTTTTAGTCTCTCCTGCAGTAGGTTGGGGGTGGGTTGTTCTTTTTTATGAAGTTTATTGCATTTGCACCCAGGAAATACCTCACCTAAGGCTAAATGATTCCCCACCCAAAAGAAATCATTAAAGGTGCTGACACGTATGTGCTTAAACGTGCTCCAGGGGTTCTGAAATCCACTGTACAGATAGTGCACTGCAGTCACAGCCACATGCACCTCTGCGTTAACAACTCAACATACATTTAACAATGTAGCCCTGTTATACACAAGCAGTGACAGTTTGGGAAGCTAGGAGTAAGTCATCGATGGTTGGAAAATTCCTTCTTGTTCACCAAAGTAGCAGCAGACAGGATTTTAAGTCATCCCATCTCAAAAAGCACCAAACATTTTCCCATCATTACTGCAATCCTTAAACTGTGTGAGGAAAAACAAGCTACTTCTGGAGTTATTTTTGAGCTGCAGTCAGAGACAAGCTGTGGGAGAAATCTGTCTTATCTGGAAGTATGACTTTTGGCTTGACCACTGGTTCCCAAACTGAGGCATGTGAAACCGACGTTTCATTATTTCACTTAAAATCCATTTTCAGGGTTCATACAGGAGTCAGTTGTGCTTGGAAAGCACTGAGCAAAGCTGGTGGCTTTGGTGATCTCTGCTGCAAGGTTAAGCGGGAGGGCATGGGAACACCTTTGGAAAAGCATCTCTTGAGTTCAAAATTCTTGAAGGTGAATCCACTGGTCTTTCCAAAGAATTTTTTGCCATAGGAAAAAAATCTGTTTTAAATATTTGTTTTCTCTTTCCCCAAAGGGATGGGTTGGGAAAGGAAAAACATTTCTCCAAGCCTCTGCTACGAGACAAAGACGGGATAGTTGTATTTACCCGTTCACCCGCAGGCCTGCTTTACAGAGCCCGATAGCGGTATGCTACCTGAGTTTAGGCTGTTTCACAACAGTGGGTAGAATTTAATGAATCTGACAAAAAAGCAGAGATGCTGCTTCATGGAGAGTTGCCTTAGAGAAGTTTCCCAACACAGTTTCTGCACAGGATTTCTGTGCATAAATTTATCTGTAGTAACATCTTCATCCAAATCACACCTGGCTATGGCACAGAACATGCAGATATTTCCCTTCATTAGGCAAGCAATACTTTAAATTAGGTTTGTCTCACAGGTCACTCTTTAGATTGCTAAAACCAGGACTAATGATTTCCTTTCGTTATTTATTTCGCTATACATAATCATACAAAAATGTGGTACATTTCAGATTCAGACAGAGGTGGGTGTTTGATCACTTTCAGGTAGTGAGATAAACAGAAAAAAAAAATTCTCAACAAAAACCCCCAACTTTCAGCTAAGCAATTCAAATTACTAAAAATGATTCTGCAGAGTCCAAATGCAGAACTGAAGTAACCTAACAGCATCTCTTCAACATTTTATTATAAAAGTCTCCAATTCTTGCAGGTAAATGGGCGTCTGTCTCTGTAAAACTGTCAGATCTCTTTAAAACAAAGAGTAAGTAATGTTCACTAATTCACCTCCCTACTCCTGCTCAGACATTAGAAGGGAAATGAGGAGAAAATTTCCATCCTATTCTTGTAGCTATTCCTCTGTAGCAAAGCAAGAAAAGCCCCACACTAAGCTAATAATGTAATCCATTTTTCTCAGCCCAATAAAGGGATACAGCTAAACCAAGACTGTAGTGATTCAGAATGAAAAAATAGCATAAAATGAACTGGAAGGGAGCATTACACCTCTAGTAGCCCAGAAAACCACCGTGCCTTGTCTAGTGCTTTAGTACGTCACACAACTCTGAAATTTCTGAGACAAACCTTTGGGAAATGAGAACGAGCAGCCACAAAGGCTTCCTTGAATTCAGTATCACATCATGTTCTCAGCCAAGTTTGGAAGATTCTCAGGAAATTAGTTACTATAGCTCTCAAAACTTTTCAGAAACCAAGTAAAAGCTTGCCACGCACAGCCTTCAGAAAAATTTTTCACAGCCTGATGCCTAATTGTAGCACGTATTTCTAGTTTGGTCAGCTTGTTAGGCAGAACTACTAGAGACTGGACAAGTTCAGTTCAAGTTCATAGGGCTTAAGTCTATGCTTTTGGTGAACTAGAATCCATCAAGGTAACTACTGCATCATACGGCTAAGCATGTCTCACAGTATTAGGAGAGTTTATTTCTAAGTTAGGATTATTTTGTAATAGAACCCCCCCTCCAAAACAAAAGAACAGTTGTGTAAAATTAAGTATTTTGTTTATTGCACATAAACTCCCAATTCTAAAAATGCATCTGTTTTCTGGAATGCTGTAGCCATGCAACGCCAGCTGAAGGATAAGTATGAACTTGTATAGTTTTGTTTTGGAATGCTCCAAGCCCAAAGTCTTGAAGGAGATCTTCCATATAGAAAGTAAGGAAAGTTCCTGTGGGTTTGTTTTCCATAAGAAATGAAGCCTCAGCATGGTAGAACCTCCAGAAATATTCGACATATTGTTCTGTATTGTATTACTAGGAGCTGGTGAGAAAATTAACCTATCAACAAGCCAAAAATGCTGGTAGCAATTAACATCATCTCCCTTGCTCAGGACAGATGAATCCTCAGTTTATTGCAAAAGCCTTGCACCATGGCAAATACACTGACGAAAATGAAAAGGCTGTAATTAATATGGGGCTGGGGGCAAATGATACTGTAACAGCAAATTTGTCTCTAGAGGTTTGCCTCGAAATAGGTTAGTCCAACGATAAACCAACTTTTTCTTATCCTTTTCCCAACTGAGTTTCTGCCCTTTAAAGTGATTCTGTCCAAGAACTGCTTGAATTTACTGGAACTGCACAAAGCCTTCCAGATTCATGGGTTCTCCCTTTTTTTTTTTTGTTCCACATGCCATAACCCAAAAATTGAAGAAAAATTTCAGAACTACAGAATTAGTCATAAATACTGTAACAGCCCCTTCACCCAACTGAAAAAGCACCTCCTGGACAAAACTGTGAGATGTGAGGAACTACTTGTAGAACTCACATGCAGATGTCGTCTCAGAAAATTAGGAGATTTTTCTCCCTGAAGCTATTTAGCAAAAAGCAAATGTTCCTTTGCAAGGCTCATTTCTATACTTCCGCCTTTGGAAAACAAATGGCATCAAAACTTTTTTTTTGTTTTGAGAAAAGATGCTCCTGAAGGCTGCAAACCATAAATGTGCTGCTTCAAAATTTTAAAATGTGGCTTTATTCCAACATAAGTCCAACAATAGCAGTGGCTTTTGTTGCTTCAGTGCTAACCCTGGTAGAAGATACTTGTTTTAGACAGCAGCAGTGCTAACAGCTATTGCAAGACTGGTGCTACCATACTGCATTTAGCTAGAAGAGATCCAGGTGATCCAAAAATGGAATCCTTCTCCAACCTGCAAGGTCCAACCAACTCTTAAAACGAACCACAAGCTGCACAGTTAAGAATTAATTCAAGATAAGAGGACCCCTCAACTCGAGCTCCAACTATTCAGTTTCCTTGTCCACAGACTGGAGTGGAGACTTGAACTTTTCTTAAGCTTATGCTTTTCAGACGTATTCCAGTAGAGAAATTGCTGATGCACTCAGAGTTACGCAATTTTGCTGTCTTCAGTGAAGCTGTGTATATGTACTTCATTGGGCAAATTTGGCTAGATGCTGGTGATGCTGAAGCCAGAGCAAAATGTAACTTTCTCAATTGTGTTACCTCTGCAGTAATAATAGTGATAAGAATATGCTATCAATTTTACCCAGTTTTAGCACCAAAAGTGTAAAAAGTATGAGGGTTTTTGTTTTTTAACCTGAAACTTGTCAAAGAAATACGCCTAGACCATCATACAGAAAACAATTTAATTGGCTGCCCTTTACACACTTTGGAATGTAAGTCTGGAGAGGAATTAATAGACACTGTTGGTTCAAAACATTGACATCAAAAAAAGAGCATAATGTAATGTTTATTTGCAGTCTCCATTATCTCCAATCCAGCATTCACCACTTTTCATACATGAAGTACCAGAGGCGCTTTCTATATGCACTCTACCTCAACTGAAAAGATTTACAATTTTATTTATCTAAAGCATTTGATCAAGACTGGCTATTGCTACACAACTATTTACCCAATTCTCTGGCCTCTGTACCAGAAGTGGGAAGAGAAGCACTGAGTGGCCAACTGAAGAGTTATCAAAAACCTTCAAGAACCAGAAACTCCTAAGAAACAACCATGGAAAGAGGAGTGTTGGCTGTAAGATCTTTATTTCTTCCATAAAAGAGGAAGGACTACATCCTCTAAGCAGAGAGCTTTCGATTTCTATTAAGCAAGATGGTTCAAGCTATATCCACAGTTTTTGGGGGGCAAATAAATAGCCTTGCCCCAAACAGCAACCATAAAGACAAGCTGTTGAAAACTGGTCACATTTTGCACTCCTTCAGAAACCAAAAGGAAGGGGGAAAACAAAGCAAATCCCCAACTTATTCACATGCTAGGGTGGAAGTATAAAAATGTCAATTATTTAAACACAGTACTTCTCCAGAGGAACGTGCTTGCAGAAACAAAAGCAATGCCTGTGCAGTAAGTATCTTTTCAATGTCACTTTAAAAGCTATACAATCCTATCTGGATATGCAAAAGCTAATAATGCCAGAGGATAGAGAAAGCAAGTAGGCAGCCCACCGTTCTGTGGCATTAAAAAGTGATTAAATGAAATTCACAAACGGTTTAGTGACATTTCTGATAGACTAATCACATAGCAGTGCCCTAAATAGAGAAACAGACCCATTATCAAAATAGTCCCTTTAAAAAAACTTTTATGTCGGCAGAGTACTTAATGTATTTATTGTGTGAAGATAATGGCTTCTCACTTCAGATTTAGAAGACCATGGATGAAAAGAGGGCTTCCCACAGCTGTATGCACTAGCAAGGACTAGTACAAAACCCATTCTTTGCTTTAAGTCTCCATGTTTTGGAACAAAGGAAATCTAACTGTTGACCCAGTTTATAAGCTCAAAATCACTCTGTACTTTAAAAAAAAAAATTATCTTCTGTTAAATGGCAGAGTGTTCAGCTACAGACACCAACTATTCACTTGAAGCAAAACGTAATTATTTTCTGACAGATTGGTTAAAATTGGCCAGGGAAATCAGTGCTGAAAGCTCAAATACTTTTCAGAAGCCATATACAGCAGGATGCATTGCTTCTCACTATTACCCATCAGTTCAGTTCCCCCGGCCTCCAACCCAGCCCTGCCAAAGCACGGTTGCTTCTCATTGTGGCTACTGCATTATCAGTACTTTTTATATAGAGACAATACAGTGCTAATCAATACAAATACTTTGCTCAATTTTTTAATTCAGGAAGTTGCCTTCTCCATGGCAGGTGCTCTATTTCAGACAGCCACACTGATGAAAGCATCCCTATATAGTAGATGCCTAAAAAAAAAAAATAAAAAAATCAAGCCGACTGGCTCTCATATCTGTCACAAACACATTCAGAATATTGCTAGCTAAATACAGTGCATAATTAACAGTCATATTAGAAAGACTTAACCTTTATTTGCCCATTTATTTCAAGTCCATGCTTACCCCCCTTTTCTCAGTACACTAGCTGGATCACAAAACAGATTTCTCCACAAACAGTTCAGCCAAGAAGAATCTTTTTGGGCTGGTCATCCACTTTGGAGCTGTATTGTACAATACAGTTGTAAGCAAATTCTGAATTCAAAGCATGGGGTTTTGATATTTGAAAACCACACTAATGTTGTATACAGAAACTGGCGTTCAACAGTATTGCCTATTCAAACATCTTCAACTGCAAACTCATCTATTTTCACAATCAGAACATTTTTGTCTGAAAAGTTTATTTTAGTTTTCTGAACACTCTAAAGCAACTGTGCTTTTGATGTTACACAAGTGTCCAGATAGGATTAACAAAAATTAAAATGTTCTAAATTACAAATTTAATTCCTGTAAGAGCTTGAGAAAGGAAATAGAACAGAAAAGCATGACATACACACATTGTGAAGAAACCCCAACTTTTCATGCAATGGCAGGCAAGATGTAAAAAGCCACCCAAATTCACACATTTTTACACCGAATCATCAGAAAAGTACTCTGTAGTAAATCTGTACATCCAAATACATTTGGGATCTACATCTAAGTTACATTATTTAATGTTATATACACTTATTACCCCTCGTATAATGTCTAAAGGAAAATCTTCATTCAAACCCAAACCAAGAAAAAAAATAACGCAAGACTAACTTGGAAAAAAGGAGAATCACTTTAGACATTCAGTTAAAATGTTGGTTTTGTTTTAATCTAGACCTCAAAGTGTTTATTAAAAAACAATCCTCTTCATTTAACATTTTGCTTTCTAACTGTACAGTAAATTGCATTGCAGAGAACACATCCCGTCTTCAGACTGTATTTTCTTTGGATGGATTTAAGATGTAGCTGGATATTACTTTAAAGATAAATAAAAGGAAGTTGGTCCAACTAGAACAAGAGCTGATATATTACATGCATATGGGGTTTTTATATATTTTTAAATTATTTTTTAAACAAATGAGTGTAGGGTATAGTTGATATCGCAAATAAATCAAAAAGCACCTGGAGTCAAAATATAAAACATACCTCCTATCCTGGCAATGGCAGTAAAAATCAGAAGAGTAATCTTTCTGGAACAGCATTTTTACATAATTTAGAAATGTTAAGTACCAGGAAGACTACTAATCAAGTAGTTTTAGCAGCCAAGTTTCCCTCTTTTTATTGAATGGAACAAATGCTTTAAATAAACCGTTTGTCCTCTTCACTGAAGAGAGCTAGTCTATTCATCTTTAATGAGCTAGGTTTTTTGTTTTTTGTTTTTTTTTTTGGGAAGATTAGCCACGTACTGTAGTAATGCCTACTGCATATAATCCAAGCATTTGCTGTGAACAGTTGGAGAAAGCAGTCAGTAAGAACCTAGGATCAATGAAATAGATGTTACTTTAAGCCATCCACAAAATGGAGACCCATATGGTGCCCAGTGTTAAAACCCAAATCTCTTCTCGCGCTTCTTGTTGTGCAAGTTCGTCCCCATGAAAACAGGAACTGATCCATAGTTCAATTTTCTTATTTCCTTAGTCAATTTTCACATTAGTGTAGATTTTACGAACAAAGGCACTTGTTCCCATGTAACCAATAGCTCCTGCAAAATAAACCAAAAACATTGAATATGTTAGCGAGCTGATCATCAAAATAAGCCAGCAATATAAAACACACACACTTAAACAGAAAGTCACATAAAGCATGCACTCTGCACACAGAAAATTATTTACCTGCAATACTCGTTCTCAAACTCTAATTATCCATGCTCCCAGTGAACGTCTGGCAAGAACTCCCCCAGTCTAGCAATCTAAATCCATTAAGGCATCTTACCAAGAGGCCATGCTCACTTGGCCTCGATAAATATAGCAGCCCCCCTACTGCTGCCAATAACCGGGTCCCTTTTTCTGAACAGAGGGTAAAAAACATACAATCACCCACTCTGCAGGGAAGGTGGATGGGAGGGCGGGTTTTTATTATAAGTTACATGCCTTCTGGATGAGTGTTTTATTGGCAGATGGCTTTTTCCTTCCCACAAGGCACAAATAATAATAGATCCCCATCCCAGGAGTCTTAAACTCCAAGGAGGTCTGTACAAAGAGATTAAACTAGTAGCAGTTAATAGTTAAAGGAAATTGCAACCTGTGGTTTTCAAATTAGTAAGAGTCATGAGCAGAATATGCATTGTCACAGCAGTAATAAAATAATAGGTCACCGAGTTTTTGATAGGGGCAACAGTTTATGCTAAACCCAAAATACTGCAGGACTAAGAACACCTAGAAAAGTGAAAGAAACACACTGGACCAAGAACTCTTCTGAGAAAGAGATTCAGCAACCTACCTGGTCAAACCCAGAACCTCAGGTTTGCCAGGCTCAGTAAATACTGTTGTCTTACGACAGCCGCAGGGAATACCCCAGAGCTTCTCCTTCATTTCTTCCAAGCGAAATGAGAGTAAATCAGCCTTGTGGAAGTCAGTTTGGCTAACTCTCGGGTTAGAAGTGAAGTTGAAAAATCAAGCAAGAATTAGAGAGAACTGCTGTCAGACTGCCAGAATAACACATCATAAAACATGGGAAGAAAAGGATAGAGAAGCGAGGGTCTATAACTCAGTACAGATAAGAGAACTCCTAACATCAGACACTTGGATGCTCAGTGAAGAACGGACTCCCTGAAGCAATGAAGAAAAGCCCAGAACAAAGCGTGAAACAACATTTTCAGTGATCTGGGATGCACCAGACTTGCATAAGATCTGTTAAATACAAAAACCTAACCAACGCTAAAAAATTTCTGCCAAAACTTCATTTTTCAATAAAAATATAAAGTTATTTTGCCTTTAGAAATTAAGGCCGTACAGACCTGCAGCTAGCATTACTGACCACAGATTTATTCAGAACCTGGAGAGCTCTTTAAATCCTGGGGACTGCTCAGATAATTCATGAGGTCAGACATTAAACTCACACAGAATTTTGGTTTTTAGACCCCCAAAAGCCCAATGTTCATATCTAATCAGGAAATCTGCACAAGGCAAACCTGATGCATCGTTCCAATGCTACTGGAGTAGTAAAGAGCTTTTGGAGTCAGCTTCTGCACTGCATAGCATTTCAAGTTGTATAAATATCATGACAACCATTCCACCAGCCAGCAAATGAGGGATTTGTATTGCTAACTTGGACAAAGTAGAGTTCGATTAAAACAAATACAGCACACACAAGATCAGGTTGCTGCTTGCAAGCGTTAAGTGTGCTGAGGACGCAGCAGGGAGAAGGCCTGGCAGTTCAAGGAGAGACCAGTACAGCATTCTGACAGACCCTAGCATGGGCTGTGCGGAGGAGGTGACGTGGGCTTAGAGTCATATGGGAGCACACACAGATTCTTCTGTAGCCTGTCAAGAAACTCATCTTCTGTCTTATGCAGTAAATGGACAAAATAATGGCACTGGACTCCTGTTTTAAGACTTATCATGTTTTGCCTGTTAAAGCAGACACTGCCAACAGATCCAATGCCCATTTTAGTAGCTAAACTCAGATACATTCCAGAACTTGTTCTTTGAGGGTTTCTCTAGTGATATGATGCCAGATATCACAAAGATTTGGGAGAACAAAGCACTAATTGTGTTTCATTTAGGATCTAGAAAATGTGTGCATAAGATGGAAGTGAGGGGGAGGAGTAGAGAGCAGCAGTCACATGAGACCACAAGCTCTCAACCCCATAAACAAATCATAACCTACTCTGAATCACAGGAGCCTTATCCATGAAGGCCACTAGTGGCCAATACCCAAGGCAGGGGTTAAGCCTCAAGGATACTTCACAGGCATTGAATAAAATATGGGGCGGAGAGGGAGAGGGGGAAACCCTAGACAATGATGACTAAAGAATAGCCTCCTGAAACAAATGCAGGACAGTTGGCTCATTTGAATAAAAAAATCCATAGTAAAGGGAATGATTTTATTTATTTATTATAAATATCATCTAATAAGGTGTTTAACTTGGTTATGGCCTCTATAGGTTTAGCAGAAACAGACTGCAAGCATATTTCAGCAGAACAACAAGCTTTTAAATAAAGAGAAAAACCCAAATAGCAAGGAAGAGCAACCACAAACAGAAAAAGATTAATTCCCATCTATTACTTCAAACCAAGTAACACTTACTACAGTTGGGACTTTGTAAGCACAGAATTTTTTCAAAAGGCCCTTCAATCACACTTACAGTATTTATCTGGATGCTGAAGTGTGGTATTGTGCAAGAGGCCTTTCTATACTACTTAGCTCCTAAGCCATCCACTGAGTTGGGGAATAAGTTTTCTTTTCTGTCACTAAGAGGGAAGCACGAGGAGCTCAAAAGGTTTGGAAGTTCTCATGGGCTCCCTACTGTCCACTCCCAGAACTCAGATGCTCTGCAGAGGGCAGCAGACTTTGTGGATCAAAGCGTCCCACTACATGTGGGATTTGAGTTCACTAGGCATTGCCAGAGGCACTAAAACCAGAGTTGGATGATACAAGCCTTCAGAGTTTCCCTGTGGCTGCTTTGGACCCTAACTAGCTCGTCTCATATCCAACTGTGTGATACTGAACACGCCCATTCACGTGAGCATCCAAAGCACAGCTCTACACACTTTTCACAGGAGACATACAGTCAGTAGCACAAACACTGCACAATTCTCTAACACAAATGTCTTTGTTAGACCTCAATGGCAGCAAGTTCCCTAGACAAATGCTTTTTGACAGGGGATTTTTTTTTTTCTTCCTTCCACATGCTGAAAATGGGAGTTCTCAGTAAAAAGGAATCTCACAGCTTCTCTTCCAACACAGTTAAAAAGACAAAGAAATCTCAATAGAGCTGTGGAAATAATGTGTTAAAGTTTTTTCTGATTTTCAATAAATTTGGATTTTACTCTAATATTCCATCTAGTAGTGCCCTACCACAACAAGAAAGCATTTGACAATATTCCTTTTCCATGTTTTAAAAAACATTTTAATTACAGAAACTGGTGGGCAAGCTTGGCTTCTGCATCATAGACATTTTAATCAATACCAGCTTGAGCACTTTAAAAAGAAAAGATTAGAGCTGAAAAGTATAAGCCTATTAAAGAAAAAAAAATGGCTGCAAGACTACCAGAACAGCAGGGAAGTCTTGTAATGTGCCAAAAACCTGATGAAGCAAGATTAGATTGTATGAGAGAAAAGGGGAACAGGTACTCAGCAGTTAAGAGATGATTTCCCTCCCCTTTTTATAAAAGCATTGTGAAATTACCCGCTCTCTTGAGATATCAAGAAATGTATACTTTACAGAAAGTAAGTTCCTGTAAGACATCATGTGTCTTAACTATCTAACTCAAAGAAATCCTTCCACTAGAGTCTATAGGACTATTCATTCACTACTAAGAAGGAAAGTATTAAATAAGGATCACACATAAAAAGCAAACATCATCATAGCAAAGTGCAAAAGGAGCACTTTCTGAAAGTCATAAAGCAAAGGATAAAAATAAAGCTAACGGGTGAATAAGTATATTTGACTTTATCAGATGACCTCCATGCTGAGAACTATGTTTTTTTTCTAAACATCTGTCAAAACAGTATCTTAAAAAGCAATGAAATCCAGCTGCACGCAGGAGCACTCTGCACTCTCCTCACCTGTGAATATTCCAATACTTACTTCTCAAATGCTATCCTGAGGTGTCAGTCCTTTCTATTCTGATCACCCTCATATATACGTGCCACAAGATACAGACAGTAATGTCATCAGTATCGCGATACCATTGATGACTCAATGGGTGTACCTAGCTCCTTGTCTTGGGGCAATAGTAAAAACTCCAAAACAAAATGCTAGCATGGACTCAACTTAATTTGAATTTATTTTGCAGAATTTCTTGCCAAATATTGAGTCTTTCAAGCTTACACTAAGTGTGAAATTCTCTGTACAGTACATAAATTATCTTCCTATCAGAAGGCACAATCCACAGAAATCTCCTATATTAGGTAGGAACCAAGTATAAGCAGAGAACTCTAAGATTCTTTTTAAAGATTGTAAGCTTTTTTGAACAGATCTTGCAGACATACACACTCCACCACCAAAACCAGAGCACTAAAATCAGAGACATGACAGTCTGAAAAATTCTGATAGAAAACTGCCAATATATTTGAAACTTACCACACATTATTCCCAAAGCTGTGCTAAATACTGCCATATAACCAAAGTAAAATGATGTTTGAAACAAGCCATACATCCTGAAAAAGAAAGATAGGAATTTACGCTAGGTATTTGCCCCAGTTTTTCTCAATAAACTTATCTTGCAATGCAGTAATCTGATATTCAAGCAAGAAAACTACCACTTACTTTGTCTTGAAAAAGTAGTAGTAAAAGGAGTACATGTAAACATAAATCGCAGTTGATGCCGCAGAAAGAAAGCTTGTCCATTGCCTGAAAGTAAACACGCGTGTCCATCATATATCTAAACAAAAGGCTTCCCAAGAAGATGCACAATGCGCTAAAACCTTACCCTGAAAATAAAGTGTACTGGTTCTACAGACTTATTTAACAAAATCTACATGTTATCTGCTATAAGTGACAAAAGCTTCTATGGCAACAGCTACCACTGATACCAAGTAATAATCCTTCAGTCCTGTGTGCCTTTTTTTTTTTTTTAAATACATACATGCATGCACGCACAGATGCACATACGGACAGAAAGCTCCTCTACAGAAAGGATCTGAGAACTGCTTTTATTCCCTACAGCTAAAACCTGGACATGGGACACTTTGAAAAGACCCACCTAGACTGAAGAACATTACTTTTCTATAAAACTCTCACAATCTGGTAAACTATGCAAATAATGCACTACTTACCACCTGTAATCCTCTGCATTTAGCAGGAAGTAAGTACAAACGATAGTCACACAAACTGTTACAATGCAGAGGATAACCAGAACCAACATCATAAAGCCATAAACATAGTAGATCTTGTAAGCCCAGAATGAAGTAAAAATGAAATACCTGAAGAGAGTAAACAAAATATTCAGATGATATTGTAACTGAACTTAAATTATTATACTTTTTAATCAATTTGGTAAATAGCTGACATACTCACATTTCAATAAAAATTGATCCAAAAGGAAGGATTCCACCTAGGCAAACAATAACAGCGGGTTCCATGAACCTGAAAGATATTAAGATTAGTTTAGGGACAATTTTAATCTTTCATTTATAAACACATTAAGACATATAACCAGATAATTAATATAGCACAGAGAATTTTTTAAAAGGCAGGCTAACAAGAACATTTCGGTCTCATACCAGCATACTAGAAAGAAGATTTCCCCAAAGATGTCGTGTATGGATAGAAGGAAGAGTTATTCTTGGGGAAAGCTAAAACAAAACACAAGGCTCATGCCTATCACCTACAAGCATAAGGTTAGGCATCTAACCAGCCTTAAACGCTACAGAAAGAACCCCTCTTGCCCAAAAAGGGCCTAAGCAGTCAAGTCCCATACCATCCACTAGCCTTGAATGAAGGCAGTGAAAACTCAATGCTGTTGATGGCTACAAATAGAGCAAAAAGTGCAGAGAAAATTTTGCAGGATAATGGTTATATAATTAAGAACCAGTGTTTATTTTAAATGCTATACCGAGTCACGAGCCTATGGTCAAAAATGAATACTCAGCTACCTGTAGATGATATTGTCACTTACTAAAGGTGACCTCTGTGTAGTACTTGCAATGATGCTGAATCTAGCTAGCAACCAGTGATTTAATTTGCAGTTTCTTTTATTATTTATAGGCAGACTTGTCTAAGTTGACGGTGTGCAATTTCATCATCTTCAAGAGAAGTATCTTATTTCTTTTTATCTGTCATGCTGATCCAGAAAAATCCATCAGATTCCCAAGATACAGATCACAATATAAATCAAATCCTAGCATCTGAGCTGCACAACCCACCACTAACAAGAGACTAAGCGTGCTGCACTTCCTGGATATCGCGGGCGTACACGTTTCAGTGCCCCCTTCACTTTGTCTGTTCCATTCCTCTGAACAGGGAAAGCAAGAAAAATCTATTAAAAAAATCCCCTGAGGATATTTCCATTTCCATAGCTTGCTGCTTCCATCTCAGAATTAAATTAATAGGAAAAAGCGACTGCATTCATTATTTTCAAAAAACCTAATTCTGCTATTTGAGACTAGGCACTCACCCCTTTATATTCACTTCAAAAATAAAGGTTTATTCGCAATTCAAACCGTATACCTGGAGTATTTTAGGATCTGTGCAATCAATAAAAGTGCAGAATTGGGAACAGCATTGCAAGCTTCTCCCCACCATCACCCTGCAAATATGTCTCAGCTTGTACATGGAGACCATTAAACAGAACAGTTCTGTCTCCAAGTCACACTCAATCCTAAATCTGTAAGAGGCATTAACTAAAGAGGAGAGGTTTAGTTTCAAGATACCCATACAAGAACTGGGTTGGGACCATCCCTTTTACATAAGAGACTGAAGAGCATTTCAGGCTAAATGTGAATCAGTGATCCAGGACTGTAAAATCTGCTACAACTATTAACCATTAACTGCACTTGGTGTTTTTATTCAACAGAAAAATCGTATCAAGGAAATGTCAGTAGAGGCGTTCTTCTAGACATAGCGCAATTTAAATAAAAAAAGTTATTCTATAAAAACTTTTAATGATCACATTTGAAAAGTCATTTTAAATGTACTGAATTGAATACACCTAGTTAACACGCATTCTTGTCTTTACCATTTTTTCTCTGGTATGGGACGAGGCACTGCATTGACACGACATGGAAAATTAGGCTGTCCTGACAGATTTCGGCCAAGAATTGTACCAACAAGGTTCAATGGAAGAATGACAAAGAAACAAATACAGCACACTGCCACCTGTAAGCAAAAAGTAAAATAATAATTAAAAAAAACAGGTATAAGATGACAAAAGAAGATAACCAACCCGCTCCATATATATTAGTCCTTAGTAGTTATTGCTGTAGAATCATACTCCTAGTTATGAAGCATTAGTCAATATACATCTATTTTATCAAACAGAAGTATTTATTTCCTAAGAAACTTCCTAATAAACATTATTAAGTATATTTTCTTGCATCAACTGAGAGAACAGAACCATTACAGATTTTTTTTACTGTTTTCATCTAATCGTTATACTCAATACATTGCAAAGAAGTGAAATGGAAATCTTCATGGTACTTCATCACAGAAAATTTTGTCAGCTTCTCAAACTTTTGCAGAGTATGCTATCCCTGGGAGTTAACATCTAGCAGTTAGGCAGTTGCATACAAAAGTACAACTGCTGGGTCCAAAATTTTTAATCCAATACAAAAAAGAAACCCAAACAAGAATTGCAAAGTCATGTCAGAATGCTACCAATCAAAACTTTGGGTTCAATTTTCTCCACTATCCACTGACCAGGTAATTAAGAACACAGACTACCAAAGACACAGGTGACCACTGGTATGCACAAATACATAATTTAGAAGCACAATGGCCCTACTTACGTAGAGAGATTAGGTTTATGCGCAACGCAGTGAAGTCAAGCCAATGTTCCAGCTCTTTCCAATGGAACAGCCTCCCTAAAATTTTACCATGAATCATCTTTTTTCCAGTATACATATGTAGCTCTACTTTTGCTATTCCTTGAAGGCAACATATTTTTATCTTCCAAAACGGGAACATTTAAAGTGTTTAGCAAGACATTCTCTACTAATAACTCTTTAGCACAAAATGAATTAGCATTAGACAGTTTGTTAACTTTTTGATATTGATAATTAAAGCCAGAACAGTTGCCTGTAATGCAATAACCATAGTTCCGAGTATTGACCCTGTGACCTTCTCTACCCAAACATATGAAAATACTGCCTTTTAAAAGCACTGTTGCCTGAGGCTCTGTGTACACGCTGGTGCCTCCTGAGCAAAGAAACTACATTCCTCTTTCACCCCATCAGGACATCCCATCCATGGGAGCAGATTAATCCAAAACAATGGACAGAGGACCAGGTCTAAGAGCCCCACACTGACTTGTTTAAGAAGCAGTTACTCCAGGATAGATAAAGGCTCTTCACCGATATTGTATCTATGGAAATCTACCGCAAGCAGCCAACAAGCCAGAACCACTAGGCGTCATGAGATGAGGAGCTGCACTACATTAGCTCAATACAAACTTAGCATTAAGCCACTCACATGAGTTTAAAGCAACACCTGACAAAAGTCAGCGGGTTATCCCTCTGTTACTGACTTCCGCACCATTACTAGCCTAGGCCAGATGTGAATAGAAAACGTTGCCTGGGGTTGGATGGAGCAAGCCTTCATGCTTCAAAGAAGGGGTACACCAAACAGGTGGTCAACAAGCAGAAGCGCTGTCCAGACTGCTTTGTGTATGTTTGAGGAGAGGTTATTAAAAAAAGCTACATCATGAGCCACTAAAATATGAAGCTTCAATGGTAAATAAGGAAAAGCTAATTAGTATTTATACTTGTCAATAATAAAGCAGATTTTACACAAGCAATACGTCTTTACTATCTCCCATCTGTCTTCCGTTACTGGAAAAACCACAGGTAATCAAGCATAGTGTCTTAGGTAGGACACTGAGGTTGCCTAAGAATAAATTACAGGAGAAATATACAACTAACTCACTTAACGGATGCAGGTTCTGCACTTGAAAACTGCTCAGTCTAAAAGAATGAGCAGATGAGAATTTTCAGAGAAAAATGTCAAAAAGTATCAGAAATATCAAAGAACATCATCTTGAGTCCTACGTTTACTAAAATTCTGACCAAAAAGTCCCAGCTTGTTTGAAGTGCAGTGGGTACAACAGACATTCAAGAATTAAGGCCTTGATAGGATCCGAAGAATTTCCAACCTGACCATACTGAAACCACTTCTGTTTCCAAGAAGAGCTTGCTCTGCTTCCTGCCTGCGCAAGGACCTCCAAATGTGTCGGGTGGCCCCTGTCCACGCTCCTCCATGGTGCTCCGGCAGGTAGGTTTCAAACCTGGCTGAGGCAGGAAGCTCAGACACAGGCAGCGTGAAAGGGCATCTGTATTGCTCATCCAGCCACAACTGTCTTTTACCATGCAGTTATCAAGGTGTCTGTAGCTTCATTCCTTGATCTCAGAAATTACCCCTCACTGGGGATAGTGGTAGAAAGTGAATCCACTGCTTTGCTGCAGAAAGACACTGTCCAGAACAGCCTCGGGTTCCAAGCTCACCTGGAACAAAACTTAGCAGCTTATAATTGTCCACCTTGCAAAACATATATACCATAGGGAATCCACATGGAAACAATATAACCTCGGAAAAGGAACCAAGCAAGGAATATCCAGGCCTAATTACTGATTAGCTGGCAAACTCCTAGATGAAAAAAGGCAGTCAGTAGCATCTCATTCCAGTGACACCAACTGCAGAGCTGAATGGCTTCAAATCAGGTGGGCAAGGAGAAGGCCCAGCTTGTTCCTGCAGGGCTTGGCTGTTGTGTTGTCCAGGTGACTGACTCAGCAGCAGATCTGGAATCTAAAATGTTTATCTGCATAAAACAAGCTGAGACAGACCAAGGCTTCTTGAATAATGGCTTCAGTAAGTACTGCCAACCTGTCCCCAGTACGCTTGTAACTGGCATCCGTCAGAAAATCTGAGTGCTTGTGGTTTCATTATCAGATCAGTCAAGCCATGATTGATAATGTTGTAACATCTTCCATTCTATTAACCATTTGGCTGAAAAATGAACTGATTTCAGACGGAACAGCTAGCATCTTCAGTGAAACCTAGTAAGCAGCATTAGGTAAAGTCAATGTTTTGTTAAACAATGAACTGCCTGTCTTAATGCTATGCTATGTTCTGAGAACAGCTGGATTGAAGTGCATTTTTTCCTTTTTTTCCTGGAGTCATTCAGGAGTCTAAGAATTATCTGAGATAATTTTGCAGTGCAAAGGAGGCCCAACTACGCAAGTAAGGATGGACCATAGTGCAGGCTCAGGAATGCCTCCCACTTCCACCTGCCTCTGATAAGCTGTCCAAGTTGACAAAGACATGAATGTTCTGTCTTCTGAGATAACCCCACCCCCGTGACAGAAACCTACTGGTCTTACTAGGTTGACCAACACAACTCGTGCTGGTTAGAATCGGCGCACACTGTGTTGACCTCAGTAGCATTGTCTTTCTTGCTTTCAACTCACTGTCTGACTCCAAGGTAGTCTACCTCCTCAGACTGATGCTTGCTGAAAATCACTTTCTTCATTCTTGGCAGTAAAGTCTTCTCTGGATGTGAGAGATGATGAGATAACTGGCTTTTCTAGCTTCTGCCTATTCAAGCATGTTCCTCTTAATTTCATATCTGAGGTGAAGACACTGTCTCCCTTCCAAACCAAACAGGTAGTGCCTGTTGCCACAGATGGCAAGGGCGGTGATGATGCAGGCTGGGCAATGTCTAAACCTAGAGAGTTTAAATCCAAACTGAAGCAAACACAAGGCACCAGGGTACACAAGTGCCTTAACTGAAAAAGAGATGAAGTTATGAGATCTCTGCCTCAAAGGTTTCGGAGAATGAGATTACAATGGCAAAAGCAGCTCAGACACTTATTCGCCTCCATTTCACCGTCACAAATGGTAAGAGGAAACAAAGGCAGGATCAACACATATACATGCTCTGCCCTCCCACAGAAGCACCTCCCTACAGAGGTCACTGGTGGCATACTAAAAAAACCAAAACCCCAATAATAGCTGTTGCATGACAGGCAGAGATAAGAAAGTTAGGTCTTAGTGAGCCTTTTAAGAGAAGTAACATCAGCCAAGACAAATTCAGAGAACAGTTTTCACTACCACTTCAGAAAACACAAGTTATGCAAACAGGCAAATCTACTACATCTACAAACCCAGTTTTCCAACAAGCAAACAAGCACATGCTCTCCATAATCCATATTACTGAAGAGAAATTACAAGAGTTTTTCTACCAATCCAGTACATTAAAACATACCGATTTGACTGTTGCATTTTTGTTGTACAAAATATCTTATTTATACACCAGCATCTAATTTAGTTCACAGGTTTTAGTTGCCATATAAGAGATCATCAACCTCACCAAGCCTGCATTCTTTCTAATGCCTTTGTGTTTTGTTTTCATGGGGAAAGAATATTCTACTGCCCTTGATTGAACGTGAAGGATTCAGTTTTCCTTATTTGAAAGGAAACATTGTCAAGAGGGATATAATTTATGTTCTAGTGCCGTGTGTTTCATATTTTCTGACAACTGTAGATTAAACTTCATTCAAAGGTGATAATTAAAATTTTTATGAGCATATCTAATATTAAACAGCTACTGGCAGGCTGTGGTGCCTTGACTGCTTAATGCACAAGGGAGAAAAGCAATAAAAATTAACTGTCAAAGCAGCAGCTTGATCTTTCCTGTCAGCTACCAAAACTGCACTCTCAGTCATGAGACTCTCCCACCATATAAAGGTTACTGAATCTGTACAGTGAAACAGTTTTCTGCGTATCATCTGCCCAAACATTACCCAGAACAAGAAAGGAACAGAAGGCTTCAAAATAAAGTGTTCTTAATTTTATTAAAACTAAGTTGTTAATCTAGGGTGCTACTTTTGGTAACAAACTGAACTGTTGAAAATTTAGGCAGAAGCATTAAACTGCCTCTATTTTCAACAAAAATGAGGTTTTTGACCAAGGGTTCCACAGTCACTTTCAAGCAATCTGAGGAAGCACCCTGCTGAATGTACATAACTAGATTTTTTTCTATTTTTTAGCCAGGTATATTTCCTAATCTGGCTCAAGGCATGAAAATCTTTGGTGCTACCAGGTCCTCCTTTTTCAGTGGCAGCCAATACTCTTACCAACTTAAATCTGTCAGGGATGGCTGGAGCCTGGATTAAGCTATCTGTTGGAGGAAACACTTTTTTTCAAGTTTAAACAAGGTATAAAAGATGCAACCACTAGGATCTCAATCCCAAGAGAA
This sequence comes from Theristicus caerulescens, assembly GCA_020745775.1. Lineage (NCBI taxonomy): Eukaryota > Metazoa > Chordata > Aves > Pelecaniformes > Threskiornithidae > Theristicus > Theristicus caerulescens. Next base: position 105,271,121 of record CM036560.1, read on the forward strand.
ATTCAGTGTGCGTAACCTTATTTAATTAAATCATTAAAAATGCATACTGGAAACGTTAGCCACACAGGAGCCTTTTGCTCAAACAAAACAAAAATGGTACACCTTAAACGCTTTAATAGAAGCTGCATGGATTCTGCAGTCAGAATATTACATTAATCATAGCAGCCTTAATGGAAATCTTTAAATTATGTATCACACACAGAACAACATAAGCAGTCACAACTTATGAAATGCCAGAATTAAGATAGTCCCTTCAAATTCAATCACAGTGTACTCTGTAGAAATTCTGCATTACTTGGTAAGTATTTCTGCATAGAACTACCACCACACTCCTCATAAACGTATATGGAGAGGTCACTTCACTTGCCATTATTTAAAATTCTTTTTAATTACTCCATGCTCCATTTTTTGCATATAATTCAAACACAACAAAATAGAAAGATGATTGATAAATACACCAAACAGACTGACAAAAATCAACAGAAGGTAAATCAAGGTGTACACCACCTTCAGAAGAACTCTATGTTCACCAGTAACAGGATATAATAAACAAAATACCCCCAAAAATCAAATTTGGGCCCCAAAAGAACAAAGAATTGAACAGTACCCACTGCATTTCTATAAAGGTGAAGAGATGAGAGAAAAAAAGTAGACTTTTATATTTCCTTCATATGCTTAGGGAGTTGAAAGCTTTAAACCATTAAGTTTTAAAAAGCTCTCATATTTGAATAAAATCTGTCACATTCTTTATTGCATTTTGAAGGGAAGGGCAGCTGAAAGCTATCCCAGGGAAGAGATTAAGCCTTTGTTCAGGCTCATGGTCTATTTCACTACAGAAGGTTTGTCACAGTATAGGTAGATGGCTTGCATATATATCCAAAAGGGCTAAAGGCAGAGTCCCAAGACTGAAGAATTATTTCAGAAACAAGCTTTGGATCTTCCCAGTCTCTGCCACATCTTCGAGGAGATCCCAGACATTGGGAATGAGATATAGAAGGTGAACGAAGCTTTGAAGTTCAAAACAGACTGCAATGACAGTGAGGTGTATGAAGGTCCTGAAGAGCCCAATCAATTTGAGCATTTTAAGTCAAAATGTGGAAGAGCAGATACCAGGTAGATCAAAGATGCAGCAACTGTGCGTTAGCTTGGATGTCTTGGCTTTGACACTATCAGCTGCCCTTGCCTACATTCCATAGAAAAATCTGCCTGGAGGGAGGAATTAAGTTACAGAGAGGAGACTACCTACCGGTTCACTGCAAAGTGGCAATGCAAAACGGGCAAAGCACAGGATGTCATATTTAAGCATAGTCTCTTAGCAACCTTTTAGCTCAGAGACTTTTTTCAACAACTCAGTTTCTGCTTTTTCCAGATTTACAGTAGTCAAGAAGAAGTGGTAATTCTTGCCAGCAATTTAAATCAAGGAAGGTGGTTTCAAGACATGCCAGAGTAAAGGAAGTAATTTCTGTGTTTTAATACATTTAGATGGCAGAGGTTTTATTTCCTCGAGAAAGCAGCAGCAAGTTTGCACAAGAGAATTCTGGAAGCTTCTCTACATTGAAAACAAAGGTGGAAAGACACAAAGGTATCTTATCCATAAAGCCAGAGGGCTTCCCAGGGACTCCAGCCTGAAGCATAACATGGTAATTTCAAACAATTTTCACTTCCTTCTACAAACCAGCTTCATTAGTTGATTTGAAGTCATTAGAGCACTGCTTATTCTGATGAAGTTTCCGATTCATAACCTGCTCCGACTAAGTGTCTGCTAACTCCACTGAAGTTTTATTGCCACAGTCATGATTCAAACACGTCCATAAAACCTTGAGATCATTAAAATCACTGTGTATAAAGAGTCCTAACATCCTGAATAAGTGACCCCTGAAGATTTATATTGCCATTTGCTTTTGCGTGTACATGTTTCCACGATCTTAAAATACAAATCAGTTGAGCAGATTTACAAGACAAACTTCAGCACAGGTGGAATTCCTTTCACTCAGCATTCCTGACCTCTAAATGGGAATACAAGTGAGAAATGTGGTATCATAAATGCTTGCTCAGCAGTAAAACAGAGCCTCTTTCCACATATCAAAGATCAATGTTGTGAACTTTTCTGACAGTATTGTATATGGCTGCTAGCTTAGGAAAGAAAAACCAATACAATATTCCTTTGGGGCACTGATTTACTAATACAAACATATCCAAAGATAGAATTTTAGTCTAATTTCTTGAAGAAGAAAACCAGAAAAATTAAGTGAACAGTTTATAAACATGTTTAGCTTGGTATCATATTTAGTGGTTTTATAACAACGAATTCAATGTAAAAAGTTGGTATTTAGATATGCATTGAAAATACTACTAACAAGGAGGTAACTAGAAACAGCAATATACATGTAAAGTAATGACTCCTCCATGAGTAGAAAATTATTGAAAGCCTTTGCCTGAAACTGAGAATTGTCTCTCTTTTTATTACCATTTATGATTTCTACCACATTCATTCATTAACAATGTGTTCTTAAGAAGAATTTTCAGTCACATACTGAATTTGATTATATCCCAAACAATAAAATTTATAAGACAGAACTTGTGATACTATGCTTCATTATTGTGGTCGATTTAAACTAAGAAGAAATCCAAGGCTACTCAAGCATCTCTGAATAGGCTGAACAATTTAATATATCACAAAAACTGATATGCAAAGAAGGGACCTATAAAAAAAAGGTTAAATCCCAAGATTTGCTACAGATACTGAAAAGAAAACAAGCCTTCCTGTATTAAGATATTTTTTAAGTTAACAGTGCTACTGCATAAAATTAGAAAAAGCAATTTTATGGTGCGTATTTCAAAAAATTCTGCTCTCAAATAATACCCCTTGCAAGTTCAAACAGAAATTCTGCCAAAGTGTCAAGTGATTATTTCCTACATTGTATTCACAGGGTTATTTGAGGCTACTTGAAAGGGCCATGACAACAAACAAAATCCTGACAAAAGCCACAAGAAACAGAAAGAGTCATCATGATTAAATGAGAAAGTAATCCAACCAGCATTGTTTTTCAAGTGACATGGTAAATACACAGGCACAAGACCATAACTGGATACTAAATACCACTTCACAAAGCGAAAACAGTTATTCCTTTTCGTAAAGCCAGATCTCCTCAGGAAATCTCATCTCATGTTGTTGGCTGATATTGTATTTTTATTTTTTCTGCTTGACTGCAATGATTTGGAAGTAGCTTTCACTTGGAATCCTTTTGTATTGCATTTTACCTTATAACCAGTTTGCATTGGCCATCCAGAAGAAAATTAAAGTTGCTGACTTCCCATGTTGTTATAACACTAAGCTTGAATACAAAACAGAAGTGCCATTTTAAGCAGAGAGAAGACTGTTGTTGGCATCCAGCAGCTGTTGCTATTGTGATTAAAACAAATTATACTTGAAGCACCTTAAAATCCTCCCAGAATAAATTTCTAACTAGGAAGCTAAAGCTATGACTCACAATTGTATTTAGACTAAAAGGTAGTTTTCCTGTAAATTCTCCAGTAAAATGACTCACCATGGTTCCAAAGGGTATAGCTCTTGAAGCATGATAATAGATGGCAATGAAGTTAATGAAGAAGGCAGTTCCACACACCATTGCTGGAATAAGGAAGGCTCCAATGAACATCTGCTTTATCCATCGCCTTCCTGTAAGAAGGGACATTCCAATGGGACTGGTGATATACACCATATTTTGTTTAAAAAGTTATCAGCAAGCTCTCCAGAATTTAGGTTTTTGACAACTTCTCCCCCAAAAAGGTGAAAGAATTAAGTAACAACATACTACATCAATAGAAGAGCCAAGAGTCAACTAAGTTTCATTTGACTCCTGGCTACTCACAAGATGCAACACATTAATCCATTTATTAGGCCAGGTGAAAAGACAGGAAAAGGGATACAGCATGAGAACATTTCAGCTGAAGAAAAGCATATGCTGACTAAGTTGGTCAAAGAAACCGGGGTATGAAACTTAAGCGTATATGTAAGCTGCAGATTAGTAGAGACAGAGATAGCAGAGCTGGCCCTGAACAGAGCCTGCTCACACCCTGAGAGCACATGAGAGCTCAGCACTGCTCCCGGGACAACTCAGCACTACAACTGCTTTCAGGCAGCATCTGCTCTGGGTTATCTTGACATGACTAAGCTGACTCCATACATTCAGGATGCATTAAGGAACTGGCTATCCCTGGTATAAAGCAAAATGCCACAACATTTAATATATAGCAAAATTTAACTCAGACATTTTCAACAGCAGAAAAGGTAGAAGGAGAGTGATTTCTAAACCCCAGGCATAAAGGGAACAGCAACACTTGTTAGCAGTTAGTACATTTAGAGCTCCCTGAGGAGCTCAAAAAAACCCTTGTGGGCCATACCTTAAGAATTTTCACTGTCTGTATTCCCTTTACTTTCTATGCTCTTAAATACTGTCTATATTTAAATATAATACACCATAGATGCATCTGTAATATGCACTACATAAAAAACAGTCAGAAAACTAGCATATGCTTTTCAGGACCATCATATGTATTTTCACCATGGGCCAACATAATCAGCATTTCATGGTTTGATACGTTTGATCTGTAGAAAAAAATGCAAATCTGGCTCAACTATACAGCACAGTACATTTTAGAACAGCAACCCTAATTTACCTAGATCTGTCTTTCTACAAATCGCTAGGTTTATATACCAGCCACATGGAAAAAAAAAAAATCTAACCTCCAAACTCAGAGTAGATTAGAGTGCAGTTGAGACTGAGAACTATGAAAGTATGTCGTGCTAAAAAGATACAAATTTTCTTTTGCGAACTTACCAGAATTATTTTTCCTAAAGCACTATAATAGATATTGATTACTCTTTTATTGCAGCATAGGGAATGGATTATGCTAGTGGACTGCAAGGATGTATTTGGTCATAACTCAGAGGCATAGAGGGGAGGCACTTGAAGATAGCCTGTCCAAAGCTGTTATGTCGATTTTATTGGGCTTCTGCTCTCTACAGATACTCATTTTGAAATTCTGAAGTATAAAGCAGAGCTCATACTGAAAAGTAGAATAACCTTCTTTAAAAGATGCTATAAACAGTTTTCCCCATCCACAATTACTGGTGTAGTAAGTACTGTATACTCATCCTTTCCGTGTTAGTAAACATAGCCCTCTCGGTACCTATAGAGGAGGGCTATGTAGGAGTCATCTGGAAAAGATGACATGAGCTGTTTAACAGCATGTTACAGAAAAAGGGGAGACTATTATACTCTCTAGATGTCATGAGCCAAACGATTATATACAAGAGTAAAACAACCCATTAATAAGATACAACTGTTAACAGTTCTTTAGCTCTTATTACTTTTAAATTAACCAAAGACTTCAGCTATCTTTAGTTAGAAAATGCAGCCAGTACTGAATAGGAAATAATATGAAAGTTAAATATACTCAAAATATTTTCTGTTTATTAAGAATTTAATGGATTCCAACTGAATGACCTAACTCCACAAGGACACTTCTATATTGGTGCAAATCAGAAAATAACAACTTCTCCATTTAACAATGTAATGAAAATGCTGAAACATGAAAACAATTTACCTCCTTGTCTAGCATAAAGGCTTCCTCCAAAATATCCATTTACTGGCGATGTTGCAGCATAAACAAATATAGCTGTACTAAGCATTGATCCTCTCCTACAAGAAGTGATTTTTTTGGTAAATGAAATAGAAAAACAAACAGTATTAGAAGCAAAAGATTACAGTAAAATATGTACATTTAATAGAAGCAGTTATTTAGTAATTTTAGGTAATGTAAAAATTTAAAAGTGCTTAAATTGTAAAATCTGCCTAAGAATGAGAACTGTTTTTATCCAAAGCTTCTGGCCAATTCTAATTCAATTGGATGTGTGTACCTTGTGTATAAAGAACTGAACTGTTTACATGACATACATTAAGTGTAACATTCAACTTTTGCAGATAAAAGCTACTCTTTGCTTATTATAAAGGCCAGTACTAACAAAAATATGCTAAGATTGTGAATGATATTTCTGCCACCCTTCAGAAATTAACGTTTAAGATCGAAAGTGATCATCTGACAGAAAATTAGAAGACCTGATTTAGAAACTATAAATACTATAATGAAGCCACAAATCAGCATGAAGTAGTCCAGTCAGAAGAGTTTAGTAATTTTTAAATTATCACCTCATTAAATGTTGGAGTACTCATTTTGGCATAATTTTTCTGAAATTCTACAGGCAAAGCTAATAATTTTAAATCACAAAAGCCATCTCCAAATACATTTTTAAAAAATCATGCCTAAGAATAGCAAGATATATATGTTATTCATGAATAGAGCTGTTTCCCCATGTCCCTCTGCTACTCTTCAATAGCAAAAAGCAGAAGGTTTTCAGCCAGTTTGCTGTACTTTCTTCAAATTAGTTGTTCTGAGAGATTCCAGACTATTGGCATCTTGGCTTTTGATGAACCATTACTGGATGCCTGCCCTACTCAAAGAAATAATCTTTAGTACAACCAGCTTCCATGACTGCATGGATTGAACTGAGCAAATATACCTGCTGGTCACACATGCTAAAGGAGTGTTATGCTAACATTTGCTTCTTAAATAAAGTAAGTGATAATTCCATTTTAGAAAGCTACTGGTTAGACAGAAACCAATTTTAACACTTCTCCTAACTTAAGCTAATTCAGAAACATATGCAAAACCCCAGAAGACCATGCATAGTCTGAAGTGACACATGTAAATCCAGGCTACCTGTAAAATAACCAGCAGATGTTCATCTAAAATTATATCAAAATTTCCTATTCTCGAGCTTATTCATTTGTGTTTCAAATATTCTAATGCAAAAGCTTCTCAAAACACAAACCAGTATTAATAAATTAATAGCTGACATGACCAAATTTCACTGAGAGACTTTTAGTTGGCATCAGCTGCATGATCCCTAAGAGTTTTAACAGACCTGAAGAACACTGACAGGCAGTAATTCTTATAATTCTGGTTTACAGCCTTTTTCACTCACATCACTGTTTTCCTAAACATAAGAATTGTCTGCACCAGCTTTGGTTAATTGTTCTGTTACAGACCCAGAATTAAATTCACTTTGAAAGTGATATAAAGGCCTATTGCAATAAAAGACTAAATGCACATATATTTTTAAAAATTACCGTTCTGACACATTTTACAATTGCCATTACTAACTTACAGCATCCCTACAGTGCACAAACATTCTGAAATGGTTTCATTCCCTCCCTTAAAGGGCTGACATGCTGTACAATTAAAAATGTGTATGTAAGTCTATCCAGAAATGTAACCATGGGGCACACGGGGGGAATAACACCATATGAAAAATGAAAGTATGCCATGGTACTGGTACTACAGAGTGGCTTTTTAAACACACCATTAAAAGGCAGCTAAATTCAAAAACAAGAGTTCTCTCTAGTGGCACGTTAGAAGTATTACAACTTGTTAAAATCAATAGTTACAAGTGATATTCAAGGGAAAACAGAACAGAGATTTGACATTTTAGTCATTGCTTAAAACAAAGCACTTGTTTAAAAAAAAATTCCCCCCAGTATCCAAAATACTATCACTGCAGAAACAGATGGAAGTCCATCCAGGACACCAAAAAATCCCAAACAGGTAAAAGGTAAAGGAAGAGAACTAGGTGAACTGTAAGTGGTGTGTTCAACTGAAGCCGGCGTACTATTTGTTTGTTTTAAATGAATTCTCTCCAGTCAGGACCACAGCCCACCTATTGCTGGAGGTTTTACATGCAACACAGGCTGAGCAGTATGGGTTTGACAGAACTTAAGAAATTAAGTCTCCATTCCTGAGAAGACTTGTGGATTTGCTTAATGCATTGTCAGCAGTAAACAGGACTATTCACAACACAGCACACTCCTACTTCAGTCTTTACAGGACACGGCAGGGAAAACAAGATAAAAAATATAGTAATATCTTGTCACTCCAGATGAAACCAAGAGTGAAATATGTACCTTTTAACATTTATTTCCCATAGAATCTACCCATGATGCTGCAGAACAACAAACTAGTTTCATAATAAATCATGTAAAAGCAAGCATTAAAAAAGTAAAATTAAAGGAGACCAACTCGCATAAGGGTAGGACAAAGTTTCATTACAACTTAAAAGAGCCCTTCTGAATACTCCATCTGATCTAACAACTAAAGAGTCTCAAACACTTTTTTCAAGGCCAGTTAGAACATTCATTTTTGTAATTAATTTGTTCATTTAAGCATTTATATGCAGAAGGCATGGTGCAATTATACTTACTCTGTGTATAAATCTTCTATCATTGCAACAACAATGACTATAAGAGAGACAGCAAAAATTTGACAACCAGAACCAATAAGCGATGAAAATATTAGAGGATGACTGGATGGTCTAAAAACATCTCCATGGACCTGCTTCCACCCGTACTCATCACCTAGATCTCTGTCCTAGGAACAACAACAACAAAAAAATGTAAGTCTAGTCATGACAATTAATGACAAACACATAAACTAGGCATAAATTAAAGGTTTGATTTATTAAAGCAAATTCAAGTACAAGTATGCCTTCTCTCCTGAATGTATTAAATCTAGGAGAAAAGTTTACTTTTCAGATGCTTATGAAGACAACAAAAATTGCTACCTGATGATGCAATAAAATCTACCAGATTCCCTCCCTGTCCCTGAAATCCTCTGCAGCGCTTAGGAGTATACACAGGCTTCTATTGCACCCTCAGAATGGACCCTGTTTAACCTAAGCATGGATATGAACATTAACACAGTGACTACAGACAGAATTCTGGGTTGCAACCTAGGAGCGTGTTATAAAGAAAACCAGTAACACTTTCAAAACACACATAAGGCAGTTTTCTGTCCAACTGAAGAAAGCCATTCAGAGCTGCTAATGCAATGAATGTACAAAGAGAAAACAATAAGCCTTAAAAATAAAAACCTGAAGAAGCATGAATGCAGATCTTACCATATCATCCATTTCTTCCTCCTTGCTGTATCTTGCATAATCTTTTCTCAAAGTTCTCATTAATATCATAGACACTAGGCCAACCAGAAAGATCACCATCATAAAAGAATTGAAAATTGAAAACCAGTGAATCTACAAAAAGAAAACACATCCCTAAGGTTTAGAACTGTAAACGTTTCAAATTTGTTCCAATAAGGATAAAATATTGCCTAAGCAGGACAGCTTGTCAGCACTAGCTAAGTAACAATAAACCCATATTGTAAGTAGCACTACATTTGTAGAAAGTCCCACTAAAACTGGTCTGTGAAACACCACACGTAAAGCTTTTTTAACAGCCAAGCTTGCTCAAGACAAAGTTATCACAGCTTAGTTAAGCACCAGCGAAGTTCGAACAACTGGCTGCATATGCTCCATTGGTAAAGGCAAGGCAACACGATGTACTGCTGCCTTCCTAGAGAAGAGGTTTAAGCAGTAGAAGAGACACTCACAGTCAAAAAGCCAAAGGAACCATTACTTCACACAGGACCAAAATGTGCAGCAGCATTATTTTGCCTCTGACAAGCACATCTTGTTGTTTTCACTGAGCTCCAAACAGAATCCAAACCCTCTAATTTCAGAAAGTAGTATAGCTCAGCATACTAGCCTTAAGGAGATTACAACCATGGGTTTAAACCATCACAACTGATATCGCCAACTGGTTTAGGCTAATGCATTTTGCTTTGCACTTACCTTAGTAAATATGTATATATGACCAATTGCAGTTATTCAGCTTACAAGTCGCACAGTTGTGCCCCTGGAACTTCATTGCTTCTGATCATGTGAATATATTTTCTTGAACTGCCTTGTATTTGCTGCAGGCTTGAAGCATGCCTGTACAATTACTGAAGCTCTCTAAAAAACTGGAGCCATCCTATTTGAGCAAAAGAACTATCACCTAAAACCTATAGTCCTAGACCTGCCTGTTTCATTGTCCCAAAACATCTGGGACATCCAAAAATTCAAAGATATCATCCAAAAATTCCATGACACCTTCTGAACTAAAGCAACCATTTTGAAGAGATATTTTGTAAGGTTGTCTTAGAACAATACATACTCTGTGCTGAAAGAAAGATGGGTCAAGATACTTGTCAAATCGGTCTTCAAACTTCACATCTGATTTCTTCCATTTCACCTAAAGAGAGAAAAATTTACACTTGAAAAGCTCATAATAATATGTTCAGCTATACTTACATGCAGAAACCCCAAACACATTTTAAAAGTCATCCACTTCAGATGTTTTCTTCAACGTGAATCTAGGTTTTGGCAAAAACAATGGACTGATGTTCTTAAAGACTGGTATCTACAGGTCAGACATAGAATGAAGATCAGCCACCTTGCCTCAGGGATCTAATCTTGTCTATGCTTATGTTTAAGAACAAGGAAGAATCAGTCTTGCACTGCCTCAGCTCTCGCCATCTCTGCGAGACTAACCAAAGATGCAAACTTCTAGTTATTAAATACAATGAACCCTTTTCATTATTATAGAAGGAGCTCATACAGATACTCATACTGAAGGTGCCAGAACCAAAATCCATCAAATGACCCTATTTTTCAGTTTTGTCAAATGAATAGTTCAAAGACGATGCTTTTTTCCTCCACAGTAGATACTCATAAAACGATGAGGCAATACCTTTGAAAAATCGTCCCAAATTTGCCCAAGATTTCAGAACAAAGGTTAGAGAAAGAAAGCATGTTTAAATATGTTCGAGAACAATGTGCTAGAAAGTAGTGGAATATTTCCAAAGTTTTTTTTTTTGCTGACAGCACACTCACTTTTCTCAACATTTCCATGTGCTGCATTGTATGAAGAGAGAGGCTTGTGGAGAACATTAGTGGTGTTCATCGAGTGATGACAACACTCTCTACTTCTGCTCCCCCAACGGCAGCTGTTTTGCTGCCATGTACTGAGACTGGTGTTCAGTGAAATCATCTGTACCTAAATTCTCTGAGTACAGTGCCCAAGAAAAAAGATGCAGCCTAGCAGAAGTGAGGGAAATGAGAAGATAAGGAGCAGCTTTAAAACAGATGCCAATAGGAAAGAAAAGGGCATAAACTGAGATACAAGCTGGATGGAAGGGAACCGGATAAAAGGGATCAAGCTGGACCCTAAAGGACAGACGTTAAAATTTTAAAAAGCTACAAGCTAAAAGCTGCAACCTAAAATCTGTAAGACCACAGGATTCTGCAATCTAGACACTTCAATAGCCAATAAATAACTCTGAAACCAGCTAGAAAAGTATGCATTTATGGCCATACTATCACAGCATAGCAGCATATTACTGCTATCAGTTACTCCACTAGCTGCACAGAGCACTGCTTTGGAGTTGGAAGATTTCATCGTACTAATGAACTACATGGTGCTAATATGGTAGCACAAAGTATTTTTTAGAATTTTTGCAAGATTTTTTTCATTTTAATTTTTAAATGCAATTTCAGAAATTAAACACAAATCTACACTAATTTTTTTTCAAAAGCATGCCAAGATTAGGAAATATCAGTGTTTTTAGTCATCTTGAAACAAATGCAGCCCCCTTGAGCATATCTTTTTAAAATACATGACAAGGAAATATCCTTTCCAACAGATGTTCTCTTATTCAGTATAGAAGAAAGCATACAAATGTAGATTGAATATCCCTATCACTCACCACAGTCCTGAGACAGATTAAAAACCCCAAGACTCAAGTATTACTCACTTTGAGGTATGATACTGATGTTCTTCAGGTCAAATGACAACCTTGTTCAAGATTAGTAGCTCAAAACATTAACAGCTTTCAACATTGTTTTAAGCAGATACACTTCTCATTAGAGCATCTGCCACTAAGAAGCACTGTTTAGAACAAATCCACCAGAGACAACCTGTGAATTAACCACCACACACACCCCAGCCCAGCAATTGCCCAATGGTGCCAACAGAATTGGATAGGTATGTCTTGAGCTCTGTACACTAAAAGTATTTTAAGGGAACATCTAATGTTATTTTCCTTACTGGCAGCTACTCAGTGCTGTCCACCTCAAAATTCACAGAGCAAATGGACTTCATAATGCTGGTGAAATTTCAGTATTTCTACCACCAATTTTGCAGTAGAAATAGGGACAGTAGCGTAAACATAATTCTAGAAAGCACATATAAAAACCAATTATCTGCACTTCAAACTATAGAACTTATTCAGCACAAGACAAATGTAATAGTGGCAAGAATATCCTCTGAAATAAAATCTTACGCTGACACCTACTGCTAACACATTGTAGAAGAGCAATGTATTAAGAACTAGTTTCAGTATACAAATGTGGTGAACATGAGAAGTGAACCATTACAGATTTAAGTAACATCAAATAAATAAGGAGGAAAACTGAAAAAATTAATTTGTTATCTCAGATCAGCAAACATTGTTTATTCATTACCTTTTATCATAGCAATTCAATATAATAGCAGAGGGCTTAGAGAAAACCTTACTAATAAGGTTATATAAATAAGACAAATTTCTACTGGAATTGCAACAAAATAAGCTTTGATACTGCTTGCAAAGTATGAAGGTTTACAGTGGGTTTTGGTCCTAGCTCAGAATCCAGTTCAAATCTATGATGCAAATGTCAGAGCTCCAAACATTAAGAAAATGTGTGCCTACTGGGGGGGGGTCCTCTATACTTCTAGTCTCCATATCTTTTGGGACACCTTTTCCCACCAAAACACTTTTCTGCAGATTATAGAAGCTTCAGGTTGTTTGAAGTGTTTCAAAAATCATCATTCTTAATAAACCCATCAAGGTTTTTCAGTAATGCAAAAAAAATTTAAAGGAGTGAAGATGCATCTTCCTCTAATATAGCCCAACGTATGAATACATAGTTGTACGCATACAAGTACCTATTTTTGAGCTATTTCACCATGTAGAATTTATTACAGATGCATCACCAAATTACTTACTGAATATGACATCTGGATTTTTGTGTTTGGTACCAGTTTCACCTTTCCTTCACTAGTCAGATTGACATCTACAATTCTATTTCCATTGTAACCGATTTCAAGTTTTTTGTACGTCCAAAGGTAATAATCTTCTCCATTTTCATCTGCTTCTCCAACAATACCTGCATAGGAAACAAGTGTAAGCATCTATTACAGGTATGCTTTTCAAATATTCTGTAATTATTTTTTTTTAAATATGCATTACAAAAGTTTTGCCAGCTAAAAAGGCAACATAACTACAGTAAAGAGAGTACAGCAGACCGTATGCTTTTCTTTTCGACCGTAATACCTGGATTACACCTTCAATCCACAGGTATCTCCAAGTAGCAGTTTGTAATGGCATTAAAAGAAAAAAGCATGCAGCTACAAACACTGCAGAAGAAACAGAAGACACAACAACAGTTCCTCTAGTTTTATTTGGAATTCTTACCAGATAGACAACTAGTTGAATACAGATTTAATTTCCATGAACAGAACTTAACCAAGACCTCTTTATTTTCCCTTCTCCCATCACTCATTTTTCTTCCTCTTAAAAATTTTACTTTCATTCTGTATTCCTCATTAGTTGACTCCCTAACATCTACTTTTTGCTCTTATTTGCACACAAGCTTCCAATGCTTGCCAAGAATGATAGCTTTTGACTACTCTCTCTGTTACTTTCACTGAAAAATTCAGAAAGTTATCATTTACTTGATGATTTTTATTACCTCCAACATGGAAAGCTGCTCAGATGCTCCTGGAGCATCAGAACTCAACTGAACTCAATATTAGTCATGATTAAGTTCTTACTTTTCAAGAAGTTACTGTGAAATGTCTAATCTATGACAGAAAAATTCCAGAGAATGTACTATGCTGGGGGGGGGGTGTCAAGTCTAGCAGTCACCAAGTTCACAGGCTACAAGCGTCATCTTTAATGGCAAGGCCATCCTATCAAAGATTGCATACAAGATGGAAAGCCACAATAAAAGCAGCACTCGAGATATACGAAGTGGGGGGGGGGGAGAACAAGTAGGTGAAGGATATGGAACAGGTTATCATGAAGCAGCAGGCATATGAAGGAATGGCACGTGTGCATTACCTGTGCTTTTTAATTTTCAAGGTGGGATTTTTCTGTCATGTTTTTTACTCATGCTCATCTGTCAGGATTGCCTTGTATATGCCATCCACATGAAACACGTGCCAGTTTGTGCCTATGCCATACAGCCTAGCACCTGGCATACCATCTGTTCCCATGGTAGTATCCAAACCCATGACAATACAGACCTCTAAACTACTTAAAGGACATTCTGATCAATCACTACCTGAAGGAGTGAACTAACACAAGTGCACCTTTTACTTAGGGAGATGTCCTGAAACAAAGACAGTCAAGCCTAGCCACCTCACTGTGGGGTAGCAATTCAGGAAAAAATAGAAAATGGAATCATTTTACCTGAATGCACTTAAAAATATCTGGCTGCCTTTTTCAGGTCAGAAAAAAAAAGTGTAAACCTTCCAAAGCCCTCAAACAGCAGTCTGAAGTCATTACCTTTAGTTATCAGCAGTTAAGAAAAGTTATTTTATGCCTAGTCTTTACTGAAAATAGAATACTCCTTACTGGATATTTTGAGAACTTCCTAAGGAGAATTTCAAATATTAATGGTTGTGCATATGAATTTGACATCAGTAAGCCTTGCCAAGGTGGAAAACCATGAAGAACATAAAACATGAACTTAACTAAAGTTTGCCAGGAGACAGGAGGAGTGCCACAAATCCATCTGGATGAGCCCAGAGAAGTGAGTGGTCCGCTTTAAGAACAGAATTAAACAGAAGTTGCCTGGAATTCTCAGCAAACATTAACACCATCTGAATCCTTTCCTTTTAAACTCTTCAGAGAATACTTAGTTTCTTTTGGTAGCACAAAAAAAAAAAAAAAGAACTCTAGCCATTTACATTTAGGTAACAAAATTTTGGTTTAATCCAGCTACAAGACACAAATCGACAATGAAAAAAATAGTGGATTACATACAACACATGCTGGCTAGTAGGGTTCTCAGGAAAGGTAATCCAAATAAAGTGGATGAACGTGATAACCTTCACATAGTAACAAAAAAGCCACTTCAGCACAAGATATTTTTAATGCGAGCTGAAGGTAACCAGTTCTGGACACTATCTTAATAAAATAAAAAAAACTTCTCAGTATTCACAGTATTTCAGAAATGCCATCATAATTACTAAAGTTCTCACTCTCATGTATTTTAAGTAGTCCTAAAGTTTTTCATTACAGTTACTGAAATTAACAACTATGCCATGACACTCAATCAAGCAAAAGATATTAGTTTTCTTAGTATCTCTGCCACCACATTACATGGTACTAGGCAAGTCTATACAACACAGTCGAAGACACCAACAAGCTGGAGGAGCCATGTGTACGGTATCACTCATGCCATATTCATAACAGAAATATTTATAATCGAAACTGTTTAGTGAGCAGCAAGTCTCAGAGCTTTAAGTTTTAGGCAGCACTCAGTCTGGAATATTCCTATTGTTGAACAGAGACCCATCAAAACTAGAATTTATGTAGGTAAGCTATATTCATAGTTTTCTAAACTGTAATTGGAAGCCAAAGGTCAGAAAGACTTGTTCCAACCTGCAGATAAACACTTCTGATCAGTTCAGGTGCATCTAGTCCTTTCTCAGCCTCCCATCAAGAACCAAGTAATTTTTTGGAATAAAAGCCAGGCTAATACTGACTGACCAATCTGCAGTCCTGCTAATTTCACCTAGCCCTCAGGAGACATAGACCAAAAGCTTCAGCACCACTTGCTTTTACAACTGATGTCAGATTATATCCTTGCATAATATTACCAGTACTTACGATGCTGCAGTCATCTATTAAGTATCACAACTTGAGGTCCTGGTTCCAAACAACTATCAAAACCAGCTTCTTAACGTCATATGAAGATGATACCTAGATTCTGCATGTTTGTTAGCTGTAGCATTAGGAATGACTTCTTGTGCACACAAAGCATGCTACTGAATAACATTAAAAACACTGGAATCATAGTAAACCAGATTTTTCAGCTGAGAGCACAAAATTTAGTCAGTGTGTAGAAGATTTAGTAAGTATATTTGTTCTTCAGTATTTGAGGTGAGAAAAAAAATTCCCAAATAAGATCAGAAAAATCGGTCCTAAAAAAGAAAGTCTCCAAGACTCGCTAGCCACACAGGATTCCAAAGAAGTCAGCTTAGCATCCATCATCCTTGGGCAGTCTAAAGCCCACACAGCTGCCGCTAGTCTAGGAAAATCATTCCTTGATCTTTTGCTGAAAGGCCAAAAGCATAAAAAAATATTGCAGCAACAACTGTCACTCATGGATGGTTTTAAAAAGCCTACCAGCAATTGTGCAAAAAGAATAGTAAAGGACACACAGATTAATTAGGGTCTACTCCAAGCCCTGACGCAGAGCTGTTACACACACTAAGCAAATCAGCTGAAAAGAATGAATACAATATGTAAGTACTTCTCCTGTCAGGCATTATAATGTTATCTCTTACAAACAGATACATTAAAAAATACAACAGCCTTCCTGACTAACAGATAAATAATAAATAAATAAAACACTAGCATTTCTGGCTGGGGTTCATGTTTCAACAGCTAGCTACTTTCTAAACACAATTAAAATTATAAGAAAGAGCTAAAAAACCAGCCTCTGGCAGAATGAATGAATGATGGGTAACATTCAGCATACTATCTATCAAAGAACTTCTGTCATGTGGCTTGAAATGTACTTTTGTACGTGTTGTCAGGTTTTGTTTATTTTGGTGGTTTTTTTACCTCTCTCTCAGAACACAGGCAACAAAGACCTTACCTTAGCAAAGTATTTTGTGGTGCTTTTCCTCTCCCTTCAGTTTACATCTACAACAGGGAGATTAGGGCTTGGGGAGTTTGGCTGATTGCTATCAGTGCAAAATGCAATCTGCAGAGCACTCTCTACTAGGTATGTGATCACAGGTTACAAGGGAGTGACAAAACCAGAGAGCTTAGGAGACAATGGCAATAAGGAGACATAAATTTTGATTCAAGACACAAGTACATCTAAGCCCAGATTAATAACACTCAGCAAGAGCAATTCTAAGAACTGTTTAAGAACAAATAAAACTACCTCATATAACCACAGACTGCACACGCAAAACTGTTTAAAAGCCACTAAATTACCATAAAAGTAAATCAAACAACTCTTGCATTATTAATAAACACAAGAACTAGCAAAATAAAGCTAAAACATTGGAAGAGTTTCACAAAAATTGTTATTCATGAACACATTAACATGGATCTTATATCTGACCTATCTAATTACCACTTACTTGAACATTTAAAAGAACTGAACCCTAAGAACTTGGTATTATTACATCAGTGCTTGGGAAACAAAAGAGCTTTTCATTGTTTTTGTAGTTCACTAGTATAAGCCAACCAACTGTTCTTTCAATGCAATAATCCTTCAACTTATTTGTATTATTTGGTTACATAAGTTCTACATACTTGTGAGATTCTCGTAATGAAGCTTAGTCATTAAATAACTCCATGAAACCCAGTAGCACAGGACTCCTGCAGTTGTAATCAAGTTGTTTATGCATAATATCACTCACCCCATATCGGCAAGTCATCAATATACATCTGGTACCAATAGTGATTTTTGATAGCGTACACAAATGCATCTCTTCTGCCTTTGTCCAAGTCAATTTCACAGTAAGTAGCCTGCATTACATCGTCTGCAAAAAATTAAAGCACAGTTAATGATTTATTAATGAGATGGCTCAAAGTGAAGGCAAACCAAGCAAATGGAGGGATGGACATTGCTGGAGTCTTTAACCCCTCCTGGCTATCCTCAAGTAGGGAACAAAAAAGGACATTTAAAAAGGAACCATTAAAGCAATTACATGATTGTTTTCATAATTCTACCCTTCCAGGTGCAGAAGTTTCCCACAGACTGGATAAGGAAAGGTTTCAAAGTATCCTTTTGCTACTTCACCCACACTACATGAAGATCCATTTGCTGATGGCAGCTTTGCCTGGACAGATCATGAGATCTCTTTTACTTCAACAAGAGGTATGAAATTATTAACAAATACCTAAAACTGTGCATGATATTATCTCTCCATTTTAGTATAATCAGGCTCATTAACTAGGAATACTGTTGGTAAAAACTAAAACTTTTTAAAGTTCTCAGCAATTTTCAAGAAACTACCATAAAGGAAGAAACAATGCAATCAGGATAAAGGTAGAGAACAAGGACAGAAGACAAAAATAGGAGTAACGCAAAGAATGCACAAAAGGCTGCATTTGGAAATAAAATAAATCCACCTCTTCAAGCCAGAAAGCTATTTTTCCCCATCTACAATTCATAAGTATCGCAGTTAGCAGCCATTCTTTCAGATCCCAATTTCCTTCCTTAATGTTTTCTTTTCAAGTGAAACAAGACAAAAGGGCTCATATTTACAAGAATTCAGGCAACAACAGATTTAGAGACAAAAAACCCCATTCACTTCTTAGTGAATGTTTTCACTCTGCAAATAGTGAAACAAAGTGAACGTAAATAATTCCAGCTCCCCCTCCCTCCTCTTTTTGTCATCACTGGAATTGAGGACCCATTTCTAGTAGCTAAAATTAATTTGTGCCCCAAGTACAGCTCTAATCTGTATCAAAGGTCAGCTTACTTTCTCCTATACACTAACTGCAATATCAAGCTTAAAAAGAAAATCAAATCCCCTGCACAGAAAAAGCACCAGCAAGTAGAATATTTCCAACGCAAAACATTATTTCTCTGATAACGACAATTTGTCAAAATGAAAATATGCACAGTATGTCTGGTTAAGCAAAACTGAAGCAAGGCCTGGTGAAGCAAGACAGTAAGAAAACAGCTAACAGCAGTCCTGCACAGTTGCAGTGATTTCCTGTAGCCCTGGAGAAAACAGTGCCCCTGGCTCTTCTGGAATGGATGCATCTCTTTCTCCAATTTCTTATGAAAACGTTAATATTTTCTGGTTTCGTTTCTTACAAGACCTAATGAATGCACTCTAAGCTTCATTTTCTCACTGAAAAAAAAATCCAACATTTTTCAGATTGACTTACAAGGTAATAAATCTTTTGCTGGGTAAAAAGAGAAAAACAAAACCATTCAAGTCAACAACTGTCCCAAGACGACTTTTAGACCATGGATTACATCTTCAGGACCCATACTGGTACATTCAGGAGAGGGAAGCCATTAAAGTTGGCACCACAGCTGAAATACAGGTTTACAAATCCAGGCCTCAGTTTGCATTTATGCCTCTACTGAGCTGGATCCTATACTTTTAAGACTATGTTCCCCCCAAAAAATGCCTCTACTTGGCACTTTTTCACTTTAACAGATTTTTTGAGTCATCTTGACATTAATTAAAAGAAAAAAAAATCAGAATCCCTATCTTCTGGATTTGTTGCTAAGTAGGGATTAATTCTTCCCAAAATACTTGGCACTTCATTGTCACTCTCTAGCAGTTTCATACTATACTCAAATAAAGGATAACGCCTTTCTAATGTTCAAATTTTAACTCACAAAGGATTGTTCAACACACAGAGGTCAAATGAACATATACTGTGAATTAAAACAAGGGTAAAAGAGAAACTGGTAGAGGCTGTTAAATGAAGCATTACCTAGCACCAGAGCATGGAAGCCTGATCTGGGGAAGTGCAATGGGGGCCAGGCTGGTTTGAGGTGGCTCTCTCCTGACTGCTTCACTCACATACACAGCGGTACAAGAACAACTGAAGGACAACACGGGGATGGCAGCAAGTGCTACTACTGAAATAAAAATCACATGAACTACAAGTGCTCTTTTTGGAGACCTTTCCCATTTTACAGCCTGAATACAGCAGCCTTTGTTTGCAGTTATTAACCAAGACAAATTCGGTATTAGATTGTAATCTAATACCAAGTTACTCCATGGGCTTTCAGACCCCTGGAATTTGCCACTTTTTTTTTTTTTTTAAAACTAACTGAAATGAGCCATTCTGCACCTAATACTCTAGGATGTAAAGAGTGGCTTTTGCTGCTGTAAAAAAAAAAAAAAAAAAGACTTTGAAATATCATTTTAAATGAAATGACTACACTGACATTCGACCAGGCTGCAGATAGCAGCATGCCACCAAAAAACTGTCTTCATCCATTTTTATGGATTTTACTCCCAGTATTCAGAACACCAAAAGACATCACAGTGATATTACAATCAACTGTGGATCAACTACCCTGCGAGTTACTCCAGTGCACATACACAGAAACCCAGCAGAATCATTAGAAACAACCTCATTCAATTCTTGCAAAACATAGGCATTACTTTACATATGGTATATGACTTTACCCTCAGCCATACTACACAGTACAGTTCCTCTCACCACCCCCTAAAACGACTGAAAGAAGGCAAGAGGAATGAAGACAAGTGCTCCTTTCTCCAGCCACTGAGAATGGTGAAGCTGTTGATTAGTTACAGGATAGGATTAGATGATTAAACTTAATGATTTAACACAGTGGACTTAAATGAAAGTAGCTTAGAAGAGTATTCAGTGGCTGGGGAAGCTGAAGTCTACTTTGTTACAGCTTTATCAGATCTAAAGTTTTGCGTATGTTAGAAAGTTCTTATCCAAGTCATGGTTGTGTGTGCATCCAAGAGGAGCGTAAAGTTAGAGGTATGTTTTGTGTTGCGTCTACGTCAGGGATGTCAAAGAGGTAACATCTGCTATATAATATAGCTTCAGTAACGTCAATAGCACATTAAGCAAATTTTAAAAGAGCACGAAAGCAAGACTCATTACAAAAGCAGGTGCACTTATGCCAGATCTCAAATTTCCTATGAACAGTCATATCAACTGGGTTTTAATCAAACATATAAAACCTCATTATATCTGACCGTCTCCTAGTACAACACTGAACATCATCCTGAATGGCTGTCATATTTTCTAGAGGTGTTGCAGAAGGAAGCTTTGGGCAAGCAGTTCTCACTTAGAAGTATGGTCCTTTAATAACATTTATAAATAAACGCAAAATTCAAGTATGGTAAAAAAAAATCATTTTCCCCTTTAAATTCATCTTCTCTAATTGGCATTGTAGGGCAATGTCAAAAACTAATTTTCTAATTGAAGTTGCTATGATGCCAATGTTCAATACATTCAATAATTCACTAAGTCTCAGGTGTAACGTAGAGAATGTCAATTCAAATGCTTGAATAAAGAACTTGACATATTACCTAAAAAGCATTATTACTCTAGATTTAGCTTGAGAAGAGAATTAAGTCAACTGAAAACCTAAAGTCATATTATAATATAAGTGTACGTTAATAATTCATTACTTTCTTCAGAAAGATATTTATACAGATTTGAGACCTGTGATAAAAGAACTACATTCTCCATATTTGTAACAAAAGGGAAATCCAGCTATCCTGTATGGTCGCAGGTATCCTTTCACACGACACATTTTTAAACACAAGAAGACACACTACTTCATGGATTCTTGAACACACTGTAGATTTGCCCCACGGGTCACCACTATGAGCATTCAAGTGCAAAACTCCATTCTCAGCAGAAAACATTTCTGCAGAGCCATAATCTTCTCATTCTATTTCAAAAATACAGGCAAGGTCCACTGCTTCAATGGACAGTTTTACTTACACAGTCTACAGTACTTCAGTTACTGACAGCTGCAGCCTAAATAATTCTTCGAACGTGATGAACAACGTACAGTTTCACACTTACCTGCTACTGATGTCCACTCAAACTATGTCGAGAAGAGAATTGTTTTTATTGCAGAAGCTAATTTATTAGAACAATTCTAATTTCCCTTTACTCACTCCAGAGGATAAAAATCTGGAAGTATAAAATCCAAATCTAATTTAATTTTGTAAACTCTTACAACATTATTTAAAGAGGAAAAATACCTGTAATTGTTAATCTTGCCATAATTCTAAACACACATGAGGAAAACCAGGATTACCTGTTAACTCAGAACTTATATCTGATTCACATATTCATGAAGAAAATCTGTGCAAGTCTTTCAGGTGGTCATGCCAACATTTTGAAAAGCAGGTCCCTATGGTTAGGTATTTAGATGCATATTCAAGCATCTAAATGATTATTTAAAGGTACTTGAGCAGCTCTTAATTGTTTTAGCTGTAGATGTTAGATACTCAACACTCCTTGAAGCTTTATCTTTTACTTAAGAATGTATGAATCTATTGGTGCCAAAACATAAGTTTCTATTTGTTAAGGAAAAAAACCCCACAAATCACCAATAACTCTGTTTCAATTTCATTGCAGCAACTTCTGGACCACTGGCAGAAGTGGAAGGATGGATCAATCACAACAACGAGATAAAATTTATCCATTACAAAAAAAATTTCAAATTTTACATTTCACTGACATAATCCAGTTACAAGTATTTTTTTTTTAAAAAGTGAACACCACTTCAGCCAAGAATAAGACCTACTACTAAAGAGTCACCAGAAAACTGAGCTACCACCACATTTCAACAACCAAATTGGAAAGAATCCTTTATACAAATGATAAATTTTAAGGGCTGGTCTATGAAATATAAATTTTCCTACATGCATTGGACATAAATTGTACTGGGTTTATGACAGCTTTTAAGCTTGTAAAAATGAATCTCAGATAGCAATCTTTTATTCTGGGTTTTTACTTTAAAAACCTGTATATCCAAGGGATTTGAATTTCAACAAATTTTACATAATTTTATATTAAATAAGTACTAATAACTACTGCTACAATTAATTTATAATTGTTAATCTGAAATTTGGAAAAAAGGATATTTTAATACTTTTAATAGTAGATTAAATAGTAAAATAGAGTTGACTCCCATTCAGATTTCACTTCATGGATCCATTCCTACAAATACGAAAGCACCTCCTGATACAGAAGCTGCTGGACACCAGCTAACAGCAAGGAGATTATTGTCTTCGTCTTTTATCCAGAGGACACAGATTGTAAGGGGAAAAAACTAGAAGTGCACATGGACAGCTTCCCAGATCATGTACACATACTTAGTCATCAACCAGCTACCATGCACCATCTGCTTTATAGAAAACATCTGACCTGCAGCCACGTTGGTTCGGAATTAAATTCACTGCAGGTCCAATACAGATTAGCAATCTACACAGAGCGCCAATGTGTTAATACTAATAATTTTTTTAAAAGCAACAAAGGACATGGATGAAGAGGAATTCCCCACCTGCTGGGAAACGTACGATCGCATCAATCACTTACACTTACAAGCCATAACCACCTGATTCTTTTTGAAATCTCTACTCTTCCATATCCATTCAAAGCCTCTTTTGAACAACATCAGGCCCAGTCTGTCTGGAAGAATATACCCCAATATAGCAACTGTATACCTGGTGTGCACTGGTAAAGCAATTAGAGGTGCAAAAAGACACCTGAAAAAAATAGTATGAGTGGAAGATCAGACCTTAAACCCTGAAGAAATTGCAATAAATAATACTTATAATAGAGAAAATCTAAAGCTTTCTGTGTCAAAACATCAGCATAAGCAGTTGTGAATCAGAATTTAAAACTCCTAACCTGAAAGTAAAATAAGACTTAAGGAAAGCAGGTTTACCTGTTCTAAAGAACTATGGAAGACAAACTAATCTGGCAGGGACATAATCAAAACCAAAACAATCACACGGTACAAAAACCACAGCACTTTTCCACAATTCTGAATTTGTGTTAGTTTGGGATGACTTTGGCTCCCTGTAGTTTTGAATTCTAAAAGACTTCTCTTAACCAAATAGGAATGGTACCAGTTTCTATGTATTGAGGAGCTGGAGGTTCAATGTTACCCAAGTTGTACTTATTTTTGTTTAGGAAAACATATGTTAAGTATCTTTTTTCTAAGTGTTAAAGAATTACCAAAACTGAAACTCATTAATTTCTCCATTATTAAAGTATTTTACAAAAGTATTTGAGAGTGTATTGACAGAAGAATGGATTTGTCCAATGCTCTGCTTCTGCAAATTTTCCCTCAGAAATGGCAGACAATACTCTGGAAAACTAACCTACACCTGACTACAGACTACGAAGTGCTCACAAGAGGAGACAAAAGATAAACTGAAAGTTTCATCTCTCTCATGTCATTTCAGGAAAAATTAAAGTAAAAATTACATGTATAACTGGCTATAAAAATAAATATTTATCATATTCTGACGACAGAAGTTTTACTTAAACTTCACAGCTATGTTGAATTGCTGCCAAGTGCCTTCTCTGTTTTTTTCCATTTTGTGTTCCTGAGCATATGCTATGAGGTTTGTCAGGAAAACTATTTCCCCCATATTGAATAAAATTTTCAGCAGGCTACAAGTCTTGCAAACGAGTAATAGGACTGTTTTCCAGTGTTCGTGCAGGTACAGTTCCCTTCTTAAAGGAAAGATCCAACTCCAAATTCCTTTAATGCAGAGATGCTATCCCTTATGCAACTTAAAAATTTATGAAGAATTTATGGTTTTAACAAACTTTTAATCTTTTCTTCCACTTATCCTACTTATAACAAAAACATAATCAAGTCTCTTATTTTGCAGATGTCCAGTTTCGGATAAAACTTTTGTAATTTACAGGGACCTAAGTCCCGTCTGATTGCAAATACTCAGACAAGAGATACTATGCTTAAGTTTTCCATCCAGTTAAGCACTGGTGATGCAATGAAGTGTAGCCCTCAAGGGAAAAAAATACATATACACAGAAACCCAAATTGGATTAAATATGTAAGTGTTAAAATTCAATACAGACAATCTGAAAGGACTCTGGGTACCAAAGCACACACAGAGAGAAATTATGCAATAGAAGACTCAGCCCCTAACACCAAGAAACGTATTTGCAAAAGAAGTTAAATGTCATCTCTGGAACGGTATGGAAAGAGGGAGAGGGCAGGAAACAACAGAAAAAAAACAGACCAGCTCCATCCCGACTGGCATATGATGAGTTAGAGCCAATAATATAAAGGTATTTGTCTTTAAACTAGACAGTAACCAGAAGGATACAATAATTAACTTTGTGTTAAGGTAGAACTCTGAGATGTTGAGCCCTTGCTACTCCTTTCCAACTACAGAGAGTCTGCAAAGTATTCAATATCACGGGAAAAAATTACATCTTCAGAACTGACAGTTCCAGAATATTAATTCCAGTAAATATACTTTTAATCATTCATACGCAGAAAGCTTAGTTTTACTTTATAAAATGTAATCAGTTACTTCAGAAGCACATATCTGCTGCAAGCATCTTCCTTAAACAGCACACAGATGAAAACTTCACTGTAAACTGAAAAGCCAATAGTAGTAGACAACCTTACAGGGTGTTTCAAGCAACAATATGAAATACACTCAATTGCTAGCAGCAGCAAACTTTCAGTTCTTCAAATTAAAAAAATAATCAAGTTTTAAGGGTTGATGGGGTTTTTTTAAGTGACTAAATGCACTTTCAATTGCTTACCTTTAAATTTGATGTCAAGACCACTAAATTCCAATTCAACTCCTTGAAGTGCTTCTCCTAGGGTTTCATGGTAATGGCTGATGCTTTTTTTTGATCCCACACAGAAAGGAAGAGAGAAGTATTTGTATGTTTCTTGGCGATTGTGGTAGGGTCCTACTGTATTCATCCATAAAACAACTTCCTCTTTATCTTGGTACTGAAAGATAAAGTTACTGAGTTAGATGAGAAGCCCAGCAGAATAAAAATATTCAAGAAACTCTCTCATTCATATTAACTAGCAAGGCAGGATTGTTTAATCACAGGCAACAGTTACATTTAAAGACAGTCAAGTATTTTTGTCTTTTGGGTGGCAGGGATTCTAGGACAAGATTTTCAGCCTGCTTTCCCACAAAATAAAGGCTTAGTTGATCGTACATTTCTTAGAGCCTGTCACTGAAGTATCAGAAGAGGGGGATTCACACAAGTTTAATAGAGAAGCAGAAGATGCAGAGAGCAGAAGTGGAGAAAAGCTGAAGTCTCAAAAATAAGAAAAGAAATATCAGACTAACATCTTGTTAAACAAGATCTCAGCAAATAAATCAGGCAATCTACCCATGGTGACAGGTATACTGTATTTTCCTAAAAATGCAACTCCTTTTCATTTTTGTAATGGTATAAATTACATTCAAAATTCCCAGAAGAGCGCAACACCTCACAGAAAACACTAAAATTAAACTGTGGCATACCTACAGGAGCCAAGAGACAAAAAAGTCAGACAGAAGGACTGTATTTTGATGCATTTCCAACGTTCTCACAGTGAAAAAAACAGAACAGCAAGGAGTCTGGTGGCTGCCATGAAATTCTTTGTGGGAACATCCACCCTTCACTTTCCACAGCTACTGTTAGCCAGTAAAGCTTATTCCTTGGCTAGGAGACAGTAATCTTTTTCAAGCCCTTGTAACTTTTCAACAACAAAAAAGTCCTTAAAGCCATTCATCTATCAGTATTCAGATACTGCATAAATTCAGGAGAATTAAGTGATTTGAAATCATTACTTGCACTATATCTGAATGCATCTGGATGAGATATCAGGTTTGCTGGTTACTACAAAGCCTCTCACCCAACACAACTCCTTCACCTACTACAATTTCAACAGATTAGGAGGGACAGTGACCTAACTTTTAAGGCAGGAAAAAAACCCACTTACAACTGTACACACCTGCAAGCACAATCACCATATAGATTCTGATTTTTCTAAAAGTACAGAAGAATAAAGTACTATTTTAAGATCAATATGCAAACACAGAACACACTGGAGAGGAAAAGAGAGTCAAGTGTTCATTAGCTGTAACTATTCCATAGAGCACAGCTGAAATACTGAATACAGTTCTGCATCTCCCTTTTTAACAAATGAACAAAGGTTCTTCAACTCCATTTATTCTGAATAACCAGTCATACTGACAGGTTAACTCAGAAATAATTAGCTACACATGGAATGCAATGAACTCTTCAGACGAGGTGTTTAAAAGTTAAACTCAAGGATTTAAACAAACATGCTCTGAAAAATAATTTAATCCCTTTATACTAACATGTCATCTCAATTACAAGCCTCATCTTTTTTGTTTACAAAGATGCATGAGGGTCATTCCAGCCTCTTATGCAAGTGATCTCCAACAAGAAACTTTAAATACCTTAGTAATTTCATTCTGAGCCACAGCAGAGACCAAACACTTACGAACTTCACAAACCTGCCCATTTGCAGAGCACATACTTCAGTACAATTCTGACAGGTAAAGAATGTCAATGACAGAGCAAAGAAAGAGCAAACAACACAGCAAGAGAAGGCAGACATTCTTCCTCTCTGCCAGCAACCAGAAAGGTTATACCAGGGCAGCACAGTTGTCCAAATTCAAAGAAAGTTGGGAAAGAAGGAAGAAAGAAAGAAAAATCACAGTTCCAGCCCCCTCAGCAGCAGAAGCAGAGAGTGGAGAATCTGCACTATGATATCACCTCTAGCTCTTGCCAATGTAGCAAAGGACAAGTTGCTCCATATCTCTTTCTAGTCTGTTATGCCTAGCACGTCTTCTGCTTCTTCCTCTAACAGCTGCAGAACATATTTTCAGCCCTTTCCCAAAACGGTCTTAACTTGTCAAGAGCCCAGTTTAGCATTATTCCTTGTAATGCAACAGCCTTGCTTGTGAACCGAGCTATGTCTACGTACAACTTTCAGTAATAGAATATGACAACATCCTTAGGTCTGTGAATTCATATTTGACAGTACCTGAACAAAGCAAGCGTTGACCACTGCTTTACTTAGCTTCTTGTTTCTGACCTGCTGCATACTGAGCTGGGACCTCTGCATTTTTGGAACTATACCAGATCACCTTCAAGTGACAGAAACCAACTTCTTAAGAACATATTATTCAAAATCTTGTTACATTTTCTAATCTAATAATGTAACTACATTGTAATTACAACATCTACAATAACAAATTTGGTCTTTGTCTCTTATCCACATGATGCTTAGCCCTCTTTCAGGGCCTACAACGTTTTCCCACACGGCCTCCAGGATGCCATCAGTCTGCTCTGGCGAGAAGAGGGACCAAACCAAACATAAGCAAAGGATTCAGTCTACAGTTATTACTTCCTCCATTCTCACAACAATCCCAGAACAGCACAAGAGAAAGCTGTTCAGGACTGCTACATAAATGAACACAGCACCTCAGCCATCCCAGGCTACACCTCACTCACAATCAGCAAGTCCCTAGTTACAGCAATTTGCAATCCATCAGGTGCTCCCAGTGCCCTCCCAAATTGAGAGGGCTGTAGTAAGAAACCCAGCCTAAGCAACTTCAGGCTGCATTTGCGAGTGGTGGTGATGTCTAGTAGAAACTCAAACAGATTTTCTTCTCCCTACATTTGTTGGGTTTTGCTCAATTATAAAGATGAGCTTTCACATTTAAATACGTTTCCCTGTCATGACATA
The DNA here is from genome assembly GCA_020745775.1 of Theristicus caerulescens. Lineage (NCBI taxonomy): Eukaryota > Metazoa > Chordata > Aves > Pelecaniformes > Threskiornithidae > Theristicus > Theristicus caerulescens. The sequence continues at coordinate 105,299,604 of CM036560.1, forward strand.
TCTCATCCTTATAATCTTACCCTAGTGGTAGGGTAATTTGGTGGCAAGAACTCAGTGCTATCAAAGAGTTCAGAGCTTGTGGTGGTTTGGGTTTTTGGGGTTTTTTTGGTTGGGTTTTTTTTTTTTTTCTTCATTACTGCCTTCACAATGTCAAAGCATCTACAACAACTAACAGTGTCAACACACTTACAGGAAAACAATTCTTATTTAGGCAAGAGAAAGAACTTGAGTATCTTGTAGGACTCTTCTGTCACCTCTGTATGAGGATTTCTAGGTTCAGAGAAGGCTAACATACAACATACCTTCCAGCAAAAACATCACACTACGAGAGAGAGAACATAAAATAACTTGCTAAAGAAAGCCCTGGTTCCAAGGGAGCCAGAGCACTCAGGTGCACCATATCAGTACCAGTCAGATTTTGGTCAACATATTCATCGTCAGTCTTGCACTAGTTTCAACTACTGTCATGCTTTTTTGTACCCCTTTCAGTGTACGTGGTGTCTCCTGCAAACTGTGGAGAACTCACAGCCATAGAAAACAGGAAGACAATTTCAGCTCCATAGCACCACCTTTCATTCTCGGCAGAAAGAACACATTGAAGAAACTATTCTCATTTCATCAGGAACTGATCAGCCTTAGACACACCAGACAAAATGACAAAACAGAAGAACCCTGAATTCTTATTTTTACTGTTCTGATATTGGCTGATGAGCAACTGTTCAACTGTAGCCTCTGAGCTTTGAACGCAACAGAGCAAATCAAAATCCTATTGCTTTCTGTTAACCTTAGCAGGCAAGTCGGTAATAACTCATAGTCAAAACCAACACAGAATAAGACAGGATACGAAGAGTCCAACAGTCTCTTTCAAAAATTGTTATACAGCAATATAAAACTTGCATAACCAACTGTAAGTGTGATAGTCTCCTTATCTTCTGCTACATAATCATCAAAGTACTCTGACTCACTGAGATTCCTCCAGATACCAGAAAACATGAAAAACGTATCAAGAACTCCTATCAATACAGGTATGGAACAAACAAAAGAGGAAGCTGGCTACAATGTGCAAGAATATCCACGTCACACATCCAACAAATTAAATTCACCAAGAATAGCTGTCATCGTAAAAGATCTAAATAGAAACTTCTTGCTCTCATTCCACATACGATAAAGGTCCTGAGTTACTATTTGACCCATCGCTGCTATAGGACTTTTAGAAAAGAAACAAACACATTCTTATTACAGCTGTATCTAAACTACTGAGGCTTGCAACAGGGGCAAGTAGCAATGAAGTAACATGTCAAATGGTAAAATAATTTGAAGTAAAATTGATGATCTGCAGAGTAGGCTCCAGATAATTTGAGTGACATAAATCTAATATCTAGAGTTACATTTATGCGTCAATGCAATTTTATCTTTATCCCTTATGAAAACAAGTGCCAAACATGAAGGACTTCCTAACATGAAGGACTGATTTTGCTGTACTGAAGTACTGCTATTTTGGAAATTCTTTTTTGTTCTTCATTCTCTTTCCTGACTTGTTTGCACAGAATTAGATGGTGGAAAGGCAGCTTTTCACATGCCAAAAGATGGACACTAGTGTCCTATTAAGAACATAGTTACTGACAAGGCAAAAAAGGTCAACAAATAAGATGCTGCAATCTCTACCCTGGTATACCTCAGCAAGCTCTTCTGGTTTTGGTTCATACGAAGGGACAATATACTGCATACAGCTCAAAGATCCTAATAAAACTCACAGGCACAACCACTTAACAACTTAGCAATGGTGCCAGAATTTACAGAGTTCACTACTTCCAAATATGAGAGAAGACTACAAGACACAATTTCAAATACCTTTTACTTAGTATAATTTATGAAAAATGTAGTACTCATTCTGTAAACATAGCAAGCTTGGCTTTGCATCTTTTTCTGCACTAAGCTTAATATCAGCTCAGTAATTTCAGTATTTCTATGGAGTATATAATGATCTATTTCAACTGTGCAAAAACACAGTGGCAGCCTGAACAAGTTTCAGCATCAACACAAGTTACCTACCATGTGCTGGTACAATCTGATTAATGGGAGGTAAACCTTCAGAAACTTTTTTCTGTAATTGCCACCCAGGTGGTGGAGGACCAATCTGCACCTCAAGCGCTATCACGTATCAGCTACAACCTTCATCACAGCTGGGGACATCTGTTCCAAAGCAGCACAATATGGTCACACTGCCTGTTCAGAGCACTGGGCTATAGAGATGTTGTGCATGTGCAAGATAAAATCACGTTAAACTCATCCATACCAGCAACGGGGCAACATTACCATTCTAGTCCCCTGCAGAATATTAAACTTGCACAGTTTGATCTGGCCACGCGTGGACTTCTTCCATGACAATACAACTACTGAAAACTCGAGTCTGTGTGCCACTTTGAGGCCTAACACGAAGACAGTTTCCATACATCTGTATGGTTTAAAACCTATCCAAGCATAGCAATACTGAGACTATCTTCAGCACAGTATATGCATCTTTCTTTCCTGTTACCCAATAGGGCACTTGTAATGTGGAACGCAACTTAATGTTCTCTTTGCACAACCATAGAAATTAACATGGTAGCCACAGAAACAAACTATTTATTCTATAAAACAATTAAGGCTAGATTAAGTCAGTATATAAAAGGGTGCAGAAAACAATATGAGACTGGCATGTTGTTGATATTTGTAAGCCATGAAAAACTTTGCAAAAAAAATGACGGAGGCACAGAGAGGATTACAACTACCAAATCTTATGTGATGATTCAGCAAAATATATTCAAATCAAGATCGTTTCTTTCAGAAAGTATGCAATTTTGCTCCTTTTCTCAAGTTAAAGTTTGGAGCGAGGATTTCCAGAATGCAGTTTCTTAAACACCAGCACATATTTCAGGGGAAAAAAGGATCCACATTATCTCTTACTGGCAGAGCAAAGCTGCAGAAGCAGGACAAGAAATAAGATAGGCAGCAAGTAAGACTCAACTGGCGAGTAATATCGCAGGCTTCTAGTCCCCAGTATCTTACAGATATTCTATCTATCAAGCACTGTGACAATGCGCAATTTTTGCAGCTCACATCCATAGTCTATTAAACTGTGGATTTCAGCCTCACGCTCTCCTTCGGATAGAGCAGGTTATTTCTATTAACATCTCTTCATTTCTCTCTGAATTTTAGGCCTCACCAAAACATGGCTACAACTGTACCGGCAGTATAGTCTGAACTATTGTACAAGCAGTCCTTTTACTGTTACGCTTCCTAGATGCACAAGGTTGCTCATGCACACCACGTCCTGCTTCTGTGACATTTATTTCACCTCTTCAAAATGGAACCACGAGAACTTCAAAAAGGAATCAGGCTACTCATCTGCACACAACTTTGTATGCAAAGAGGTATTTTACATGCACTGAAATGTTTTCTACAGTGTTTCTCTAAATGACAATTTACAGATACTATACAAATGCCATAATTTTATGTATTAATTTTCAACAAGCTTTACAGTCTCAGGGCTTTAACGTACTTCATCGGGTTAAAAGTCAAACAAAAATGCTTTTCTCAATCATTATAAATCAGGAATTTTGCTATGCAGTACAGGCTGGGTTTTGTTTATTTTTTTCAATGTTTGTCATGTATTTCCATGCTTACAGAGCACTGATAATGAAACTGAAGCAACATTAAAATTAAAATGCTACCTACTCCCTAGACCATTTCCCTGCAACAAAAAAAAACCAGGGTATTTCAGAACATTTTTACAGTTTGTGTATTTTATCATCAACTCCAACAAGTCTAGCAACAGAAGACATGAAAGAGAAGGCCAAGCAGAAGCCCACCAACCCTGCTTCTGCAGGATCAGCATATATCGTGATGAGGCCACCAATATCTCATCTATACTGTCACTTCCACAAGTAAAAGGCCAACTGTCAAAAAAATGGTGCGATTATCAGAATACAGGCAAAAAGCAGGTACATGACACACTCTGAAGCATGAAAATAAGTTAAAGAATCAGCAGACTAGTTTTCAGTTAGTTTCTGATAAATCGTTCTGTTGCGGTCTGAAGTTACACTGCTGCACTGTCTTTTGATAATGAAGATTTTAAATGCTGTGTCAAATCCCAATTTCCCTTCACTTACTATTGATTTAAATACCCAAGTCTTTATCTTGTAATTGTATTTATACTATTCCTCCCCTAAAGAAATGCAGACACCATTTTTAAAGACTAATTTAAGATAAAGGATTTAGCTGTTGATCCAGTGAAGCTATCCATACCTAATATCTCCAGAAACACTAATACTCACAGTCCTAGAGCTTCATGCGGAGTCTTCTCACAATTACCTTTTCTAATATTTGCTTATGCAGGCCTACAGTTATAAAGGACACATATAAAACATGAACAGCCAATTTATATTAATACAAAAACACATATTATAGCACATGCGTGTATTCTTTTATAAATATTGTACACTATTATGTGTTGTAGCAGCAGTAAAGGAATTAAAAAATTAACCTGCTAACACAGAGCATTAAACACTTAAGTCAGTACTTCTAAATGTACAGCAGGCTCAATACAGATAAGGGCCTGCACATCAGCAGTTAAAAGCAAGTTGTGGCAAGATGTAATGACATACCCTCATCCAGACATGACCAAGTGCTCGGGCACAAGAAGTTGGACACTAAAGCATGAATAAGGAAATGGCACCACATAATGGTGTGTATTCCTACCAACAGGACTCAAGTCTTAAAGTTAGTGAAAATTTACATTTTGAAGTTACCAAGTCCTGAATCAGTATACTACTATTTCTCCTCCACTTCCCCCAAAGCAAGCAAAGCCTCCAAAATGTAATAAAGCACTTTGGTTGTAGAAAGATTAATCTTCCAACTGCAATCATATTCAAAACTGAAATTCATTAAAATGCAGTATTTAGGGAACATTTCTTTCAGATTCTTAATCTCAAAATCAGTGTACTACTACAAACCCCTGTTCATGTTTCATTCCTACTAACAATACTTCCACTCCAATCTTCTGTACAATATTAAAGTATCAAAATATCTAAGCAAGGAGACAGCCTTCCAAAAAAAGGTAACTGTCATCCCACATCAACTATTCCTAACCTATCATGTGACGTTACTAAACTGGACATCATGTGAACTAGAATACTAAACCAAGAGCCAGAGTTATAATCTTGAAGAGTTGAGTAATATAGATGAAAAAATTACAAGCCGTCAAAAGGAATTTGTGATTTCCATTGGTAATTGTTTAGGTAATCATTCAGAAGACCTAAAAACCATCAGAAGAATTCACTTTTGAAGGAAGAGCTCAAAAATCAATAAATTCTATGACAGCTTTATGAAACACTTTTTTCCCCCAGAAGACTGCCAATATTAAATGAATAATTAGGAATCTCTCAAGTCAAACAACATTTAAAATAAACACAGTGCTATGCTAAAAACCATCTCACCTCAACAGAAACCCAACCCTAAAACACAGGATCAGCAACAAAACTGGACCTAATCTAGTTCAAAGAATATCTGCTCCTTGAATGTACTCAACATTAGCTTAACTTTTCTGTCATTAACTGCAGCACTGATAGATCCCATTAGCTTTTAAAAAATAAAGACAATCCTAAATGTACGGAATTAGGCAACTAGTTAACTATTGCTTATACAAAAACTATCAACATTATTCATCTGTTTTATTAAAAACACCTATTAAGCTTATCATACCACACCGACAGAAAGCTACGTTAAGAAACTGAGCAAGTGTTCCCCAGCCAGGCTGCTCAAGAGCACAAAAGTTCTGACAGACAAACAGTGTGTTTAATCACAGCCACACTCTAACCCACTCCACTTGTGAGGAAACAGGGATGGTTTTCAGCAAAGTCTCATTCCAAAATCACATCTCAGCTCAGACTTCCACCCTCCCACGCCTAAAGCCATGGGAAACAACACTTCGATGCAAAATCAGAAACGGATGAAGCACTGGTACTTACTTCCTAGTCTTTTCAGGTGATATCGCAAGCACTTTAGAAAAACTATCCTCATACCAACGGGTGAGCGCTCAAGCCAGCAGTATTTTAGGCACCCATTTTCCTTAGGGGTGCATGCCAGCGCTCCAAGTCTGAGAGCCCCCGTCCCGCCCTTACTCCTCAGCCTCGCCCCACGAGCTGTCACTCGGCAGAGTGCTCCCACAGGGCTGTCACTGCGCGCTCCTGCGTGTACTTTTGTCCTGAAGCAAATGCAAACATGCTCCCGGAAGAAAGGACTGTTCCCGCAGAGTGCAAGTCAAACAGCAAGGCAGCCCTCTTTAAACAAAACCGGCGTACCTGCCGAGGCGTTCACCGGCTCCAGGAACGGGTGGGACAGGCGGCAGCCAGCCCACGCCACAGCCCCCGGCCGCACGCCTACCACGCCGGCGGCGAGCGCGGCGATGTCCAAGCCGGATCGGAAGACTCTGTCAGCCCTCTCCCGAGCACCCCGGCGCCCCGCTCGCCCCGAATTACACAGAACAGGACCCGATCCCCCATAAACTCGGCTCGAAATAACCCGAGCGGCAGCGAAGCCAAGAAGGAAGCCCCGCGGGGCGGCAGCCACCCGCTTGCTGCGAGGGCCGCCGCCACCCGCCGCGCCCGCTCCCCCCAGGCCGCGGCCCGCCGGTCCCCGCCCCACCCCGCCCGCCGGGCCGCGCTCCCCGGGCCGCTGCAGGCGCCGCCGCCCCTGGGCGGCGGGCGGGGAGGGAGGGAGGAAGGGAGGCCGGGGCTGCGGCCCGAGCGCCGCGGCGCCCCCGGGGGAGGCCGGGCCCCGCCTCACCGTGTGCTCGTGCTCGTCGGCGCGGGCGCGCAGCGGCAGGCAGAGGAGGAGGAGGAGCAGCGCGGCGGCCGCGCAGAGCTGCAGCCCGGGCGCCGCCATCTCGGGCCTCGGCGTCCCCGCGCACGCAGCAGGCCCCGCCGCGGAGCCGGCCCGCGCCCCGCCGCCAACGCCGACCTGCGACGCCACTTCCGCTCCGCCCGGCCACGTCATCCGGCCGCACGTCGGAAGCGCGGCGCCTACGGCGGCCGGCAGGGCCCAGCCCAGCGCCGGGAGGGGCCCGGCCTCGCCCCCGGTTCATCCCCCGCGGAGGGCGGCGGGTCGGTGCCGGCGGGCGGAGCGGGGGCGGCGGAAGCAGCGGGAGGGCAGCGGGACCCGACCTGCCCAGGCAGCGCGGGCGTTGGAGACCCGACGGCCTTCGGCACGAGCGTGCTGAAGCTCAGTTACTTTTAACTGATGAAATCATTTTGATCAAGGAAATAATCTAGACGTATTTGAGAACAACGTGACACAGGGCTGCGCGCAAGTACCCTCAAAAATCAGCGGTGCCCTTTTCTCCACTGCTTGCCCAAGCAGAAGACATCGGCGAAGGCAGCGGGACAGCAGCCGCAACCGGCGGCGAGCGGTCTGCCAGCGCTGGCTAGGGTACGGCCCGCAGCCCCGCGGGTGGACTTGGAACGATCTCAGGCTACAAGCCCGAAGTAAAAAAAAAAAAAAAAAAAACCAAACCAAGTAAAACCCCCAAGCTAAAAAGCTCATGGTATTAAGAGTTCATTGATCAGACAATTTTTAAACTGAGCAAACACAAACAATTTTCAGAGCTTATCAGGGGTAATATTTAAAAAAAAAGGGGGGGGGGCTACAGCATCTTCTCAAATATTGCACAGGCCAACAAAGACGGCGAAGGACATGAGCTGAGTGCAGGAGCTGCTCCGTGCTGTCACATGCCATCCATGCTTTGTAGGAACGATGCGGAAACAGCTTTCCCTGTTTACCACCGACCACCCTTTTCCCCTTGTGGCCTTACACATTCAGTCTACCTTCCCTGAACATATTTTAGCAAGCTAGATTTATATGAAGCCTTTTCCAGATAGTACATTTGCAATCTCCTGCCTATTTCAGTAGAAGCAAGGTCCCTGTAGAGAAGAGATACTTGTCAAAACCCATTCAAAACCCCTGTTTGTATTAAAAAAAAAAAAGAAAGAAAAACCTCGACAGCTTTAATAACACCATATGTTTCTTTCTAGTTGTTGCATCTCAGTCCAAAACAGAGTAGCTTACCCTTGGGAGACAGAGAGAGGAGGCTTCAGCATCTTCAGTTTATTCAGTACTTAAGTCTCTCAGTCAACAACAGGGCCAGCCAGAGCCATCTGCTGCAGTGAGTTTTGTGAGGCACACTGTGCAAAGAGCAAACACTTTCCCCGGGCCAGCCAGCTGCCACCTGCGCTTGGTGGATTGGTTGATGCCCCTACAGGTGTCCAGGCCATTTACTTTTTACCAGCAATTTTATTATCTGTTTCGTCCTTGAGCTCTAACGTTCAACGGAAACACGCTTCATTCCCGCTCTCCTCACCAAGCATATTCTTGAGTAACCAACAACCTGGTTGCATGCAGTTTTCTTCTCCAGTCTCTTCTGAGGTTCAGTTTCAGTGCACTTCTCGTCTTGGGTGGAAGCAAGACCCACCACGTGCTCACCAGCACAACCAGAGTCTATGTGTACAAGGACTCCATACACTGAGCCGTAAGAGGATTAAAGCAACTAAATGAAACCAAACCAATGTGTAACACGTTTTGGCAGCTAAAAAGGTGCATCTCTGCTGGTCTGCAAGAGACATGAAAGTCACCCCTGCATCTCAATTGTTTACCTGCATTTAACAGTGAAGCCATTTTAGTGCTGTTCCTTTTCTCCTTGACAGGGTGATAGTTTTGCTGTCGTTACTGATCAGTGAGATCCTTAACTAATACAGGAGAAGTTACAAAGAGAGAGTGAGAAGGGAATGCCTACAGCTGCATCTTCGATTTCCCCCCCTTATGCAGTGCAGAAGGAGCCTGAACAGACTGCATTTATAACATTACTCAGCCCCACCTGTCCCAGCTCACCTCTCCTCCAAACCAGAGCCCCACTAGCATTTGTTTTTGTACAATAGGTCAGGTCAGACTAAGGAAGGATCTAAGCTGCAAATGGGAGAGGGACTGAAAGGCTACTTATGAGCTACTTCTCAGCAATTCAGATATAAGCCATCTCACTGCAGTACTAGCAATAAAAATGCAGTTCACAGCCATGTTATTAGGATTGTGCAAAGGCAAACACTCAGATACAGTTCAGATAAACCCCTCCCACAGAAAACATTTGGCTATCACATGCAGGGGGTGCAGAATTAAAAATTAGCTGGGGAAGGCGTATCCCTGGGCTGCTTCAGTCGAATAGCTTTAAAAGGAAATCTTTTGCATGACACACTTTCATATTTTACTCTTCCCTTCCTGCCTCGTTAATAGTTTTCCCCACATCCTACATTTCTACCTTGTGTTGTGCCTGGCAGATGTGGAAGCAGACTAATTCCTCTTAACACATCACAGCTCCGAGCTCTGGAGCACAGCTGCAGCCAGCACTAAAGGAGATGGGGAACTTTTGAGCAAAACCAGGGAGCTATGTGCAAACCAAAGCATGTGTGACAGCTGAAGACAATCAAGCTGTTGAACTTCCTCTTTTAGTTTATTTCTTTTATCCCTGTTTCCTTCACTTATCCATGCTACCATTTTCCTCACTTCAGCACCAAAACCTCCTTCCCTGCTTCCAATTTGACCGAATAATGCTGGGAACTTTGTTCTGTTCCAAGAGCAGCACAGGAAGGCAGCTCCCACCTCGCCATTCCCCTGGCTATTGTGAACAAAGAACAAACTGTCAGTGAGTGCCTGTAGTGTCAGTCACTGGAGAAGGCACTGAGGTCCTTTAAAAAAGAAAAAAAAAAAGGAAAAAAGAAAAAAGGTCACCTCTGTAGCTATATGCCTGCAGCACAACACCTGCACCCCTCTATCATCAAAAGGAGAGGCTATATGAACTGCACTCAGAGTCACACCCTATGAGTTTAATGTGCAGATGATATTTAGCTTATGCCTATACCCCTGAGAGCAGCAGGGGCTTCTCCACCTTCACTCAGTGCTGGCTGAGTCACAGTTGCTGTCTGTCACTCCTGCAGCTCTGCACATTGGCACTGCCACCCTGCAAGAGAAAGGAGTTACAATTCTATCACCTGCTCGCTTATAGATTAAGGGGAGCTTACATGACCGGACAGAAGCTCTACATGTTCTACCTGTACCTGAGGGATCACCTAATACAGATGTATCTATGTCGCTCTCAAGGCTGGAAGAGGGGGAATGGCTTGAAAACCAGGTAATGATGCTTAATTCTCTACCCTGAATGTTATCTTGCAGAATTCCCATCTGCATCACTCATGGACAACCAGAGCTCTATACTTGTCCCCCCCAGATACGCACAGAAGATTGCAAGGCCTGGAAGAAAAACAAACAAACACACACACACACCACCACCCCCACCACCCCCCAAAAAAACCAAACCAAAACACCTCACTTTCATCATTTGAGTCCCTTGAGATCAGGAATCAAAATTAATTTCTGCTTGACATGCTTTCTACATTTGGAACACCCTTTGTTTGTAAGCCCTCAGGCAGAAAAAAAAGGCTGGACACAGCTGTTGCAGATTCACATTGCTAGAAAGGAATAGTAGAGCAAGCAGCGTCCAGCCCCCAAGCTGCCTGTTTCCACTGCAGCAGGCTAACTACATGGCTGGTATTTGTGAGGTGTGTGCACTTAAAATTGGAGACTCGCTGTACTATTCCAGAGCATGAAGTGAAACGCCTTCATATTGCTTCTGCAATGAACACATGTAAGACATACAGAACACAGCATTGCTGCTAATTCCTTCCTCCAATTTGAGAGGTCAGTCATGTGATTTCAAGTAACAACATACCCACCCGCTCCCCAAAAAAGGTTCAAGTACAGCTGCTTTGTGATACAGCAGGTCCCTTACCAGCTGCCTTGGGAATTTTCATGGTAAATGCAGCACACACACCACCTTGTTAATGTCTGTCCTCTTCAGGGAGGGAAGGGGAAAGGGAAAGGCATTTTCAAGGCTGTATGCAAAATACATTCTTGAATAAAGACAACTTCTCATCCTCCCGTGGTTTAATGATTGCTGGCAGGAGATTCTACACCTTCTGAAAGGTCAATATGTCTGTACCCAAAATGTTATACCAAAGAGCAGTATGTTCACCTGCTCCTGCTGTAATGAGTGTTCTTCAAACAAAGTCTCCGAACAAATTATTTTCTTTACTTTTTCAAGCATGTTTTCCAGTCAAGCCCTTGTAGGCTGTATCGAGGGTTTTGGTAACAATGCTTATCAGGATTTAGTTTCTAAAAGGACATGTGTTCTTTCTTGGTCAAAGGGAAACTTCATGTTGGTGCAGGGCTGCCAAGACACACATCAGCGTTCTCCTACCCAACCATGATGCTTTTTCTTGAAGTCCCAAAGCAGCAAAGTCCTTCCAAGCAAAAAAGTTATAGGAGGCCAAGAAGTCTCAGTGAAAATCATGGGAAAAGTCACCAGAGCTTTAGAGAGAAGGAAGGGGAAGAAAACATTTGGCTCCCACTTATAAATAATTTAAGACAATCCAAAAATATCTGTACAAACACACATACAAACAGAAAAATCTCATATTCCACAGATGTTGAGAGATTCAGCGACCTCTCGGGGGCACAGGTGGAGGATAAAAGCCTTCACAGCTTACAGGCCTATAAAAAAAGAGAATACAAATGCATTAAAAAAAATAGTAGAGAATAGGGTTCTGGAACAACACATTACATGCAATAACATCACATCTAAGAATACTGTACAAGCAATAGTCATACAAGAGAAGAAAAACAGGCTATCAGTGATTCAGCAACAGAGCAGATGCCAAGGTGCCCGAGCCCTGTTCCTGTTCAAGTTATTTCTTCTGCCCTTCAGCTGCCATAATTCTACTATTACTGGAAAGAGATGCTATAATACTTGGTTGGAGTAAAACTTGGATAGTATAGTAGCTTTCTCCTGAAAATTAGATGTAGAGCAATAGGAAGAGATCAAAAGATTCAAAATCTTTTTTTCACACTAACTACAGATAAATTCCAGCTATATTCTTGCCAGAGCCAAGCCAACATACAGAACTTATGGCACCCACACATTAGTAATTACTGTTTTAACAGTTGGAGAATTTTATGAACATCTGTACTTAGATAAGCCTCTGGGGCCAGGACTTCATAGACCTGCACTGGTTTACAATTGTTTACAATCATACATGTAAACAAGAGTGCTTTGGAGCAATCTGAAATTTGTAAAAAGAAAAAAAGTCCAAGAGAATGCCAAAAGGGAGTTCCCTCTGCACTACATTTTGTATGTTCCAAGAGGATCTTCTCAGGAGGATCAAGTACAAAATCTCTGCCGGGGCAGAATGCTACTCCACCTGGGCCAAGCGTTGTGTGCTTCAATAGTGCTGCCCCTTGCAGTGTGTGAACTGCAGTAACAGCATTGCAATAGGCATGTTACCAACTAGGAAACCAATTCCGCCAAGTATTACAGATAAGAAACAAGGATCTTACAATTCCTAACTGTGTGTTTATAGATAATAGTCTGGTAGATTTTGTTGAAACACACATTCGCTTCCTGCCTTGCTTTCTGCCCAAGGCTTCTGTATTTATTCACTGAAAGCTCATGTTTCAGCTGCATTTTAGCTTTACCTGCTTGCACCTCGAGGAGGCACTCTGGGAGGCCTTTCTGGGAAAGGCAGCCTCTCTGCTTGGTGGGCACCTGGGCTGCGGCTTCTAGTTGTTTCTGGGACTTCATTGTCCTACAAAATTAAATAAAGAGGTTACAGACCAGCAGAATTTGGTTCTTGTTCACTTCACAACAGAAGAGGCTACATTTTGCCATTTCTGCAAATGCAATGCCATCCCTGAGCTCCTCTTTTGCATGAAAATAAAGCCATGTACTCAAGAACAGTGGACCAGTATATAGCAGAGGTGAGAGCTTACCTCACTGTCCCCTTCCATCCCACTGCTGACACTCAATATGCTCCGAGTGCTGGAGCGGTTACTTGCACTACCTGGAGTGAGTAAGCAAGAGAAAACAAACAGATTATTAAATCCAGGTGATTTAACTGCAAATCACTAACTCAGGACTCCTTCTAACCTCATGCTTAGCTCTTGCACACCTCATTTAATGCTTGTTTACATTAGTTTATTTCCACTGTTATTTTTCACATGTTCAGGATCCAAACAATGGCATTTCATACAACATGGACCACAGGGCCAAACCATTCAGTTTTGCTTTCTTTCTAGCAGATCTCTGCCCTATCTGGTTAAATACTCACAACCATAATCTAACTGAAAACAGCCAGTGCCAATATCAGCTGGCAAGTCAGGTAAATATTTTAACAAGTGTTAACACACCCAACTTTTATGTATATTTAAATTATCAGTCCCCAAGTCCTTAACAACTGCGTGGAGGCAGATGGCTCTGAGCACTGTCACACATTCATTCCTGGAATAAGGACTGCTTGAGAGGTTATTGTTCCCAATAGCTGTTCACCACCTCCTCTCACAACAATCCTTACTCATCACAAGAATGTTTCCTAGTCTGTTTCAGAGCTAAAAATTTGTTCAAACAACCTTCAGCAACCATTTATGCAAAACCATTTAACTTGCATGTAGGGAATGTTTTTGCAATCAGTCATGCCATCTCTGAAGGGGACAGCAACTCAAAAACATATCCTACACTGCTATAGCTGGTTTCAGTCATAAATACATAATGTTCTATAGGGCTGTGCAATACTGGGACACTAATGTTCAGAAACCTATACATTGAAATGGAGGCTAGAGAGGTTTTCTCATAAGGTGCAGTCCCTCCCTGGCCTTGGTGAGGTAACTTCTTATCAGCTGGTACAAACAGCAGCACTTAAGAGTGCTAAATACTGCGTTAGGGTCCATTCTCACAATCATGCCATGGGAAAGACAGCCAAGCTGCACACAGTGAACTCTGCAGGCTCCTTAACATTTCTCTCACAACTGTTTATAAGCAAGTTACTGGCTCAGTCAGCTGCCTCTGGCACCTACCCTGGATGTGTGCCAGCTATATCTTGCCAAGAGCCACAAAGGTAGTAACCTCACTGGGACTCAGTTTTCCTTTCAGAGGACCAAAGTTATCTTAATGATTTCTGCAAGAATTGCTCAGTCTGCAGTAACAGCAAGAATGCAGGGATTTAATTTGCACAAATTAAACCTAATGAAAACCAAAGATAATAAAAATGCGTAGACTGTCCAAGTCATTCAAGAGGTCCCACAGTTACCAATGAAAAATGCTGTCCTTTATCTACAACAATTGAGGAAACGACACGTAGAGACTGGTTCCCAGCCTGCAATATAACTATGCCCTTCAGACAGACCAGAAGAGCATGCTGCCTGCTGAGAGTCACAGCAAGGGAGTGTCCTTTTTTCTAAGGGAGCAGCTGCCATCTACTTTTAAGAACTGAAGACAGGTGATATGCCTTCCCTGAGAAGGCTCTAGGGAATCTTTCACTCAGCTGAACTCAGGTTCTCCTCCTGCAGAGATGCAGACACAAGATGCCCAAACCACTTGATGTACCTGGAGTTGCTTTTACAGTTTTGAGAACAGCCAGCCCGAGGCATGCAGGGTTTGGGGAGGTGGTGTCAGTACTGTGATTCAGGAAGAGAAGTCCTGTCCCCTGAGCTGACCCCAGAGTCAGGCTGGCGAAGTAGAGAGGGTGACACGCAGGGTTTGCTTACTTGTTGTGCTGGATGTGCTTTCTGTTTTCCAGTCTCCTCGCTTTAACTCCTTTTTTGGTGGGAAAACATTTTTCCTGGGGGTGTATTCATATATTCCACATTCTGGTTTCCCCATAGTATTATGAGAATGTCGAATGGGTACTGTAATTTCCAAATCTGGAAGGGAAAATTAACAGCTCAGAAGGGTCTGTGCAAGTATAGGCTGTTAAGAGACAGCTTTGCACCCAAGAACAAAGTTAAACACAATCACATAAGGGCAATCATAACTACATGAATGAATCAAGATTCATTCCACAGATGTGGGCATCCTTTCCTCAGTCTGGGAAACTGAGGAGTAAAGCAACTTCCCTATGTTTTAGCCAACAGGCGCATGGATGTGAATATTAAAATATCACATAACTACAATACATACAGAGACATTTCTGCCTGAAGAGCCTATTAATATTGTTAGCTGCTTCATTACCAGAGAACATCAGAATCAGAAACTGTTACCTGCACTTTTGTCTTTTTTTTGCTTCTCCATTTGCCTCCTAGTTATGCTGTCTCGTAGCCGTTTCAGATTTTCCTAAAAACATCACAAGATATTCTTTTCAGGGCTTTGGATAAAGGAGGATGAGCAGCTTTCTGACAATACCAGTATTATATTTCAGCTAACTTTGCAACCAAGCTGTAACACAGCCTGCTAGACCTGGCTGAAGTCCACACCATGTCAACAGGTTTTAATCTATTCCCTTCAGTAATCCACGTGTGCCTTTCAGAAGCCAAGTTTTTTCAGATGCTCATTGTGTATGTTAAGGTCAAGTTCACAGACTCACTGGCACTTGCAGGTAAGCAGCACATTTGGTTTAGAACTCCCTCTATTTTCTGTTTCCACTGTGACACTGGCACAGAAACAAGACCCACGATCAAGTAACTGCACAGTCCTTTCTGTACTAATGAACAGATAATTCTGACTGCAGGGACAGAGGAGGCTGCCACGTATCCCAGAGTGTAGGACAATTCAGAAAGAACTCAGGATGTCCCTACTGAAGCAAGAGGGCACACCTGGAAATGTAACTGGGAGCAAAGTCTCTTCACCGTTGTGTGGTAGCATACTGCACCTTACAGTAAGGAAGGTAGTAGACCCGCTACAAGATAGGACTTTAAAGCCAATACACCACCTGGGACGCCGAGTCTTCACTGATGTGAAATGGATGAGAACTGACAAGCTAAATGTTCATCACAGAAGTTCTCTGCCAGCTGGTGGGTGCTAGGTAACCTCTAGAAAGGTAATTTATCCAACTGGATTTGGCCCAATTCCTAGTGTACAGATCTCCAAAAACTAACAATACTACTGCAAGACAAATATCTGTAAAACAGCTACCTGCGTGCTGCTGCATGGGAACAGCCCCTCTGTGTCAGGAGAGAACTATGCTAGCTGGGGGACTGTGTTAGCAGCAGTCTTCCTGCTCCAACCAGGAAAGAAACGTACCCACACTGAACAGCTTGTGATATATACCTAGAGAGACAGCTGTATTTCTTAAACAGTGGAATAAGCCTGTACCTGCTGGAACCGGAATGATTCTGATCTCTTTTTCTGGTTCAGTTGCCACTCTTTAAAATGAAGTACAGCTTCATCAACGGTGAGTATCCCCATTTTCACTTGCTCCTGTAATGTAATCAGCTGCCGTTGACCTGGGGTTTTCATTCCAGCAAATGGATCATATATGCTTGATTGAGACAGGTCTCTTACAGGCCTGACTATTGTCTCTGAAGAGAGAACAACACCCAAAATGTTATTGAACTTGTGGCATCTCATCTCTCCTCCTCACTGAATACAAAGAAACTCAAGCACCCTTGATACAGCAGAGATGTAAAAAAAAAAAATAAAAATCAATATTACAGACTGAATGTTTCCCTAACCAGAAGAGTGTTTTGTCCTTATACCATCCTGGTATTTGTCAGGGCTACAAGCCTAGCTGAGAAGTAGCCTTGTTATGCAAATATGTCCCAAGGATAATCTGTGTTCTTAAAAACATAATTTAAGTTTTACCCCTTAAAGTGCCCTGCTTCCTCACTGCAAAAATATCTCTCTCCTCAGCAATCCACAAAACAGAGCTTTCACCTTGACAGTCACAAAGCTAGACTCTTCCTAGGTAATCTGTGCAGTGTAACTCCACAAACAGAAAGGTGAAAACTCATCCTACTGATGCTGACTCATTGTAACTCATTTGCAACATGAAGAGGAGTTCCCAACACATGAGCTAAAAGCTCAGATGTGGTTCCTGGCACTCTTGATAGTGTACAGGATAAGAGATGAAAGAATAAGGCCACAGTTTTGGAAATGCAGAGATCAATGGCAAGCAGTTCAGTAAAGGTTAAATCCCAGGAAATAATGATCAACAGGCAGTGGCTATATCCAGAAGATCAAAAGTGGGACATCGACTCCATGAAGTAATATGGGTCACAACATAAAAAAAGGACTTCAATGATCGCTATGATCCTGACTGGGGATAAACTCCAAGACAGGGGATATGAACAGTATCTGTTCAAAGGGTACCCCCCTCACACTCTGCAGTTATAAAAAGTTTCCAGTGTCACATAAGGTCAGAAAGGTAGGCTCATTCATACAGGACTATTATGCCCAAAGCCTTGTAAAACAGACTATTCTGTCACATTTCACACAAATGAAGCTACATCAGCAGATTTGCTTTTGGATTACTGGAAAGATTTTCAGAGTGAACTTCTGACTTACCTTTCTTAACCCTTCCTCTAGGGACATAGAGATTCTCAGGTCTTTGAGCTTTCTGTGCAAAAACTGTAAAACAAACACTCTTCAGATACTGAAATGCATCTCGTGAGAACAGAAATAGCAAAGATTAATATGGGAAGCATACACAATTCTGCAGTGCATTAGAGCTTCTGTTACCCTACTAAGTCCATTGAAGAAAACCAGATAGGAGTTGTACAGTAGAATTCCCCTTCTATTGACTTCAAAGAATTTAGCTCAGCCACCTCTAAGAGAAAGCCGGACGTGCTTTCCCCACAGTCCTGTCATGGGGTGAAGGAGGAGTCACTGAAATTACTCTTCCACATTTAGCTGGATTTGTTTATACCATTTGGGGGTAACCTGTCATCCTACTGCTTTCATTAAGAGCAAGCTCAGGCCAAGACTGCAGGATACAACATCCCCACATTTTCAGAGTAGGCAGAAGATGAAAAACGGATCTGAAATTGGATTCCAAAGGCAATCCAGCTCCAGAGCCAAATAATCCAGGGGTCTCAAAAATGTGCAGATTTTCTTGGTGTTCATTCAGCAACTGGAGCCCATGTGAAGGCCATTCTACAGTTGACTAGTCCACAGTTTCAGTCCTGGTACCCAACTCACTTTTGGAGATGTACAACTCATTGTCTGGCTGTGGAGAGCTGGATTCTGGTCTTGGAACAGGAACTGGAGGTCTGCTAGCCATTTCCTGTGGAAAAGTATCTTGTTCCACTGAGTAGTATACATCTTCACCATACTGCTGGTAAACTCCTTCCTCTGAATCTGGCACATCCATGCTACTGCCTACAACAGAGTAGAGTTTGTAAGAAAAACAACCTGGCCACTTCACTGAACACAGGATCCCTCCAGATGCACTATGTACCACATTCTTACCAAGCCGGCCATTTTATAGGCAAAACCATGCAGTTTTGCAGTGACTTAAAGTGCCAAAGCCCTTCAAGACGGGACTTGATAAAGCCATTAACATCTAGTAGCATGTAAGTGTTTGCCACTAAGCCTGTACCATCTGTTTTGGTGAAGAAACCATAGTGAAAATATCATAACTGTTTTTAAGAACTCCGTGAACAGTTAGTTCAATTCATTCCAGTTAATTAACATATTATAACAGTTAACAAATCAGACAGAGCACTGGTTTCCAAAAGCTACTTGTGGTGGTCTACAAAGTACTACAGAGAATTATTCCTTTGAAATGAGCAATCGCCATCAGCTGGCAATATATTTGATCTCAGAACAATGTGTCTCAGAGGGAGCTGGGTACGCACATCTGTACTTAACAAGCCCAGCTACCATTATACCACCTCATCGTCTCCATACTATTCTCACTCCTAACATGACTGCAAAATCATCAAATGCTGTCATACCTGATTTAAAAGCTAGTTTCCCTCTGTTTGCATGCTAGCAGAAAGAATTAAGAGCCCCTGGAATAACTCCCTACTCTGTTACCAAGTCACAAGTGAATACCCTGCCGCTGGACTGACTTTCCTTTAGTCATGTTGTAACACCTAGTTGAGTCAATGCAATGGGACTGTCAGAGCATCAGTGTTGGCAGGGAAAACAGAACAAGATGTTAAGAGCCCCAGATTTAATCTTGCTCTGAGTCTAGCTAGGTCACCCACAAAAAGTGAGCCTGTATCCCATGGAACCCAGTGAGTCAGAAAAAGGCTGGGACAACCTGATCATGCTCAGTGGGGATAGCATGGAGCTAAGGTCTGGCTTTGGTCAGAGAAGGCAGAGGCAGCGCTGAAGAGGCAGAGTGTAGATGAGGTTTGGGAGCCAGCAGTTCTTTTCCTCTTTCCAGGTTGCTGTTTTCAATGGATGGACTTTTGAATGAAGCATCTACATTAAAATTCATCACTAGCTCATGCTGCTCTACTTTATACTCAGCCTCTGCCCATGAGGGGAGCCTACACCCACCCAGAATTAATTCCTAACACTAAGATAAGGACAAAAGACAGCCATTCCTGAATAGATACCAGCTGTCTGCTTGCACTCACTGGTAGGCAGAGACTGGAACTAGAAATCACTCCTCCCCTTTGGGAAGAAACTGACTGCTTTTGTGAAATCACCTCACAAGCTGCTTTTTCTGTTGTGCCTTGTTTGTACACACTAAGGCAAAGCTGTCCCTGTCAAGCAGTGTGGACTAGCTCCTATCCTCAACAGATACAAGGAGAAATCTCAGATTCCATTTGATTGCTTTAACTGTGCTACTGCCATCCCTCTCTCCAAACAGGTCTCACCTTCTAAAAACTTGCGGAGCATTGAATCTTTTGTAGTTAGAGAAACTTCATCTCCAGCAGCTGGAGTGTCTGGTTTGGACTGAAGCATCTCTACATCTGAAAAAAATCAGAAAGATGAACCTGTTGATTATGCCCTTGAACATGTGGAACAATGTAATATAATGTAATAGAATGATGTGATATTTCTGACTGGACCTTTGGTTTATGGTGAAAAACAAAGAGGAAGCCAGGCAACTGACCAGACATTTGCCTCAAAAAGGGCTCCTAAATTGCTATGTTCAGTCTACTTCGCACAAATCTTCGCCAGCTCCCTAATGCTTATATGCTTGAGGGTGACTAACATTGCTTATTGAGAAGTTCTGTCAAGGCTCCAAGCAGGCACTGAGGATTAGCTATTATTGAGAGCATGTTGGCCAGGTGAAGGTTTTGGCCTCTGTACAGTGCTCCTGAGAGGCCAAAATGAGTGGAAACTGTGACTTGGCAAAACATGACATTAAGGGCAATTTGCCCATGACACAGAAGATAGTATTTGCTTTGTTTATTGGATAAAAGTCAAAACAGCTGGCTGAGTTAATTAGTTGGACTGGAAGGTGTTTAGAGGGTCAGATGATAATTTAGTATTGAGAAAGGAGTGACAGCAAACAATAAAATACTTTGTTAAGTCAGTGTTTTGACATGAAGAATTTTGATTAAAAAAAAAAAAAAAAAGGGTCAACCTCATTGTAACCCTAAAGCTAATCCCAAAACTAAAATAAAATGTTAGGTAACCATGCTCCTAATGATATTAAAACCAAAATGAATTGTTGAGGCTTATTGATAAAAGTGAACTGTTGAGGCATATTGTGAAATATCTATTACTATGTAAACTAGATGGTTTGGGTTACATGACAGAATATGAAAAATTTCTCTATAAATGTCTTTTTAATATTTGCTGACCTTTCTTGGTTTTTCCCTGCAAATCTGAGGAGATTATGAGAAAGGGATAAGAATGTGCTAGCAAGATTTTGCTTTGTTAGAATGTTGTGGGGTTTTTTAAACAATAGTTGTCAAAGGACCCACTGACAGCCATGTGAATGCACCCAAGCTAGCTTTAACCTCACAGGAATACCTCCAGCATAGCCACAGCAATAGTGCATGCTGTGTGGACTAATCACACCAGCAGCTTCTCAAAAGCTCCGAAGTCCATGCCAAGTTGCATGCTGCTGGAGCTAATCCGCTCACCACCAACCTAATATAAAGTTCACTTAAGTATCACTGCACTACATGGAAGCACAGATTTGACATTTGAGCATCCTAAAGAATCAGCACTACAGACCTGCATTTTTCTGTAGAGTGATTTTGCCACCCTGCAGCCACCTTGATTATTTTTAACATAGCTTTTAGAAATGACCTGTAGCAAATACAGGCCCAGAGGAAAGCTACTACTTTATGGATTTGGGGGCAGAACAGAATGTGTCAGGTGTGCAAAGTTCCTTGCATTCTCTGTGGAGGGAACACTATCTTCCCAGTTTTGGCTGTGCTCTGCAGGATTACTAAACCAGCAATGCAACAGGATACTGCAGGGTTTGTTTTCTATCACAGAGTCAATGTAGTTAAATTCATCAACCAATTAGTTCTCCTTAGAAGACATGATTGCCACCTCACTACCCTCTTGCACACAGGCCTGTCTTGCGTACAGATGAGACCTAACGTCTCACCCATGTACCAAAATTGAAAAGAAGTTCTTGACTTCATCAGTGACACCCTCTGTTCCACTTGCTGCAAAAACAGGCAAGTGAGACAGAAGTGACAAGAAGGTGGCGCACACAAACTTTGGGTATCACAGGAAAGGTCCCCGGATTTTCCTGAGGCTATTGGGGAATGTTGGTCTGAAGGGTTAGTGGGAAGAGGATTAATAGTTCCTAGATGCCAGAAATTAGTAGCTAAAAGATATTTATTCAAAGAGTTTCACTTTCCCTTTGCAGGGTTTAAAGCTTCAGAAGGGAGCTCAAGCAACCTATGAACAGACCCTTCACAACAGCTAAAATATCCGTGTGGGCACCCTTTAGAAAGTAGTAACACCCTTCCCCCTTTAAACATTTGCAAACATTAGATGCCAGGTATTCCTGCACATGAAGTAGGCTACCTCTTTACAGAGACCAGTCCTTTACTATGCAAGACAAAGGCTTCAATGTGTTGGCATAAATCACAAGTCAGAACTTTATAAGCAGTTATATTTTTGTGCACAATTCTCTCAGTTTGCTCAAGGATGACAAGGAGGCTGCTGTTTCCTGCATTAACTAAGGAAAAAATAAAAATCAATGAGGAGAGTGTCGAAAGCTTGGTCGCAAGAGGATAAAAAAGGTGAAGGAGGGAGAAGATATGCAAGAGAGCAGAATAAAGGCATCACAACTTATTTATATGTGAACTAACACCTACTCTTTAGGTGCTGGAGGTCTGCAAATTACAGGACAATAGATTTTAGTCAGCTGAAACTCTCTAGGACAAAGGATTAAATCTCTGCATGAAACTCACACTATCTATGGTCTGAGTGTCCACACAGTTCATAGATATGGAAACAGTGCTAAGACTCTGGACTTGTTTCCACCAGCCCTTGGCCACTGCCACTGCCTGACCTTGGACAGACAAAATACAGCCTAACTCTTTCCCCAAGTAAAACACTAAAATAACACACACGCACCCCGCAGTTTAATCTTCACACAAATCAAACAGGTTTTCAGCACTTTCGAGAGTCCTTGCTCTCAGAGCCCCTCCTGCACACAAATCCAGCCTACTCAAAATACTCTGTTTTGCAAAAATCAGCAGGAGGTGCTAGTGAAAGGAAAGCAGAAAAAGCAAAGCACTTTATCTGATGCTGTAGTTCATACTACCAGACTGATATGATGGAGATAACTCCCTTTTTGCTGTTCAGCTGCTGTTTGTTACAGTGTGTGAGTGACTCAGCTAAATGACAGTTACCTGCAACCTGCACCAACCTGGAGCATATTCTGGAAAATTATGTTTGACTTTACAGGTATTTGAAAAGTGTAATAAGAGGGAAGTGCTCTTCTGAAGCAGGAACAATTAGATTAATGATAAGAGATTAAATAAGGCAATTCAATCTCATTATTAGAAACAGCAAACAAGGTAACAGCAGGAGCTAGTAAGTTCCCACCGATTCAGTTAGGAGTACTTTATGTTCTACACTGCTCAGGGCATTAAGACCTACCCGGGAAAGAATGCTCCCCTCCAGCAGAAGGGGAGGCAGTGTTCTGTAGATGAACAAAACCTTTTCCATTTTTTTCAATTCCATCATTTATCTCAAAACTTGAAGGGACAACTAGCAACCCAACACAGGTGTACGCAAGTCTCGCGCAGCATCAGTTTAAGCAAAATTGGGCCCTTGCACAGCTTCTGCACCTTCTCTGTAAATGTCTCCCCAGGACCAAACGCAGAGACAAAAAAAACAACACATAAAAATGCATTGAAAAATCAGAAGTGGGATGAAGAATACAAGAACTAACAGAACACTCAGGTATTCAAGTATTTGCTTCTACTTTCAACTCGTTACAATGGCTCCAGTCCTGTGTTAACTTATTCTCAAACCAGTTCTTGCCAGACAAATTGACGCCATGGTATCTAACCTTCCTTTGATCAGTCTCTGAAAAACTGTGGTGGAAGTACATCTTGATCACAATAAATGGGCATGCACAGTATGGCTACACTTAAAATAGCCCAGGTATTGTCCTCTATACCACAGCCATAACTACTCACATAAGGGCTACTCTGACCTGGAGAAAGTACCTCAGTAGAAGCTGATTAAGATTTCCTAGGGAGTTTTTCATCCTCACAAACCTTCAAGTCAGTACAAAATCTTGAAGTCTTTATTTGTGATAGCAGTTCTAAACCAGCCAGCACTCCCACTAATTTCGGTGAGGGTTTGCCTGTGTGCTGGTATTCTCAATAATATTGAAACACCTTCACTTTGAGAGAGCCAATCTAAGTGTCGAGCATCGTGCCAATTTAACCTCACCTGTTACAATACAGGTAGATTTTAAGCAGTGTTCAGATGAGCCGTAAATATTCTTCAGGCAAAGACTAACAGACTACATAAGAAAAACAGAGATTTTCAGTAAAAGACTCCTGAGTGGAAGGCAAGAGATTTGTGTGCAGGAGCAATACACTAGAACTCCAGAAGCAGCAGGAAACACACTCACATTCCTGATGAGGTATTACAGATAAGCCACATACAGCATCTCACCAATGAGGAAAACATTTTAAAATGCAGACACATTCAGCTCTGCTTTTCAGTAAAGGAATCGTAAGTACCTACTTTAGGGACAGCTTGGGTTTTTACCTTTCTAGTCCTACTAGCCCTGCAGAGCCTGCAGCACATTTGCACACCAGGAGAACTTTCTGGTGCTGATCCCATAGACCTCTGCCACCCTGCTGATGTGGCTGTGCTTGCAGAAGCTTCCCCCCTAAAGGACATATGCCTGCTGGGCCTTTGCTACTGAGGAGGCTTAAGGAAAGCAGCCTGACTTAGGCTTCATATGCACAACCTTTCCCATCCCATGGCAACCTTTCCTAGCTCTCCATCTCCATGCCTGTGAGCCAAGCAGGCTCAGTTTCATGTATTCATCCAAAACACCAGCCAAACTCCCTCCTGAGATCTGTCAATCAGAGTAAGCGAGGGCAGGAAAGCCTGTGTACTTGAACTGTTTAACTTAATGTGGCTTATTTGACAGAAACAGGCAAGGGGACACGCACACAAGCAACTGAGGGAGGTGGTGAACTTCAGCAGGGAAGAAGAAACAAGCGGCTTAAAACAATTAGTTCTTCCACCAACAGTCTGCAGGGCTGGCAAATGGTTTTCTTCATGGAAAGCAATTCTGATCTAAATCTGAACCAATATGAGAATATTTTCAGAGAGACTTTTCAGAGTCCAGTTCAAAAGTGGTAAATTACAGGGAGCTTGCTTTGCATCCATGAAAGAAAGGAATATCCCCTGCATAGTTTCTGGGAGATCTGGACATTTCAGGGGTGGAAGAAGACAAGTTGGGCCTAGTGGTTTTAAGCATGTTTTTTTTTCCCTCTCCACAGACTGAGTCAATCAACTCCATTCAGAGGTGCACTGACTGCAGGCAGAGCTTCCAAACATCTAGAAACTCTCACCCCCATTACTGCAAACAACAGCAGCTTTGTTCCTTAGGAGTCCAACTGGCTTTACTGCTTATCTCCAACTGAAAGCAGAATAATCCTGGTTTTGGTAGCAAAACTATCCCTGCGGTGGCCAAACAAAACTTCGCAGAGAAGAGTTTATGATTTCAGGCAGAGAACCAACCAAGTCTTCTGCACTGCATAATCAATGAAAATGTCTTTTATAACATCATTTAACCTAAAAGAGGAGAAAACCAGCCGAGGACAGATAGTCTATAAGCAAAAGTGTTTCAGTCAGAAAGCTTTTCCCCTGAGGCAGCACACTTAAAACTGCAGAAATACTAGAAGTCCTTATGCAGGTACTTAAACTATAATAAGCTAGATTCTCTGTTCATCATGGGAATCATAAAATATATCAGTGGGATGAAGCCAGACCAAACAGGCAGATAAGTAAGAACAGCAAATTTA
Organism: Theristicus caerulescens; assembly: GCA_020745775.1. Taxonomy (NCBI): domain Eukaryota; kingdom Metazoa; phylum Chordata; class Aves; order Pelecaniformes; family Threskiornithidae; genus Theristicus; species Theristicus caerulescens. The sequence goes on from CM036560.1 coordinate 105,324,888, forward strand.
CAATTGCTTAACATAGGTACTTAACTTGATATTTGCAATCAGCCTCACTGAATATTAATGGAATGATGAAAAAGTTAAACATCTGCATATTTATAAGAATTAGCTCTATATTTTAGGAATAAACCAAGTGGATTAGAATAATGATTTTTCAATTATAATCTTTTCAGTACACATATTTCTAGATGTTCGCTTTCTTTTGTTCTCAAGCTGTTGAGGTAGAAGCTCAGCTCTTGTTTTTCAGTTTCTCAGTTGTCAGTAAAATCACAGCTTACGTAGTGTTCTTTTCCACCACTGTCTGTAAGTCAGAGTGTCCCTACCTCCCTGCATCTCAGGAGGGAGAAGCAGGACATGGTAGAATATTTGGTCTCTTCCAAATGCTAATTCACTTGCTCAGTGTTCAGGGAGTCCTCAAAGCACTGAGGAAACAGCTCTTGATCTTGTACACTGGCAATCAAAGAGAGGTTTAGAGCAATTTTATCAGCCAGCCAACATCAGAACTGAAGCATGGTTTCCTTGCGGTGAGAGCAGAAAAGCTACAACCAGCCCTTACTCTGAAACTCAACCGAGGCGCTGCTATGTATAAGAGAGACAGATTAGCTTAGGCCTCTTGGACAGGGGCTCTGAGCAACCTGATCTAGTTGAAGAGGTCTCTGCTCATTGCAGGGGGGTTGGACTAGATGACCTTTAGAGGTCCCTTCCAACCCAAACCATCCTACAATTCTGTGATTCTATGAATATACATACAAAGATCTTCTGGGGCACCAGGGACAAATCCAGCCATGGATTCATAAAGCTCTTCATCAGAGCCAGGATTCAAGGAACATTTCATTAACAGATCAGTGGACAGATGAGCCATGGACTCATACACAGACTCATCCTCCTCGCCTTGCATCAGCTCTTCCTTAATGTGGCTCTTCAGCATATCTGCAGTTTCCTGGAGAGGAAGGAGGGCAAGAAAAAAATTATCAAGTCTCATTTAAATTAAGAATCTGGAGAATCAAAGCAAGCAAAAGACATTTCACTTTCCCATCACTGATGGAAAAAAAAAAAAAAACTTCTAAAAGCAGCCCATTCCCAAAGACTGAGGCTTCTCAAAGGAATTAAATCCCCACTACAGCTGTCTGGGCCCAGCCTTCAAGATCTATGTTGTAGTAATAGGTGATGAAGGTGAAACAAGTTGGTGCTGACATATTCTGAATATCCATTACAGCCTCTCACCCCCTCGATTTCATGTCCTACCTGATGTCTGCAAACTCCTAGAACATAAGCAAAGCTCATTCTAAAAATACAAATGCTTGTCAAAGGCTATTTTGAGGTAAGCATAGCTGACCATAAGGAGGAAAGCTTGCCGCATGCGGAGCACTTACAAGAAAGCAAAGTTTTAGCTTTGGTGTAGATTCAGTTTCAGTTTCTTGGCATTAGCAGCAGCATGTAACACCCAGAGTGGGAGTACACAGACCCTTTTCTGTGAGATTAACAGGAAACCTCACAGCAGGCAGCTGTTCATGTAACACAGGCAACTTCCGATTCACAGGACAGCAGAACCCTTTCTCACATATTTGCAAAACGGGGTGGGGGGGGTAAGGGGGGAGGGCAGCAGAGATCTTCACCAAGCCACGCAAGGGAGCAAAATGTAAACCTTCATCCCAGCCTCCTCCCCAGGTTCCAACTATGTCACAAGCACAGCCATCTTAACTGGTTGCAGTACTACAAGATATTCTTCCATCCACAACTGCCACCTCATGGGCCTTCAATCCACAGGGCACATGTGTCAAAACTGTCTATACATGCTTCCCTCCACAGTCAAAATGTAGGTAGCTCATGCGATGTTTTGGGGAGGTGCAGAGGAAATTCTGCCAGAGAGAAAATTAGGTGAGTAAAGGGGCTTACTGGGATTTTTAGATATCCATACTAGTAGTGCTTCTAGTCACTACCTTGCAGTGGACACACTGGTGCAGATCATTTGTGTGCTCTAGTACTACGCTGCACCGATAGCTTGATGGTCAGTAACCAGGACCTACTCTTAACACAGCTCTGTCACTGTGCTAGTGGAGAGAAGTACATGGGAGGAGCACAGTACTGCAATAAGAAGTTGAAAGGACTTCCTAAGCATCTCTTACCCCAATACAAAGATTTTAATCACACAATTTACAGTTTCTGAAACCCTCCTGATCTCAGAACAGGGAGTGACCTTTATTTAGCTCTAATGTATAACCCTAAATGTATGCTTATGTCAAGAAGCAAGCCCCAAGTCTAAGAACCACCCATGCCTCCTAAATAGGGCTTAAACACTACTGTAATTGGCTGGCAAAACCACTCTATGGCTGGCAGATCTATCACCCACCATTCAGACAATTGTTAGGGACAATTACACACAACTTTTCAACTGAAGGCAAAGGCAAATAAAATCTGCTCAAGAATTCACGGGATCTAAGTCAAGGAGCTGCTTGTTATTTTGAAGCATACAGGCTGGAAACAACTCAAATGGAAAAGAAAGGATAAACCCCACGCACACTGAAGGACCCCACGGAAACAATTGCCTGGTGCAGCTGGCGTCAGGTCCATGTCATAATCTGGAAAAGTCAGAGTGCTGTTTTCTGGGGATGGGCTTAGCTCAGAGAACTGAATTGTGAATTGGGCTCCTAGAGAGAACAAGTAGGGAATGGACAGCTATCCTAATGCAGGAAGAAGTGGATTTCAAGTGGAGCAGGCGGACTACACACATCAGCTGTGAATGAGCTAATAAGCAATCCAGACTGTACTACGACTAATCAGAGAGCACCTCAGATTGTACCTTCCCAAACATATTCTGTTCTCCCTAAAGTAAGTGGGATGAAGGGGCTGTAGTTTTCCCAAGATCAGAGGTTAGAAGAGTATACCAGGCACCAACCACATCCCTGCAGAAACTTCATTAGATGTATGGATGATAAGGAAACCCAGCATGGCAGTCTCTGCTTCCATCTTATTTGCTCTGTGCAAAAGCCCCAAGAACTTCCCCAGCTCGAGAGATGCACCCAACCCTCCAGCCTGGAATCCTTCAGTGTGGCTGGATGTCTGTCTTCTACACCCTACCACACCACACTGCACCCTTTATTACCCCACCACTCCTGCTCCCACAACACTAAGTGCCAAGCTTGGTGCCACTGCCCACACCTGCTGTGGGACAATGCAGAAGGACTGCTGCTTCCTCTTACCACATATTCATCAATGAATTGGCGGAGATCCTTAAAGCCATGCTTTTCTGCTATGGTGTTTGGATAGTGGCCATATTTGTTGGCTACACTGTAGGCCTGCAGTGCTCCAGGGCATGTAAGCAGCAAGGCAGTGAGGTTCTTCAGCCCATATCTTGCAGAAAAGTGAAGCAGTGTTGGCAACTCCTCATCCCTCTGATCTGTGAGAACAGGAGCCTGTTAGAATCTAAGTTTCCCTCTAGCAGCAACAGAGCCAGTAGGCGAGAAACAAAATTCCTAGCAAACACATAGACCAAAGCAGGTGTAAAAGCCCTGAAAAGTATATATACAGTTTAAAAATGGAGCTAATTCTGCACAAATTAACTGAGGTATCCAGCACATTTCCAGGCTTAAGTTCTATGACCTTTAGTGGGGAGTCTGGCACTGTAATAGCTTAATGTATGCAGGATCACAGGTTTGCAAAGACCTCTTAGATCATCATTCCAGTAGGATCCAGCTGCTGTAAGGCAACCATGTCACGGCGCCACACCAATCCAACTGCTGAGTGCCCACTGTGCACCTTAGAGCAGAGTCATAGGGTTGGGGGAAAAGGACTGAGCTGGGGAGAAATGCCACATGGGACTGGGAGAAGTACAAGGGAGAAAAGATGGGAGATATTTTGGGGATCGTTGTCTTTTCACTTTGGTTGTGTTTGAAGCTATATAGCTGCATCTGTTGCAGTGCAAGGAAGTGAGACTGATGCATGTAATAAAAAAAGGGTCACCCAAACCAAATGGCAATCCCCCTTCTATAGGCATCATCAGAAATTTAGCTTCCTGGCTGAGATCCAAGATTTTTGAGACAGCCTGTGCAGGTACCACACGCTGCAGTGTTAAGGCACTCCAAGGTAAAACAACTGATACAGATGAAGTTTAAAAAGAAAACAAAAATCTTTCAACTTACTTGTTGTCATATCTTCTTCTTCCAGCTGGTTGATTCCAAATAGGTGTAAGCCACTGGCAGGAATGTTCTTCTTGAGTGACTCAGTCAACAGTTTGTCCAGTGCTTCTATGCTGTATGGCACAATTTTAAAGGCCTAAAGATAAATGGAAAGTGATCTTGTTTGGGGAGTTCGGAGATTTGGTTAAGGTGAGATTTATAAGGTGTTTCTTTATTTAGCACATATCAGAAAACAGTAGGCATAAACACCGAAGGTAGCAATGTTCAGGTCAAGCAAAGAACACGAATAGCTTCCTGGTCCAGAAACAGAGTATCATTAATCTGAGCAGATGAGAACCGTACACTCCACAACAAGACAGAGCACAATGAGAAAGTCACTCATGCAACTGGGAAGCGCAGAAAACTATTACTTCCTACTTCCTTGACAGGTATAGTCTTACTTCTGAAACTGTTCCAATGAAGTGTCACTTCTGCTCTAAGCATGAACTAGTCCATTTTGAATTGCTCTGGTGTACACTCTGGGTTTGGCTTTTGGACTGGTTCTTAGCCAAAGACTGGGAAGCATGCCTATTCCCCAAGCAGAGGCACAGCCCAGTACCAACTGCTCCACAACTTGAACTAAAAAGAAAGGGAAAGACAGTCTCCTCTGCCCCAGGTATGCTGGTGACTAACACCACCACTCTGTAGGCTTCCACTACGTGGCTGATCAGGGACATGCAGGCAGTCAGCAAAGACAGCACATCTGGAGAACCTGCTTGTGGAAGCTTTACCCCTCTAATAGGGTTCAGGTACCCAAACTGTGCAAAATATGATATGAGGACTGAGGTGTGGCTTTAAAGAAATAAGTGCTAAGAATAAACAAATAATTTCATATTACTCTACTTCATTCAGCTAGTATGAATCTTTGCTACCTTTTCACACATTTTCCAAGAACCCTTAGGTACAAATTTCCAAACAATTTATTTCTTTACGGTACTTTCTGTTATATCAAGTTCTGTTATCACAATCTTTTCAAGTCATCAAGGTCTAACTGTGAGTGTTGATTGACTGCATTTTTTTGTTAGTTGGATAGCCTGAGTCACCTTAGCCAGCTATTTGCTCCAGAGACAGAAAAAGCACTCATGCTTTCACTAAAAGGGGATGTTAAGGTTATATGAAAATCCCTAAACAACCTTGCATTTCTTCATTTCAGAAGAGCTACTTCATGGCAAGCACTTTTGCTTATGTCCACCTGTCCAGCCTCTGAAAGAACTGGTTTCTGAAGCAGCTGTTTGCTAGAGTCATTACCTGGCACATGAACTGTACAGGGTTGGCTGCATTAGCCAACAGACTGCTGATTTCCTCCATGTCGGTATGATAGGTGACACTTGTTTCTCCCACCATCAAGTCTCCTGAATATATCTGCAGAGGCACTGTCCCAGAGGTTAAATCTTTGAAAAGAAAGAGAAGAAATCACTGTTAAGAACAAACAATGGGAATGAGTCTGCATCAAATACGCTGAGGATAGAAGGAGTTTGGAGATACTGCCAGCTGGATACCAAAACAGTTGCTGTTGTACTGAATACATGAAGAGTCATGAAAAAAAGGAGATGATGTTGGTCTGAACGTTAGGTAGGAAATTACTTTGGAACTACTTTCTTCATAGCTATGTCAACACACATCACCTGTGACCTGCTAGGTCCTCTGCTACCAGTAGTCTGGATCACTAATGTTAACAGTACACCACCTCAAACTAGAAAGCCTCACATCTCTCCACCCCGGCTTTCTCTGGAGCAGTCTCTAAACCGTGCCATCGAATATGAGAGCTGGGGAAGAAGGGGAGAAAAACCAGAAAAGTCACTAGGGATTTTGCAACCCCTGTCAGCCTCGCTAGTCTCTGAATGAAATCAACTTAAAAGAATTCCAGCTTTGCAACTTTACCCTTGCACAGGATTTATCTCCTACCTGCACCTTGGGAGCTTCTTGATGTTTTGTCCAGTGTGCACTCATAGGTCTGAGCTTTCTCTTTGAAACACAAATATTTTGAATCCCACTGAAATTAATCTTTCCCTGTATATATGCTTGGCTGTTAACAACTCAGGAAATGATGAAATAGTTACAGTCACACGTGAAAGGAATTAAAAATATAATTCTCTTACTGTTAGAAACTGCAGAGCTTATATAGTTGTACACTCCATCAATGTGAAGGTCGTTTATAATTCAAAGTGCGAGTTAGTTTCCAGGTCCGTGTTTAAATTATAAGTCTTGATTTAAGACAGATTAAGTTGAACATTTTTATGTGGGTGAGGTCACCTTCTTTAAATCAATCCACCTCACTGACTTTACGGGAGTTGCTATAATGACTATTAGTCTCTATTCTCAAAGCTGGCACAATGACTCTTCAAGAGTACAGATCAAAGTAGATTAAATAAAATCATGCTGGGAAACTACTACAAATCTGTAAAGGCTCTAAAATTTTGCCCCTAAAGTTTAATGAACCTAAAGTTTAGACAACCTACAGTTTTGTAAATGTAAATACCTAGAGTGACAGAACATATCTAAATTAAAAGGCAAACCAGGATAAAACAGTTTCAGCTCTGATCACAGAGAGATCTTCACACATTAAGCACATGCTGTTATAGTCATGCAATTATTTACTGGCACTTACCTTCTCTTGGTGCCCTGCAAATGCTATTGTGGTGGTGGTTATAAGAGGCAGTAAAGTTCAAAGTGCTTTACAAGCTGCAATCTGCTTTCAGAATTCCCAGTAAGGTGTTTCCACACTGCAACCCTGCTGCTGCTGAGAGGAAAACAGAGCCCCCAAGCAGCAGTCCATCTCAGTTCCTCATCACAAAAGTATCACAGATGAGGATGCAAGTTCAAGATTTCCTGGCCTCATGTTTTCCTGCGTTGAAACCTTTACCCTTATCCCTCTGGCACTTTTCAGGACAGGCAGGTTGAGATAGAAAGGAAGCAATAGGGGGAGGAGGGGGGAAAAATCTCAGCCCAGCTTACCTGGAGCCTCCACAGAGATTGTGTACTCATTCTCCATCTCAGCCAGCACACGCACAGATGATGCATTCTCTGGAGAGAATTCAACTTCAGTTTTCACTTCACCATCTAGTTTACATTTCATGATAATATAAACTGTTGTCCGCACCTAAAAGAAAAGGCATTACAACATGCAGGTTCACAACATAGAACACTTACTTTGTTAAGTCCTTTTGCTAGGGATTTTGTTGTCATTGCAACTAGCACGTAAATTATCATCCGTCATTTTCACAGTCCTGAATGGTTTTCAGGAGCATCTTCCAGTCATGGGAGTAATTGGGCAGGTGGCTTCTGTTACAGCTTGCACCAGCATAAATACATACATTAAGCTGATAAAACTCCACATTTATCAGCTAGATTTATGAACTGATTAAAGCTAGATTTATAAAATGATTTAGTTTCAACTCTATCAGTCTCTTCCCTCAAGCAGCACAGCCCTGTTCTAAACAGAAACAAAGGAAGAAACTTAAGACTTTTTCCATCTGAGGGGATGCTATACTAAGAAATGCTGTTTTTCAGACAGGAAGCCATGATCCAAGCTCTTTGGAGTCACTTGCAGGACATGCTCCAGAATTGTCCTATCAGACTACATCCAGGCTGTGGAGTTAATTGGTTCATTACAATCACCTTACTCCACGTGTCACCCCTAAATCTCACCAGAATGGAAGGTGGGAAGTCAAGAGTGTGAACCCGCCTCACAGCACACAAGACAAGCAGCTATATTAATGAGACTATCTGTCAATAAGTGACATTGCAGCCTAGACAACACTATGTACTGCATGTTACCAAGCTACTTCTGGGTCTAGGGAACCGAGCTCATGAAACAGAGACACTGAGGACAGGTGGCTGAGAGAGAAGGTGACAGAAAAGGAATTAGGGACTAATTCCCAGGCCTGTAAAGCTGTCCGTGACAGAGCAACATAATGGATTGCGCCAGCCCACAGGATTGCACCATAGCCCAAGGAGTGGACATACAGTACCCCACACCGTATGCGGTCAGGCTGCACCACCGGATGGTCCCCAGTGCTCTTGGATGATCCGTGTTCTTCACTCATGGCAAGTCTGTGGGAGTAAACTGGGTTCTTCTCGTCTTCTGTTTCTGTATCAGTTACAGAGTCACAGCCTGAGTCTAAAATAAAGCATACAGAGTCCTGTTACATCACTCCCCTTTGCTGAAAATGCATATCATACACATCCATCCTGAGAAACAGCCAGGGAGGTGGTGGGGTGGAACTTGCTATTCTTCTCAATGTAATGCTCAGAAAAGGGGATCTAGTTGAAGAAAGGGAAACTACACAGCTTCCTCTTTTTTTTCCCTTAAGAGGATGGCTGGGGAACATTCACAAAAACACAAAAGTGCTGGGGTAGCACTAAACATGCTTACAAAATGAACAACAATGCCACTCTTTGCTGAGATGGATAGTCCCTCCTCATGTTAGATAGGAAAATTAGTATGTCTATGTCTAACATAAGAATGATCAGCAACTGGACTCATCAGATTACAGCCACACTCTGTAGGATGGGCAGCAGCCTTTAGTCTTCCTCTTCTAAAGTAAATGAAGAAAACCAACTCTTCTTTCATTTCAGTAGTATCTTTAGTTTTCTGGATCCTGATTATGTTGCTCACTCCAACTCCCAAGTTCATTATTGTGTTGACAGAATACAACATGAGGCACTAGTCTGAAGGGATCCTGTTCCTGGAGCAAGAACTATAAGCTCCTGTATCACAAAAGTGAAATTGAAACGTGGAAGAATAATAGTGCTCTATCCAAACAGATCCAAGAGTAGAAATAAACACATGTAACCCTACAATCTGTGCGTACAAAACAATGTTCTCATTCCCGATTCCAGTAACAGCATGGCTATTGATGGAAGAGCAAACAAACTGAATTGATATCACTGGCTGCAAAAAAAACTAGCAAGAATTAAAATAGATTAGAGGTCTCTTACCCCTGCCAGGAAATACTTTTCCCAACTAGAGAAAGGAAACAACAGACGATTTTGTATCTACTTAGTAGAGAGCGCTTTCTTATCTAGTTTCTACCTCTTGATTCACATGATTCACACCTTTTTTCCCCTGTCTCCCAAAACATGGGGTGAAAGTCATTGACTTCCATTTTTCAGAAGACTAGCATGAATTCTTAAAACTCTGTATCCCATAGCCAAAATTTTCCAAAACATGGAAAACTGTTGAGCAGTCAAGGATTTAAGACAACATTTTGGAAGTTATTTGTTATTTACTACTTACTGTAAAACACACCTGTAAAGAGCAGTACAAATTATTTACCACATAAAATCTCAGATTTGGACTGGCAGAGCTTTTATATTAGGAAGAAATGTTCTATTTAAAATGCTCAGTCCTGATGAGAAAGATCTAAGCAATCAACCGCACTGTCTAACCTGTGGGATCCAAACAGTGAAGCTGCCGACAGTCCAGGTTTTACTCAGAATCCCCCAACCTCTGGGTATATCAAGTTTCCACAAATCAAGAGAGCCAAAGTTATTAAAGCAGGCTCCTATTACGAGTTCATGTCCTGCTAGTTTCAAACAGTGAAGCTAGCAGTCAGTCAGGAATTTAAATCTAGACATTATTATTATTATTACCAACAAAGACTTAAACTTAGGATATCTGAAATTCTTTGACATGCTTCTTTTTTTTGTATACTTTCTATACATTTAAATGGGATTTTATGAATTACACAAATGCAACTTTGCTTTCAGGACACAGGTTTTAAGCCACAAAGTTTTAGCGAATCATTCAGCTGAAATTTTTGTCACAAATAGTGGTGCACATACGCTTAACTTCAAGTATGTGAATCACTCCACATGGCAAGTAAGCCTACTCACATGAGTATAAGTGGATTGCTGCTTTAATGTTTGCTGTAGAAAGAGTAGAGCCAAAAATTTGCAGCTCTGTAAAGTTCAAACAAGGCATCACCACCAACATCAACATTTCTTAAACAAACCTAGAATGGTACACATCATTTGGCAAATACATTTTAATAATGCACCAAGACAAATCTGCAGATCAGACTAAGAAACTACTTTGACACAAGGCTATGTACTGAAGATGGTCTTTTGGCTCTTCAGGCAGTGGTACTAAGTATTACAGAAAACAGACTGAGGTTTTAAATTCCTTAACTCAATATTTTAATTGATACTGTCCAAAGTCATCAGTTGCAAGAGCCAGACCCCAGTTTTGGAAACCCTTATGTTAGGGAAAGGTGGACTACTACCACCTGGGAGTGCCAGGCTGCCCAGCTGCACAGGAGAAAATAAAGCACTGGTCCCCACATCCTTCCCTTACATGAGAGTTATCACGTCAGGTGTTTGGCATATGCAGAGCAAGACACCATGTCTTTTGGGGAGGAGAAGAAGAGGCAACTAGAACAGTGTCTCTGTAATCTCTGTTGGTGATTTCCAATATGACTAAACCAGAAAGACTAAGCTCACCACAGATAAGAGAGAGCCAATGATGACCAAATTACAGCAAAGCATTCCTGGAACATATGCACAAGCTGACACTTAGAGCATCATCCCCACCCCAATATGGAACCGTTAGTGTGGTAATTTGTACCTCACTTGCCCAACATACAGTCCATTTCAGAGGAAAATGAAACCTAAAGCTGTGGATCTCAGCTACAACATCAGCAAGCTACAGTAAGCAAGGATAAGAGGGGAGCAAGGAGAGAGCAAGCCCCCTGGTCTCTCTCTTTTTACTGATGTTATTTTATACTGGAAACAAATTAACAGATAAAGAATAACTTGAGCTTTTAAGAGGTTCTGGCATTGCCTGATCCAGTCTTGCACTTCCGCATTCTTGTAAGAGTTGACTGCCCAGAGGTTGTATGTAAGAACAGAGCTGTTAGATAATACAGGAAGAAGCAAGCAATGTTAATCAGTAATTGGATTAACAGCTGACGGAACAGGCACTCGGAGTTTTGGGTATGAATTATTCATCTGTTTCTTCATTCAGAAAATTCTGAAATTGCAAATTGCCAACTTCCCACATAAGCAATGAAGTGATGCTATGGTCATCTTGCAAGTTCCACTCATGTGCTACTGACCTGTGAACATGCAAGCATTGGAAGAGGAAACCGTCCCATTACATTTGACAATATCAATGCTCTAAAGGGACATGTTGTTAGATCAGGCTTCCCACTCACTACAATACTTCAGTAACGACAATCCATTTGCATATACAGATTCAGCAATTATATCATTGTAATGATACCCAGGCTAGCGAGGCCTTCACTGAGGAGATCAACAGACTCATTAGAAAGTTAAGTGAATACCTGAATTGAGCTTCTCCATGAGCAGCTGCTGTAGGTCACCAGCTCGTGGTTCTAAACGGCTCTGCCTTGACTGGAGGGCCTTTCTGTTCCCCTTTAAACAAAGGCTACCTCAGGCCACGCTTGACAGTCTGTGAAATACTTGTGAGACTAGCAGCAAGAGGAGGAGATGCGGTCCAAGAAACCCAACCACATTTCCCCTTGAAGAATGTGCCCCCCTCCCGGAAGTGTCAGTAGCTGAGCTACAGAGAGCAGCCCCATGCCGGCCCCTTCTCACCTGCCCTGCCAGGCTCACTACACAGCTGCCCGGCAGAAACTCACCCCTGGGAAAAGCCCAGGGAAAGTGTAGGCATTGCCACATACTTCACAAGCCATTTAGCAACTTTAGAAACTAATGTGAAGCAGCCAGTTATTTTGACCTGTTGCTGTACAGTGCACGCCGCTTGCTCTGTCATCCATTTCCTCCTGGCTAAGCTGGCGGGCTATCGGCATGGAGCCGACAGCTGTGGTTTCTCAGAAGTCAGCCCTTACACCACAGGACACGTGAACGCTCAGAAGGAGTCAGCAGCCTGTCCAGACCAGTCTGTCACCCAGATATTAATGTAAATGGCACAACTGGGCAACAGCTTGTCCCTATAGGTTCTGCATGTGCGGACTACCCCCTCGCTGGCATCTGTGAACACTTCCCACTCCATCTATCAACCAGCTCACCAGCTGAGACAACTAGCCTTCACAAGGCCTTGGACTTTCATCTCAGTACACCCAGAGCAAGAGGGAAGGCCCTCAAAGAGAGCTCCTGCTATCACCTGAAGCTTGCAACTGGTCAGCCTCCTTTTCCAAGTGCAAACAAGGACATTAAGTCTCCCAGAGCAACTCAGCTGCATCTGCGAGAAGCAGAGTACTGACAAAGTAGTCAGGGAAAGCAGGGAAAGTTAATCTTTCATCATGCTAACCTCAGAGCCCCTGCTTTACCAAGGAGATACATGCTCAGGAGTGAAAACATCTTGTGATAACCCCTCAAAACTGGGTTATCCTGTAGTAACATTTCCCCTTTCAACAGAGTGGAGAGAAGCATGCAGAAAAGCAGCAGGTGAGAAGAAAAAACTCAGAAAAATGTAAGACTTTGTAAAACTGTCCATACAGAACAAATAAAGTATGGGACATCTCCCCCTTCTCTCCAAACCCCTCACCCCAAGTAGCTCATCTACAAGCACAGCACCTAAAAACAGACTTTCAGTTCTACAAAGAAAGTTGTCACGTTTCATTTGTCCTGTAAAGTTGGAACTTACAATAAACTAGTTCTCATCCTCCATCAAGGAAACAAGCTGTATTTTACTATGCCAAGTTTTGCTTGAGCCAGTGTGTGCACACACACTTGTGCATCTCTTCGGGAAGCTGTATCGTTACGAAGAACACAACTGGGTTACTAAGAGACCTGTTGGCAGGATCAGTGTTTCAGCAAATTGTGAGAAGCCAGAAGGTACAGTTTTTACCTTTGTAACCTACTAAGACAATAGATATCCTTAATACTCAAAAACATACATTACTCCACAGTTCCTCTATAAAGCACACCTCATCCAAACTTCAATGAACAGGTTTCCTTTGTTATATTTTAGAACTACAGACAAGTAACTGAAAGGAGAACAACGTATTCGCAGTGGAGTGCAAGAGGCTTTCACGATCTTCATGAAAATTTAACCCAAGTGAATTAATTGTTTCAGTTTTCTTGGTTTGGTGTTCCCAAATGCTGCTTCGAAGTTATTTTTTAATTTCATCTTTGAAACGAAAAGGATTTGGAGAAAGCTGCGTCACCAAAAGTTGTTTACAATGCCAAGGGCAACTCCGTGTCACTCCTGTAAATACTGGAAGGTAGGGATGAGAAAGTGGCCAATAAATACCATACTTGGGTTGCAGGAACAGGAAACTCAGCACACAATTCTGAGAACAGTGAGGTTAAGAAAGGAAAGTCTGAAAAGCCACAAGACTGGACAGGACACAGAAGAGAAAGCAAGAAGAAAAAATATGAAAAAATACCAGACTAGGAAAGAGTGGTAAAATAAAAACCTCAAGCAGATGGGGAATTGGCAGAGAACAGGAAGGTAACCCACAGGATCAAAGGTACCTTCTGTGGGAATATTCCAGTTTAGGGACAAGTGTCACCAGTAACTTCCAGTTGGCTGCTTGGGCTGGGCACAGTTTTTAATTATTCCTGGCGCTCATTATTAATGTCAGATGAAAAGTCAGCTGTGAAGCAACTGTGATCAGACTGATGCATATAACCATCGCACCTCACATGACATTTCCTTATGTGCAGAAGCAGGGGTAGGAATCCCAGATGGGAAGTCCTTCCTGCATTAGCAACAGCTGGAAATGGGAACTGGATTAACATGCCACTGGAATTCTTGTCATGGATACAGTGCCACACAGGTAATAGCTGGGAAACTGCCTACCACACATTGTCTGCCCCAGCAATGCCCCTCAGCCTCCTCTGCCTTGACTGCAGATGACTACTGGATAGGCTCTTATAGTTCAGTTTGGGATCACTGGTCTGCAGCCCCCTCTTCCTCAGTAGCTCGGGAAGGTACGCTCTTGGTCTGTAATGCTGCAGGTTGCATGAAGGCACCATCCACAAAAGATCTAAGCACAGGGAAGTTTCACAGAAGCTCAGCAATTTCCCCAGGATGACAAGACAACACTCAGTAATCCTATCACAGATTAAAGAGGAAATTGCAATTTGTGACCTCCTGCAGAACTCTTTCAAACTTACAGCTCTTGTTCATTCACTAGCAGCCCTGAGCTGAGAGCAGGACCTTTAATGTAAAGAACTGGATGCACCTGAGATAACAGCGACTCACAGCTGCAACGTGCAAGACGTCAGGGAAAGCACACAGTCTGAATCCAGCACAGGTTTTCCTCCAACCCCGGTAAGAAACAGACGTTCCCCAAATACAGACCCCTCAAAATATTGTTCTGAGATTGTGCCAAATTCTGCTCTTAGAAACCTCATCAGATGACCTTGCACAGTCCCAGAGAAGAAATGTCTTCTTCCATTACCTAATACGGCACGAGTACCAACACTGCCCCTACAGCGCTGTTACTTGTCCAGAACAGACTTTGTTTCAGCTCAAATGCACACCTCACTCCAGAGAGTTATCCTGGCTTAATGAGTCTGCTGAGCTGAAAAAAAAAAAAAAAAAAAATCTGTGCATTTGTCTGGGGGCAGATGTTCACAACAGAAAGAGCTATAGCAGTTTAGAATACAACTGCACCCATCACAGCCCTCTTTCCCTTGCTTGTCTTTATTTTCACCAGAAGCTATGGCCCACGCAGCAGAACCAGTGGAAAAGAGCACGTGTTGGCTGCGTCAGCGAAACGCAGGACCAGGATGTCTGCTTCAGCAGCTGACAACGGGGGTGTAAACTAAGCTGCTAGTCCCTGAACTTCAGGATGAGGAGGAACATTTATACATTTCACTCATACCTACTGCAAAGACAGTAGCTGCCAGCTCAGGGGTGAAACGCAGAGTCCCCCTTGTAACACAGAGATAACATAGTTTATCTAACCATGTCTAGAGCATGCTACAAACACTAAGTGTATTTAGCTTGTTCTTTCACTAAGGTTCAAGCAAACGTACCACACTATGCCTGCCTCAAGCTAAAAGCATGCCTGGCTATTATGGTTCAGAAACATTATAATTCTTTGAGCTCTCAGCCTGAGGGTCTCACAGGCCTGGTGGTCATTTTGTGTCAGGATTAAGCGTAAAAACCTAAATAACTAGCTGGGGTGCACGGGAACAGGACAGAGATGGGAAAGAGCTTCTGAGGAAGATGCAGGGTTCTGGCCACCCAGAAAACAGACACTGTGTACATGACCAAAATCTCAAGAAAGATGGGCCAGAATAGTTCACTTTAACTACCTTTGCCAGGAGGAGATAACACATACTGAAAAAGTGTATGCGTGGCTGATGATTTTTGAGGGTGCCAAGAATCACATTACATCCGTCACTGATTCAAGTCTTCTGAACACCCACATGCAAGAAACATGAACATCCAACTTGCTGATTCATTCTCTCTCCTCTTGCAGTATCATATTGCTTCAATTTAAGCACAATGCATAACACTTGCATGACAGAAAAGACTGTCCACATAAAAGCCCACCAAGCTGGAATTCCACCTAAGAGAGCTGGGTAGCTGCTTTGGAAACATCCCACCAGGAGATCACTGTTTGACTGAAGGTGTGGTTCGACAAGTGGCTTCAGTAGATCTAAGGCCACATTACTACTGAAAGCGCAGTCCTGCCCTCCCTCTCCTTCAAATCGTCTATCTTTGAATACCACCCTTGCAGTCCAGTGCCACACCAGATCATCCAGCCAGATGAAAGGTGGAGAATGAGTCAGACCACTCTCTTCTGCAGCAGTCAATGCTAAGGCCAGCCTATGCCACTGATGAAACTTCCCCCTGGGAAACTCAAGATCCACCGTTATTCTCAAGTCACTTTTGAAAAACGCGTTGAAATTTTTCTGTGGTAACAACGAATAGCCATGAAAATCCTACAAAATGCAACCCTAGAAGCAAAACAACCATCCAAGCACACAACAAAGGTCTTTGAAACAACCTGAAGTCTGCCCCACACATCTCTTCAGACCTGCTCTGTAAAGCACCTTTCGTTTAACCACACACTTCTGCAAAAATTTTGCAGAAATTACTTCAGCTGTTCCAAACTTGGAAGAAGCCATCAGTGATGGTCAATGGGCTCTTATTTTAAGCAGGTGTTTTAAAGCCTTGCAGTTCACATTGGCAGATACTTAGAACTAGGCTTAGTCACTACCTTAAAGCAACTTGTGGGGAGATTATCAGAACTAGAAGCAACAGATAAATATAATTAGTATTTCCGGTGTGCATGAAGTCTATTATAGCCCAATGCTTCCTAACCACACCAGTTTCTGTACTTTACTAGTTCCGGGTTATCATTTCAATGTCTCTGTCTAGAAAGCTAGTATGCACCTATGCTAGCACTGCTTGAATCTCATCCTGTCATGAAAGATGAGACATGAAGTATTGCTTTTAATGTGCATAAACTGGAACTTTACGAAGCACCTTGATGACAAACAATGCATCCATCCTGCAACTGGGAAGACTATTTCAACTGCTCGATCCCGTTTGCTACAGATGGATAAGGACATTTGTGGTTTTCTCTCAGTATCACTTGAGGGCTTAGTTAAGGTTTCTCTGATTGCTTTAACCAGCTCTCTGAAGTCTTGGCATTTCCAGCATCGGTCATTTAGAACCATCTGCAAGGAAGGGCAAGCTACCAGTATGTTCGCTCAACCTTAACTCCTGTGCAAGAGCGTCACAGTTTCCTCTCCCTGACAGGCAGTAAGAACCAGACAGGCTGCAGAGCTCCCATATAATGAAGCGGATTCTCATTGCACCCAGAGGGCTGACTAATACCTCACCCGTTCCTCTTCAAAGACCAGAGTCAAAGAAGCATATCTTCTATTTCAAGACAATATAACAGAGAAAAATACAGTTTTAAGAATTCACTTAATTTTTCCCCTTCAAAGAGGGGGGGAAAAAAAGAAGCAAGGGAGGGAGGGAGGATTGCAGCACAGCAGATAATCATGCTACTTCATGTCTCCAAGGCCATTCCAATAATGCTGGATGTAATTCTCTGAGACAGGACTACTCAGAACATATTCCTCCACAGAGCACTGAGAGCCAGAAGTAAACACCAAATGGTCTCCAGCTTCACATTTCTCTGTCCCTTTAGGTCTGTACATCGATTCTTGTCCCTTCCTACCTCCAGCTTTCTTCTTGTACTGTACTTGCGATATCCAAACAGACTCTGAAGATGCAGGCAGAGATCAAAAACTTGGCATAGGCATCCACATCCAATCTGCAGTTTCTAGAACCTCCTAAGGGCCAAAATGGATCTTGCAGAGAATGGCAACTGCATGCATGGGACTGGAAACTCTTCAGGAACATTGTGAGGACATGGGAGCACGGTATGAGGGAGAGATCAGCTGGTGAGGAAAATACAATGCTAGGATCTCATCTAGGATCTCATACAGACAAGTAAAGAGACTCCAGCAGGGCTAGAGGAACATTGCAGTAAGTTACAGCTGCATGAACTGGGGTCTGCTCACAAGCTGGAGCCTCAGAGATACAGTATTAGCTCTCTAGCACCACTTTCTGTAAGGCCAAAGATTAAGGAGGTAGTTTCATAGAGGCATTGATGTGACATAGCTTCATGATCCTTCTCTAAGAAGATGACCAGGGATTTCAAATTAATTCACAGAACTCTTTCTAGCTGCTTTATTTCCAGGATGTATCCTTTAAGGCGGTGGCACAACTTTCCCATAAAGTACTTGGCCACGTCATGCCTCTTCCTAGCAGGATTACATTCTGCATCCAATGTTCCTCAATGGCCATGCTTTATGAAATTTAACAAGCAGCACAGGGAAGAGCTGCTACAGCATTCAGGTCTTGTTCTGCCTCCACATGCAACAGCAAACTCCACAGCCAAGGAAATCACACTACAGCACTCCCTCTTGTAGGGACACGTTCCCATAGAGGACAGAATGGACCTGTGGGGAGGGAGGTTGCAGTTCCCAGTTTATAGCATCCCCTTCACTACTGCCTCATCTGCAAGTCTCAGTGTTAGGCTGACAGAATAGTCCTGACTGAAGTGCTACCTGCCAGAAACAAACACAGCACAACAGATACAGTAGCTGCTACTGTCAGAGGAGTAGTTACCAACGCCACTGTACAATACAAAACACCCACATCTCAATGAATTCTTGTAGTAGGCACCTGAGATAAGATCACCACTGTCCTATGCTAAAAAGTGTGCAGCTCTGCTACTGTCTGGTGGCTTTTGTGGTTTCTAGTGAAAAGTTGCCCTTAAAAGTATTCAATGTGAGTTAACATAATTTGGGGGGGGGGGCAGAGTGTTCAAATTTATCCACAAAAGCCACAGACCGTTCTTCTAGGTTATGGTATTTGCTTTGTCATTCCTCAGGATATCTCAAGTATAAGGGTAACATACCAGATAACACTGGATTGCACTGTGCTTGTGTCCTGAAATAGTTACACGGTAAAGCAGTGGTCATAAGTGCATCAAGGCCTAACATGGAGCTTATCTGAGCAATCAAATGAACAAAGTCTGACACCCTTCCACAAAAAGACTATTGGCCAACAAGTTACTCCAGGAAAAACCTGCCTTTCAGCAGACATCTTGAGATACCTAACAAATAGGAATTTATGTGTCATCACTGAACAGATCATTTACATTAACCCCCAATGTAACAGGGAGAGCAGCTCCTGCCAAACTTAAAAATTCATTGTGAATTTAGGGTTCTAGCCCTAAATGGCAGTGATGAGCAAAAGTTAGCAATCAAGTAACTACAGAAGTGTCAGGCTGAAGGGAATCTCCCACATACTACCACTTCATCCCCCTGGGTTGAGACACACTTTGTCCAACCTGACCTCAAACTCCGAGTAGCCTATTCCAAGGTTACTTTACCTTTACAGCTTGAGTCCAGCACAGGACCACAAAGATGATTACGGGACCACAGCATCTTTCATATGAGGAGAGGCTGCAAGAGCTGGAACTCTTCAGCCTGGAGAAAAGAAGACTCAAGGGGATCTTATCAATGTTTACCTGATGGGAGGGAATGAAAAAAAGGGAGCCAGACTCTTCTACATAGTGCCCACTGACAGGACAAGAGGCAATGGGCACAAACCGAAACACGAAATTCCATCTGAACACAAGAAAACACTTTTGTTACTCTGAGGGTGGTCAAACACTGGAACAGGATGCTCAGAGAGGTTGTGAAGTCTCCACCTGCAGAGACATTCAAAACCTGACTGGACATGGTCTTGGGCAACCTGCTTTATCTGACCATGCTTGAGCAGGGAGGTTGGAGTAGATGATCTCAAGAGGTCCCTTCCAACCTGAACAATTCTGTGATATGCTCTCAAGTCTCATTTGTGGTTTCATCAGTGCAACAGAAGAAAGCCAGGACATTAATTCAATTCCTTGACATGTACATGAGGGAGAATGATAACATCCCAACAAAAGCTCACTGCCTTGGTCTCTGGCATCTCTCGATGAGTCCCTCACTAGGTGGAGTAACATTCCAGTTCTTCCTCATCTACAGGGCTCCAGCAAAATTCTCATCTTCCTTCTAACTGCCCACTGTCCTCCATATTCACCGCATGCTTCCTCACACGCGCTTCTGACCCTCCTATTTTGCAAGGAGTTTGCTGGTGTCCTGGTTTCAGCTGGGATAGAGTTAATTTTCTTCTTGGTAGCCGGTATGGGGCTGTGTTTTGGGTTTAGGATGAGAACAATGTCGATGCTAAGTACCGCTAAATAGTTGCTAAGTAGCGCTTACATTGGTCAAGGACTTTTCAGCTTCATGTGCTCTGCCCGGTGCATGGGGGGCTGGGAGGGAGCACAGCCAGGGGCGCTGACCCAGACTGGTCAAAGAGTTATTCCATACCACATGACGTCATGCTCAGTATATAAGCTGGGGGAAGAAGAAGAAAGGGGGGGGACATCTGGCATGATGGCGTTTGTCTCCCCACATAATCGTTACGCGTGATGGAGTCCTGCTTTCCCGGGGATGGCTGAACACCTGCCTGCCAATGGGAAGTAGCGAATTAATTCCTTGTTTTGCCTTGTTTGCGTGCGCAGCCTTTGCTTTACCTCTTTAACTGTTCTATTTTATTTTACTTCAATTATTAAACTGTTCTTATCTCAACCCACGAGTCCTCTCCCTTTTACCCTTCCAATTCTCTCCCCCATCCCACCGGGGGGGAGTGAGTGAGCGGCTGCGTGGTGCTTAGTTGCTGGCTGGGGTTAAACCACGACAGCTGGTACTGATCTTTCTTGTCCATTTCATTGCATGAGAGCTCTGCTCAGCTAAGGCTGCACTTGTCCTTCAACAGCACAGTTCACAGCTAGTTACATTCAGTTATCACCTTAGCAATCTCAGGCAGATGTCGACTTCCCTGGGTTTTTCCCTGCAAGAGTTTGCTTGGGTACAGAAAGTTCAAAGCCACTGATTAATTAGTAAATGCTTTGGAAACATAAACTTTTAAAGCAGGAAATAGGAAATTTTTCAAGACAACATAGGTAGGGGCTGAAATAAACTGGAGAAGCTGAAATGTGCATAATACAAAACAGATGTCAACTGAGCTCTGAGAACACAGGAGGAAGAGAAAGGTCACTGACTCCAACTGTGTGGCACAGACTTCCAGCTGCCCAACGCACACAGCACAGCATGGTGTGGTATCACAAGCCAGACAAGAGGGCTTAAGTAGCAGGCTGGTCACTGCACCCTGGCTGGTGACTAGACCCTGTCGGACCTGAGCTGGCTTGTACAGTGCCATCCTGAGCATTTCCACGTCCTTAGCACAGTTATTGCATAGCCTGAAAAACTTTCCCACAGATAACAGGAGTGGCTGCAACGGAAATCTTCGTGCCCTCTGCAGTTTGCCAGGATTGAGAAACTGTAGAAGTAAAAATGCCCCCCCTACAAGAGAGCAAGAGTCAGTGTCAGCACACAGTTAGTTCTCAACAAGGCAAGATGAGTGCTTCCTCATTTCTGAATTTGTACTAAACTAATAAAAATTAAAATAGCTTTCATGGTGTGACTGTCTGGGGGTGTCATGTTCCCATGATGCACTAAACAAACCACAGCCTAACAGCTGTGCTAGAGGCAACAGCATAGCCTGAGCAGGGCCAGTGTGCAGGCTCTGGAAAAGTATTTGCCCTCACTGTTCCCTGTGCCATATGCTCCACTACCTCAGGATTCAGCTATTAGGAAGCTGAAGCTTGGTCATTTTTGCATCAGGCTTAGGTTTCCAATGTGTGCCAACACTGCTGTTAGAACTACTGGTGAACATGTGTGGAGAGAAGTACTTCCCAGAGGAAGACACCCAGACAAATAATTTCAAATCTGGTCATAAACTTTCTCTGCTAAGTGCTGTAGAAACTGAGGGCTGCCTTACTCAGGAAAAGTTCACAGGCTGCTATAGAGAATGGACTTAACTGAGACCTTCTAAGAGCTCTTAACTTCAAAGCCTCCATCTAAAATCCTAACAATGAAGCCCTGGGAGCAGAGCGCTGGCTGTGTTTCTCTATGGGAGAGGTCTGCTGTCACAAACACTCTTACTTTAAGTCACTCATGCTGGGGTTGGCTGCAACCAAACTATACGGAAGATGCTAATTTTTTATTACCAACGAAGAAGAAAGTTTTCACAGTTTCACCCAAAAAGGGAACTATGTACACCTGGGGTTGTCTTCTCTTCAGAGGAAGCATCAGAACATTTGCATTTGCGGCCATTCACAAAACTTGGTCTGTAGAATCACACGATGGAAGAGGTCACCTAGTCATTTTTTTCCCACACAGAGGCAGGATCTGATACATTCATCCAAATACTTCAGCCATGAAACCAGCTTATTTTAAGTAGGTTCTCCCTTCACAAGAGTCAGTGACAGTGGATGGCTTGCCTTGACAACTGCTCTGATGTGCATGAAGAAACAGCCTGACATTACTCAACCCTTGCATGCAGCTGACAGCTCACATCAGGTAGGGCTCTCATAACAGTAACAGAAGTCCAGAAATTCTGAATCTTTGTGCACCAAACTATTTGGAAAATGCTACAGCAGACTCCACAGCAAATGAGTTTGGTTTTATCTCATTTTTTCTCTCAGTCAAATATTTTCTAGATATACTGAAGTCAGTTTGAGATCCATATATGATTGTTCAAGTGAGAAAACAGAAAACAAGCTGATTTTTTTTTGTTATGTAGAAACAACAACAAAAATCCAAAGCACAATCTTCCTTTCGAAACACCATTTACATAAAGCTAAAGCAGTTTCTTTCAGCACATGCTAACTTTCAGCAGAGATGACACCTCTGGAGAAGGACTCCACATCCAACTGTGAAAAGTCAGACTGTAGCGCCTTACCCCAAAGAAGTTTTGCCATAGATGTATGGCAGCCAGCCTACTAAACAGCCAGGCACACAAGACGTACTTCCCTGGCCACTCAGACAGACAGCATACCGCTACCAGTAAGACTCACCTCAGCCACCTCCCAGGGTGGGATCTGAGAAGTGCTGGGAGGATCCAGCACCCAGGTCCCCCCGGCACAGCCCCCAGCGTGCCAAGGGGCAGCCAGCTGCACACAGAGAGCGCTAGCTCACCTGTGGAGAGCCACTTGTTGAAGTGGAGGAAGAGAGCCAGGTCAGCTTAATACAATTTGTTGACCGCATCCGATGTCAAAGAGTGTGGAGGCTGTTCTTTAGTTGACAAGGCTCTGCATGCAGTGCACCACTGCCAACAGATATGCTTTCCCAGCATAGAAATCAGATTTTGGGTGCTTCCCTTTGACAAACACAGCTTCTCTCTATAGAGGGAAGCAGTTGATCCAGCGTGGTTTCTAGCTGATCCATTCCCACGCCCGACCCCTTCCCTTCACCTCAAATTCTCTTTGATTTTTAATACGCCCAAAACAAGCAAGATGGGTGAAAGCCTCTCACTAGTAGGGATCCACTTGGCTACATGAAACCTCCCACTACAGCCAGTCCATCTAATGAAGAACAGAGACACTCACGCTTCCCGCTTCACCCGCAGCCCAGGAAGCAGGAGTCTTTCTTCTACCCCATGTTGTGCTTTGCGCACTCAGAATGCAGCAAGCCAGAGGAGACTGGCGAGAGCTGGCTCTGGGAAGAGATTTCAGGATTGACACCCCTTTGTACTCTCACACACTCTTCAGCTACACTAGAATTTACTCCCACTCCGGCCTGAAATAACTCTGACGGTCCTCGGACATGTTAAGTAAAACCATTAAGACTAGTAATCCAGGGAGATGTTGTTTAAACCTCCCTAACTGTGAATAGCATATTTAAAATCAATAGAATATTGGTGCCATGCTCTAGACCCAAGTTTGGAGGAAAACAGTAACTAAACTTTTACTTTTGTCAGAAAAGCTAATTTAATCTCTGGTCAGTTTTATTTTTCAGAGCTCAGACACTGTTTCCTGTTTTCTTCCAAGCTGAAAGCAAAGGAGACAGATTACTTTAGCCCTAGATTATCCATTGGGAAACCAAGATGTTTTAGGGGTGTTTGAAAGGGACATGCAAACTTCAGTTTATGCAGGTTTTTAAAAGGCACTAGGAAACATCTGTTGTGACCTGGTTACCTGAGAATGCCATCTTCAGCACAATCCCTAAGTCATCTTTTTTCAGGGGGACTGTTTTGGCCAAGATCGTGACTTTCAAAATTTATTTTTACTGTAATAAATTTGTCATCATGAATATTGCTGTTGTTATCCTGGCATAAAGCACCTTTATACACACACCACCAGACACACTAGAAGACTGCACTGCCTCATTTATGCCACTAAATACAGATAAATCTTAATCCAAGATGCAACCACAGGACTCCAA
The DNA here is from genome assembly GCA_020745775.1 of Theristicus caerulescens. Classification (NCBI taxonomy): domain Eukaryota; kingdom Metazoa; phylum Chordata; class Aves; order Pelecaniformes; family Threskiornithidae; genus Theristicus; species Theristicus caerulescens. The sequence continues at coordinate 105,348,803 of CM036560.1, forward strand.
TCCTGCTAAGGCTGGCAAAGAACACCATAACTCTTAAGTACAGCAGTGTCATAAAAACATCCTGACCAGCATGACTCCTCAGAACTCTCCACCTTCATTTCAATAGAAATTATGAGAAAGGAGTACCACACACTCATCTAGAGTTTAGGAAAATTCAGACTCAATTAAAACTCAGTACACTGGGCTTCTGTAGTCTCCAGCTGTTAATACTTCTGCACTAGTAAGTCCTCTGTGCTTGTTACAAGGTGATCACTTTCAGACTGGTTGGGTTATTTTTAAGGCCATCAGTGCAATTCTCCAATTAATCTCTGCCGTTCCATCATAAGTAACAAGCTGATCTGTTGCCAGTATGGTTATACCTCTGACTTTAGGCCCAGTGCTAAAGAATACATATTAGACAACCTTATTTTGGTTCTGGTATGACAGAAATGAAAGTTGGAAGGAAAAGATAATTTTCCATCGATTGGGGTCAATAAACTGCAGGGCACAGTATTTACAGGCAGAACTTTAAAGATACTGCATTCAAAACCAGGCACCTAAGATAACCTCCACATTCAGAAGTTCTCTGTGAGTCACTGGCAATCTCTCCTGAATTAGGGACCAATTGACCAGGCATAGAAAAATTGGCTTGCAAAACTTCCTAGTTTACAAGGAAGCGTTGTGCAATTTGCTTTAGTTTTCTATTTCAGTAAAACACATTACTAGTGTTAAAATAAGGATAAACAATATCATGTATCTCCCTCCTCCAACCCCTGACCAGAAAGCACAACTCCACAGCCGCTACCTTACCTTCTGAAATAGCCTTCTTGACAGCTGCAAGGTAAGCATCAGGCTCATCGTCATTTGTGAGTTCTTGCCACTGAGACCAGTCCTTGAAAAAGGTCAAATAGTCATCACAGTCTGTAACACCGCAGAACAGCTTGACTACTTTGTAGGGGGGCCATAAAGCTTCCTGAAGGCTCTGCAGGACGGGAGGGAGATAAAAACTCTGCACCAGCTCAGCAGATAGCAAAAGGATGATGCTCCGACTTCTGTTGAACAGGTCCAGCTCCTGGTGGGAGATGGCAGACTCGCCTTCCAGCTGGTAGCTCAGAATCCGATGCTTTCTAACGTGCCGAGTAAAGAGGAAGAGGTTCTGGAGGTACTGACACCATTCGGTGGCGTCACTTGCATATACGATCAGCACATCGTATCCTCCAGGGGTTCCTGTGCAGGTGCAAGATGATCACAGGGAGGAGGATTAAATTCAAAGCAACAACTGACCCACAGCTTTGCAGCAAAAAACCCATAGAGCTGTCCCTATAATTCATGTCAGAAGCTCCAAAGCACTTCAAAGGAAAAGTAAATATATCCAAAGTGAGGTGTTCCCAGCCACAGAGCAATTCTAAGGGTGGCTGAACTCCTACTTGCATTTACCCCACTAAAATTTAAGTAGTTTCTTCATTCTCAAAAACCTTCCTATGAAGAAGAGGATTTCCTATGTAGTTTCAAGTGAAACAAACCACATGTGGAGATTTACAGATTTAAAGCATGTTGATAGGAAAAAACCCACAAAAACCCGACCTCCACAACAAACTAGCTTGAAAAGGAGAGTTCACCTTTGCATGTGAAGTTAAATCACTTCAGGCAACCATAGGGTCTCTGCAACACAACTGCAGACCATTACTTGCTCAAGCAGAGTATACACTAAACGGGCACATCTAAAATAAGAAAGGCCTTTATTTAAATGAGGTCCCACAACGCTTACAGGAAGTCACTATGGCTTCCATGGTGTTAGGCATGCGCTTTCATTGCAGCAGAAAGCAAACTGCCTGCAAAGTATGCGTGCAACTGAAGGGTACACCAGCCCCAGTGCTCGCAGCACAGCAATCCTATCAGTCAGGCTTCAGACACTTTGCAAGCCTGTGTTAAGAGTCCCTCCCCCTGAACTGCCATACAAAGGCTTCCCAACCATTTTGGCATGACAAACCCTCTTCTCAGAGGGAAAGAACTAATACAATAGTGGTGGCCATAACACAGCCCAAAATACGCTCGCCAAAGTTGACTTAGTCCATAATTCTCTAGAGACAGCTCCTGCCTATACACTCCTGCATTTCTGTGCTCTGGAATGAAAGCACTTTTAAAACTGTTTCCAGCTTGCTAAGATCACATGCAGATTGAACCAATATGACATGATGCAGTGCTCTCCCACCAATCTCAAGAAAACTTTTAAGTCTGAATTTAATTTTCCCATTCACCTGTGAAGAAGTTTACCCAAATTTGAGGATTACGGCTCTGGTCCCATGGCAAATGTCAGTGCTGAGCATTTCAAACCTTATTAGTAAATTGTCTTCTAATTCCAGTTTGACTCTTTAAAAGTGTCAACATTTCAAACCCATCTCCATCCAGAAGCAAGCAAACAAAGGCAGATTTTTCTAATTAAAGTAGAAGGCAATGCCTAAAATTAAATTAAATTAAACCACGACACATGCCAAAGAGAGCATCTGCAGAGAATGAATTTACCAGAATTGAAGATGACAGTTTTGCAGTCACCTTATTAAAATTCAACCAAAATTAAACAGCCTCCAAAGACTCCATTCTGCCACCTTCCCCAGAACCTTAAGAAATGAAGGCTGAAATGATGTCTTAGGTTATGGTACCCCAGCTCTAAACCATACAATTACCAACTTTAAATTGTAGTTGAGCAGAAGTGGTACAGTTGAGAAGTAAAGCATGGAGACGTGCTCTGTGCTCAACCAATAGCATTATGGTTACCTGCAAAAATGGGAAGTCTCTAGCAGTGAAAGGATGATACCCTAGCTATGGAGAACACAGACACTGCAGTTCAGCAGTATTCACTAGGACAGCTGCATGTTTCTGTATGACTACAGCTCCTGAACCCCAGATGAAGGCTTGTAGGAGACAGCATTCTCAATGGAGGGGATCCAGCAAACTCATAAAGCAAACAAACAGACCCAAAGCCTTGGGACTGTTAAGCTAAGAGTGAAGAAAAACTGTGAAAAAAGATGGCTTTCTCACCAGTGAGATCACCACTATCACCAAAATATCGCTTCTGGCTGAACACCACCTGACAAAGATGACAGAATCACATGAGCAGAAACAGCAAAACCAAGCAGAATTCAGGAGGCCAGTTGTTTTATTCTAGAAAGGGAGGAGTACCGCAGACTTCTGCTTCCAGTGCCACGTGTTGATTTACATGCAGTACAGTGGGAAAGGAGAGCACAACTATCTGATGAGAACAGAGCCCACGCACTGCAGCACAGCCAGCTGAGCCCAACCTCGTCAGATGGGGAGACAACGCAGCGACTCTCTGGGGTGTGCCCAGGGCTCCTAACGTCCTACCCTGGCGCTCCCTGGGAGAAATCCCACCTCCAGACTCTGGGGAAAGCAGCACTGGCTTCCAGGGCATTTTAACATTCTGTAAAATGGAACACCTAATCCTACCATGCATTTTTTAAAAAAGCACAGCTTCCACAACTAAACCTGTTAGCAAACAGGCCCTTCTCCAGTCTTTCAATGAAAGGAAGCAGCTGTGCTTGGAGAGGATGCAAGGTGTGTGGGGGTCATTGATTTTAAACACGCATTGCGCTTGCAGGGGCACTAAGTATCCGAGAAGCCTCCCTTCTCTGATATGCAGGCAAAAGATGCAAACTTGACAGACTCTCTGCAAGTTGCCTGCCAGCATTTATATCTCCAGAGACAACATCACTCAGAGCAGTACAGCCTCTGCACCCAGCAGGAAGGAACTTCACCTACTGTTTAGGAAAGGTATGGATTCCCTGGATAGCACTGCTCCACCGGCAGACCATTCCCCTTAACAGAGCTGTGCCAGCTCTCCTCAGGCCCCTTTACCTCAACTCCTATAGCCTTTTACACTTCTAGGATAAACTGAGGAACAATGCTTTTAAAAGGAGAACTGAGAAATAAAATTACTGACTCCACTTTTAGAGCCAAGGAAACTCTTATGTTCATAAGCAAAAATACTGGAAGTGGGTCTTAAAGAGCTAAATAAGCATAAGTCAGCAATAGGACTGTTACAAAGAAAACAAAAAAATAGAAACAGTTTCGATTGCAACATCTTCTTTGAAAAGAAGGATGGTACAGGACTCGCTTTCCTGGATCATGCTATTATTTGTCTAACTAAATACCTCCCTTTGCAGCACCAACTACTGTCCAGTCCTCAGGGAAAAGTGTAATAAATGGAGAATACAGAATGTTTGGGGGAGTTTTTCCCACAACTCTTCACACAGCAGTTACAGAAAAACTCACAGAGCACACTTCAAAGTACAATGTATACTCTGCCTGTTGTACATATATAAGGAAATCCCTAGGTGAACACTAAGCACTTTATTTCTTTAAACCCTGAACTTAGACAGATGCTTTGACAATGTGTTCAACAGGCTGGTTTTGGAAAAACAAACACAAGGAAGCCTTCAATTCAGGTAAGAAAGATTATGAACAGTATATGCAATAGCAAGATGAAGAAAGATTTGTGCCAGCCAACCGTTTCAAAAATCTTTCATGCTCTGAAGTGTAATCTAGTTTAAATTTTAACAATACCTTGTTTCCACATTCCTAAACTTAGGGTATAAAAGTGACTTTTGCTTCTGTTTACAAAATGGCAGCACTATTAATAATATTGCAGGCATGTTTGTTTATTTTGTAGAAAAACATCCAGGCATGGTTCTGTTCCAGTTTGCAATGATAAAACATAACCTTTGGACTCCTTTCCAGCTGTAGCTGCCTCTTCAGTGCTTAGTTGCACACTCCATTATACAGCAATGATAAAAGACTGATGAGATTACAAACCAGTACTGTAGGAAGGCCTAAGACCTCTAATTGAGATAGAAGGCCCACAGACTAAACAGCACAGAGACAGAACGTGATACAAAGCTTCCCCTAGCTTATAAACTGCACGCAGAATGGAAGGGGATGAAGCAATTCAGTCCAAATCTTGCCCATGGCAAGAGAATAAAAGTATACTGTAGTGACAGACTGTATCACATCTTTGTAGTCCCTCTCTGAGAAGCAAACAAATCAGGCTCATCTTCAGACCATGTTTGGGAGTAGTGAGGTGACAATCTTCGAGTTCAGAGCAAACACAGGATAGTGGTTTATGGCCCTATCGTAAGGTTCTGATTACCACTGAAATAGCTAAAGAATACGGCGGGAAGCTGGCGTATCAGCTCTGGGTAAGACTACATCTTGCCCCCTTAACACTTCCTAAACTTGAATCAGATGTCATCAACTGGTATGACCTATTATTTCATTCTACAAGCCAAAAGGTTTGACCTTTTTCAATTTACAGATCATAAATAGTTTTCCATTGTACTTGGGGGTCCCCATAAAGCAAATTCAGGGCCTCTAATACTACACAGCTTTTCTGTGTCACCTTTCACATCCCTTTCCTAAGTAGACCATGACTTCTCATCGTCCACAGACCAGGTAAAAAACTGACAAACAAATCCTTTATTCCAACTCAGATGATCATATGCAGTGGCAAGCAAATCTATTTTCCACCTCAGATTCTGACTAAATGAAAAAGTGCTACATAGCCTGTTACCAGTTTGCTTTGGGATTCATGTGTATGGAGGACACAGGAATATGGCAGTCCAAAATACAAATCCAAGGGGGATCCACTTCTTATGAAAGACAATTGCCTATAATATAAATGAAATGCAACCCAAGGTGTCTTAATAATTGCATTCTTAAAAGAGAGAGTGCTTCCAAGAGGTGTTAGAAGCTGCTGGTGGGCCATTAACAGAAGTCCTCAGCACCTTTCATATTTCAGTGTCTGAAGTGTGTGTATTGAAGTGATGTATGAGGAAATGAATGCATTCTTTGGCTAGCTGGAATGCATAACGAAGTAACAGTGATCACATGCAATAATTGTTAACATCCTAGCAAGACCTCTCACTTTGACTGGAATACAAAACCTTTGCTTTAAATAAAGTGCTGCAAACAAGCAAGAGGAAATAGCAGAATCAAAGTAGATAAAAGTTTTGCGAACCAAACTTCAGTGATAGGAACACAAGATTTGCATTAAGATATGTGAACCTAAAGTTGTTCTACTTTTAAGAGTCTCTGTGAAATCACCTTCTGTTTATAAGGAGAAAAGTAGTTTTGCCCACAAGTCTCCTGAGGCCTCCCTTTAGCTTATTTTTACATCACAAGGAGATATGCGTCAGTGAAACACCAACGTTACTTCACACCCTGAGAATGGCACGTTTTTCCTTTTTTAGATAAAACACGTACACTTCCCTGCAGGGAGGGGAACTTGCAAATTGGGCACTAGCAAGACTTACACAATATAGGCTAAACCCCTCTCCCCCTGGAGTTCGCAGCTCTAGTCTAACCCGTTTTACGTGCGCCTATGTTAGCTAAAACATTTTCATTGATAGCAACCTAGCTCAGTTTGTTTGGATTCTGTGCCACTGTGGCAAGGGGCATCAAGTCATACCCCAAAAAGGAAGTATGCAAATGTAGGGGGATAAGGCAGTATTTAGGAAGAACTAACTTCTCTACAAAACATCACAGAAAACCATCTAGGTGGCAAAGGCTGAGCAGGGACAGATTCCTCTACAGAACACCCTCCCTCAGAGCTAGCTGAGCGGCCAACCCGAAGTGCACTCAAGACGCAGGAGAGCTCTGCCAGCACCTGCCCCGAGCACCAGCCAAGGGAAGCAAGAGAAGGCAGAAAGCGCAGCAACCTGGCTGCGAACAAAGGAGCCGCCGCTGCTCTGAAGAGCCCCGGGGCTCGGGGCGGGGACCCTCCTTCCCCTTTCCCCCGCAGCGGAGGGGCGCCGGGGCGAGCAGAGCCGCCCAGCAGCTCCGCTAGCTCTCTGCGGGCTCCCCGCCGGCTCCCCGCTCACCGGCGCCACCGCGGCACGGCTCGCTCCCGGGGCCGGGCGGCCGCGGAGAGCCTCGGCTCGCCGGGGCAGAGCGGGGGCAGCGCCCGCCCGGCCCGGCCGCCCCCAGCCCGCCCCCGCCACGCAGCCCGGCCGGGCGGAGAAACCCCGCCGCTCCCCCCGCGGCACCTACCGGGGCCCGCCATGGTCCGGGGCTGGCGGGGAAGGGGCCGCTCCCCTTCCCTCACATCGCCGGCGGCGCGGCGCGTCCCTCCCGCGGCCGCTTCCTCGACCCCGGCCGGTCGCTCCGTCCCGCCGCCCGGCCCCGCCCCGCTGCCCGGCCGGGGCGGGAGGGCGGCCCGCGACGCCCCCTGCGGAGCCGGGCACAGGGCGGCCCCGGCCCGGCCGGCTGCTTTCGGCTCCGTTCGGGCCGGCGGGGCAGCGCCCTCCAGGTACCCGGCGGGATTCTCCCGCCATAGGAAGGGGACGCCCTTTTCCCACCGGCCCCGATCACCCATTCCGCAGGTGGCCGAGGAAGCAGCGCTACAACGGGGAAAGGCTGTGTGCCACGCTGACAGAGAAACCCCCATCCTTAGTCACGAGAAACTCAGAGCAATGGCTGTGGAAGAGAACAAGCGAGACCTGCTTTAGGCACAGCCTTAACTTGGGCTTTGACTTCTGTCTCCTATGAGCAAGGAGTTTTATTTTTTCCTAGGGGAAAAAGTTGTTCGTGTAAAGAATAAAGCAACTCGATATTCTGTGTTTTCCTCTAGAAGATGCAGACTTTTAATTTAGATTTACCAAATTCCATACGACTATGCTCATGTTTGAGTACAGAGAAAATAAGCAGCAGAAGGACACTGTTGGAGTTCAGAGAGGACTCAATTTTGTCACTGAAGACAAAGCAACAGAGTCTGCCGAAATAGTTATTTCAGTCTATTCCCTTGCAAACTCGGAAAACCCGCTTGTACTGATTTGCATTCAGAAACATTTATTTGCTGAGAAACAGTGAAGTCTTTCATCATTGCACTTCAGTAAAGCAAAAGCAGACTCCTCGCAATCTGGTTTCCCAGTCAAGACGGTCGCTCCCAAGCGGTCAGGGGACATTCTGTGTGCAGCTTACTTAATGCCACAAACACTAGTGTTAGAACAGAGCTGGTTACAAACAGTAAGGAACCTGCCGTTTCCTACTAATCAGCTCTATCTTAGAAGCTGGTCAAACTCTACCCGTTACCTCCAAATCCCGCTTTACCCAAAACCTACTTAAAGCTTACAAAGGGTGTGCCACAGCCTGTCTTCCAAAACCAGAGCGTTTGCTCCCACAATAAGAAAGTGCTAGGATAAAAAACGCTTCCTGATGATACAGCCTTATGAGAAATAAACTGCAGGTATGCAGAGAAGAAACCAGCACTTTCCCATCTGCATCCTCCTGAAAATGTACAACAGAATGAAGAACATCTGGGCACTGGAGAAGTGTGCAAATACAGAATCTGCTTGGGATTTAGGTGAGGGACAAAAATTTACTAGTTAGAAACTAGAGTCCCTACCCAAATTCTTTTACTACTGTGGAATAATATGCATGTACTAAGAACTAGTAAAACACATGGATAACCATGCATATGACTTTGTAATGACTATTCCACATTATTTCCCCTTGTAAAGCTGTTTATCTTCTAACTTCCAGAATAAAAGATTAAACCCAAAATTGTATCTCTGATGTTAGATGAGGATTTCAACATGCTCCTCGGAACAAGCTTTTAAATTCTTTTTCTCTTTAAAGCCTTGCAGTATCATACAAAGGACTAGCAGAGTCAGCTTCCTGCTTAGTGAGAACCCATAGGGCTTCTCCATATGTATCAGTGTCACTTAGGATGCTATGTATTTTATTTAATCAATTCAAAGCCCACGGGAAACCTCTTGAGGTTAAACTTCCTAAGCCGCTAAAGTGAAATTAATATGCCTCCCCAAAGGAGCTTAAGTAAAATAACTGCTAGCACATTGTTTCAGCAACCTTTACAGCAACCTCCACCTGAAAACTCAGCTGACAAACTGAGGCAAAAGCTCCTTCACACCCTAGAACATTAGGCTGGCCTAAGGGAGAGAGTTACACAGCTTGTAATGAATTAAGAACAAAATGAGGAAACAGACAGAGCTTTTCATCCTCCCTTGCCCAAAACTGACTGTACAAGTCTTAATCCTCCTCCCTTCAGTTCACTGCAGCATGTGAACACAGTTGCATTTGCAGCATTATTTTCAAGGGTCTGTCTTATCCCTGTCCAAAGAAAAGGACTAGATTGCTCTTTCCAGAGCCATTGCTTTTTTGCTAGGTACTTTTGAAGGGTAAGAAGGAAATGATTCAGCAAGTGTTTGAATACCCATGCCATTGCTCTTCACTTTTCCTTGGCCATGAAAAGAGTGGGAAGAGTAGAGACCTCTCACGGGAATGCTCAGTTCTGAGGTGAAGAGCTCTCCCTGCAGCCTTAACAAAAGAGATATGCCCGCCAAGGGGAAGGACTGAAAAGCCCCACCAGAGGCAGGTGAGGGGAGCAAAGGAACTCACAAGCAGTAGCATAAATCAGTTGAATTTGCTTGCTTTTTAGATCCCAGGATCTCCCACTACTGCCTCGGGGAATGCAAGAGCAGAATGGCTCTCCTTGCATGGTTACCACCCTGCCAGGTCATGTGGAGAATTGCAGGCACAACACAGGCGAACACACCTAGACAGCCACACACACCTCTGAAGAGCAGCCATCACGCAGCATCTGGGAACAGACCTGACTGGCAAAGGCCTGGCAAGAGAGGGAGATGCTTCCTAACCAGGCAAGAAGCAAACTGGGCCAGTGAAACAAACACAGCGAGTAATTTCCCTAGTTCTTCACAGCAGTTACTTCAGATGGCAGGACTTAAAATAAGGACAGTTTACCAGCAATGGCTGCATTTCTTCCTTCCTGATGCAGACAAAAGCACAGAACTTGTGCTGAGCTTTGCAGATGAAGCTTGCAGGTGTAGCTTACTGTGGATGGAAGCTACGAGAACTGAGAGAAATACTGGTTCCTGGAAAGTTTCCTTTCTGCAACACAGACCTAAGTTATTCCATACATAACAGGAGCAGGCCAGATCAAGCCATATGAAAACAAACTACACATATTTAACAAGCCCTCAGCTGAATGTCCCTTTTCTATACTACAGGCAACAGCACCTGTACTAAATGACAGAATCTTACAGTACAATCTACCACTACATGAGCTGCTTTTATTTCCCCAGCACTGCAAAAGGGGCACCTTCCAGAGACACCAGCACCAGGTGTGCTCTGCCAGGCACAAAGCCTGTCCACACATGTGCTCAGCAGGCACTACCTAATTGCACATAAGAGGAACAGAACCCCTGCACAGCAGGGCACAGCAGTATTTGGAAATGCTTAAGAGCAAAGGGCTAGGTAGGGGAAATAAAAAGAGCATAATGCTACCTACGTACTACCACTTGTTTAACCCTGGCAGCCCTAACTCAAGACTTTCAGCATGGGACTCTCTTCTTCCTTTGCCCTCAGCAGGCTTTATAGTACACTTTATTGAAGAGAATAAAAAAAAAAAAAGCCCTATCACAAAGGCAAGGAGAACAGAGCACTGCATTCATCAGAACAAACCTTCAGTTTCACAGAAGAAAAAACTTCTTTAGAGAAATGACTAATTTAAAGCCATGGCAATATACAACAGCTGAATGAAATCTTCTCCTCATCAGGGTCCTGAATACACTAACAGGCCATGCTTGTCCTGATCAGCCTCACCTGGGGCTTCCACACCCACCCTTTGCCCATAGGTCCAGGAGCTCCATTTAAGCTCAGGCCTGGGTCTTCAGTACTTGCCTGTCCTATTTTGTAGGTGTACCTGTTTCAAGGCTTATCTCCAACCTTACTTCCTTGGTACCCTTCAAACCTATGTTGTAAGTAACCCTACCCCCAATTCTTTCTCTGCCTCCATCTTGCAGACAGTCCCTTTAGACCCACAGTGTGACTTACACCCCAGTGCTTCCTCTGGCACTATCTCCCTTTGCTCTTGAATAGATTCTGCATGTGGATCGTAGCCCTGGCTCATAGCTCACCTTTCCTGGGACTACCGACGAGTCTCGTTGTCAGCATCTAGCTCTGCCTGCCGCGTTCAAGCTATGTGTGACTGCACCCTGTTGGCGAGGACGCCACCAACACGGAGGCTGCCCACAGCTCCCAGTTTGTTCTCCTCCACGTAGCAGCCCAGCTCCCTACCCTTCTCCCTTCAGTGATCATATTTAACGTGGATTACAACTAGGAGCAGACTGATGGGGAGGAAGGAGTTTAAGTAGATTGAAGTCTTTCCTCTCCCAATGTCACACGAACGCTCCCGGGTTTCCACCTCTTCCTCTACGCCACGGGCCCTAACCCTGCCTTTGCACCACCAGCGCGGCCTTCCCGCCCTGCGTGCTGCCTTCACCCGGACGCGGGCGGGGCCTTTCCAAGGCCCCTCACGCCGGGAGGACGGCCGTGCCTCCCGGGCCCCTCCTCTGCGCGCCCGCCCTTCCTTCCTTGCCGCCGAGCACCGGGCCCTGCGCGCCGGCCGCGGCCCGGTCAAGATGGCGGGGGGGGGCGGAGACGAGGCGCTTGCGCGCGCGCGCAGGTGGGTGCGTGGCGCGGCGCGCGCGTGCGCGCAGGCGGCACGTGGCGGCGGGGCAGCATGGCGGAGCGCGCGGCGGTGCCCAGCGACCTCTTCCCCTTCGTGCTCGCCTTCCTGCGCGAGCACCGCTTCGAGGGCGCCGCGCGCGCCTTCGCCAGGGAGGCGGCGGCGGTGAGCGGGGAGGGGGGGAGGCGGGAGGGGCGGGCGGCTGGCTGGCTGACCGACCGACTGACCGGCCGACCGGCCTCTCTCTTGGTTTAGAAGGAGCAGGACCCCAACGCCGCCTCCCTCCTGGACATCTTCAGTTACTGGGTGAAGTAAGTGTCCCTGCGGCGGCGGGGGCCCCGCTTATCGGGCCCGGGGGGGGGGGGGCGGGTTGGGGGCTCCGCCGCGCTGCCGGGCTCCCTCCGGCACCAGCCCGGCCCTCGCCTCGTAGCCCCCCGCTCAGCCCTTCTCCCTGTAGGTCTCCAGCGGCCAAGAAGAGAAAGCTCGTTCCCAACGGCCCCCAGGCGAAGAGGAAGCCGTCCACCAGCAGCGACGATAGCTCCAGCGAGGAGGACCAGAGGCCCCCAGCCAAGAAACCAGGTGGGGTTTGCGAGTGGCCCTAGGCCAGGCCGGGGCTGTGTTGACATTGGCTCCTCGCCTGGATACGGAGCTCGGCTTCAGCGGCTCATTTGAGGTCCTTCGGCAGCTATCAAGGAGTGGGTTTGTATTGATTGATCTTGATTCTGGCAGGTCTTTTGCCCATGACTTGTAAGGTATGTTCATCCTAGCTAAGGGTGATCTCTTTATCCAGTTATAATTCAAGTACATCAGGTTTTGTGTCCGCTGGAAGGTTTTAGCCACTCTCTTTTGCCTGCGACTGGTAAAGGCATTGGGCTGTATGGAGTTTTGAAGGTGCTATTGAAGTAGCGCCTTCATTACCTTGTCTATATTGAGATACTGCTTTCCAAACACTTGCTGATAGCATATCGCAGCAGGGTTACTCCTACTTGCTTTGGTACTTTCAAATTATGCGTTGATCTAAATATTGAGTGAAACTGGTTTTTGAGTGCATGTAGATTGGGCTGGTACTCTCTTGATGGGAGGTAGCTACCTCATGATTTTTTTTCTGTGCTATTTTCCAGGGACTCTCAGTTTCACTGAGAGCTTTAAAGAATGGCTTCTTATCTTGCTATTGTAGGAAAACCGATTCAGGTTTTATAAGTGCTTTCACATTTGTTAAAATACACATAATTTGACAAAACTCTGGCACAGCTAGGATTTATCAGGCTCCTCTGTATTGGTGGGCACCGTGACGTGTTTGATGCAGGGCAGTTGTACATGGTATCTTTGAGTTCCAGAGAAATGCTAAGCATCCTTACTCACCTGCTGCTTGTGTGAGGTTACTACCCTCCTTTCTCTCAAGTCTCTGTCCTAGTGCTATCAAAAAATAGGTCCCTCCACTGCACTGTGGTATGCGGTGAGCTGTATTTTTCCCTTTTTATCTGGAATTGTTCTTACACCTTGCCTTAATCGCAGTGTACACAAGTTTGTATGTATCTAGCAGTAGATTTGTGGGAGAGAAGGAGTAGACGGGGAGAGGGAGAGACACAGAAAGAAAATTGGTATTCAACTTGAGCCATCCTAAAGCTGAATTTGAACTTAGATCTGATTTTTATTTGATAAGGACAGTTGCAAATATAACTTGAGGCAAAATGATTTCTTTTGCTTCGTGTTATTAAAAAGCAATCAGTAACCAGGAAGGAGTAGCTTTGGCTAAAACACATTAAGCAAAGTGTCTGGAACCTTAACACAGCATTGCAGTGGTTCTCTTTGGAAGTCTGTGCTTGTTCAGTGGGTTTTTGTAAGCTGGAAGGTGTGCAGACACAGTTAATGTTATTTCAGTTTGTGGGTATGCTTTCCTTGTGGGGTGTCATTTTTGGTGATAGAAGTCTGCACTTAAATGTGCATGTGACAAAGATAAAATCTAGAATTGGTTTTATCCTCTTACCTACCCATTTTGGAGTCGTCTGCTGCACCCTGCTCAAGAAACAAAGTCAGTGTTATGAACTTCAGTCATGGTTTAATGACCGTAGTATATCGTTTTGCCCTGATACACAATAGTGCAGGATATAGGTACATGAAAGTTGTGAATTAACTTATCATCAACGTGTGCTGTCCCTTATTTGCAGCTAAAGCAGCAGCTGTGCCCAAGGCAAAAGCGGTTCCTCCAGCCAAGAAGGCAGAGAGCAGCAGTGAGGACTCCAGTGACGATTCAGACTCGGAGGAGGAGAAGCCAGCAAAGGTCAGCTTTTCTTTCCAGCCCCTTTAACACATGTTTGACAGTGGTGGATAATAGCAGATTTGACCAGCAGAATTCCCTCTGAAATTGGGCTCGCTTTTCCTGAACTATGAAGTGCCTAGACTGCTGCAGGCGCAATGTAAGAAGACATTTCTGTAGTGGACGGTGTGCCATTTGGACTGGTCCTGTGAAAAATTAATTTCATGTCCAGCACCCACTTTGTTTCATATCCAAGTCTGCTCCTTGCTTTTACCCTAAGACTGCCAGGGCTTACTTTTTTTGCAGAGAAAGATTTATTTACAATCACTAAAATAAATTTGATCTGTTCCTACATATATGTGTATATATAAAAAGAGAATCTTCTCTTTCCTTTTTCTTGCTGCAGTCATGGTCTTGAGAGGTGGAGAGGGAGGAAGAATGATGTCAGTGTACATTAGAGGAGACCAACCAGAGTTGCCCAGTCAGTATTTTCAGTCTTCAAACTAGTGCGATCTGGAGAAGGAAGAGAACAGTGCCAACCCCAGAGCTGCCCCGTTTTGAGGAGGCAGAACCTGGAGACTGAGGTGCAAAGGAAGTCTCCCATGGGCTGCTGGGAGGTTTCCCAGAGCAAAATTGTTATCCAGGGATTTTCAGGCCCTAACCATTAGGCAGAGTGGTGTTTCCAAGTCCAAATGGTAACCTCTGTGAAAGACAGCTGTTTATAGTCTCTATACGTGTCCCACTTAGTAGCCTCTTTTTCTTTCCACGGCTACAAGAGCTAATCAGTTTTCCCTCCTGTTGTTTAGAAAGGTGCAAAACCCGTGGTGAAGCCAGCTGGAGCCAAAATCCAGCCTCAGAAGAAAGCAGAGAGTTCCAGCTCTGACTCGAGCAGCTCAGATGAAGAACCACCAAAGAAACAGCCACCAAAACCCGCAATGCCTAAATCAGGTACCACTTATTATGTATCATGAGTCAAAATGCAAAAACAAAAAAGCCAGGGGAGGAGTGATGGGGGCAATGGCATACGTGTTAACATAGCAGTCTGAAAATCTGCTGTTTCTGCCATTTGCTCTCCAGTCCAGTCTGACATGGAAGAGGTGTAGAACTGATTGCAAATAAAACATCTGGTCCCAAATGCTGCATTGTTTGCATAAGGAGCAGTAATCGGCAACCTTCACTGCTTAAGTTGTTGTTGTGGTTTAACCCCAGCCAGCAACTAAACACCACACAGCCGCTTGCTCACTTCCCCCTCCCTGGTGGGATGGGGGAGAGTAAAAGTGAGAAAACTCATGGGTTGAGGTAAGACCAGTTTAATAATTGAAATAAAGTAAACTGTAGTAATAATAATAATATACAAAGCAGGTGATGCACAATGCAATTGCTCACCACCCGCTGGCTGATGCCCAGCCCATCCCTGAGCAGCAGTCTCCCCCTCCTGGCCAATTTCCCTCAGCTTATATACTGAGCATGACATCATATGGTATGGAATAGCCCTTTGGCCAGTCTGGGTCAGCTGTCCTGGCTGTGCTCCCTCTCAGCTTCTTTCGCCCCTGGCAGAGCATGGGAAGCTGAAAAGTCTTTGACTAGTGTAAGCACTACTTAGCAACAACTAAAACATCAGTGTGTTATCAACATTATTCTCATCCTAAATCCAAAACACAGCACTATACCAGCTACTAAGAAGAAAATTAACTCTACCCCAGCCGAAACCAGGACAGTGGTGCTTTTGCCAGTGTCTTCCCCTCAAAGGGCAGGGAAGATCTTTACTTAGCCTTTAGTCCTGGAACTTCCAATGAGCTAGAATGGACAGTTTTCTGAATACTTACTCTAAGCTTGCAGTAGGATAAAACAACAGTTTTGCAGTACTGCCTTAATCTGCCCTGTGGGCTTCCTGTGGTTCTTTTCTCTCTAGGATCCTTTATGCTGAATGTAATTACCCCTCATCTACCATAGCGTATGTTCTAATGTCCCTTTTTGCTTATCTCAAAAGGAGGTAAAGCTGCCCAGGCGGCCACCAAGGTGGTCAATGGAAAAGCAGCAAGCAGTAGCAGCAGCAGTGAAGATTCTGATGAGGAAAAGGCTGCACCGAAGAAGGTAAATTAGACCATGAAAAACTTCATGAACCCTGTAGAAGTCTAGTAAGACTGGGTGTATCTCTGTCTTGCAGGGACTGTGAAATATGTAGACAAAGGCACAGACTACACAGATGCTGAGCACAGCATTTGCGGCTCTTATACTTCCTTCTCGTTTATACAGTGGGATTATGTGTTCTAGCACCTCTCCAGGCACTGGCTTTCTTCCCTAATACCTCCTTACTGCTTCCTCTGCTCCTTCCTTTTACAGGAAAACATCTCATCGTGTCATAACCGTATTGTAGTCTCCATTATATGTTCACTTTTGCATGACTCTCTTGTGCTTAGCTATCTGTACTTTGAGTTTTCCACTAGGGAGTGTTTAAA
The DNA here is from genome assembly GCA_020745775.1 of Theristicus caerulescens. Taxonomy (NCBI): domain Eukaryota; kingdom Metazoa; phylum Chordata; class Aves; order Pelecaniformes; family Threskiornithidae; genus Theristicus; species Theristicus caerulescens. The sequence continues at coordinate 105,365,016 of CM036560.1, forward strand.
AATGTTTTCTGCAACACAAATAATCATAGCTGTGTTTAATCAAGTGGCAGTTGCTACCATTTCAGTCACTTCTGTGCTCCTTAGTCAGAGGAGCTCCTCATTAGGGATTCAGGCAGCAGAAAACAACAGCAGAGTGGCCAGAAAGATAATGATGCTCATGTGTTTCCTAAAATTTGCATTTGAGAATCTTCGTTAATCTTTCTCCCTTTGTCTTCAAAATTTGCCCTCTTCAGTGAGGCGTAGGGCTAAACAAGATCCACATCCAGCTGTCCCCACAAGATTTCTGTAACTTCTTTTTTTAATGTGTATTTCTTTTGTTCTTGTGATAAGGCTGTTCCCAAGAAATCACCTCTGACGAAACCTGCAGCCACTCAAGCATGTCCAGGGAAAAACAAACGTGCCAAGGAAAGTTCCAGTAGTGAGGACTCATCAGACAGCTCAGATGATGAAAAGCCACCTGCAAAACAAAAGCCAAAGTCTGGTGAGTACTAAATACCATTGCTGCTACGTGGGAGGATGCTTTCTGCTAGTCCCGCTGTCCCGGGAGAACCGTGTGCAGGGCACAGGCAAGTCTTGCTGCACACAAGGTTCCAGGTGGTGCTGGTGGTGGTATTGTGAACCAGAAATACAGCAGCTCTTTTCATGTGTGCTGTTGGGGCTAAGCTTACAATTCAGCTCCCCCCCTCAGCAAGGGATGGGGAGTCAGAGAGATTGTGACAGACTCTGCTTGGTTTGCTGCATGTCTTCTGTTCAGTTAGCCTTTAAATACTTTCTTGTTGCAGGTTTCCCGTCTGCCAGGATTTGGGAATTAATTTGCCAGTGGTTTGGTTATTCTGTAACTGCAGCAATTTAAGCTTTTTTAGTTTTTTTGTGAAGTATCCAGGGTTGTTCAGTTGCAATCCAGCTGATAGGCTAAATGGGCCTCTGTTCAATATAGCATAGTGCTTTTAGGATTCCAGTAGAGAGCTGACCTGAGTGGAGGATCAAGCATTGAAATGCAGTCTGATTCTCTAACCAGAGGATTTGAGAAGGCAGTAAATGAAAACAGTCAACAATTGGCATCTTTTTTTGTGAAAAAGTTTTGCAACACAAGCTCCTATTCTTCTAAAAGTGCAGAGAAAACTTCTGCAGAGATGGCTGGGTCAGCTGAACCCCAAGAGGAGAGTTAAACTCACAGTAGAAACAGGAGGTAGCAGTCAGGTGGGTGTAACCTTTCAAATTATAAGCTAGTATCTTTGATTGTAGCTACAGAAGGGGAATAAATGGAACCAAATAGCAGAAGTACTTTATTCTAACTACAACAAACATCTCATGTGCTGCTCGCATTATCATGCAGGCATCTGAATGCTATGTCTCTCTTCATAGGCCAGTACAGTGCTGTACCACCTCCTCAAGCTACGCAGACGAAGAAGGGCCTTGCCAAGACTCCTGCAAAAAAGGCTGAGAGCAGTGACTCTTCAGACAGTAGTGATGAGGCAGAGCGGGTGCCCCCAAAGGGAGGAGCAGGTACGTTGTGAGGAGAGGAGGCTGCAGAGGAAGTACTACGTGGTGCGGACAATGTTTTGGCAATGTCTTAGTTTCCTTGAAAAAGCCATTTGACTTTGGTCTATGTTGCTATTTGCTTCTCTGGAAGCTTCTGAGTAATTTGAAAGCACCACAAACAACACTGTGTACAATCTGTGGATCTTGGATTACTGTACACATGTTGGTTTGAAAAGTCATCAAGATCTAGTTTATCAGGAGTAAGCCAGGCCCATTGCTGCAGCTGGCCAGGTCCTTGCTTGGCTTCCATGTGCTGGCTGAATGGCTGGTGCACTGAAAAGGGAGCTTTTTCACATCTGGAAAGGTTTGGATCTTGGGACAAAGGTTTGGTGTGGATGTGACTTGTTACTTTTAAACTTGCTTTTGCAGGCAAAGCAGTAGTAGCTAAAACAATCCCTGGCCCCGCAAACAAAGCTGTGACTACCAAGAAGGCTGAATCCAGTTCTGACAGTGACTCAGGTAATTCAAGAAATAAAATTTCGATTTTTTTGTGTTAATGTTTTTATTGGCCAGCTTGCTGTATAGTGGTGTATCTGCTAAGATCCCTAGCGTACGAGCTCGAAAGCTTCACAGTCTCCATAGCTAATAAGATGTGAAATTGAAAAACAGCAGCCTGCTATGCATAGTGGAGTCTGACCATGAGACACCAGTGAGACCATTGGCAAGTGCAGAAAGGTCTGCATGTTGCTGGATGGAAAGGGTGGGGCATCATGTGTATTGGGTTTTTCCAGGAAGGTTAATGGTTACACTTTTTGAGGATCTGTGTCTTAAGATTTTTGGTTTCTGTTATCCCACTGTGTTTGGGAGGAGTTTCTGAAATAAAAAATGTTATTGCCATACCAAGTTCAAAATAGACTCAAAAGACGCGTTCTCCTAATGCGACCTTAGAAGTGGGAGCAGTGTGCTTTGTATCTTCCGTTGATCAGGTTTAAGGTTTGCAATGCTGTATTTCCCATGTAAGTTCCCTATGTGCTACATTTCCCCTCCAAGTTCAAGGTGCTCCTGTTGTGTATCTCAACATCTCTGGTGCCACGGCAGGGCCTGCGGGTGGCAGCTGCCTGCCTGTCTGCAGACAGCTAGCACTAGACTGTGTGACCCTTCAACAAGTGGGAGGAGTTCTGTTTTCTGGTTTTGTTGCCTAGCTTCTCACAAGTGGACGAGGTTTTGATTACTGTTATTAAAGTGTTCAGAAATGCTGGAATAGATCAGGCTTAGCATTCCATATTGCTGTGACACACAATACAAAGGCATATTTGTATGCAGGAGTCTCCAGTCCATCCTCAGACTGCTGCTAAACATATCTGATACAGGAAATAGAGAGCTAAAATGAGATACTGTGCTGTTGCTGCCTCACCTTCCCAATTTTATCTCCTAATTTCTTGCCTGTTCTTTGATCTTTACCACACAGCTTCTTTTCCTCAATGTTTCTTCTCCCTGAGTTTGTTCTTTCTTCTAAGCACCAGAAGCTTATTAACTTAAAGAACATCCTTTTTTTTTTTTTGTTTAGATTCTAGCTCTGAAGATGACAAGAAGAAGGTAGGGAGTAAGCTCCCAGCTAAACAACCTGTGATAAAGAATACTTCCAAACCAGCAAAAGTAGCTGTCAAGCCTGGACAAGCAAAGAAAGACTCCAGTTCCTCCTCAGATAGCTCAGGTATTGGGGTAGAAGTAAAGGAGAAATTCCACATGCACGTTGTGCTTGCTCAGACCTCTCTGCTTCTAGGCAGGGTACGAGGGTGCAGTTGGACAGGAATACCCATTGCAGTGTTGTTTCAAGTAGCTAACGAGGTGCGCTGTGTATCAACATTGAATCTGTATGTTAGCTTCATGTTGAAGGAATGTCTCTTAGCCTTCATTATTCTTTTCCTTTCCGTTCTAGATTCTGATAGCTCTGACAAGAAGGCCCCTGTGAAGCCCGCAACTAAAGCAGCAACCCCTGCAACAAAGAAGTCACAAGCTGCCACAAAGAAAGCACAAAGTAGCTCTGATTCAGATAGCAGCTCCAGCAGCTCTGAGGATAAGAAGAAGAAGAAAGGCACTCCAGCTAAATTAGCTGGCAAAGTGGGTAAGCCAGTGTCCAAACCTTCTACCCCAGCTCCCAAAGCAGGCACTTCTGACTCTGATAGCTCAAGCAGTGAAGAAGAAGAAAAGAAGCCAGCAGTGAAACCAGCCACCAAATCTACAGGGGCAGCAAAAGTAACTGTGGGGAAGAAGGCAGCTGCTTCTAGTAGCAGTAGCAGCTCATCTGATAGTTCCAGCGAAGAGGATGAGAAACCCAAAAAGGCAGGGAAAGGGGCACAGAACAATTCTAAGACCACTGCCTCCACAGAGAAAGCAAAAGCATCCACACCAGCAGCAAACAACCTGAAGTCTAAGGCAGCTGCTGGCAGCAGTAGCAGCAGTGAAAGCAGCTCTGAAGAAGAGACTGGAAAAGTCAATGGAGGTATTACCTACAGTCTGGGAAGTGGGTCTGTCAGGCAGTGTTACTGAGCTAAGCGTGAATGGGAGCCTTTCCTAAACAATATTCGGTCTAATCTCTATGTGCTATTAGATTATGCCATCTGGTGCAGTACTGAGAGGGAAGGGCTAGTTTTTAATTTGGTGTGATCCTTTTTGTCTGTATTGCCTTTCTGCTGGCAGTGGAATTTGTGGTAACACGAAGTACATTTCTGTACAGTTGTTGCCAGTTGCCATCTGTGCATGCAGAAGGTTGTTAGTGACAGCAAGGCAGACTGCTGGAGGACCTTGTCTGTGTTGAGTGGGACATCATAGGCGATGCCCCAAAGCACAGTCTCAATCTTTATCCCTCCAGGAGGAAAACAACTTTGAATGCAGTAGTGATGTGTGCAAGTGCATACTGTGTGACTCCAAGAACTGGCAAATTTTAAACAACAGAACTTTCTCAAGTGCACTAAATCATTGATATAGAGGTACCCTATTCCACAAAATTATCTTTATCCATTAGGATAGGATGGCAAAACCCTTGCTGACCCAGAATGGCTATTAGTGTCTGTTACAGCAGTCTGTTTTCTGGGTGAGGTAATGCAGGGACTGATTCTCACACCTGTGTCAACACTGGGTTTGCATTCTGGGGAGAGATGCCATTACCTTTCCCAACACTGCAGTTACTCCCTTTGAAGTTTTACTGCCGTACATCTAACAGGCATGATCAGGAAGAAACAGAAGAGGGAAGATGTTCAGGAGCCAGAGACACCACACAGTGAAAAGGCAAAGATCAAAGCCAAAACACCCCACACAGTTCCCAAGGTGAAACGGGTGAGTGAGGGTGGACTGTGGTGACTGGTGGGAGAGGCATCTTTGCCTCCTGAACAAGTAGGCTTGTTTTGGGGTTTGGGGGGAGGTTGGACTCACAGGATTATTTGTATTTTTGCTCCCTCCTCAAGCACTTGAACCTTGTCTGAAGAACCCTAGGGAGTGCATATATGTGCATCATATTATTCTGTCAAAGGTTGATTGGATATGCTTGCATGGGAGCATCCCTGAGCTGCCTGATCTGAAGAAGAGAAAGAATTACGAATCTGAGAAACACTTAGATTGAGGTGACCTGAACAGGGCTCCATATTTGCAGGGCAAGGAGGGAAGGACATTTTCACTAAGGGAATATCACGTGCGTGTATGCACTTACCGTATCTCGTTTTCTTTAACAGCCAGCCTCTCCATTCCGCCGCGTAAGGGAAGAAGAGATTGAGCTGGATGCCCGTGTTGCTGATAACTCATTTGAAGCAAAGGTAGGGCTAGGTAGTGCCCAGAGTGCTAACACTTGGCCTCTGCAAATACACGTTGGCAGAGCAGCCTTGGTGTGCTTGTGGGCAGTCCTTTAGGTGGCGATTTTTTCCACCAGGAGGTGCTGTTAGGAAGCGTGTGAGCACTGGCAGGAGGTGCATGGGAGAGTGGTATCAGCTCCAGTGTTAATGAACTGGTGTTTGCTGGGTAGGATGAAGTGCAAAGCATTGCCTTTACTCTCTGGGTACTGCCCTGAATTTCTTTTTCCTCTTTCCCTTCATCCCTCACAGAAAGGAGCAGCTGGTGACTGGGGTGAGAAGGCTAACAATATCCTGAAATTCACTAAAGGCAAATCTTTCCGCCATGAGAAGACAAAGAAAAAACGAGGCAGCTACCGTGGGGGCACTATATCGACCCAAGTCAATTCCGTCAAGTTTGAAAGTGACTGAGAATGTTTCCTTGGGAATTCATAAACCATCTGCTCACCAGAACAGCTTGGATGGTCATGTGGACATTATGGATGTCTGGAATGCTACCTCCCCTAGGGCAGGCAGCTCCAGCCTGGGGATGTGGGAGAATGGTTGGGTGTTTCCCCCTTTTATTTCTAATTCTGGTTTAGGTCCCTAATTTGGAACTGTTCTTGAGCTGGTGTTATTGGCACCACTAGGGTGACCTCCAAGACTTAAATTTTTACAGTCTTATTTTAAAAGGCTGGCAGTGATTTTTTTCATTTCGGTTTCCTGCCCATCTATTAGAAGAAGGAGAAATCATTCTCCTGTATCTTAACCTCCTACTTTTTCAGCCAGTTTAACTCGGATACCTGTGAAACGGCAAGTATTGTAACTAGCCAAAGGCAAGTTACACATAAGAACAACAACTGAATTGAACCCTCTGGCTGTAATCCCCACTCCCACCTAACATTTCAAGTTCACAGTTGTAGTGTGACAGGGTTCCTCTTTCCTGTTTCCTCCTTTTATGGTTTCACCTTGCAATAGATTCCTACCTTCCTTTTCCTTCCACTCCTGTTGAGGCCACTAACCAGAGTACTTGGAGAAGCAGAGTCTAAATACACCTTAGTAGTTGAGTAGCTGTATTGTTTGCAGTTGCAAGTTGGGGACTGTTGTCAGAAAGGCCAAGGTCTGTAGCACTACTGTGGCACTCTTGATAACACTCTCGTTGGGAATCTAGCTGGGGAGTGGAGATGTGCAGAAACCCGTAACTGCATGGAGGCTGTGACGTTTGGCTCAGTGGGAATGGGTAAGGAGGCAGAGGAGATGAAGCCCTCTTTTCTACCCAGCTCTGCTTTTTGCTCTGTTTTTGTTTCAGAGGCTCTGACTGCAGTGTGTGGCATTACTTCTTGTTCTCGCTGAACATAAAATGTGCCACCTTACGCTTACTCCCAGCAACGTGCCGTGCAGCTTGTTAGGAGTCGAGATGAATGTATCATTGATGCCTTAAATTTCTTTTCTGGGTTGGATCACTTGCTCTCAGAGCTGTTTTCCATCTGTTAAATCCATCTCAAGAAGTAAAATGTCATTTCCCCATAGCCCTAAGGCAAATAAAGGCTGGTGCTGTAAGGTTTGAAGTGTTAGCTACAAGTTTGGTATGGGGAGCCTCAAACAAGTTCAGTAATTTGCAGCCTAAACTGAGTTTTCATGAGCAACTGAGAGAATATAATGGCTTACTGCTGCTGAGAGAACTTACTTTCCCTGCAGTTGTGTGACTGCCTCCTTATTTCTGGTGCAACTCACATCTGGTAGAAAATGGTTCCCCCAACTACTTTTTTACCCTGTTAGGAAGGTTGAGTTAATTTTAGTTTGTGGAGCAGTCTGCCGAGCTCATAGCCAGTATGAATTGAACAGCGGTAGTGCATGTTTGGGAACGGGGTAGTGGGCTGTGAGAGCTCCTCACCCCATCTCATGAAACTGCCAGCCACCGAGAGAGGTTATGCAGGGCCCAATTCCCATGTTTCCATTCCCTTCCCAAAGGGTGACAATGAGAAGAGTCCCATTGTTACAGGAAGCTACATTTGTGTGCAAAGCGGTGTCACCTAACTGAGGGTTGGATGAGACTTTGCGAGCCACCCCTATCTCCATGAGCTGCAACTTGTCCCAATGAGCATTTTTCAGGACTTCCCCTCTGGCTTGCACAGTCACTCTGGTGCCTGGATTCTAGGCTCCAGTGCTGAGGGGCCCGGGAGACCGCGGTTATTACAAGGAATTAAAGGTTAGAGGCCAAAGGAGGGTGGGAAGAGAGTATTTTCTGCCTGGGGATTTGAACATCATCTTGCTTGTGACTTGTCATTTGCCCTCTTTCTTCTGTTTATCAGGAACTTATATTTGGAACTCCTAAACTTTTTAAAAGCTTTTATGTTTTGGCGGTGTTTTCAAATGCGAGCACACAAATGTCTCCGAAAAATAAAGATTGCTGCCTTTGTAATCTGAGTGGATCTGATAGTTAAAGGTGTGGAATAGCAGGTGGGAAAGGGTGGGTATCAGTGCTGGGGGTAATGTAGCGCTGTCTCTTGAGGTCGAATGGGTAAGTCTGACTACACCCATCTACAGCCAACTCTTGTCTCCTTAGTGACATGCTCATGTGCATGTAACGGGTCTTCAGAAGCGAAAGGTGGCCTGTGCAGCTGGCTGTCGAGTGACTCTGCAAGAAATTTGGAGAAAATGAGTGGAAGAATATTTACTTACACCACGACAAACTGAGGCTGCTTGAGTCCCTTCACACCAGAATCTCTCGTTAGCTCTTCTCCAGTACTGCTCCCACATTAGCTGGATGGCAGCTGGCGATATAACTTTGGTAGCACCAGCCTATGGGAATAAGAAACAATAGGTATAACTGGAAAATTCTGTATATACCTGGTTAAAAGAAGTAATTTCCGTGTGTCCCTGCAATCTCTTCCTGCTCTGTGACCATGTGTGCAGGGAAAAGAAACTTACCAGGTAGGGCTGGGTGAAGGCCTTGTGTGCTGTAATGCTTATTTTTACCCTTTGCCTATGCCTCTGTGGAAAGGTTGGGATGAACATAATCACCAGGCAGATAACCTGTAACTAACACCGTCTGCCACAGCCCTCCACCTCGAGCATGATGTTGTAGGAGAAGGTGTAATGCTGCCTGAAGTTTCAGCAGCAGCTGCAACGAATGTCATTAGTCTCGCTGGAGATCGGCACCTGACTGAGCAAGTACAACAAGTGCTGGGGGAGGGAAATGCTTTGTGAAGCTCTCAAAGCTATGTGCTCTTTCACGTGCTTGACGCTTAGGGGAAAACTGCTCCCTTCACGAGACTTTGCAGCTGCTAGGCAGGCTTAACCTACATCTCTGCTGGTGTAAAGGAAACGCCTCACGGAGCAGTTGGGCCTGGTTTCCCTGTGCATCGCTCGTGCAGTTTCAGCTGTGGTTAATGCTGGAACTGGACTAACAGGACATCCCCCTCTGACGTGTGCCGTACCTGCATGGGTGCCCTGCGACACTGTCCCTGGCCGCCTCGTTCCCCTGCGCGCCATCCTTTCCATCGTGCTGTCCTGGCTAATGCCTGTGCAGCCCCGCGTTCCCCTTCTCTCCCAGAGCCCGCGGAGGGGCTCCTGGCCCTGGGAGCGTCCAGGTAGGGTCTGGCGCTGGTCACCGGAGAGATGCTTTGACGCCCTTTTGACACGCTGGCCTGGCAGGAGGCACAAGGGGGAGCGGCCAGGCGCTGCCTCCCCGCCTGCTCGGGCGGCGGGGGCGGCTCTGCCTGCTCCCCGCGACTCCCTGCAGCCAAGCGCCCGGCCCGGCCCCGCCCGCGCCCGCCGCCGGCCGGCCTGAAAGGGGAGGGAGGGCGGGCGGCGGCTGCTGCTCCCCGCCCACCGCCGCGCCTCGCCTCTGCGCCGCGGCTCGGGCTGCGCTCCCGGCGGGACTCGCTGCAGGTGGGTGCCGGCGCGGCGGAGGGGTCCGGGCCCGGGGCGGGCGGTCCGAGAGGCGCCGGCGAAGGAGCGGCTGCGGCCGGTGCTCCTCGCCCCCGTCCCGCCGGGGCGGCCCTCGGCCCCGCGGGTCCGCGCTGCCTCCCTGCCGGCAAGCCCCGGGGAGCGCCCCGCCGGTGCCAGCACGGCCATGGGCCGCGCCGGCTGCCCCGCCGCCGGCCGTCCTGCCCGGCTGCCCTGCCAGGAGGGGCCCTCCCGCCCCGGGTGCGGGCGGCGGCACGGGGCCGGTGGGCTGCGGCGGCACGGGGCCGGTGGGCTGCGCAGGCGGCGGGGCTCGGTGCGGACTGGGGGTGCAGGCGGTGGCAGCGGCCCCAGGCGCCGCACGGCTGCCGGTCGCGCTGCGGGGTGAACGCTGAAAGGCTGGATTGAACTTTCTGAGCTTTCTGCTGCTGGAGAGGAGAAAGAGAAATGGTCTGAGTTCCCAGCTGTCAGCTTGGCCCTGGCTCTGCCAGGACGCGTGCGTGAGCAGCCTGGGTAACTTCAACAGGGCTACTGAAGGGCACGAGTTAAGCATCTGCTTAACTGTGCAGGATCAGAGCCTTGGCACCTGGACAAATGTTCAAAGCGCTTTTGTGTATCTTGCTTCATCTTCCTCCAGGAGATTAGATCTCAGGAGTGTCTTCCCTCTCCTGTTCTGCCTCCTCTTCCTATGCCTCCCTCCTCAACCCTTGTTTATGGCAGCTCAGCCAGGTCTCATTCCTCCGGTGTGCTCAGAGCCAAGGAGCTGTTTGGTTTGGGTTTTGGGTTTTTTTAATGTGAAGGCGTCAATTGTTTTATTGAAGATAAGACTCATCTCTAGTTTCTCTGCTTCTGTAATTCTGTCAAATGTGATCAGACTTGTCTGTCAGGACTTTATCAATCCCCTGTGCTTCCTACACAAGGTTTCACAACCTTCTGGGGTGTTTAATGACTTCTTTTAATGTGGCGCTTCTCTGAGAAAGAAGCTGAAATGACAGGGCAGTCAATGGAAGACTTTTCTTCCCCACCCCTCTTGACCGCTTCTCTAAAGTTTAGTGCACTTGTATCTCTCCAGTTTTCTCTGCAGTCTCAAGAACTTGTTCAACTTGACTGTCGTACAGACATAACCCCTTCTTAAGACCAAAATGTGTGCTGGAGTGTCATGTGCTCTCACCTCAAGGTCTATGGCTCACATATTTGGAAATGGCCCCAAGCCTTTCTGTCTCTTGCGTCCAGGGATTACGAATAATGTTCTTAAGTGCTTCCATGCTGCAGACCTGAGATCGCTCACGGGGAGCACAGCCTCACATCAGCTGCTTCTCTGTCTTGCAACCGCGTTGCAAGCAAGGAGAAAAGGCCGTCTGGAAGAACTTGCTGTTGTAGAGCACCGTGGTGTCATGAACCATCGCTGTCTCTTCCAGAAGACAACCAGGAAGCCTGTGGATATGGAGCGGGGGGAATCTCGCTTCCCACCCAGACAGATTTAATATATGATGAGAGGCCAGGTGTGGAAGCAGATGTGTGGTGTTTGACACGGTCCCCCAGCTCAAGTTCTTGAAGATGCGTGTAGTTTCAAATGCTTTGACAAGCTGAGATACAGATCTTTATTTCTTTTCTCAGTTGTTATGGACCAGTATTTTCTTTAGTACCGTGGTTTGCTGGCTGTGACCTATGGACTGCAACCTCATGCTAGCCCACAGATTCCCACCTTGCCTGTAGACTTTCCTCCATAAAACTCCGATGATCCAGGAAGGATGTTGAAGATGGCCAAAGGTCCCAAAAGTTTGGAACTGACTGGGAACTACATCAATCTTTGTCTAAAACAGATGAGGAGGAGCAGAGCACTTCTGATGCCGTTGTGTGGAAGCAGTAGCACCGAGTGGGGTGCAAAGTATGAGTTATTCTGATGCTGACCTGATCACTGCTGTGGTTGTTCCCTTTGGTCTTTTGGGGATCTGGGCTTTCTTCATTCTCCGTGTTTCTTGTGAGCTGCCATGAAGATGTCGAAAGAAAAATGCTAGAAAGGTACACTGGTTTGAGCAGACCATCTGTGCACTATTCACTCTGTGTGCGAACAGTATTTAAAAAAACTCAGGGCTGCAGGCTGCCTGGGGAGGCTTATATTTGAAGGGAAGTTTTTTTTTTTCCTTGCTCATTGTTTTCTATACTAAAATACTCATACTAGTATTAGTATACTGTAATGCTAATATTAGTATACCATAATACTAATATTAGTATTTTAGTGTTAGTGTTATTTACCCAGGTGACTCTGGTGAAGCAGGAGTCTGTGATAATCCAAAACCAGAGCACAGAAGCCCACCAAGCACTGGGTTGGATGTGATTGATGTGTTGAAGCAGACTTCCCTGCTTCAACATATGCTTTATTAAGTTTACTTTATACATCATTGTATCTTCTAGGTTTTTACTAGAGATTCCGCTGGGCAGCTCCTGCTTGTAGTGCGACATCTTCCTGCAGCGGCAGAGTTGCTCTCAGAGCTGCATACCTGCCTGCTTGCACGGAGTTTTGGCTTTCATGAATTAGCCACAACTGGGTTGGCTGTCATCAACTTGATGGTAGCAGATGGTCCTGTTTTTTCTGGATCATACCCAAAAGATGAGGCAAACTTTGGTTTCTTATTCCAGGAAGAGTTTTGAGCATCGATGTGAAGATGCTTTTCCTTTTGGCTTTAAATGAATTGTGCTGCTTCATTAATTCTTGAGAAGTTTACAGTGAAAACGTTTCTTCTTAATGCAGGCAAGAGCTGGATAGAGACTAGGATGCAAGAGGGGAAATAATTCAGCCCCACGGATATGGGCTTCCAAGTCCTAGGCAGGAACTAAGTAATACAAAATAGTAGAGGAGAGGGAGAGATATAAATGGCAGGGTCCTTGCACTGGAGTCTTCACTGCCCTTCTTCGTGTGCTTCTCTGCCTAGACTGCTTGCTGTCAGAGATTTTAGTACTTCAACCTAATAAAAGGCACCTGAATTAAAGAGACACCTCTCTTTAGAGCTGCAGCTGTTCAGTTACTTCACTTAAGTTAAACTGATGTAATCTTCCATTGATATCAAAATCATACCCTGTCAAATGTGTTAAGTAGGGGAAAATCAAGGGGCAAATTCTCAGGGGGATTTCAGAGGGATGTGTTCTCTCTGCTCCCTTTCTGCTGCCTCCCATTTCAATTTCAGTGGTTTGCCATGGCTCTGAAAGCAAGCTCCCAGCAGCTGAGGGTGGCCAGGTGTGCCGGGCAGGTGGGATGCTGCTGCCTGCAGTGACAGTCGCGCGAGGGCTTCCCCCTGCCCACCCCTCCTGCAGCAGGCTCTGCTCCTGGCTCTTACTGAGATGCCTGCCCTGCCCTGCGTGCTGCAGTGGTGAAACTTAAAGCCTCTATGGCACGGGCTTTTTTAATAGTTTTCTTGAACCCTGACTTCTGGCTGTTAGTGTTACTTGTGGTGTTAGGGGGATTCCTCTGTGTAAATCAGTCAGTCGGCATGGCTTTACTGAGCGCTTGTCATGAAAATGGGGAAGGGTATATTCTCTCTCTATGAGCCTTCTCCTTCCAGTGGCAGTGCTATTTCTTGCAATATTTATCTGATTTAGCCCCTAGCCCAGGACTTCAGACCACAAACAAGGAAGCGGTTCTGTCTGCTCTGCTTTCAGATCTAGTGTGGGATCTGTCATTTACTTGGATTTTGTACCTCTGCCGAGGCTCAGGCTGTGAATTCATCTCCCAGCAGAAATGTGTTCCTGTACCCAGCAGTTTGGAGGTTTCTGTTGAAGACCACCTATCTGCAGCCCGACAGTGGGTGCAGGCAGCTGAGCTCCCGTAGCCAGAGGGCTGGGCTCCAGCCAGTGCCCCATGCTGCGGACAGAGCTGCGCTGGCCACGGTACCTGCCATTGCTGGAGGGTCCTGCTGCAGAGCTTGTGGGGCAGCCGTAGCTATGTGTCCAGCTTGGCAAGAGGTAAAGTGGGGAGGTGAGCAGGTGGATTTTGAGCCTTCCTTCATCTAGTGCTTGTGTGCATAAGATTTTAGGTCTTCTTTCCCCTTTGCTGTCAACCTGAGATCCTAACAGTGGCTAGTTGCTGGACAAGGGATGGAGCCAGCAGAGGGCTGCCCTTTGAGCTGATAGTTATGCCTTCATTATATCCCAGGAGCACTAAAAAGCAGTGATGTGCCTGGTTGAAAACCTGCCTGATGCATCCAGTGCCAGTCTAGGGCTGGAGCTGGTTCCTTGGCCAGGGTACCTCTCTGGGCATGGACAGAGCACAGCTTTGCTCTGGTGGCAAGAGCTGGGGTAGAAAAAAGGTCCCTTACTGCAGCCTGGCATCTTCCCGCCACTTAGGAAGATTTACAGCCTCCCTTGTTGTCTGGGCAGGGGCAAGGGATTCCTAAGCCAGCACTTTTAGGGATTGCTCCTGATGTTGGAAGGGATGAAGCAGCCAAGAGCAGTCTGCAAGTCTCCTGTGTCCGCACCTACCCCTGGCCTGAGTGCCAAGATTCACACCTTGCTTGTCATTTGGATTTTGGGAGCCCACAGAGGGTCCCGGCAGAGCTGAGGGTCTCAGCAATGCCTGGCATGTAGGTCCATGGCAGGACATGGTCCTTGCTGAAGATGGGCGACAAATTTTTTTTCTTCAAATACCTGTTTCTTTCACCTGCACTGTCTCTTCACCTTTTATTTGTTGCCCAGTGGGAAAACACCCCACCCCACATATAAAACCACCTCTTCTGCTCTTCTTAGCACACTTATGCGTGTGTATGACCCACCAGGTGTGCCAGGACAAGCCTGTACCTGTTCCCGTCATGGAGGCTGTCCTGAGCTCCCCGCTCTCCTGGAGAGGCCAGCAGCACAGGGCTGCCGTCCCTCCCTCTCTCCCTGGAAGCTGCATGCGCTCTGGATCTGCTATACAATGTCATAGCCAAATGCTTTGCTTCCCCCAGTGTTGAGCAGGTTAAATCCCTTTTGAGCCTCTCAGGTAAGCTGAGAACCAGATTGGCTTCATGGGCTGTAGCTCCACAGTGGCCAGTGCTGCCAGCATGAGCCAGCCTGTTCCCGCTGGCAGGGAGGCAGGATCCTGCGCAGATCCTTATTTTCCTTGCAAGGCTTCTGCTCTCTTAAGGCCATCACCTTTGTCTCCATCCTCCTGGAGCTCTTGCTCTGTGGATCCAACCATCCCCTTAGTAGCTGCTAGCACCTCATGCTTCTCATCGCTCCTGCAGGCAGAGCCACGCAGCTGGCCCTGGGTGGGAAGGGCAGCAGTCCAAGCCCTAGTAGGAGTTGCCTTTGAAACAGGGGAGGGTCTCAGCCAGCAGCTGCTCTGTTTCTTTCCCATGTCCTGTCCCCACATGGGACAGGAAAGGAATGGGGCGGGGGGAGTATGGCACTTTTACTTTCCCATGTTGGCACCCCCATGCACTATCTCTGGCCAGAGATATCCAGCTGATGAGGGGAGTCTGAAGATTGTATTTAGCAGGATCTTATCTGGGACTTACTTTCCTGCCTCTTAATTGATCAAGCAATAGTGGAGAAGCTGGCAGAAAAATCTTGCACCAAATTCTGCTCTTCCGCATCCCTGCAGCCCCCCTGGGGCGTAGTGTGTGGGGCCACCCAAAATCCTCTTATAATTGTTCCCCTTCTCCCCCCCCGCCCCCTTCCTAGCGTGTCTGAACTGGGTCGTCAGGACACAGCTCTGCTTCTGACTGTTCCCAAATAGTTATCAGGTAATTTTTCTCCCAAAATGATGTAAGGTGTGGGTGAGGCACGTTCGCTTCCAGTGATGTAGCAACACCCCTTACACAACAGAAATGCTGGGTGTTTCACCAAACTGGAAATGGGACAGCAGCCGTAGGAGCATGATTAAGGGGTGTCAGTGTGCCACGGGTGTTGCACGTTATCTCTGGGGCTGCTTTCTGGGTTTGCCTTCTGCCAGTGCATCAGTATCCTGGCGCCTGCTTTCCCTTCCCAGCCCTTTCCCCGGAGCCTCCCCATCCTCCCACGGCTGAATCATAGCAGAGCAGCTCTCCGTCCAGACCCCTGCTGCGCTCTCTGGGATTGCGGTTCCTCTTGGAGGGTCCTGCTGTGACCTGGGCTCGCTCCCACCCCGTCTGCACTGAGCAAGGTGGCTTGCCAGCCTTGTGAGGGCCAAAGCCAGAGTGTGCCTCTCGGCATTCCCACCGGGCTTTGCAGGCCTCCCAGCGAGCTTGCACAGACATCAAGGGCTCAGAGGGAACCAGCCATTCTGGCTGGGCAGAAATAGAAATGAAATCCAGCTGTGCTGGTTCTGTAGCGGTAACTGGGGATTGAGCAGCGAGTGTCTCTGCTGGTGCAGTGACCCGGCAGAGCTCTTCCAGCCGCTCTCCATCTCTAACTCTCTGCAAGTCAGTCTGCTAGTTTTTGAGCCTTTGGAGCACAGAGAAGAGGTTTTGAATTTCTGGAAAACTCCCCTGATACACCCTGATATCTGGCTGGTGGTGTTTTTATTTTTTTGGCTTTTTTGTTTATTGTTTTTTGTTCATGGGTTTGTTTTTTTTTCCCAGTGATGAACTCCAGACTGCTTTCCTCTCCCAGATCATGAACTTCTGGCTTGCAGCTATGATCCCAATTGTTAGTTGTCCAGTTGACAGAGCATTTCATACTATATTAATGGCATGTTTCTCTCCTTGCAGCAATAAAGATGATGAAGGTGCTACCGTGCCCTGCTGCTCTTCTCTTCCTAATGGCTGCATTCACTCTGGAGCCATCTCACTGTGCCAAGGTGCTGATCATGCCCACCATAGTCTTTGACAGCCACTTGCGAGTCTTCATGCGAGTGGCAGAGGCACTGACTGACAGGGGCCATGACCCTGTGCTACTTCTTCATGAAGGTCGGGATGTGGAAACCTACCTGCCTGGCTTCCGTGTGCAGAGGTACTGGGGTATCTTCAGCACAGAGAGTGCGGATGCCTGGGTGCAGGAGAAGATAAAGCGTGTCTTCCAAGGGAAGATGACCTCTCTGGAGATGTTTTCCTTTTTGAAGAAGTACCTGGAAAACTGTGACCTGGTGCTGGGAAACTCTACCCTTCTGCAGAAACTCCAGCATGAGCACTTTGACCTGCTGTTGGTGGACCCCAATGAGATGTGTGGCTTTATCCTGGCCCACATCCTCCATGTCAAATATGCTGTGATCTCCACTGGTTTCTGGTTCCCAGCGGAGATCGGTGCCACTTCTCCCATTGCCTATGTCCCCGAGTTCAACTCCCTGATGACAGACAGGATGGGCTTCTTTGGTAGGACTTGGAATCTCCTAGTCTACGTGATCACTCGCGTGGCTACAAAGCTGGTCATCCTGCCCAAGTTTGAACGTCTCATGGAGAAGCATAGGGTGGAGCCCAAGACATCCATGTTGGACCTCGTCCATGGAAGTAGTCTCTTCTTCCTCTGTAATGATGTGGTGCTGGACTTTCCCCGTCCGACGCTCCCTCATGTCATTTTCACGGGGGGGATCCTCGCTGAGCCTGCAAAGCCCCTTCCAGTGGTAAGTGCAGGAAAGCTTTGAGCCGTGATTGCACATTAACCTGGGGAGTTATTCAGTGCAAATCTTCTTTTGAAGAACATTGTAAATGCTCTGAAGCCCTCGGAGTCTGGAAAGCTGCTGTGTTTTGGTGCTTGGGTGCAGCAGGGAGACAGGGAACACTGAGGACTCTGGGATTGCAAGGAAGATGTAGAATTAAGTTGTCCACCCTGAAGTGGGATTTGGCTTCGCTGTCCATGGAAAATGGTGTGTGGAAGTCCTAAATTGGCAGTGTTGCCCCTGGGACTTGATCATGAGTAGTTTGTTTGTTCCTATACTTGAAGAGGAAATGGGAAGAACAATTATTCTTCATTGCTTCATCACTGATTTTTGTCAATCCAGAATTTCCTCCTTAATCCTATTTCTCACAGGGCATTTCTGCCCTCGAGCTTGTAGTCCTAAGAATCCATAGGAGAGAGCTGTGCTTTTTCCCCTCATGAAATTCAGTGTGGAATGCCAAAGTGTACAAAACTGAAGTGTATCATCCACTTTCTTTCAAGGTCCAGCCCTGAGGGAAAACTCCCCAGGCATCCCAGAGGCTTCCTCTGGCCTGTACCTCACTATCCCCAATAATAAATTCAGAGGGACAATCTCTTAAAGCCTCCAACAATAGACAAATATTGGAACAGAGCAGGAACTATCTGCCATTCCTCCCATTGCCTTACCACTTTTACAAACACTGGGGGGAAATAGACCTCGGGCAGTCAAGTTGTCCTGGCGTTCTGACTAAGGGACTGAAATGGAGATAAGATTCAACTTTCAAATGATTAGAGAGCTGTCAAGATCCCTGATGGCAGCTTTAATTGAGACTGCGGGTGCCACTTTTTCCAGTTAAAAGGAAAAAGTGAGGTCAGGTGCTTTAGAACAGAAGTTCTCCAGATGCATATGGCTGCACATCACCTTTTCCCCATGTGGCACAGTGTGCAGGTAATGCAGCGCACATTGCAACGTGCTCCAAAAGCTGTGTCAGAGAGTGGCTACCTCACAAGTCTTGCAAAACACTGGCTTGGTCCAATCTGGCTGTGTACACACCTGCCTTATGAAGAATTGAGTTGTTTGCTGGGGCATTACTCATGTGCTTCACAGCTTCCAGAGCAGATCCCTGGGCGCCTAAGGGAAGAATGATGGAGATAAGCCTGGAACTCTGCAGCAGGTGGTGGCTGTCATGCTAGCAGGTAGGCATGTCTGTGTCCAGGTTATGGGATGCCAGCAGAAGAGAGGGCCTCTGTAGGTCTAGGTGTAGCTTAAGGAATCTTCCATCTGAACTGGAGCAGAGTTATGTAATTAAGGTGTTTATTTCCTCATATTTGAAACATTATGATTGCGAGTTCCTCTAACTAGGACTCGGTAAAATATAGATATGTATTTGAGAGACGGTGAGAACTTTTGGTGGTCAACCATGCCTCCCTAGCAACTTTAATGCTGTTTCTGAAAGTCAAACATTAAGGCTCAATTATAATGGATAACATGGTTATGAGTCATTGTACTTTTATTTAGAAAAGTAAAACTAGCACTTTCTCTTCTTTTAGCAGTTTTAGTGGTTGTATTGCTCAAAGGATATGAAACTCAAGAGAATGGAGAAACCAAAATCCCTTAGTTGAAAACTTTTTTATTCTTGGTTGTTGGGTTGTTTTAGGGCTTTTTAAGCATTTCTGCAAAGATAGGTTTGAGTCCCTGAAGCATATAACAAAGGACAAATAGCCCCAGAGAGTAACACTAAAACGTTCTTTGTAACTCTTCTGTACCATGATCCCCCAACCTGTAGACTACTACTAGTAAGATATTCTGACTTAATCATCCTATTTTTCTCCTTTAATAACTGTAAGAACTATTTTTTTGCCCTTCATGTTCTTCTGTGGTGTTTATTTCAAGGAAGTATTCATATTCAAAGACAGATTTTATGAAACTTCCCTAAAATGCTCCTGACTGTGATAGACAGGAAACTTGAAGCAGGACAGAATCCATAATGAGAAATAGGCTCGTCCCAGCCTGGCATAAAAGGGAATAGCTGGTGTTTGCTCCACAGCAGCTGTGGTGGCTGATTTCTTCTCCCTGCAGCCTTCTGGCCCTGGTTGAAAAAAGTACAAACTCTGTTCTAGATACACACCTGTTTATGTAGCATTACAGGTAGCCTCTAAATGAAGGACAAACAACTGTGGTTTTTGCTGGATCTGTAGCTACCTCTCTGGCTAGTGACCAAAACCTAAATCTGCTACCTGCAAGTAGCTATCAAGGATGGGTAGAAGTCTCCTGGCAAGATGGCAAAAACTTCTGCCACCTCCAGGAGCCTTCAACATTGGAGAGTTTGTGGGGAATCTCCAGCAAGGTGTTGTTCCCGACTCTGCCTGCATGATGTTTCATCTGTTGTATCAGCCTACAGCTAGAGACCCTGACAGACCTCCTGCCTTAGTGGTGATGGAAAATAGCCTTTCTCTTTTGACTCCCATTCCCTTCTCTGCTCTGGCTGCTCCTATGGGGGTCCTATGTTTTCAGAGCCCTCCCTGCCAAAAAGTAATTGAGTTACCTCCAAAGCAGGAGGTAATGCTATGAAATGCAAGTTTTGAACACCTCCCTGCAGAGCTTCCAAGCCCAGCAGGCGCTCAAGTAATTTCTGCCTGGCTGGGTGCAGAAATCACAGCGGTTTTAGAGTTCATTGCCTGGTGAAAACCACGTAGCTTTGTGCTCCAGGTGGATTTGGCTTCATCCTCTCTGAAGACAACTTTCTACTGGCGGAGGCAACAGTGGGAAGGGCCTTTCTCCAACAAGACTTTAAGGCAGCTGTGTGTGTTTTGCCCGCAGGGTCTGCGTCTCTGGGTGGAAGCAGCAGATGCGGGTGTTGTTGTTGTCTCCTTTGGCATCGGGATCCGAGCTCTTCCGAGCGATTTGGTGGAGAAGATGGCTGGTGCGTTCGCTCGCCTCCCACAGAGAGTGGTGTGGAGGTGAGGAGGGAATGGGATTCCTATTAACTCAAGTTGGATGAAAATCAATGTTGAGGGGTGATTCATCTCAAAACACAGAATTTGCTTTCCATCTGTTGATCTGATTGAATTTATAGTTGTTCTCTGTGTATTTCTTTTCCCCTTTTTTCCCCCCCTCTCCTTTATCCCATCCCACAGATACTTTGGGCAGAAGCCAAGAAACCTGGGTGAGAATACGCTGATGATGGGGTGGCTGCCCCAGAACGACCTGCTAGGTAAGGCTGGCCTCTGTGTGTGTGTGCGTGTGTGCCGCTAGCAACATCCCTGGAGTTTAGCCCAAACCACAGCAAAGGCACACAAGGACAACAGCACCTGTGTGGGTCTAAGTCTGTTGCTTGTTGCAAGCCTGATCTGTACATGGTCCTCACCTAACACCTGCTTGAAGCTGCATCTTGGCCCCTATCTCCCTCCTCCTCCAGGCACTACTCAGCAAGTTTTGGGCTGCCAAAAGCCAGGTGTGTTCCCAAACATCCTCTCTGCTCAGCATGCCTGGTTTTCCCTAAATATACATCAACACTGTACGTTGAGGAAGTGACCGGTAGCCCTGTTTCAGTGTGGAAGGCACTGACCTGCTGCCATTTCTTTGCCTGCAGGCCATCCCAATGTGAAAGCCTTCGTCAGCCACTGCGGGATGAATGGTGTATTTGAGGCAATTTATCACGGTGTGCCAGTGGTGGGATTTCCTTTCTATGGGGACCAATTTGACATCATGACCAGAGTGCAGGCGAAGGGCATGGGTATCCTCATGGACTGGAGCAGAGTAAAAGAAGAGGATCTTTACCAGGCTGTTGTCACAGTTATCTCTGATCCCAGGTGAGGCATCCAAAAGCATAGAGCTCTTCTTGGTGCAGGCTGCATGTAGGGACCAGCGTGTCTTTGTGTGGTGGCTGTGGTGGCTTCTGGACCAAGCAGAGTTGCAAGCATTGCTCAGCTGTCCAGATGTGTTAGTGCCTCGAAATCCTGAGATGCGTCCAGGTGGAGATACTCCACCATTTGCTGTTAGAGAGCGTGATCTAGTCCTGTTTGGCTCTGACTGTAATTTTCTTAGAAAGCTTTCCGAGATGCTGAGGCACAAGCCTCTTCTCCTTTTAATGCCAGCCTGTCATCAGGGAAAGTGAGATCACAACCTCACCTTGGGATCTCCCTGGCTTTCTGTAGAAACTGTTAGCACAGAGAGCGGACTGCAGGTAATGCTCTGTCTGTTCCTTCTGACAACCAGATACTCTGCCCTTTCCTAGATCTTCTGCAGTACAGTGATGCAGGGCTCTCACTTTCTAACAGGACACATGCAACTGCTTATGTTTGAAATGCTGTCCGAGAGCTTCATTTTTTTTGTTTGGTTTGGTTTTGTTAGCTATTAGGAGCTCTCAACTACTGACCTCAGTGTCGGTTGTTAAGGTGTTGGCACTTGGTGCCTTGAAGGATTTGGCCAATCATCAAGTGTGCGACTGTTGCTTGATGCTGGGTGAGGTCTTTGGGTGCAGACTCCCCTCGGAAAGCAACGATTCACATGAACCCACTGAGCAGGGACTTGGGAGCTGAACTGCCAGTCTTGTTAACAAAATACAAAGTAAATGCAGTCTGGCTTGTGTTGCCATGGCTAATGATTGCCATCAGAGCGGCTTTCAGAGGCAGATAGCAAGAGCATTCTGGAAGGAATTTGCCACTCTCCCAAGGTATCATTTGGGACTTGACACCTCAGACCGCTTCTCAGCTATGAAGCTCCTGTCAGAAGGATAACTTCTTTTCTTCCCTTGCAGCTACAGAAAAGCAGCCAAGCTCATCTCAGCTCTGCACCTGGACAGACCGATGCATGCTCTCAATAGGACAGTGTACTGGCTGGAGTACATCCTCCGTCACGATGGGGCACCATATCTTCGCCCTGCTGTCTACGACCTCTCCATATATGAGTACTTCTGCCTGGACATCTTGGCTCTTCTCTTGCTGTGTCTGGCTGGTATTGGATTCGTTCTTTACAAATCTGTGGTGTGGTGCAGAAGGAAGGGGGCCAGCCCTGTGTATCAGAACGGCAATTGCATGAAAGGCCACTTCACAGAAGAGAAGAAATTGCAGTAGTGGCTCAGCATGTTCCAGAGCACATCCTGTCACTGTGAAATGAACTGCTGCTGTGCCAAGAAATGTACGGCACGCAGGCATGGAGAGAGGTGAAAGGTCAGCCGGTCTGGAGGAGAAGAGAATGGGGAGAGAGGAGTATTGCAAAGTCCTGTGTGCACACCTCTGTGTACAGCACCTGTGGGCGGGGGCACGAATTCAGGCGTGGGTGGAAGCACTTGGCCAGGACGCTGGGAATGGGGCATGGGTAGGTAGACTTCCAGGGAGGAGTGCAAGTTGTTCCCTTTGTATTGCACATTGGTTTAGATGCTGGTGTTGCTCTTCTGGCTTTTAGGATCTCCGTGGAGGCTCTGGAGGTAGGAATAGCATTTCATGTGTGGCAGACACTGTTTTTCTTCTGCCTTGTTACCAAGAGCCCTAGGAGTCAGGATTCCTTTATGTGCAGGTGAGAACCTGAAGCAGAGCTGTGGACAGAGAAGGGCACTGAAAGTGTCATCTACAAGAGAATGAAATTGGTCTGTTTTAAATTCTCTGGGTAAATATTGTTCTTCCTGCTTCCGTCAACCCTCTGCAATCCTGTTTGTGTTTGAGCTAAATTATTATGTTTTTTTTTAAATAAAGTTATATTCTTTCCCCTATATGGCAGTTCTCTCAGGATGTTGTTCAAGCAAGATTAAAGCACTTTTTCTTCTTGTCACTGCTGCTATTGTCTCCACGTACCTTTGGATCCCTACAAACCACTGTCAGGAACTCATTTTGGTCTTCCCACAGGATTTCAGGCAGTGCCTTCCCTCCTCTGCCAGCATGTGACACACACCCATGCCCATGGAGTCTCCAAACCTGTGATAAAAGAAGAATTTGGAACAGATGCAAGTGCCAGGACCACAGGAAGAGCAGTCAGTAGCTCAGAGAGCTGGTTATAGGCAATGGGACATACAGCTCATTTACAGAAGCAACAAGCTCTGCTCTTTGTGAAGAAAACAGAAGCACCCGCTCATTTCAACGTGAACAGGCATACTGTTGCCCCACTTGGGAACATGGTATGGAGCGATACCCATGTGTTACTACTCACCCTGGGCTCTAAGGCAAACCCATGCTTGGGTGCAATTGCAGAACCCACCTGCAGCATTGGCTGATGGTACAATGCCAAGGGTTGAGGGCTCTGCTCCATGCTCTCAGCTGGGGCCATCGCAGTGCTGGCACAAGGTGGAGAGTAACCTCATTGCCACAGCTGCCCTCGCTGGTGTTTCCAGGCTCTGCTCTTGCTTGCTATTGCACATGTTTCTCTTTCCAGATGAAAGGCATATTGCCACGTGCAACCTAGCGAACAGCAGTTTGGCTGGGTTCCTGGGATGCTCTGGGTTGGGACAGTGCCCAGCTCTGACTCGGTGGCTCCTCTGAGGCTCAGCAGTGCTGCCTTCCCTCCCCCAACCCTCTGCTTGCAGAGGGGCTGCAGTGAAGAAGGCTTTGGACAAGAATCTCATTTGCTATTGAGGACAGATGAGAAGAGCCCATAGACCTAAGCTGGGGCCTGTAACTATCCCATGACAGAAGTTGCTCTTCCTGGAGTTTCTTGCTGCCTCCTGGGATGCCCAAGCCTGACCGTGGTCAGTGGTGGGCATGGCAACCCATCGGTCTTGCTCTGTAGCAGTCCCATGTGGCTTCATGCCCTCTGAGCTGAGGATATGGAGTCTAATTGTCCCCAGTGGGGATGGGAGGAGATCAGAGCAAGGTGAACTGCTAACAGACAGTAGGGGAAAAGCAGGAGTTGTAGATAAGTGGTAGAAACACTGGCTACCTGGCACCTTTCTGCATGCAAGTTGAAATTTAAAGGTTGATGGGGTTTGGGGTTTTTTTTGGGGGGGGGAAAGATACTGGCACAAGTTTTGCAGCATGCCTGCCTGTTGCCAGTTGCACTATGGTGGCTTTGTTGTCGTCATCTAGCAGATAAGTGTGGACAAGGGGGTGGAGGTGGGGCATTTTGCTCAGTTCTTTGTCATATCTGAGGTGGAAGAGGGAGATCATTCCTGCTGCCTACGTGAGAGTTTGGCTATTTAGATTAGGCTGAATATAGCAAATGAGTTGGGAAGCTGGTGGTTTGGTGACAGCGTTGGATTGGTTTGAACTTAGAGAAGAAAAAAGAGCGAGAGGACAAATGCACCATGTTTGCAAACTGATGCCTCAGCTGAGTGGCTTGTCTCCATCCCCCACAGCCCAGCCATGTGGCAAAACATGCTGGAGGCAAGGGCCTGCTTCGGTTTGGCTGTGCCCCACAGCAGTCATCTCTGGCATCAGAGGAGCTGTAGGAGAGGATATCAGCATCAGCCTTGCCCAGCAAAATCCTCCAGGTCAGATGCAGATCACCAGTGCTGGCACTGCAGAGGATACGGGCACCATGGCCTGACAGGGCCAGAGACCTGCACATTGTTTTGCTTGCAAGTAAAAGAGCAGAGAAATATTTGAGACCCAAGGAGCCTGTGTGGGCTTACAAAGACGTGTCTATTTTCCAGCTTACTGAGGACGCTGCCTTCTTGCTGTTCACAGTTTCAGAAAGAAGTTCAAGCCAGCACCACATGCAGCATTGCCTCCTATCAGATATGTCCTTAACTCCTTGAGCTTTTCATGACTACTTTCGTTTCTAAATGTATAGCAGAGAGGGAGTCAAAATATATATAGTGTATTAAAAAATTATTCAACAATTTGGTAAGAACTACTTTTAATGGAGTAAAGCACAAACCTGCCCAAGGATCCTGTGAGTAAGAAGTGGACATTCAAAAAGCATCCCTGAAGTGAAAGGAGTCTTCCCCAGGAAAAGCCGTCCATGGGCTTAGAAACTGTCAGGAGCCATTCTTTGAGTTGGGGGGGTGGGAGGTGGAGTGTCTGGAAGTATTTGGGTATATTCATTCAAGATGAGGGCTCCTCTGGCTTTTATAGAGGATGGGAATAAAGCTGGAAATCTTCTCTCTTGCTATTAAACACATAGCTTTCTCTCTTTACTTTTCTCCTTGTTATTCTTTCAGTATTGAATACAGAAGGAAAGTATAACAAAGCCTTAAGCTAGTTATTAAGTTCAATTATGAATAATGAGTAGCCTGTCACACACATTAAAAGCCTTGGTGGGGGAAAGGATGTAGGTGAGCTTTATCCTTCAGGCAGCTCTGCCTTCAGCTTGGTACGTGATCTCTGGGCAAGGTGCCTCTCGGTTATCATATGTCCTCCCCTGTCACAGGCACTGAGGTGGGCAGGTAGGGCTGTGGCGTAACTTAGGAAATTAAAACCGTGGTTTATGAGGCAGCAAGCAGGGAACAAGCCTTTCCCCCTCCCACCCACCCCCTCAAGGAAAAGTAGGACATGAGTCAATACTTTTCGGAGGGCTGAAGAAGCCTCACCCAGGAGTTGAGCCATGTGTGGTGCAAAGCTGCCTTCTGCCCCTCTGTCTTGCTCTTGGCAAGGCATGGGGGAGCCTGAGCAGGATGCTGAAACGCCAGCAGCCTTGCTACTGCATGCAAAACTCCCTGTGAGGGCCCCGAGTGTCTCCGTGGGCAGGGAGGCGTTTGCAGCACTTGTGAGCCAGCTTTTCAGGTTTGCCCAGCCCCAGCAGCTCCCACAAACCTGCTCAACACATGAGGCATGGCAGCCTTGTGAGCGGGAGCCATCCCAGCATTTGAGACACCCTGGGCTGGCAAATGAGTGTGTTTTCCAGGTGATAGCCATGCAGTTCTGCCCAAGCCCTGGGCTGGGGGCAGCACCTCTGCTGGGAGCAGCTCCTTGCTGGAGACGGGAAAGGGGTAAAGCCTCATGCTCGCACCGCTCCTGTTGCAACCCCTCTCTTAGGCCAGCGTCAGTGGCTGTGCCACCGCTGGAGCATGCAGCGGGGCCTGGCACTGCCTCAAATGCTGCTCTGTTGCAGGACTTTGCAAACAGCTAATAAGCTACTGCTGTTTCATCCCCAGCGCTTTTGTATGTGGGACGGTCTTCACATGTCCCCCTGGCAGCATCCCTACCAGAGAGCGTGTTTGTGGGCCGCAGCAGGGCCACGTCAGCTCCGCAGCTGGTTTTTCTAGCCTGGTAAGGTGGTGGTACCAAACCGTGTCAACAAAATTTGGCTAATAAAGAGGAGCCGTCTCCCTCTGCAGGTGAGTGGGAAATCGCTCCGGCTGTGAGAGGAAAGCCTCAAGGAGGACGGGCTCCTCGAAGACCATGATTTTGACTGACTCACAGAGGAAAGCCTCAAGGAGGACGGGCTCCTCGAAGACCATGATTTTGACTGACTCACCCCACCATTAAATGACAGTGAGCAAAGAGCACCTTCATGCCAGGAAACCCTTCTCTTTGGCTGATGCAGGGACCTGTGCATGGCTCAGCCCTGGCCACTCGCCCCTGACAGGCAGGCTCTGCCCATGGACCTCTCCCTCATGGTCTCCATGCACCTCTTTAATGTTCTTCAGATCATGGGCAATGCCTTCCTCTGATGCTTCCACGTTGCAAATACTTCCCACAGAGGAAGGGAATGAGCCCAAGCTCTGTGGGTGTCCAGTCCTCAGCA
Source organism: Theristicus caerulescens (assembly GCA_020745775.1). NCBI lineage: Eukaryota > Metazoa > Chordata > Aves > Pelecaniformes > Threskiornithidae > Theristicus > Theristicus caerulescens. The sequence continues at coordinate 105,391,374 of CM036560.1, forward strand.
GTGCCCGTTTGCCATTGAGACCACTGGTGGAGCAGGCAAGACCCCCCGTCCCCACAGGGACCTCCCTGGGGCTGTGTCACAGCAGGTGGAGATGCACAGCAGGGCTTGCTCCTGATACATAAAACCACCCCTGTTCCTGGGAGCAGGGAATGATCAGATTGGTGCAAAGGTCCCAACCCTGATTTATTTGAGGAGGGAGGTTTCCTTGGAGGGATAAGATATATTTCAGCAGTGGGGATTACCTGGCTCACCAGCTGTCTTGCAGGGGCCAGAGTGTTTCAGGCTGCTGGTGTTACAAGTCATCTCCAGGCAGTAGCTATTTGCTGCTGTAGTGTCAGCCCAAGGGGCAACACACAGGAAAGGCTATTCCAAAATAAAGCACCACTCTCCCTAGCACCAATCTCCAGATTGTTATTCCTCATTCCTGGCAGAGAAAAGCCAGCTGCTAAGCTTGGCACAAGCTCCCAGCAAGGTGCATAAGTGACAACGTGACACAAGCCACCAGCGGTACCCGACAGGAGTACTCCCACTGTCCCACCTAGGCAGTGGTGTCAGGCAGGGATGGGAGATAGAGGCAAGCTGCAGAGCAGGCATGGTGGCACGGGGGGGGGTCCTCTGCGGCTGGCTTACAGTAAAAGCCTGCTTGGTCACACTGCGCGGGGACCCTGCAGCAGCAGTTCCTTGGGTGGTCTGTGCCCTCTCCTGGTACTGGAAGTGAGAGAAATTCCACTTGCAAATAGGGCAAAACTTTTGGACAGTGAGGTGATGAATTTTTGGAAGGCTTTAGTGGGGGAAATGACACTTCTGGGCTTGTAAATGAGATTTGGTGCCTTTCAGAGAGGAGAGGTGTAGCATAAATTACAGGTCACAGTGTGCATCATCCTAGGGATGCAGGGGTGTATATGAATGGGTGACTCCTTGTTGGGGTGCAGGAAGGACCAGCTGCTCTGTAAGGCTCAGGGAGCCCAGTGTGATGGCAAGGTCAGTGTGGCAGGACCTTCTTGCCAGGGCCAGCCAAACCGCAGGATGGAGGAAGCTTGTGCAGGGCCCTGATACTCATAGCAGCCCCTGCTTGTCTGGAGAGCAAAGGAAGCAAGTCCCGAAGGCAGTGCAATGGAAAGCAGCTGTTCTCCAGGGCACTTAGGTAAAGAATGATCTCAAACAATAGAAAGACCCATGGTCCCTCCCAAGCTGTGCTCTGGAAGGGCTCCCCAAAGGCTTGCAAATGCCAGGGAGACATTGCACATGCCACAGGTGGTCCTGCACCACCTAGCTGGCCAGGAGCTGAGCACCATGCCTTCCAGGACAGCTGAGGGCAGCCAATTTCTCCAAATAGCTGATGGGTCTATTGTGGTTCAGGAAGCTCCTCCTTCTTCTCCCAGCCTCTCCCCTCTTGCTCAGGGACTGCTGCTGGGTAAGATGCCTCTCACTCTCCAGCTGAACCTGTTTACCCTCAGCAGGGCCACTCGCTGCTATAAAAGACTCTAGGTGGACTGCAGCTGGGGCTAGTTCCTACTCAGCTTCTTACAGCTACCCTTGGTGGTGTCTGTAGCAGTAATGGCTGTGTATCAATCTTCTTAAGGAAAACTTTTGAATTATTATTTAATTATAAATTTGTACTAGTGCTATGGTAGCAATGCTGTTGACTAATCTAATCCCTATCTCCTTTGAATTCAGTTATATGTGTTCTTGTCAGGCAAGCTCTTCTGAGATCAAACCATGTGCTGGCATGAAACTCAGCAATGTCAGTAAAGGGATTTGCAGAGTTGAGTTTCTTCTGTTATTGGTAATCCTGGCAGGCCAGAGTGATCCTGCTCTGAAGAGGTGAGTGTGCTCAAAGTGATATGTAGAACCATTTAGCAGTAGTTCAGAGGAAACGAGATGACTTTTTTTTTTTTTAATGAAATCCAAGACAACAAGGAAGCTTGGAGGAGTTATTGAAAACAGAATGGTAGCATTCACAAGGGTAAGGGCAGCCTCGTATATCTAATGTCTGCTCTTAGAAAAGTATGTCAAGTAATAGAAGAATACTAGCTAAACCAGTCTTGAAAGCAACACAAATTGACCTGTGTATCTTGCCAAAAAAAGAGAAAAAAAATAGAAACAACATTACATGCTCTGCAACTGGTAAACTCAGTGTTATAATCCCAATGACAGGAGTTCAACAGAGGCTTCAGCTGGAGTTGAACTTCAGTGCCCTTTGTGCAAAGCTTTGGGTGAGGTGATCTATCAGTTCAAGCAGTGGTAATGCTGGATTTTGTACTCTAGACAGGGAAGCATTAATGCCTGTGCCCCGAATGAAGTGCATGGACTGCTATTAAGGCCAGTCTTTTTAAAATCTAAACTAACCGGGAAGAAGGGTTGAATGGTTAATTTTCATTAAAACTAAACTGGCAAGAAGCTAAGGGCCTCAGCAAGAACAAAAGACAGAGATTGGTAAAAGGTGTTCTTAAAAATGAATTGCTTTGCTTTCTTCTCTTGCACTTGCCCCCTGGATCAGCAGAGCGAGGGATGGTGCTAAAGACATTTTGGCAGGAGATGAATGAACAAAGCTGAGAGTAACTACAGATAGCAAAAAATTGGCTGAATTAGGATCAGGCCTGGAGGAATCTCAGAGGAAGTCTGAAATAATTAATTGTAAGCAGCGTGGCTGGGGTGGGAAGTTACAAGTAGTGTAGGGCTGGAGCCAACAGGGAGGAGTGCCCTTCAAGCCACGCGTGAGCCTGTGTGCTGCACTGCTGCTGCTGTCTGCAACTGCATAATAGTAAAAATATCCTCCTCCTTGTCCCAGATCTGGCTGAGGTGGCCTTCAGGGCCATGTTCTTGTTTCAGAAGAAACATGTTTTTGTAATACCCCCACCTCCAGTCCTGTGTGTGTTCCCTCAGGACTCGGCTCTGGATGCAAAGCTGCTTTCTCATTCAGCCTTAGCTCCTCTGAGTCAATTGGGCCATCCTTTCCCTGCCTGTAGTTTGGGTTAGGAAGCGGGAAGGACCTGAAGAAACAACTGCAGACCTTTTGGGCAGCGTGCAGACGCGATTCACAGCTCAGTGTTTGAATTACAACCCATCCGTGGTTTGTCAGGACTGCCCAGTAGCAAATGGAGCACCTATATTGTAAGGAAAAGTTGAGTCTGATCAGGGAAGTTGCATTACAGTAAGCCTTGCAACCGAATGGGTTGAAAAAAACCCCAGATGTCAGACCAAAGGCTTGAAGGCTGTCCTCCTTCGCAGGTCATACCTTGCCAGCCAAGGAATCCTCTGACTGTATCAGTTCAGTGCTGGATAAAGCAGCATGGGCTCTCCTTAGCAGGACTTTCCAAGCACGTTTCACGAGGGATTCTCCAAAAAGCTGCAAAAAAGAAGGTAAGTAGCTGGCGGTGGCGAGCAAAGCTTTACCAGGGATCAAAATAGTCCCCGAGACAGAATCAAGTAGGATGAATGCTGATTTTTTAATTTTATTTTACTTTTGTGAAAAGGCAGAAACAAGGACTTTCTGCTCTGGTTACAGGAATAGCATTTTAGTCCCACTTCTGTAGCCAACGGGCTTTACAAAGCAAAGTGCTGAACTTTCATTTTGCTCTCTCAATTTTGCCTGGGACTGACAAATAGACCAAGACTCTGCAGCCTTGATAGACTTCAACTGGAGGAAAGAGGTGATGTTTTGTGTGTGTCTGGTGTTGGTGTAACTTCTACTAAGTGTAAGTGAGGATGACTTCATTGGGCTTTGGAGCAGGAGAATGATGAAGTGGAATGTGGCCGACATAGAGCCATTGGCCAGGTCTGGCTGCGTGAATGACTCTGGGGATAATCTGTTCGGCTTAGCAAAGGAGAAGGTGCTTTGTATGTTTGAGAATGCAGGGTGGAGAGCTCTTACACACCATAACCAACGTAGGCAACAACTCATGATGACAAATTGGTTAATGCAATGATGTTGTTATTGTGTTGTGATTTATTTTACTCTCATTTAAAGCACCAAACCTGTTCTGGCTGAGAAATTGTGAACATTGTTTTGTACAAAGTCTCTCTTTAATGAACAATTCAGATAACACAAATAGGTACAGGCATGAATGCCTACAGACGTTTTTTTAAACTCAGCCTGAGCTTTGAGACTTCTGTGATAAAGATGAAGCTGATTAGGTTGTTTAAAGGACACCTTTGATCTTAATCAGAAGTCTTTCAATAGGATTTTTCTACATGTATTTGTTCGAGAACTTGTTAGGTAGTCAGACTGGTCTCCTTCAGCCTCTGAATTTTCAGCTGTGAAAACAGACATTGATTAATTAAATTGACAAATTCTCTACCAATCTCACATTCTCTGGATTCTGCATGTGTATTCAACTGTTGTTTCCAGAGCAAAGTTTGAAGACATATCGACTCTAGGCAAAATCCCAGCTGCTCATTTAATGCACTTGTCTTAATCACTGTTCCCAAACACCAGCTGGCCTACTTACAGGCTTCAAAGAACAAAAGGTTTTGTAAATGGTACATGCTACCACAAAGCCAACAAGAAATCTCCTTAGAGGTGATTTTCATCATTGGTGTTTCACATGGGATTTGTAACCTTTAGCTTAGGGCTGTGATAACATTCTTCCGAAGGGTGACTGCAGATTATGACATCTTTGGGTTAATAGCTCTTGATGTCACCATCATTTTGTTTAACCCTTAGGACATTAGCTATCCCTTATGTTATTTTCTCTTTGGAGATGTTTCACAGTGGTGAGAGCAACTAGGTCAGAGAGCAAGATATAACTTGGAGCACTAGTAAGGACTCCAAGTAGTCCCTTCTGAGAGTCCTCGTCCTCCCGTTTAGTGGGTTTGCTTTGGTTTTGTCCTGTTTGGAAAATACTGTCTTGCCTGGGAGGGGGAAGTTGGTCCTGTTCAGCGTGTTCCCCAGAAGCAGTCTTTTAGAGTACATATGCATCAAGAAGACAGTGCTTTGGCTAGCTCTATGCAAAATTGTTCTAAAATGTCCAACTTTCTCAGTCATCATAGACATCCTTCAGAAGGACCATGCCAAAACACTGTATAGACATGGGGTTTGCTTCTTATGGCTGTATCTTGCCAGGGTAAAGAAGAGACATTACTGCTGAGCTGTCTCTCTTAATGACTGCCAATCAAACACCATTTGGGGACCTGCAAGGAAGGACTATTTCCTCTGATACTGTGAAGAATTTGAACCTAAACTGTTTGTATCTGCCTATTTGGGGGGCTCTCGCAAGGAAATGCAGCTGACCTGAGACCGGGGAAGCAGAAGGAAGACAGATGGACTGCTTGCAAGGAGCAGGGGATCCTCTCTTCTCCCTGGGCCTGAGGGCCCTGCTTCTCCCGGGGAGGAGCGCTAACAGCCCAGGAGCCTCAGGAAGGAGTACAGCCAGCCTCCTGCCTGCTCTTGCTTTTGCGGAGGGAAGGGCTCTGCTCAGTGCGCGATGCCTCCTTGCACTTTTGCGGGCTTTTGCTCCCCTCTAATGGCCAAAGAGCTGAGAGCCCCTTTGCTGGAGACCATGGTGTCACGGGCTCTGGTGACTGGTGCCAGAGGCTGCCCCTGTGCTAGCAGACCTGTGAGGCACCGAGCCGACTTCAGCTCCAGGCAGGCTCAGGGGTCGCCCAGCGCTGCGTTGAGTGTGGGGCCGGGGGCTCGCCCAGCTCTTCCTGCAGCTCCAGTTGCTGGGTTTCACCCTCCTCGTTTTCTGTTCCATCTCCCAAGAAATGCACCTGTGTCGCGGTGGCTGGGAGGAAGGGTTACTGCTAGATTTGGGAAAGATGGGCGATGCAGGCAAATCGGTCAACCTGCACAGATCTGCGAGTCCTCCCTGAGCCGGCGCCACCTCCTGCCCACACCACTAACTGAAGCTCTCTGCCTTCGATGCTTGCGCTGCAGCTCTTCCCTCTCGTTGGAACAAGTTATGCCCACTGCCTGGGTTTTACCCAAACCAGCTATAAACAGTCTTTTGCAGACTGCTCAATCTATGCAAAAATGTGTGTGTTCGTGTGCTCAGAGCTTTGGCTTTCGAACAGCTATGCTACTTATTGTGTTGCATTACCCGCTCTTGCCCTTTTTAAAAAAAGCTCTTCAGAACTGCCCACATTTGAAGTGCCAGAAAATTTAAATAATATCTCATTTTGCATCAGCTTTTGCATCTAGGCGTTATTATAGAATCATAGAATAGTTTGGGTTGGAAGGGACCTTTAAAGGTCATCTGGTCCAACCCCCCTGCAATGAGCAGGGACGTCTTCAACTAGATCAGGTTGCTCAGAGCCCCTGTCCAACCTGGCCTTGAATGTTGCCAGGGATGGGCATCTACCACCTCTCTGGGCAACCTGTTCCTGTGTTTCACCACTTATGTGGGCATAAGCTTTGCGTTAGCTGAATGTAAGCCTAACAGCCCAAGGTAGTTCCTCCAGCATCTTCTGTCAAGTTCGTTGCTGCAATATGTGTTAAATCTAGGTTGCTTTCCAAAGTTAGGGAGTCAACCAGGAGAGAAAGTTTGTTTCCTTATCCTTACCATTTCTTCCCACCTCTTAAACCTACTTAAAACAAACCGCAGTATGTGTAACAAAATCATGGCTTACCTGCCATGCCACCTCTGTTGGCGTCAAAAGGGTTAAAAGATATTTTGCTTAAGAACACAAGGGTTGTTCTTTGTTTTCATAGTGTGGCCAGTGTGGTAGAGAAGCTACCCCTGGGAGGGCCCATGTATTATATATTCTCCGCAGTCGAAAGGGACATATGGAATCAGGACGTTATCCTAAGCTTTAATGAAAGTTTGCAGTGCTTGTACAAGGAGATCCCTCAATGCCTTCCACTGTGCTCTGATGTGTAAACCACAAGTCACAATCACAAGCAGTACGACAATCTGATTTGGAGGTGGTTATGTGCATCTTGGCCTGCTCACCCTTGCCTCCTGTGCAGAAAACTGGCTTTCCTCTGCACTGGTGGGGATGGCAGCATAGCTCAGAGCAGCATATTTTTGTGTGTGCTCTCTCTTGTCCTGCAGAGACTGTCAGGGCTCTCTTATTTAAGGCCAGCCTGAACTGGCATATCATACCTGGAATTAAAATAAATAAATAAAATAATTCAACTACTCTGCCTCCTTGTTTCCATGCCCCCACCTGTGTGGAGCAGGCAGGTAACTGGTGACAGTACAGCTACAGAGTCAGCTAGCCAACGAGCAAGTGAAGACCTTGGTGGCCACGCTGCCCCTGTCCCCCATGCTGATAACATTTTGCCACTGTCCTAGTTAGTGTAGCTGCTTTCTTGTCCCCCCTACGCATCCACTGCATTTCAGTCCTTCTACAGACTGCTCTGTACAGCCTTTTTTGTGCCACTTGCTACAGAAGTGATTGATCTGTGAGGCCAAGGAGACAGACATGCTTGTTGTTGTTTACCTTTCCCAAAGCTTAGTTCTTGTTAATGTCTGTGAGATTCTTAGGAAAGAGATTACCTACTCTATCTTCCTGGAAACTGTTTCCTACACTTTGGATCCTACCAGGATTTGACATGCTGTTACTCATCCTGCACAGTACCTGGAGTCTTTCACAAACACCTATGTGCTCTTCAGACTTGGTGGAAGTCAAATGTGCTATCTACCAGCAAAGCAGTCAATTTGTTGCTTACTGTCCTGATATAGGGAATTGTTGAAGACTCAGGGTGTAAAATGTGATATTTGGGCAAAAATCAATTTTCTTGTACTCTTGTCCACAGGGCAAATGAGACAATAGGTGATGCTCAGTCACCGTATCAGAAACTAGTCCTCCCTCTGCATGTACTGGTGAAAAAGTGAATCTTTACCAGAAAGCTGAAACTCTTGTTGCAAATAGCAATTTGAGCTTTAAATGAGCATTTAATATATTTAGGGCTACCTCAAATAAGATTTCTTTCTGGAACACTGTAGAAGCAATCTAATGGGAAACCCCCTCTGCAGAAGGATCCACAGCCTTATTTCATGGTCCTCAGGAAATCGTCCTTTCTCTTTCAGGTCCCACCTAGCCATCATGGGCTCAGATTAAAGGGATGGAGCCTTCTGCTCCACAGGGTCTCAGTCTCCTCCCCACTCATCTGGAGGACAGAAGGACAAAGTTCCTCTCTCCTACTGATTCAGGATTGCAGCCCTGATGTTCCTGAATGAGAACAGTTATGTGTGAAGTGTTGCTGGGGCTCCTCTTCCTCACCTGCAGTAGCTGAGCTCTGTGCAACTCACTGGGATATGTGGAAATAAGCTCAGCTGTTTATTTACAAATCACTTACATGTCTACGTTGTACGTCAGCTTCTAAACCATCCTGAGACCAACAGTGGTTCTGAGCACAGTGCTGGTGACCAGGCACTGGACTTGGCAGCTGTCTGCATGCTAGGCCACCCAGAGCTGGAAGTGCGGACAGGTGTATTTGGTTTCGGGGAGGAAAGAGGATAATGGGAATGTCACAGCTGTATCTGGATTGCTCAGGTGAGCTTTCAGCTTGTCAAAGAGAAAGCCTTGCCTTACTAGGCAAGACAGGTACCTCAGAGGATGCTGAGGGCCTCATCCCTGCTGTCTGCTTCTGTTCTTTGCATGTGTTGCTCTTGTTCCCTTCTGCCAAGGAGGCACCTGGGGAGGGCTGCCAGCTGCCTGCTCAGGTAGTACCAAACAGCTGCAGTCACAAGCTCCTCCTGCATCTTAACTGAACATGCCACCACCTAAGAGACAGACAGACAGACCTGCTCTAGGAGAGGCATGGTTCTTGTTCATGTGGCATGAAGCAATTTCAAAATTAAAACTTTCACTACTGATCCCAGGACTAGGTTAAGAATAAGAAATTATGTCAACATCAGCACCTTGTCTACTCAGTTAACCCAACTCGCTCTTCCATCTCCCAAGGGGTATTTAGAGACTTTTCCTCTTGCAATATGGTCTCTTACATAAAGGAGGTCTTGTTTAACAACTGCTAAAGCGTAGGTCAAACAAGCAGGTATTTTGTACTTATAGTCCATCAAGTAGCTAACCACTGTACTCCAGCTAAAAATGGCCAATCCACAGGGAATATGCAGGCAAAGGAGTCAGCAACAGTGAAACCATTGTCCGGAGCATGGGGGAGATACTTTTATAAGATGCCCAACATGACTTTGCTGCTGAATAATGAGACTGAATGTCAATTTGTGTGCATTAGAAGCTGGAGCAAAAAATAACCTGCTTGTGTTACTGTGCTGTCTGTGTTCTGCTCTTATCCTTGGCTTTATTGGTGGCTGCACCTAGTCTTTCAGTGTGTAGAGGGCCTTGCAACAGATGAAAGTTGCTTTCAGCATGTACCTGTGCTTTTGGTGTTCTGCTTGGTGATGCTACCGCCCAAAGTGGGGGATGAAAGATGAAAGACAAGTGGCCCGGCCTTTCCAGAAAGGTCTCTAACTCATGCTGGATGGCTGCTGAGCTGCAGGGACTGCAGGTGGGAATGTGAGATCTTCAAACACTTGTTGCTCTCTACAGTTTCTTCTTTGTGTGTCTACTAATGCAGTCTTTTTGTGTGCATCTTTCACATGTTAACACAGGGAGAGGAGGAAGCATTCCCTGCCTCATCCGGTGCCCCTCTTGGTTCTGTCCTGGGCCATGCTGAAGATCCTGCTCTGCCTCCGTACACTGGTACTAGGAGGGCAGGATGTGGGCCAAGGCACTCAAGTGTCCTGGGACCAACCTCGTTACACGTTTGTACCATGGCCTTGCACAAGTCCTTCCTTCCATCTCTGTGCCGCAGCTTCTCCTCTTAGCTTGGAGTAGCACTGACCCCTTCATACCAATCTGTGGGGACAGGGGCTGCTTAAAAAGCATTTTGTGGCCAGATGCTGTGCAGGCATTTAGCGCTGTGCAGCACTCACAGCTCACCGTGCCCGGGGCAGGCAGAGCCTGAGCTGGCTGCATGTCCTTTTTTCACCCAGGCCAGAGGGGTGACACCTTCCCCCTTCAGTCATCTTCCAGCCCCAAAAGTAACCTGGGTCCTCAAACAGGGAAGCAGAGCATGTGAGCCTCAAGCTTGTTGGCTAGCAGGTGAAACCCTGTTGGGATGCTTCCCCTCCCTGGTTTACACCAGTCTGGGCTTTACAAGCATAGCAGTGATGTTGGCCCTCAGTCCCTGCCCCTCCCTCAGCCCCTTTCCCCTGGGGCTGGAGTAAGTGCTGTCCCCAGTGGTGTCTGCCTGGGCTGAGCTGGTAGCAGGAGGCTGACAGGACCCCTTTAGGGGAGCTTGTGACCCATAGCCCCAGAAGGACCTCAGCAGGGTCCTTCCCAAGTGCCACACACTCCCTGGCGCTCCCCAGGAGGGCCCTGGGTGAGGAGGAGCGGTGGTGCATCCTGCAGCCAAATCCCAGCTGCTGCTCATAGGAGCACAAAATGTACAGCTGGAAAAGCAACACCAAGACTGTGAACTGAGCGCAAGCAATGACCTGAGTAATGTCTTACCCGATCTGCTGTAAATGCTGAACTGGCAGATGCAGGTTTAAATGTTACCCCCCATACCGGTGATCCAGCTGAAAGGAGCTTCTGGGCGATGGGATTATCCAGTGAGGGGCTCTGCCTGGGCTCTTCCTTCTCCTCTGTGGTGCAAGGAACTGAATCCCATGAACTTTAATGGCTGTTATCTGGGGTGTGCCCCTTGTACAATATTAAACAACCCATTTAACCTGACTAGCCGGTGCCTCAGAGCCTGGGAGCTAAGCAGGGCCCATCTCCACCCTGCAGAGCGCGTCAGGCATTGCCTACGGTCCCAGCCCAGGGCCAGCCCTGCGGGCTGGAGGCAGAAGGGACCCAGAGCCAGCTCCTCTCAGGGCGCAGCTGCCACTGTCTGATGTGTAAAAATGACTAATAAATGCTGTCATGTATGCATTGATTTATTTGATACCTTTTTCATACCTGACCTTTGTTCTGAACTGTGAGAGAAGTGTTGCTTTCTCCATCTCGATCCTGTGTCTTCCTGAGGGTTAGCAACAGCGAGCGGTCCCGCAGGCTCTGTCCCTCTGTGCTTCTCCCTTCTGCAGTCATCAGCAGCTGGTCCTGCTGCCCGAGCCCCTTTGCTCACCACCAGGGAACTAGAAATGAGAGGGAGATGATAAAAAATCAGGCTTTTGTTTTACCATCTGAACTGAGCCTGTGGCTGCTCTGTGCTTCATAAAGCCAAGACAAGCCTCGGAGCCTGAGTCTGGCCAGGAGCACCCCAGTGTCCAAGCCACTGGGTGGATGCTGGCTCCTACCTGGTGAATGGGATTTGGCCCTTCGAGGCAGGGCTGGGGGCTGCACTTCCCACCCTGGGAGACAGCAGCAGCCCGTGCCCTGCCCAGCCTTTCCCAACGAGCAGGGCTCCTGCTCTGGACTTCCCAGGGCGGTGGGTGGGAGCAGAGCAGCACCTTCCCTGGCTTTGGGAAATGCAGAAGCAGGCAGCTGAGGTGATGGTGTTTGGGGAAGAGGAATAAACTGGCCTCCATGTTTGGAAGCTCTCTTTAGAGAGGGGATGGTGAACACATGGGAGTAACGGGGTGACCTCTCTCCTGCATGGTGCTATTTGGGGCACTTTCTGTGACAGCCGTGGTCCCGGTGAGGCAGCTGCCAGCTCTCCCCTCACATGTGCCTACGGCTGTCCCAGCAGTGCTCCCTCAGCTGCACCAGGCATCCCTGCAAGCACAAGAGCATTGAAGAAGTGTTTCCACAGTTGCTCTTTTCTGCCTAAACTGCCTGATGTGCTTTTGGAGCTTCAGAGGTGATGCTCTGTGGGATGAGGTCAGCTGCCCGACCGCCCCCGCTCTGCTGGCACTGCCCCGCTGAGTGGTGCAGAGCAGGGCACTGGAGGCAGGGCTCTGCATCTCCGGAAGGCCTCATCTCTGGAAGAGCTCTTTGCTGCTGGTCCATCTGTGCAGGCTGCTGGGGTGGGAAGCATCTTTCGCAGGGCAGGAATCACCCCAGCAGGAGGGTCTGTTGAGAGTGTCTCTCCCCCTCCAAGAGGCATTGCAGCTTTTTAAATGGCCACATCCCTCCTCCCAGAATGAGGGTACCCCCTTTCCAATGCCTGCCCTATTCCCTCCCCAGGGAATGCACGCCATGGGCCCAGCATCAGCCCCTTCGCTCTGCTGTTCTCTCTGGCTAAATAAGAAATAACAATAAATTGCCCAGACCTAGGCAGGGGAAGACTTTGATTTCTCCTGTGTTTTATATTACTGCTGCTGCTGTTTGGCAAGTTGTTTGGAGTGCTGAGCTGCGGGAGCGAGGAAAGCGGCAGCGCTTGCTGGGGCTCGGGGAGCTAATAACGGCGTCCTCCTTCCTCAGTCAGTGCTATTTCCCTGAAGCTTTGTGGAAATGACTCCTCCTGGTACTCTGTGAAGAAAAGTCCTTCTTATGTGTGGCTGGTAAGCTGAAATAGCCAGCAGGCCTGTTTTGGAGGGGACGTATGTTGAGTTTTTGTCTGTTTCTGTTCTTTTTTACTTTGAGGGCACAGACAGCAATTAGTTGCCTCTCTTGTGTGGGAGTCATTGCTCGGGGGAGCTGTGGTCCCCGCTGAAGGCGCCCTTGGGGACCCTTGTGCAGCTGGAGCAGCCTGGCTTAGGGGCGGCCGAAGGGATGTGGGGAGGACGCGGGGTGCAGGGGAGCAGCCCCGCAGCTCTGGCACAGGCCGGGCAGGGGATGTGCTGCAGAGAGGAAGACTTCAAGGGCAGGAGGAGACGGAGCCGCAGGCTGCAAGAGGCGGTGAAGCAGGGCTGGAGAGCCGGCGGGGACCGGGAGAGGCGAAGGATTTTTCCGGAGGCTTTTCCCGTCCTCCGGACGCGGGCAGGAGCGCGGCACCCCTCACCCCTGCGCTGCCCGGGCGCTGCTGCCGGCGGGGCCAGCCCCGGGCTGCCCCGGTGCCAGCAGCCGCTAGGTGCCAGCACCGCCCCGGCTTTCCCCGCCGCCCCGCCCCGGCCCGCCCCGGCTGGCGGGGGTCGCTGCCCGCCCCCGGCGCGCCCCGCGGGGCTCCGGCCTCCGCGCCGCTGCGGGCGGCCGGGAACCTGCCCCCGCCCCAGCCCTTCCCGTCCCTGCCTGCAACCGGCTCCTAAAAGGCAATTAAGACCGACATTAGATCTGCCTCTTACAGCTGTCCATCTACCTGAGCCCAGTTTTTAATATCTCCAGCAGGAGCCTGAATGTTCCCATCCAGTCTGCAGGTCGGAGCTCTGTTGAGAGACCGTGGTAAAAGCAGGCGTGCACCAAGAGAGAGATGTCAGGAAACAACTCTCCACTGTATTAACAGTAAGAGACTAACCAAAGACGGTGTTGTGCTGCTTTTCAGCAGAGAGGGAAAACACTGACAGCGCCCACCAAGGAGACCCAACTGTTTGGTGCACTTTGCATTATCCTTCAGATAAAGACAGCTATGGGGAAATGGATAGCACAAGCCATGCCGGTGATGGGGGCTAACAGTCTGGCCTTGAATAAGGAAAGTGCAAGTAAGAGAGTATTTAGGTAAACGGGAATTTTTCAGACCATCTGGGCATGGTGAACTTCACGCAAAGCAATCCCAGAAATATTTGCTGTTATCTGTGAGAACTACTGGGGGACAGTGAGGCATGGAAAATGCAAGCTTTGTACCCCTCCTTCAAAATGGGGACTGGTCAAAAGCCAGGAACTGCTGACAGTTACAGCCCCTCGCCCACCCACCGCCCAAGAAACGCTGGAACAAATAATCTCACTACTTGTAAGCAGTGGAGATGAGCAGGAGCCACATGGACCTATCAAGAACAGAATGTGGTCAAAATAATCTGATTTTCCTCTATGACAGGGTAAGGGCAGGGTGAAGAAGAGCCCTGGCTGCCATTTAAGTGGCTTTTAAGGATGATGTAGATGGGATGTTGGGTAAGTACAAAACCCATGGGATAATTATACCCAGAGAGTATCTACCATTCACTGTTGAAAAGGAAGGGATCTGTTGAGTGAAGGTCAGAGACATCTGTTCTGGGTCTGGTTTTGTACAGCATTTCCATTAATGACCTGGATGATGGAGGAGAATGTGCACTTGCTAAAGCTGCAGATTGGGAAGTATCCAGTGACAAACTTACTTGCCTAACAGGTCTTTAGAATAAGCAGGATCCTGCTAAAACCACCTGCTTGGGTTGCAGTACCAAGGAGATACAGCTAGGGAGGTACTGGGGACTTGTGAGAGAGAGAGGTCCTGGAGAAGGTCTGCAGGACACCTGCCATATTTGTGCAGGAGCATGATGTCCATGACCTGGCCCCATAGGGAGGGAGCCAAATGTGGGAGGCTGTACTGGCTCTGCTGCATCAGGAAGGCAGGTAACATCTGGAAAGCAGGAACCTCTCCCAGAGCTCTCTGCTGCCAACTTGCTCACTTCTTTATTTACTGTTGGCTATCTCTGGTGTCTGCAGACTTTAAGGTTTTCCCGAGGTTGTGTCAGTTATTTGGTGCCATTGTACAAGCATTCTCAGCTCAGAGCTGGTGTGTGGTTTGCCATCTGGTCTGGATCCTACACGGTGCAATACCTCTGACTGCAGAAACAGACCCTACCATGTTCTCCATACGGGGTTGGGAAGGAGGAACTTGAACCAACTAGCCAGCCTACAGAGCCACTGGCCTCACACTTGCATGCACCAGTTGCCTCATGTGGGTACTGACTGAGTCTGTCCTGCTCAGAAATCAGACTGGTCTGGCATAATGTTAATTGGAATGACTGCATGGAAAACCTCAGGCTGAAAAATCAGTACCTAAACTAGGTCTTGACTTTTCCCCCCTGGCTCCAACAGGAGATCATGAGAACAGTGTGCTGGAGTTGGCCTTCTGCTCTGTATATTTGGGCATATCTCTCATCAGCTGAATCCTGCAACAGTCAGCAGCAGCAAGCCTTGCACATCCCCACCCCAGCTGAACCTCATCTTCTCTATGGGACAAGTAGAGGATCTTCACAAGCATCTTAGCAACACGGAGAACAACCAAAGCTGCACAGAAACTGCTCAAGGCAAAGAGCAGCTACTAGAGCAGGTTAAAAGGGAAGGAGGAGCTCATGTTGCTCTTGGCTTCAGCTAGGGAGAAGAGAAGGGAAAATTTTCATTCCCTCCATAGACACATCACCCAAGTGAAGGGGAAGCTGGGTCTCCCTTCAATTTCTTCTCCAGGCAAAGCTGTGTCTTTATGCGAGATGCTTGTTCTGGCTTTGCCGTGTTCCCACCTGTGCTTGAGATCAGCATGGGGTGGAGGGGCAGGGCGCATGGAAAGGGTGTAGGGGAAGGACCAGGTGTGTAAAGAGCTCACCTCCTTCATCGAGGAGTAGGAGAAGATTGTGGCACCACCTGCCTTGGGTTATCAGGGAGAGGAGTTGGACTCAGCTGCAAGTCAGGCTCAGTGGAAGAGAGGATATTAGAGAGAAGCCCAGGCCCTTCTTTCTTCCCTTAGGGGGAAGAGCCATGGCAGAGAAGAGTTAAGCACAATAAAACCAAGATGAGGCATGTGTTTGGTGGGAAGGCTGCTGGATGGAGGCTCTGGCACAGAACGGAGACTAACCACTCAAGCTACCTCAGCAGCACTGGAGCCCAGCGACAAGGTAGGATCCAGGTTACAATGAATGGTCATCTTGGATGCACTGTCTATGTTTTAGGTGTTTATGCTTGTTCTTTGCACATTGCAGATAGGGCTGTGCTTCCAGTGGTAGCTGTTTCAGTGCAGGGTAACTTGGCTCCCTCATTTTGGAGTAGCTCAGAGCAAAGAATAATTTTGTTACAATGAAATTGGGCTGACATCTGTGACTGCTTTCAGCGTCTGCTCACCAATGCCTTCAGCAGCAGTTGCTCCCTGTGGAATAGGCTTTGGCAAAGACTGAATGGTTCATATGATTTGCTTGTGAGGGACCTCTTACAGTTTTCTAGTGAGGAACTTGCTTCCTCTCTGCATGCTAACAACATTGAAGAAAACAAGTAAGACAGTTTGTTATGGTGATGTGTTTGGTTTTTTTTTTTCCTAAGAGAAAAGTAAAATACTAGGGTTGCGCTTTCCCTTTGGAGCATGTGCCTGATGAAGGGAAAGGAGGCTGCACTGGGTAGGGATGTCCTGCTCCCCTGCTGCATGCGGGGCTTCCTTGGGCCCCTGGAGGAACCTGCTGCATCCCTCTGCGTTGGCTGAAGCAGCAGGTCCCCCTGGTGCATGTACATCTCGGGAGACCCACCTCTGTTTTACAGCTTTCCCAAGAGAAACTGCGCAGGGGCAGGCTAGCAGGGCAGGTTGCTGCAGCCAGCCTCTCCCCTGGGGACCGCTGTTCAGAGCGGGAGTGCCTGGCAGGGCTCCCTGGCCCTGGGCTGCTGCGAGCCCAAACGCACTGGCCCCGTCCAGCACGGTGGGGAAGCCTGAGCCAGGAGGAGCTTGACCTTCCTGCCACAGCAGGTACATGCAGACAGGGAGCACGGAAGGGGCTTGCTTTCGCCTTCGTACTGTGTCCGTGGGCTTTTGCTGTCCTGAGGAGCCAGATGATTTGTAAGTGAGGAACAGAGATGGCTCCTCCAAACCTCTGGTCCCTGTTCCAACTTGGGCTGCCTCATGCTGGCACTCCCAAGGATGCTCACTCTCGCCTGGGCTGCTGGTGCTTGATTTCTGAGTCTTCAGACGCAGGTTCATGCTCTCAATAACCAGACAGGCAGAAGCCTTAAAGGGATTGTGCCAACTTTTATTTTATTATCTTTTTTTGGAAATGGGATTTGGAGAAGGGAAGGGGAAAAGATGTGCAAGGGGGAGCTGATTGTTGCAAAAGGGGATGCTTTGGATGTACACTGGCAGAGGTGTTCCTGTCTGACTGAAAATGACTGAAGCAGTAAAGCATGACAGGCAGGATGCTGCCTCGGTGGATGTGCTTGCTTTACAGGGTTTTTGGTTTTAAGGTCTACTTTGTAGGTTATTTCACGTACAAAACAAAAAAGCATATTTTAATATCTATATATGTATTTGTATATATATAAGATATATATACACACACACATATTTTATATCCTACAACTCCCAGTTCCTAAAGGCTTCAAGTCTGAAAGGCCATGTGTATATATGCATTATAAAGAGAGATGCCAATCGACCGAGTCAAGGCTTTCCTTACTGGCTGTGTGATAAATAAGTGGGCAAGATGCCTTTAACTGAAATCTCGCACATGTGCAGGGAGAAGGGGTCAGCCAAGCACCGAGTGGCAGCCCCCACATTGCCCTGTCCCTGGCTGTTCCCTGCAGGGGTGGCGTCCAGCTGCCCATGCTGTCCCGGGGATTTGGGGAGCTCACCCCTGGGGGGCTTGGAGGGGCAGACTGAAACACACTTCGTTCTGCTGTCCATGGGTCAGGCACTCCACACGTCGGGGCTCCTCTTTCCCCATGGGGCTTCCAGTAGACTCTTTTGGTTTCTTTACCATGAAGGAGGAGGTTTGGCGGGCAAGAGGGGAAGGGGTTTGGGAGGGGAAAGACAGTCAAAATTCACCATACGATAGACAAATCTTCATAGAGGTCCATCTGCCTGCTCGCCGCTCTCTCTCGCTCTCTCGCTCTCTCGTGTTCACTCTCATTCTCTGCAGGACGTATGCTGTTGTAGGGCTAAAGGTCTCCTTTTGTCAGGCTAAGGTCAAGTCCCTGGTTGGCGGAGGGCAGCCCTTCATACGGGCCTGTCCACAGCATACTGGCAAGGGCTCAGATTGGAAGCTGCCGTCTGCACTGCCGGGTAGGTGAAGTTAGCGTGCTGCTTGGCCTTCAGCCGCAGGCTGGCCAGACTGGAGTTGCATGTGTCCCTGTACATGTAGGGGCTGGCTGTTGAGGCGTAAGGACAGGCACTGGATGAGACAGCGGAGTTGAGGCTCGGGCTGTTCAGGTTGTTGATGTTTCCCAGGTTGTTGAGGCTGGAGGCCGGTACTCCGGTCACGGCAGAAGGGACCATGGATGAAGGCATAGTCATCGAGGCGATGGAGCTGGGTGGGGAGAACATGGGCTGGGAGGAGAGGGGACTGACATTCATGGAGTTGAAGAACGGGAAGCTCTTGGCTGAGAGCGGGCTGGTGGTGAGCCCCTTGGTGGCCCAGTTGTTGTAGGAATAGCTGGAATACATGTCATCGTAAGGCTGCATCAGTCCGTTGAACTGGGCTCCGAAGCTGTTCTTGCACAGTTCAGCCTGTTGGTTCCTCTCCCGTTTCCTCCACTTAGCTCTGCGGTTTTTGAACCAGACCTGTGTGAGAGAGAGAGAGAGAGAGTGAGGGGATGGGAATCACTCTGGGCTGTCCCTGGAAGAGGCTTTGCTCTGGTCTCCTTGCATAGCAAGGCAAGAGCTGTTGAAGGGCCGGGGATGCTCCCACGGAGCTGGGAGGCTGAGCACCAGGAAAGGGTTGCAGCAAGACATCTGGGCTGCAGGGTCATCTCCCAGCGAGAACCAACACCTAGATCAAAACCCAACCACTGCCGTTTTACAACGCACAGAATAACCCACCTCACTCAACAAATGGATGCCTTTTATATGATGAAAAGGGAGGAAAATACTTGCTGTATTTCCAAGTGACCCCAGCTCCCAGAAGGAGGGGTTGGAGTTGTGTGACTTGGGAGCAAAGTATTTGGGGGACATGGTTTGAGAGCTGCTGAGTGGAGGAAATAACTTCTCTTGTTTTGACTTCACCTCAGGACCAGCTTGGGGTGGGGTGTTAGAAGTCTGTCTTCTAACAGGAAAATCTGTTAGTGTTGGAGGGACTCAAACAATATAACTTCCTAGAGCGCGGAAGCTGCTGGAAGGCTATTCATGGTGCTGCTAACTCATATTTCTAGTAGCGGAGAGAAGCTCTCATTCCAGCTGGAGCTCTGCCACACTATGCCTGTGACTGCAGAGTGGTTTTGGAACCCCAAAGACTGCCCTCCAGCAACACTAAGGCTGGGGGACGATGGCACTGCAAGGAAGGGGTCTGCTGGATTGGGGCAGCCAGCTGGTGGGACTCTGTGGGGCAGAGCCTGGGCTTTGCATCTCCCTGTGTTATTGCAAGGTGGCACTGGATGGGGAAGGCACCACCAGCATGGGGTGTGTGTGTGTGTGGCTGGATGTGTCAAATCTTGGGTGTAGAGCCTGGTGAGGTGTTTTCAAGACAGGGCAATTTTCTAGTACCCCTAATTCCTTCCTTGGTTTGGGGACAGCTTGGTGGTTTGCATCACAGCCAGCTTCCTCCCCACAAGCTCAGGCCTGGGAAGATGGGAGGGCTGCAGTCCTACCCGGACTCGTGCCTCCGTCAGGTTGGTCCAGACTGCAATCTCCTCCCTGGTGCTCATGTCTGGGTAACGGTTTCTCTGGAAAGTGGCTTCCAGCTCCTGGAGCTGCTGGCTGGTGAAGTGCGTCCTCTGCCTCCGCTGCTTCTTCTTGAGCGAGCCGTCTTCAGGGTTGGAGTCGTCCGTCTGGTTTTGCTGGGACTTCTCGGTGTCTGTGCAAGAAACAGAAAGATGGGAGAGATCCCCTGAGTTAACCTGGGGGCTTGGATGCATTTAGGGAGCCCGTCCCTGGGGCAACCAATGCATGCTCAGTGAGGTCCCCCTCTGCTGCGGCCACCAGCAGCTCCAGCTGCAGCCACAGGTGTGGTCCCGTCTCCCTCCCTTGCCCTTGAGAGCAGGCATCCACCCTGCACCAAAACCAATGGTCCCTTGATGCAGCACGGCTTGCCCTCATTTAACTGCTGTAATGGATGTCAGCTTCCAAGTGACTGGGTTTGGATTTTCTAAACTTCCAATCTCCGGTTTTCATTTGTCACAATTAAGAGGGGTGATAGTGGTAGAACTTACCCAGGCCAGCAGTTTCCTACTCTGCTTAAAACTCTCTGCCTAAGGCGCCCTTTAGAAAAACTGAACGGAAATTGCCACTTATGACACAGCAAGAGATCCAGTAGTGTTTTTGTGGACAAGGGATGGGAAAAGGCAAACTACCAATGGTAGCAAGTTGAGGCTCTCTAACTAAACCCGAGGAGCACAAATTTTTATTCTTCCTCCCTTCTTACTCCTCTACCTTCTTACTTAGGTGCAGGTATTTTTATTTTTAAAAAGTAGGAAAAGGCCTCTCAGACCTCACCATGAAGCACTCCAGCATCTCCCTGTCCTTCTGCCCCTGCCCTCCTCACTCGGAGATCCCTCTCCTAGAGGCAGTGTCTTTCATTTCGTTGCCCCTGAAATGAACATCTTGAAACTCTCCAGTGTTCACACCAGTATCTAACTGAAAGGTACAGCTCAGCCTCCTCCTAGGCATTAAGCCCAGGCCTTAACGCTGAGCTTTGGGCTTCCGTGGCCGGAGGTGGGCAGCCAGGTACTTCCCTGTGCCACTGCCCCTCCTGGGGCCATTGGTACTCTGCAAACAGGGGCAGAATGCAAGTGTAAATATCTTCCATCATCAAAAGAAAATGTCACATTTGAGCAATGGGGCAATCTATGGAGGACAACTACAGGGAGGAAAGCTACAGCTCATGCTTAATTCTGCTGGGAACCAAGACAAGTCACCATAGAAGAAAATTATTCCAGTGAAAATAAATAATTTCTGATGTACACGTCCTCCTTCCTCTGATCTAGAAGCAAGGTGAAGCCATTCCAACTGAAAATCAGGCTTTCAGCAGGGAGGGGAGGTGTTCTTTTACAGTAGGAAATACTCAGCTAAACTAAGCAGAAATTATTGCAAACAGTCACCAAACTGTTGCATCTGGAAGAACTACCTTTAAAAAATCCTGGCATCACTCCACTGAGATTCAGATTTAAAGGATTTTTTGTTTGGTTGTGGTTTTTTAAGTGGAAGCTAGTTTAAAAGGCTTCAAAGTCCAGAAAAATCCTGATATGGAAGGTGTCTTGTACAGTCCATTAAAAAGCAGGGAGGCAAGAAAATAGTAACCTGAAATACAGCTGGGTGAGGGGAAAAAAGGGTTCCTCAAGTCAGATGGATGTGCTCTGGAAAAACATGTGCCACAAAAGCTAAATGGAAAAGAGAAAGCCTAAGAGAGGCTGAAAAGCATCTGAGACGTGACAGAGAAAGGACTCTGCTGCAGGGCAGTGCTATACCCAACAGCAGGTGCTTTAATGGAGCCTGGCCCTGGAAGACACCCCTGTCCCAGGAACCTGGTGCCATTACCCCGTTTCCGTGGCAGCGTGTTAATTCAGAAACCTCTCCCTGCTGTTCCTGGGAAAACCCTCCTTGCACTTGCCTTCTTCCAAAGGGAGCAGTGCTGGAGTCACAGAGAGCATTTGCAGGAGAGGCACTTACTCTCCATGGAGGAAAGCCTGTGTGCGGTCAGAAAAGGTTTGTTTCTATGGGTATGCATTGCATGGGGTTCCCCACAGGCTCCCCACCAGCCGCCTCTGCTTCTGTGGCATGTCTAATGCTATCCACCAGCAGGGAAGCTAATGCAAGGAGACCGAGCTGGCTATTGCTCACAATAGCAGGGCACAAGCTGGTTCTGCTGAGCAGCAAGGTGCTGTCTCCTGTTCCCAGTGCCAGGACCAGCTCGTGTTTCCATCTGGGGCGTGCCCTCAGGAGAACCTTCCCAGTGCACTCTTGAAACAGGCAAAGCCACAGGACCTGAAAAGTGGAACGGTGGGAGCTGGCTGTGGTCTCGTGGTACTCTCCTCATTCCCATGAGCATCTTCATGTGGGGATCCCACGTTCAGCAGAACTCTTGGAAGCATGCTCTTAATGTGGATCTTTTTTATAGTCATTCTTTCCAAGGAGATAAATCTGACTTCTCTAGCTCAGTGCTCTAAGCCAGTGCTGGAAGAGGGAGATTCCTGCATTATCCATCTCTAAAACAGATTAAAAGGGGAGTGATGCCACCATGTCTGAGCTAGTTATTAGGAATGGCTCAGTACAGATGACGGGACAACATTTGGTTTGTTTGTTCATCTGCTAAGTCTGGGTTAATTAAGAGCCTGATGCATACAGGGGATATGTTCCCACAGGAGCCCCTGACAAATGCAGATTTCCAAAGGGGCTGCTGCGAAGCAGGAGGCCATGCCCTGATCAGGAGCTCCTGCGCAGGACTGCCCTTGTTCGCGCAGGAAGAAACTATACCGAGAGGGAAGGAGAATGGAGCAAAGGTAACACTGGCTTATGGGCTGCATCTGGGTATCTTGCTTTGGTATTTGTCTTCTCCATACCTTCTGGTGTAGAACTTTCCATAAATCTTGTGACGTCCAAGGAGATGTAGGAATCCTGACTTTGAGCCTGGAAAAATCTTTGCAGCTACACATTCCTCTTACTGTCCTCTCCGTTTCTGTACCTGCTACCTGTGGCTCATCCTGAGCATTGCTTACAGAGAGCGTCATCTCCATTTCTGTTTCTTCTCTAGGCAGGGGGAAAGTGCGCTCTGTAAATGGTGCAGAGCTTGGGCACTGCAGTGGGGACCAAAAGTGTGGCAAAAGGGAAACAAGGGACCCCACAGGAAGGGCAGACCCTGTGGGTGCCCTGAATCCATGCTGAGAAGCAGAATACAGGGAGGTGCAGGGCAGTTCCTCACCTCCTCCCTCCTCATCCTTGCCCTCCTCCTGACCTGCACTGCCTGATGAACCTAACAGAAGGGGGTGCGACAAACCACACCGCACCACTGGAGGACACTTGGGATCTCCAAGAGCTGAGCCCAGACAAGCAAGGTTTATGCTCCCTTCCTCAGGACCTCTTACTCTATGGATGAAAGAAGCAGAGCCAAGGAGTAGGGAGGCTGCTCTCTTGAGGAGTGGCAAGAAGTGCCAGAAGCACAGCCTGGCCCCAGCCCGGGCAGCCCTCGGTGGTGCGCTCTGCTCTGCCTGACACCGCTGACTTGTGGCTGCCATTGGCCTCTCTGGCATGAATGCACAAGCTGCCAGCCTCTGTGTGCAGGTAGCACTGGCAAACACCCGCCTCCCAGAACCATTTTATTTCTAGACTGTTTAAGACAGTGGGGAGTGATGTAGCCAGGCACCCAGCATTTATTGTTAACCCAAAATAGGTTGTGGAATATATCTTGTGCACGTTCGCCCACTCAATGAAATGACTGCAGTCATAGCTGGAATTAGCTGCTCATGCCTAATGGAAAAAAAGTCAGCTCCTAAATTGGCAGTTCTGCGGCGTGCCAGGGTGGGCTCGATCAGGAAGGCCACTTGAATGGAGATGACCGCTGTGCATCCAAAGCAGCTGACGAGGAGCCACTGAGCTTGGGGATGTGCCCAACTAAGGTACGCGTGCAGTGGGGAATTCGGTGGGTGGATTCTCTGACCATAGTTATCCCAGCGTAGCTCCCTTCATGATACTTACTCTGGGGAATTTTAATAAGCATAATGATGCAGATTAGCTTTTGCATGCGGGTGAGCCTGGAGGCTTTACGTGGGGAGCAGCAGGCTGTCCCCAGCCCTCGCCTCCCCTCGCACTGGCAGCCTTGCATTGTCCTGCTGCATCCAGAGCGGCAAGGGATGGAGCGGTCACAGGACAGATGCAAAATCCAGGGGAAGCCATAGCATTTGGTAGCTGATTTCCGAGCAGGTGTGAATGGTGACGTTTCTTCTTCAGAGCCTGATAAAGGATGCAGTAGGCTTAGGGTTTGTTCAGCCTTTGGTCAGAGGCACCTCCTTGGGACAGGAGCAGCCCACCAAGGCACAGGTGACCAGGCTTTTTCAATTAAAGCAGGGGCAAGATAGTATTTCTCTTTCTTCTTATTGCCTGAACCTGGAAAGTTCAGCCCAAGGTCAACCTGTAGCATGGAAAGTTTCAACCTAAGCAATTTAAACAGAATTGGGGGGGGGGGGGAAGCAGAAGGTGTAGCCTTCTGTGACTTGGATGAGATTTCCCATGTGGCAGGGTGAGCTCTACTACTCTGGGGACCTGGTTTAGGCGAATACAATAAAATCTTGGTTGGGCAGTGCCCTGGCTTGCCCAACTCCTGCCTGCTGCGGGCTGTGCCCTCTGTCAGCAGTGGCTTCCTGCAGCCAGGGCCAGGCAACCCCATCGCCAGGATGGTACTCTCGGCCTTCCGATGGCTGTCACTGTGATATGCACCCCTATGCCTTCCCCCTGCTTGCTGGGATGGCTGTGCCAAACCAGTACTATACTGGCTCGTGGTACTAGAGGAAGCTCAGCGTGTCCCTGGGAGCACTGCAGCCGGCTCCTGCAAGCCACTGGCCACCCAGATCCACCCACAAGGATGGATTGGGGCCTCTCTTGCATCCTGAGCTTTGCACTCACCGCTGTGGTCCTGCCCTTTGCAGCTGTGCTCGTGTTGAGGGGTTCCGGAGTCCGAGAGAGACAAGGCTGGGCTGCGAGCCTCTGCATCTGCCAGCAGGTTGAAATCCATGGGGCAGGGATGGGTGGCGGAGGAGGAGGAATCTGAAAAAGGAGCAGGCATGGGATGATTAGGGAGATGAATCTCTGTGTGACCTCTCGCCACCCCCTCCAGGAGGGACTTGCCAACCCTTGAGGAAAGGTCTAGGAAAAGCAAAGGATCCCTGTGTGATCCTTGGACCCCTTTGAGTTTCCTGGCTGGAAAATGGACATGCCAGGCTTTCTGCTGAGCTTCCCTATAAATTAAAGATCATCTAGTGACACTTCTATTTGCAGCCTTCAGAGAAAGAGCCTCCAATTTATAGGTGACATTCAGACTGAAATAGCAACACCAGGAGCATGCTGTGTAACGGAGATCTGAGGAAGTGGTTCTGGGCCAGCCAAGGGCTGTTAGCACCTTCCCCAGACATCCCGCCTCTCCCATCCTCCCTGCCCAGCTTCCCTCCTCTTTCTCCCTCGCTTCTCCACAAACCAGTCAAGCCCAAATAAAGCTGTCCAGAGAGCACTAATGCAGATGTATACACACACATCCCAAAAGAAAAGCACTCCTGTATGTGGCACTGATAGGAAGGCATGTCTGCCTGCACAGCCGCTGCCTCAAGCAGTGCAAGTGGACTCCTTTGGGGTACATAAGGACCTCTGGAGCCTGAATTAACACGGGAATCGCATTACACACCCTCCGGTGCCTGGGAATGAGTGATCCTGGCTGCAGCAGCAGCTCACTTCCAGCCTTAGGTCATCCTGGCTGAAGGTTCCCTATGTCCCCTCAAGTGACTGTCCTGTGCCCGTGAGCCACCTCCCGTGGCTGAAAGCATCCCAGCTGGGAAGCTGGCGGTGCTGCTCCCTACAACTGCAGGCACCACTGGGACTCCTCTACCACCTGTTTCCACACCTCTCTGTCCCAGGAACAATTATTCTCATCATGCTCTTCCTCGGGGCCCCCGGACCCTCCACCTGTATTGCCCAGAAGAGCTCAGCTGAGGGCACCACTTTGTTCTGGACCACACTGGATGCTCATGAAGAGGCAGGTATGAAGCAGTGCTACAAGCCCAGCCGCATCACCTTGGAAAGGTGAGCTGGCCCGGTGTTAGCCCTTAATCTGAGTTTCGGATCATAACCCTGCCATATGTAGGACGATGCATTGCCACCGATGCAGGTGTAATGGTTTCTGAAGGCTGGACTGCTTTGAGGGGACCACAGCAGCTCCTGAAACTCTGGTCACCCCAGCTAATACCTCGCCTTCCCAGCTGATGCACCATGCTGGGATCTGGGACCCCCGGGTTTAGGGAGATTTGGACCAGGCATTTGGGACTTCCAAACTGCAGGTGGAGGTCAGTTGTGAAGACTGGATTCTAGCTGGTGAAGGATTGCCCGGCCCCTCAAATCCACGCATGTCTGGGAGGGAGCCTGCTGAAGGCAGTATTTTGTCTGGACTGTGCTAGCGTTTAGACATGTAAACAAGAGATTAATCACATAGATGTTGCACCTCCTTTGGAGGTGGATGACAGTGACTAAGAATGTATTTTCAGAGCTGTCTAAAACCTCCTGTCAATTTGAGCAGGGCTGCCGCCAGGGCCCTTGGCAAGGCTGACCTAATACCTGCAGTGTGCTTCCCAGGCCGTGGTGAGAGGGCAGGGAGACATTTCTAATGGTTATCCGCCTGGTTCCTGCAGCAGATCTCACTCACAAAATCCCCAACAGTTTCCCTCACTCTCCCCTTTGCTTGACCTCCAGGCGCTGACAAATCTGTCTTGACACTGGCCTCAACCAGCACTCTCCAAAAGCAACATCTAATGAAGGAACCTGGTCCCGGTTTCCCAGACCTTTGCCTCGCTCCGGGCTTCTCCACTCTTGTGGGAGAGAAGTGGCAGTGGCTCCATCTCTGCCGTGAGGCTGGTTTCCATTTCCACCTCGCGGTGAGCCTGACCTTTGATGTCTGCCGGCTGTGTAAGCTCCTGGCAGCAGCAGGGCACAGCCCTGTTGCTTTTTGCCATGTGTACGTACACGAAGTGATGTGACAGGGGCTGTGTTTTCTTTAATACCTTTGCATGGAGTAGGGGGAGTCCATCTGCTGCTGATATTGCCATGGCTTTTAGCATTACTCTCAGAATTATGCAGAAACGCGCAGTGAATTAATTCCATGGATTAAGTCTTGATTAAGATGTGTGTCACTTTGCTGTCTCAGAATTTATTAAGAGCCCTTCTTGAGGCGGCGGCAGATGGAATTTCTGCCCAATGTTTGTAGATGATAATTTCCCCTCTTCTACAGCCATTTGCATATGATTGCATCTGTCAAGCACAATTTCCTCTCTTCTAGGGCTTGACTCTGTACTGGACCAGATTTAAGGAGGAATTCAGACTCCTGCCTTGCTGTAACTGAAGAACAGGGTCCTCCTGTGCAGGGTCCTGTTTGCTTTGAGATTCTTTTTGCACATTTTGCATTGCTTTCATCTGTGCCAACTAGAGTGGAAATGGGAAAACCAGGGGGGAGTATTTTTACAGCTGGTTCCATAGGTGTAAATGACAACACAAGGTACAAGGCTCAGGGCAGTCCATTCCCAGTATTGAAAATTCATGCCCCATCCTGAACCGCACCAGTGCAGTGGTTATGAGGTTGATCTAAGCTGCTGGGCACAACATGGCATGCTTGGCCTGCCTCGGAGATGCA
Organism: Theristicus caerulescens; assembly: GCA_020745775.1. NCBI lineage: Eukaryota > Metazoa > Chordata > Aves > Pelecaniformes > Threskiornithidae > Theristicus > Theristicus caerulescens. The sequence goes on from CM036560.1 coordinate 105,418,295, forward strand.
GTGGGCACCTAGGTTAAAACTGGTTTTAAAGTGTAGCCCATATTCAAGTTGAAACTGGGACTTGTGGCTCAGCATAACTTTTTGAACTGAATTTAAAACTAGGAGGATTTCAGAAAGGAGATTTTGTATGTATATATGTAATTACACACCTATTGTGTGTGCCCTACATGGTGGCATCAAGGAAGGCCTTCTCAGCTCGCTGTGAGCAGGTCACGGAGAAGCAAAGGGAGAGGGGGATCTGCTCAGCACAGTTATGAAGGGCCGCAGGAAAAGTCTGCGATGGGGACAGCATGTGAGCTCTGTACCAATGTATTTACCCAAAGGCAACCCCATGCCACTGACACAAAAGGCTGTAAGTATTATTGTAGATTATACAGCCCTTTCGGATTTAATTAAAGGAGCTTTCTTCCACATTGGCTAGATCTCGCTGTAGGCAGAGACATTAAGAAAGTCAACGCTAAACCTTCATGGCATTTCTACTAAGTTGTTTGCCTGGTCTCAGGGAGTTCCTGAAACTGGCACCTCAAAAATGTCTTTAGACAAAATCAAATTTATCATCTCCATCTGAGTCTTCATCTCACTTTCTTTTAACATAAAAGAACGGTTTCTTTAGGGACAGCTCTGGTACTAGCAACATGCAGCCAGGCTTGCTCAGAGGTTTCAGTTTTGTAAAACTAGCCCTGGCTCCTAGCCTGCTCTGGCACCTGTAACTCCTTCTACTGATGTATGTAATTGCTCCGAAGATAAAGGTTCCCGAATCTGTAACAAACATGCCTTTTCTTCCAGTCGCTGCTTGTGTGCATCCTCTCCCTGGCTCCCGTGTGATGATGCCGGTGGCTGCCTCTGCAGGTCCCTCCAGCCGGGTGGGGAGCTGCTGTCCCTGCCCCACAGGCACAGTAGAGGGCAGGGGGAACAGACTGGCTCTGGCTCTACGCTTTTTCTCATTTCAGATTCACCCCCTTTCTATTTCTGTGTCAGTGCCAGGCTGCCCAAGCCAGGGCTATTGGTGCTTCTACATGAGGAGGGCAACCTTGTTTACCCAAAAAGAGCAAGCGAGGGTCCCCGTGACCTCCCTCCCGGTTCTCAGTAACACGCTGCTCCATCACCCAGGAGCAAAGATGCCTTTGCTTGTTTTTTTTGGAGGGGTGGGAAGGAAACATAAAGGCTGACGGCGAGCCAAGTAAGGCTAATTATAGTGGTGGCTTTTGTGATGTGGATGTTGCCTGCTGAGAGCTGCCTTCAGATTGACAAGTGCATGCTGCTCAACTCCCTGCACTACCATCAGGGAGCAGGCTACCTGCTGAACCTGCTTTGGCAGGTTGATCTGGAGGGGAAAAGCTGTCTCTTGGGTTGGTTTGATGTTATTTGGCTTCCCATGGCTGTGCAGGGGTGCTTCAGCAGGGACCTGATACTTAGGATCCCTAGGCAGCATTACACAGACAGCTGGTAACCTGTGGGCAGGGAGGAGGAAGCCCAGCCAGCCGGGCTCCCTCCAGCAGATCGGCATGGCCTTGCAGACCCGTGAGCTTCCCCCCATCGCCTGCGCCTCCGGAGGGCCGCGGTAGCTGCAGCCTCTGCTTGGGATTGCTGATCTCCACAAAGGGTTCAGGGTTACCCCTCAGGCTGAAAGGTGCTCTGCAGTCAGTTGTGGGGGTGGTGCCTTTTCTTTCTTCCATCCCCTGAGGTGAAGGTATGATGTTACACTAGATGTCTTAGGGTCAGAGCTGTCTCTTCCTGCTCCATCAATCCCAGAAGTCAAACTGCTGGGAGTAACTAGATTCCCAATGGAGTCTGGCTGATTGCCTCACTCCTCTCATGCTTGCGTTCCCTGTGTGTTGGCTTACTTTTAGCAGAGATAAACATTTGAGACTCTATTTAACCGTACATTTTCAGGAAGATGATCTGCCTCTGTGCTTTGGTCCCCAGGAGGGTCTGAGCTAAGGTGGAGCAGCCCCTGCCTCTTCTTCTGCCCCATGTCAAAGGGGAAGGGGTTGAGGCTGCACCTGTCCCCTCCTGGAAGAGCATTTTGTTCTCCGGATCCATGCATTTGTTCAGGGGATGGTGCCATCAGAGTTCCCGCAGGGTGGGATTTCAAGTGCTACAGTGTGCACAGCACATGAATCACATGCCAACCCGAGAGCCGGGCACTCTTTGCCAGCTGACACGAGTGCTGCCTGCAAGGGGCTCTGTCCCTGCAGCTAGAAAGCAAAAAGGATGGGACGTAAGACAAGAGTTAATCTTCGTTTCCTCAAGACTATAGAAATACAACTATGGGGAGACCAGGGTCACCCACTGCTAAACATCTCAGTGTAGCTTTAAGTCTCTAATCTTAATGGAATTGCAGCAGGAACCAAGAGCGACCATTAATCACTGGAAGATAAACAGCAGCAGCCAACCGGTGACCCAGAGCACGGAGCCATTACGGGACAGGAGAGCAAGCTGCCTGCCTCCAAAAACTTCAGGCTGTGCACAGCTCCAGGCTGGCTGAGCAGCGCTTTTGGGCGCACACTCAGAAATGGATCATCAACCTCCAGCAAGCGCTGACTCACAGGTTATAATAAACTCTATTTCTCGATTTAGTTCTTGCAGTTGGGCACTAACCCCTGAGCTCTGGCACTGGGTGGTTTCGTAGCAGTGTGTGCTGCTTTGAAGCCTGGAACATGGTTTGGATTTTTTTTCCTCCCATCAGTAGGAATTGCCAAAGCTCCCTGAGACACTTGGTATCTTATTGCCGTCAGAGCAACTTGCCTGGGTTGGCTGGCACTGCCCCGCACACGGTGGGGGCTGCAAGAGCATCACCAGCATCGCGTGGTGCCACGCTAACCACAGCAGCCCAGGCTCTGGCTGCCGGGCTTCCTGCTCACAGACGGCAGCACAGGTTGCCTTTCTGAGGGGGGTGTCCTGGCTGTTTCCACTCTGTTCTCTTTTTGTGCATGGCTCCACGGAGAAGTTCCCGATAATGTGAGGCAGGGAGAGGATGGGGAGATAAAGTACTGTCGCTGACTTGGCTTATGATGTAGGTAAAATCACTCGGCTGTTCTGGGACTCCATCCTTCATCTCAGAAATGATGTTAATGAGCCTATCTGAGCTGGTAGAGGCAATGAAGCAAAATTCCTTTAAGTGCTTCCAGGTCCTCAGATAAGAGGTGCTAGGGAAATGCCCAGCCTTGCTGGACACTGCCTAATGCATTCCCCGGGGGCTGGAGGCAGCCTGCAAGGTGAGAGCAAGCCGCTCGCTTCCTCCGCTTTGACAGGAGCCTCCAGCTGCGGAGGAGGGTGACGGCCGAAACCCCTGCTCTAGGCAGCAGGGGGTTAATAAAGCGCCCGTATTCCAGAGGATTATCACAATGGAAATGTCCCAAGGATTGACAGCTCCATACCCATGTCCGCAGCAAAAAAAGCCCACAATGGAATGTGTCCTGTTCGCTTATTTGATGGGTCGCACCGTGTCCCCGTGCCGGGGAAGCGCCCTGGTATAACCGTGCCCGGTACGCACTGTCCTCCCCGACCGGTACGTCTGTGGCCCCCGGACCAGACTGGTGCATGCCCCGCTGAGCTGAAGCGTGGGGGTCTGCACAGGCAGGGCGACACGCTTGGGCTTGGCTTAAATTAAGCTATTTGCATTACTATCTTTGGACGCCAATGCTGCCCTTAGCCTACCTGGTTGGTTTTTGAAATGGCACCCAAAATTTGGAAACAAAGAGCTAATCCGAACACAGAAGGAAAGTCCTGCCAGACTTTCTGCAAAATTGTTTTTTTCCTAAACTAAATGTTCACGCTTCTTGTGCTCTTGTAAGCATTGCACGGCAGGTCTCACCGTGTCTGGCTGGGTTTCTGGTATCCCTTGAATGCCCCACCTCGGTGGGGCTTTCGGCACCTTGGCTCCATCAGCCAGGAACGGGATTTTCTCTCTGACAGGCTATGCAGTTATATTAATAAAGCCGTGCTTTGTTATGGCTTGTTTTGTTTGTTGGGCATCTGGAACAAAATAAATCAGCAAAGGCACAGTGTTGCCCGAACGAATTGTGATCGCACAAAGCTGCTGGTGCGGTGAGCCTCCACGGCGCAGGAGTGCTGGGAGCGTGAGCACAGGGGAAGAAAAGTCCTTTGGAGAAATTAATCCCTTTGCTTTGGGGAAGGGAGAAAAGAGACTGATTTCAGTAAGAAACTCTGCCTGGGAGAATCTCACAACCGAATCAAAGGACCGGCTAAAGCAGAGCACCGGCGTTTGCCTGGCCCAGATGTACCGATGCCGCTCGTTCTTGCCCGCTCCCGCAGCCCCGGCGGGCTGGCTCCAAAGCGACTCCTGCCAGCGCTGCAGGATCTGCCTGCATCTGCACAGGAGGAATAGCTGCACAGCCCCAGCGTACGAGGGACTGTGATCTCCCCTTGCACTCGCAAGCCGAGCAGAAGTGGAGCCAGGAGTGAGACGAGTCAGTTGCAAACTAGGATCCCGGGCAGGAGCGAGAGGCACAGGCAGCCTGCCCGCAGCTCGGGCGCTGGGCACGCGCTGCTCGCGCAGCAGCAAAGGGCGGCAGGGGCTGGCATCAGCAGATCGGTATGCGTTGCTGTATTTCTTTGGGCGATTGCATGAATTTGACTAATTATTCCAGCAGTCAAAGGAAACTGGCCCGATTCCCGTGGGGGCTGCGCTTGCAGCAGCATGGCAGGGTCATTTCTGTATCTTTGTGGCCGTAAAGTTGGCCCATTTTAGGGAGATTCAGATAGCGAGATCAAGGACTGGAGCTCTATGACTCTAGCTGCTGTCAGGAGTTTTGTATGCAGATGGAGGGCAGCAGATGACTCAGACATTACCGAAGATGTAAATGATTCTCGCAATTAGTAAACAAGCTCAAGAAAGCCCCTAATCAAGTGGGCGATGCAGGGGGTTGAAGGTCAGGCAGGATCCCGCCATGCCATCAGCACATCACACCCTTACGGCTGGCCGACCTCGGTGCACCATAGAGCTGCCCGTGTCTGCCATCCGTCAGCACTTCTGCTAAAAATCCTTTCTGGAGAAGTTCGACTTGATCTTAAACATTTGTTCTGTGACAAAACTTGGCAAAACCAGCAGCTAGAAAGAAGCTTTGTTTTTGGGGGGGTGGCGCTGGATGGTTGTTTTAAAACAACCTGGGGGAGCCCAGAGGGCTGCAGGGCTGCAAAGGCAAAAGTAGCGACTGCTAAGCATGCCGTGATGGCCCCACCAGTGGCCATGGCCAACGAGCGGCTCTGTTAGTTAAGGCAACGAGAGCCCAGAAGCGGCTGGCTCGCTCCGAGGGATGTGTTGTCTCACAGTGCAAACCCGCAGTGCCGGAGGGAGCCGATGTCTGCTGCGCCTGGCTGTAAGGTTTCCTGATGATTTGTCTTTTTTTTTTTCTCCCAAGCAATTTATATTTAAATTTTTTTAAAGCTCTCTGGCAGGAAAACCCTTGCAGGACGCAGGCTGCCGTGAATAAAACAAGCAGATGATCTCAGCCCGCAGTATCCTTCCCCTCTTGTTCGGGATACTGCGGCTGCTAGGGCTGGGCAGGGGGAGGGTGGCTCCAGGAGGGATGCTGGAGCTCGCTCCCCCCCACTCCGCCTTTATGGACCTTGCAACATGCCCTGAAGGTCAGCCTGTTTACCCAGACATTGTTTGAAGGGGGCCAAGGGAGGCGATTAGCCCTCCCCACTGCAAACACTGCTGGGTCCGATCCTGCAGCGTTTTGCAAGCGGCCTGTGCTGGCAGGATCGGGCCCGCAGACTGCCTGGTTTTCATGCTGTGTGCCTGCAGCAAACGGTGAAATTGTGCACACGGGGGGCAACGAGGAACGGCGGGTGGGCGAGCAGGGAGGGCTGGCAGCCCTTCGTCCCTGCAGCCTCTCGCCCAGGTGCCCCGCTTGGGACCGTGGCAAACCGCCCCATGTCCCCAAATTAGGGGGGCACAACAGACATCACAAGCAGCAAAACAAGAGGTTTGAATTTCAGGATCCTGAAATGCACTGTGTACAAAGTCTGTCTCTTTTTTTTTTTTCTCCCCCCTAAATCCTTAATTTTTCCATCTGCTAGAGGCTGCGTCCCATGCGGAGCCTTGGGAGGTAGGCAGTTTGGGTGGGTAGGAAAGCAAGCTGCAGAGCCCTGGTTACTCATCCAGTCTGGCCCTCGGGCAATCCCATCAAAGCGGTTCAGAGAGAAAAGGGACGGGGCAGAGGGAAGTGAGCTGTCTCAAAACACTGCCGCTTGGGTCACACCACCTCCCTCCAACCGCCCGGCCGCCCGCCTGCTCTGGGGACGGGGACCCTGCACCCAGAAGTACCGCCGCCTCACCCAGCACCCTGCGACAGCCTGCCAGCACGCCCCACCTGCAGCCCCAGGGCGGCGGGAACGGCCTCCCACCCTGGCCGGGGACCAGGGGTACATCTGAGCTCAAGCACTGGGTTTTTTAAACACCGTTATTAAAACCCACCCGACACAAATTAAGCTGCAAAACCCTTTTAAATGGGACATGAAAGTGCGTATTGTTCGTCACTTTGGAATTTCTCCCTGCTTAGATATGGATCCGTACGCAGACTGACCTGTATGGCTCGATTAATTTAGCTTAAAGATTTAGATTTTATTTTTTAATCATCCTGGTACATCCTGTCCTCTAGAAAGTCTTACTTATTTTATTTTGGAGGAAAACTTCCATGAATTTACTTTATATAAAAAAAAAAAAACCCTTGCAATAAATGCATACAAAAAAAAAAAACCCAACCCCAACTTGTAGAACTGGAAGTTGGGATATTGTGGCACCAAAAATAAAACTGATGGAAACAAAAGGGAATTTCATGTGGTTTTCATTGTCAAGTCTAAGCTCAGAAACAAACAGGAAATAAAAATGGCTAAAACAAAAGAGATTTCTTTTAAAGTGTGTTCAAATCTAAGTGGGGAGCTGCTTTATTTGGGAGGGATTCTCTGTTTATTTGTTTTTCAGAAAGAGGAGTAAATAAAAACGTCTACACAGAGACAGGTCAACTTGATTTACAGTTAAATCCTCATGCTTCCCACTGGTCATTTATAATAAGCTTTTGAAAGAAAATTAGACTTGCATAAATGGCAGCATTGGAAGGGGGAGAAAAGGCGATGGGGGGGATGCTTTTGCTTGAAATGAGGCTGAGGGGAGGAAGGAACGAAGAGAGAGAAAGAGAGGTGAAAGTAACTGCGAACTCTCCGGTCATTCGTTTTATTTCATCTTTGTACTTTTTCAGTTTCTGCAGGCAGCTCTGCAGGCGCTGAGCCTTCCAGCCCATGCCACCCCACTGAAGCTCCCCAAGTAGCAAATAAATGCGTTTATTTAATAAGAGTAGTCTGCAGGATCAGGGCTATGTGAAATAGAGCAGCATACATGCTATATCCTGTAGACAGAAGCATTTCTTAGGCTCTCAGATTTGGGATTGTGGAACTTGTTTGATAGGGGTTTACAAACAGGTGTCTCAATCACAGTAGCTCTGGTGGTGATTTTGAGGGGTTTAATTTAATGCAGGCAGGACCCAGTTCCCCACATCAGCTGAGATCCCCAGCAGCTACAGCCCCGTTAATGCATCTCTGAACACTTTGAACAGTTGAAAAATCAGATGGACAAAATTAATAGCAGCTTCTGCAAATTCAGCTCTGGTTTCCCTCTTCTTTTGCACTAGTTAACAGGGTGTAAATGTTTATTTTCTGGTGGAGCTGCGGTTTGGGAGATAGCAAAGAGCATCAGATTGAGGGTCAAGGGACAGAGGTTGTATTTCTTGCTCAGATCAGATAATTCTGCCAGAGCTCAGTTTCTCCTCTGCACAACAGGGATGTTTCCCTTCATGCTAAAGCATCCAGAGATCCACTATAGAAAGGCTAGGTAGCTCCTGAGGAGAGACATGGTAAGGTGCAGCTCTTCAGAAATGAGGGCTCTGAGCTTGAACTTGTACCCTGCAAATCAGCAGGAAATTTCCTGTTCAGTGTGCGGAGGATTGGCCCTCTTCCCAAATCTGCCGGGCAATACTCCGACACCGGTGGGAAGGGAACAGGGGGACCTCTCGCTCACTCCCAATCTCTTTTTAGAGCCTAATAGTAACAGAAGCGTTTCTCAGCTTCTGCCCAGCTAGATCTCTTAGTTCCTTCCTGAAAACAACTTTTAATATTTAATTGTTGCTGAAAACCAGCAGATCCATTGCTAACCATCCCACGGGAATTTGCGGCTCTGGCCAGGCTGCCGTACCTGTCCTCCTCTGGGATCAGAGGGAGACAAGGATTTTGAGCAAATCCTTTCCCACAGAAGCGACCCTCTCTGTGCTGAGTCCGGCCCCGGTCCCTTATGCTGCTGAGCCTCCAGGAACAGCCTGTGGACTCCCTTAAATGCCCCAAGGAAGCCCAGAGCTAATAACCAGCTTCATTCAATTCCCAGTCACATTATTATCCAATCTGCCAGAGGCATTAATATTCAGAGGTGAGGCAGGAGGAGGGCAGGGGTGCTGGCGAAGGGGAGCAGCACACAAAGGGGAGGAAGGGAAGTGCGGCGGGCTGGCCTCAGAAATCCTCTTTCTCCAGCTGTCTGAAACCCCAGCCCATTTCAGCCGGGTGTTGATCAGCGAGGTTTTTTCCTACGGCCTCAGCACTAACTTCGATGCCAGTTGGTGGAGGTTGTCCCCCTGCCAACAGCAAATGCCCAGGCTTGGCACAGCCCGATGCCCTCAGCCCCAGCGGCCCAAGGCAAGAGAGAGTGAGCTTTGCCCCCTCTGCCATCAGGCCTTAAGTAAATACCAATCTCCCATTTTCAAACAGCCCGATAATTGCTGAGCCTGCTCGGAGATGTCACAGCCTCCCGTTTCTGACCGCCCTCCCTCCACGGCCCCGCGGTCTCATCCCGCTGCCTTCCTGACGCAGGGCACACAGCATGAAACCACCAGTTCTCCCCATCTGGGACTGCGTTCCCAGCCCAGGTACCTCCCCTGTCCCCAGAACCGGGGCACATGTGCCAGGTCACGAGACAGACCTCATGTCCCCAGCTCATCTCATCTTCCTTTTGGAGCGGTCTCCTAGATCAGGTTTCTGGCTTTTTCTTTTTGGCAGTCTCCAAAGTCAGCCTCACCTCTCAATCTCAAGGTTTTGGGTAGCATCTGACAGAGAGAGAAGATGCCACTCTTTTTTCCAACTCTCCATAGGGTACATTAACCAATACTTTTGCAATCCAGTCACAATTTGCAGATCTATTAATTGCCTGAATTAAGCCCTTATAGAAATGTAACAGATATTAAGTGTGGCTTGCAACGGTTTCTCTGCCAGAGAGAGATACTGGTTTTTAAACCAGTGCCTTGGACAGGAGACAACTCAGCAATGTAAGTGGGCTTTTACTGGGGGAGCCTGTGCTGCAGGTCACGCAAACCCAGTAACACCAGTAACAGCAGGAAAAACACCGCCCTCACCCAAACCCCTCTCCAGGCTGTTGGGGAAAGACATCTCCCCATGAGGGCTCTGTGTAAGAAGTACCTGGCATGGTGTGACCCTTTGCTAATGAAAAAATCAAACCCTGCTCTACTGAAAGCAGCTACCGTGCTCTGCTGGTCCCTCAGGAGCCAGCAGGCAGCTCTTTGTCCCTCACAGCAAGGCACCATTGAAACCTGCACAAACACCCATCCCTCCAGCTCACCGACAGGCCAAGGGGCTGGGAGGGAGTGCAGGGAGCCAGAGAGACCCAATCCCATAGCCAAAAAGGTGGTCCTTTCCCTGCCTTTGGAAGATGGGACAGGAACAGGGGTGACGCTCCTGAAAGGCACCTTCCTAAGCTGTTGCTTTTAGCATCTCCCGCAATTGCAGAGTGGGTAGAGCCATTTCATCCCTAGCATCCTCCAGGCCACGGGCCAGGCGTGAAGGACCCACAAGCTAGTCTGGGGGATACCAAACACCCCTCCTTGCCTTCAGCACTAGCCTCCACTTAGAAAGTGCATGAATCACGGGCCCATCGGTCAGGAGGCTGCCTCCCTCTAAGGCGAGGGAACGGGGAAGAAGGTGGGGGACTGCTTTTGATTGCTGCACCGCCAGCCCGAAGCATCCGCCGGGTGCGGTGGCTGGGGGCTCACCCCCGGGCTCTGCCGGGCCGCGGGGTCCTGCAGCAGCGGCCGCCCGTGCGGAGCCGAGCTCTGCATCTCGGAACCCGCCGGGCCGGGTGGGAAAGGTATGCGGAGCCCCGGGAGCTCCGGCCGGGGGAACGGCTGCTCCGGGCTGCCCAGCCCCGGTGGGGAACGGAGAAGGGGACTGCACCGACCCCCGCCAGCGCCTCTGCAGGGCCCTGGCGCTGCCGGGGGGGGCAGAGCCGCCCCCCCAGCCCGTCCCCTCAGCTGTCCAGCCGCGGGGGCGCCGGGAGAGGGGCCGACAGGTGTGCCCGGCTCGGCGGCACCGGGCCCGCCGCCCCCCCCGGGGCCGCTCCAGCAGCTGTGGCGGAGCGCGGGCGTCGGCCCCCGCCTCGGCCGCCCTCCCCCGCCAGAGACGCGGCGAAGCCGTCCCTCTCCTCCGCTCCGAGGAGGAGGACGGCGGGAAGGACGAGGGGGTGCCGCGCTGGCGGGCTAGCCCTTCCCCCGGGGCCGCACTCGTTGAGCGGGGAATAGCCGGGGGAGCGGCCGGTACCGGGCTCCGTCGGGCGCCGGCTGCGGTCGGCCGGACTTCCCGGGCACCCGGCGGGACGGAGGGACGGCGGGTTGCACCGTGCCCCCGGCGCCGGGGAGGCAGCGGAGCCCGTGCGAGCGCCCGGAGGTCCGACAGCCGGCTCTGCCCGCAGCCTCCCGGCGCCGGCCGGCCGCGCTCCGCCGGGGCGGCTCGAAGCTCCCGGCGGAGCCGCCGCGGGGGTCGGCGCTCCCCCCGCGCTTTCCCCCGCAGCCTGGCCGGGTCTGTTGTTCCCGGTCGGGTCTCCGGGAGCCGCGGCCGCCGGGGCGCAGCAGCCAGCGGCGTCCCGGGGCAGGTTCGCCCCGTCCGCGGGGGCCGGCTCGCCCTCTCCCCGGCGCTGCAGGGAGGTCGGCTCTGCTGTAAACAGGAGCCAGCCCGTTACATAAATATCATTTATCCAACTGTCCAAAAGCCGTCGGGCTGCCTTCCTTTTCCCCGGCGGCGTCTCCGCGCCTCTGCTCCCCGCGCCCTTCTCCCCCGGACCCTGCAGACAGATGAGCCGCAGCCCGCAGCGCCGTTATTTACAGCGAGCCCCGGCTAATTTAAACAGCCCCTGCCCCGCTCGCCCGAGTGGAAAATGACTAAGTTTAGCAACGGCGAGAGGCTCCGGCAGCGCTTGTCGGGAGGGGCCCGCGGCGGCCCCGAGGGGGCGGCCGGGGCTGCGGCACCCCGCCGGCGGCGGGCAGGGGGCCGCCGGGCCCGGCACGGACAGCGCGGCAGAAGCGCCGCGCCCCGCCGCCGGGCGGGCAGCGGTCCCAGCAGCGCCGGGGGGCAGCTCCGCTGCACACAGCCCCGGGACTCCTTCTGGATGGCGGGGCAGGGCTCGATCCGCCCGCTCTCCCCCTGCCCCGGCTGCCGCCCCTTGCCCCGCGGGAGGCGGCGGAAAGCGGGCCCCGGGCGGGAGCGGGGCTGCCCCCGCGCTGCCGGGCAGAGCCCGCCGAGCCGCCCCGCCGGGGATGCTCTTACTCTGCGGCCGGCCGGCGCCGCACGCCCCGGGCTAGCACCGAGGGACTCACGGGGAAAGAAGGGGAGAACCCCGCCCAGGAGGCCGGGGACGGAGGGGCACTTACAGCGGCTCCAGATGCGGGCTCGGCTGGGCGGCCTTAATCCTGCGAGAGGGGCGAAGCTGGCCCCCGCCCCGCGGCCCGGGCTGCTCTGCCGCTGTCAGAAAGTAAATCCCCCCGGCTCCCCGGGCACTCTGCGCCTCGCTGCCGGCCCGCGGCTCACGGGGAGGGCGGAGGCGGAGGGCGCCGGCCGACTGCCTCCCATTCACCCTGGCCATTCACTTTATGGCGGGCGGCCGGCGCCCCCCCGCCAGCTGCACCGGGCGCCCCGCTCCCGCCCGCCCCATTCCAGCTGCGCGCCCGCCGCCGCCCGCCCCGTCCAGCACCGCCCTCCCCGGCCCCGCCCCTCTCCCCGCCCCGCGCCCCGCCGACCAATCGCCCCGCGCCTCAGTTACATCCCGCCCCACCCCGGCCCCCGGACTGGCCGCGGAGGGCGGCAGGCCCCGCCCCCACCGCGCTGGCCCCGGCCCCGTCCCGCCGCCGCGGGGCCGCCGCTCGGGCCGCGCCGGGGCAGGGCGGGCGGCGGCGGGGGCCTCCGCCGGGCGCTGGGCTGCCGGCGCTGCCAGCCCCGGGGGCACGGGGCGCCTGCCTGCAGGTGTGCGTGTATGTGTAGGTACGCTTAGGTATTGTTGTTATCGCCGCCGTTACCGTTGCCCGCGTGCGCTGCTCGCTGCTTGCCGATCCGGTACGCTGGAGCCCGCGCTGGGCCTCCGCTCAGTACCGGCGCGGCGAGCCGGTTCGGGCCTCACAGGCAGAGCCACCAGCCAGGCAGAGTGTTCTGGGGGGAGCCAAGTCCGTAGCCGGCTGCTGGAAGCGCTCCCCTGCACGGCGGAGCAGCAGTTGCGGGGGATGCTAATTACGGGCTAATTACCGCACGCACTGTTGTGGGCTCTCGGCCGTACCGAGGAGCGCTTCTCGGGCAATACCGTGCCGCTTGTCCCGGGACACGGAGGGCTGCCGGCTGTGCGGGAAACCCCGCGGTGCCGCCCGCTGATGGCTCTCTGGGAGCCCACACGCTGCTGGTCGGGTAGGCTGCAGCCCGGCTCCTGCCGAAGCTCATGGCAAAGTCCCGGTGCAGTGGTGCAGGGTGCGATCCCCCCCCGAAGTGTCCCCAGATGCTCGTTCCCGCTCCGGCAAGCCTCGGACGCGTTTGCAGACACGTCTCTCCCAGCAGCCACGTCCCCTCTCTCCCAGTGCTGGCAGGGAGAGGGTTGCAGAAGCCGGGCTTAGTCTCTCCGCCCTGCCCTGGGACGCCTGAGCCCAGGGGAGAGGTGTGTTCCTGCCAGGAGCTGGATGCGTGATTCTACGGTCTCATTTTCTTGAGGTCATTTCCATGTCAACCCGCTCTCCGATTTATGATGCCAAAGGTCACCCTCAAGCTCTTCCACTGACATGTTTTAGAGATTAGGAAATAATGTTGTGAGAACAGGAGTGAATTTTAACCCTGGGTGATTTACAAGCCACATTTAGGGAGCCTGCTAAATGCATAACGTGGCATATAGATATGTATGGGAAGACAAATGCACATGAAAAATCACAGGATGCAAAGAGAGGTTAAGTAGACCCAGGCATTATGGATTACAGTTCAAAAAACATGCACAAACACGTTAATTCAGTAGAAACGTGGAGAGTTTAAAAGGAGTCACAACATTGACACGCTTATGAGAAATTACCGTGGTTTTTTTAACGGTAGTAATCTGGGGTCTGTGTTTGCCTTACTGCTTTTTTGCCTGCCAAAAATGACAGCAAGCTAGACCACATCTTTTTCCAGCCCAGATTTTAATCCATCCCGGCATAGGCTTGTCTCCATCAAGAGAAGCAGACACAGCATAGCAGCACTAGCACTTTCCACGGGGCAGTCTGTCTCTATCACCACATGCTGCAGGGAAGCTCAAAACCCTGCTCAAGGTCTGCAGCAATGAAGGGACCGTATTTTGAATCGCCTCCCTCTCCCTCCAAACCTTTCACCATCAGTAGCCCACAGCAAATACAGTTAGTACTTATGCTTTCAAGTAATAATGAAACAAAGGTATTTTTAGCTATTTCCCTTGGGCAATTGGAAATATGAACCGGCGCTCTGTCACAAGCTTTCTCCCTGTGGAGCGCAGTACAAAGACTGCTGGGTTAGACCATCCAGGGACCCGCACTAGGAGTGTTTCATTAGGACAACCTCGGTGCAACTGCTGGACTGACCCCTGAAGGCTCTCTTTGGGAGGGAGCGCTCTAGCCTTTGCTGTTGAACTGTAGTAGCAGATCTTGCTGGTTAGTGCCAAGACTTCCTAGCTGTAGTGCGTCTTGTCTTGCCAGCTGGAGAATTCACTGCTGGGGAAGAGACCAAGAACTTCACCTGGTTTCAGGAGACAGATGTTACTATTTTATATAAAATAAAAATGAAAAGAAAAAAAAAGGCAAAAGCAAACTAAACCCAGAGTGAACCTGACTCACATCTTGGCAGAGAGATGGGATATGCAAAAGGAGGGAATTACTCAGCATCTTAGACATACTTCATTTTTCACCAGCCGGGAAGAGCTTGTTCTCAGAGAAAACCCTGTCTCTGTCACAGGCAAACACAGTCCTCATGCTGGATGGGCCCACTGCTCTCGGGGAGTGGTAGAGTTGTTGATTGTTGATCATGGTTTCCATCTTTGTGTCTTAACTGATCTTTTAGCCACGCTGGGTCCATGCCATCAAATGCCTTGAAGATCAGGACTCAGGCTTGAATTCAGCTTAGCTTCCAAGCCAAAAGGTGGCCTAGGGAGCAGAGGGTAGGTTTGATGCGTTTGTGGTAGCCAGGGCTCCCACTGCAGCATGCTCTTCTGTTTGGCATTTGCCAAGTGCTGTGGGCTTCATGCCCAGGTGTATCACGTAACTGTAGTCTAGCCAAGAGGTGACGAAGATGTGACTAACTGAGCCCGGGTTGCTCCTGCCAAAAAGGCATGGTTGCCTCAGCCAAGAAGAGACAATGGAAAACATTACACTGGGATGTTCATCGGGAGAGTTTCATGTCACCGGGAAGCGCAGGAGTGTTCCTGAGACATGGGCTAAGTAGAACAGCTGGCAGGGTGTTTTAGCCTAAGGAGGTTGCTCTGCATCTTCAATATTGTATAGTTTCCAGAGAAGAGTTTTAATATTTTTGAGTGTCTCAATTTAGCTCTGTTGCTTCAGTTGTAGGTCCTGGCCCGAGTGCAGGTTGCGCCAGATGCAGCACATCAGTTTTCCTTTGGAGAGCCTTCAGCTGGCTTTCGGCTAGCCTCTACCTGAGCTTGCTCTGGAAAGGAGCAGCTGCTTAGAACCACTGTGTTCACCATTCGGTAGTGGTTTTGGGATGCTCAGCTCTGGGGAGAGTGGCTGCAAGTAGTTTCTAGCTGTGACAACTGCTTGTACCTTCTGAGTCAACTCCCTCTTTCTGCCCTTTTTCTGGAGACCTTACTAAGCCTCTGAGAAACAGCAAAAGCCTCCAAGAGGAGGGGATGGAAGTTCAACCTCTCTCAGATTATTTAACCTGCTGGAAAATTTCTGCGTTGCTTGTGCCCATGGGTCTGATATCTGGGCTCTGCGGATGACTATGAACTGGCAGGGGCTGAGCAAGAGTAAGGGACCGTGAAAAGTCAGCCCTGTCCATCGGTGCAGATTGCAGAGGCAGAGGTGGTTGGCAACACGGACTTGTGATAGTCTCATCAAAGGCTTGTGGGGAGCAGGCTATTACACTGGCAGTCTGGACCCAAATGAAGGCATTTGGTGTGCCCCATGGAGACACTGCTCTTTGCAAGGAGCTGGCTGCTTGGGTGTCTTAGATGAAAGCAGGTGAGCTGACCAGGTACCTGGGCAAGGCCTGAGGGATGATTGTCAGTGAGTTTGCAGCCCCTCCATATGGTCCCTATACGCTGAGGAGGAATAGTCCAGACAGAAACTCTGCTGAAAAGCTGCATCTTTGCAGTGAGGATAAAGCCCACCTTTCCTAATCAGACAGCAGGAACCTGAGGGATTTGCACAGACTGTGCCCGTCTGATCTTTGGTTTCATTTTACCATGCTGTCTGTAAGAACTAGTGCATTATCTTGGGAATAAAGGGACAAGGGACTGTCCCGTGTCCTGGTCCTACACCCGGATCCCTTGGTGCAGAGTGCTCCAAGTTGCCCACATGTGATCTCTACACAGCTGTGCACCGCTCTGGCAAAGTGCTGCTGGATCAGGCAGTCCAGGCAACCCAGGTTTCCCCGCTGCTGCCAAGCTGGGGGTATCGGTGCCGCATTGTCACATCAGCAGGATTTTCTGTGTGGCCAGGGCGGTGCTGGGCTGTCTGAGGACTGACTAACGCAGTGCCGTAGTGCATGCGAGTGAACTCTCTTCTCCCCAGGCAGCGCGGGACTGTACCGTATTGTTTTTTCTTTCCAGACAATGCAGTGCTGGATTGTAAGTAAAAATGCAAAGCACATTGCAATGTTTGCTCTTTATTAATGCACTAGGATGCATTCGGGTGAAGCAGAAGGCTCCTGGCTGGCTCAGTTTCAAGCTCCGTGACAGGCTTCCATAAATAACACCTTAGCAGGGTCCGATTCACCAGATCAGACCGGGTGGGAGCCTGAGCTGCGCAGCTGGCACTGGAAGGGGCAACAAGACATGGAGAGGGCTCCAGCCCCTTCCCTGGGAGGGCAGGCAGGTTCAGCCCACCTGGACTGAGCTGCACTGTGTGCAGTGGCCAAGCCAGCACTTGAAAGCCCCCTTCCTGAGCAGGGAGTGGATGGACAGAGTGGCAATGACAAACTCCTGTGAATTTCCAAATGGCTGGCAGATACCACCGGGGCTTTAGCAGCTGCTGGAGCTGGGCAGAAGGGAAGGAGAAAGCACTAGCAACTAATCTGCTTGTTCTGCAAACCTTCACTCATTGCTTAGGTGGCTTTTGCAATCTCTCTGCGCTAGGTGAGTATTTGACCACTTGCTTTATAGCCGAGGAACTCTAGCTAAAAACTGCACGTACCATGGCTGCAGCAGAGGCTGGGGTGATACGTTTTTAGCTTCTGAGCTCATGGTTAGGCCACTGGAACATGCTGTTTCTTATTCCACTTTTGGGGAATAAATGTGGTTGCTTAATGCAATTACAGCTTAAACTTCCAGCTCCAAAGACTTCCTACATGGTATCAGGTAAAGCCTGGCTGAAGCAGGTCCCCTGGCCTCCAGCTGTCAGAGCTGGGAGACAACAGCAGTTTCAGTCTAAGATACATTGATTCTTAATCAGGCCATGTTCCAGCAGCTATTCATGTGGAGAGAGAAGGATATGGTGACCACCATTTCCAGAGTGTCCCATCCCACACCACCCTCTCCAGAGGTTGTGCCCTCAAGAGAGGGACATGATGATATCTGGCCATCTGTTAGGGTGGCGTTGGAGTCAGCCTCAGATATGGGTTTGGCTGGCCAGGGAAGAGTCCTGTTGCACGTTCCCTGTGCCTTTGTCCGAGAACTTCCCTCCTTTAGCCACGCTGCAGCAGATGAAGTTGTGATTACAACAGCGAATGAATACTTTTTGACCCTTTCACCTTTCCTTCACCTTCAGTTTGATTTGTGTTTTCTCTACAGACAGAGTGCAAGATTTTGGGGTGGCTGCTGCTTTGACCACTCTAACGCCTGCCACAACAGATCCCCAGGCTGACCTGGCTTCAGACGCTAGCACTGTAAAACTGTTAGATAACTGCAAGGACCTTCTGTCCTCTGCCCCAAGTTCGATGGGCAGAGGCTTAAGAGGCTTAAACAAGCAGAGCGACTGCTGCAAACTACTGCCATTAAAGTACACTGCATTGCCACTGGGGCATAGGCACGGAAAATGGCAGAGAAGGTCGGACCAGCACCAAGAATTCATTGTGCTGGGTGCCGTACAGTTGCAAAGCTGTGATTGCTCTTGCTGCAAAGAGTTGACCAATAAACTGGCTTCAAAGAGCAGTTAAACTGAATTGTGGTCCCTGGCTGCCAGGCTAGCTGGGCTGGATGGACCAAGGCTGTAGCACACGGCTTGTAGCCCAACTTGAGCAACCCATCAGTTGGGTTCAGGTTAGAGGAAAGTTACCAGGCGAGCAGGACTGCAGAGAAAGGAAAAGCTGTGTGTACCCCTCTGGGTGCTGTTGTGTGTACTCTCGTAACAGCTGCATGCCATGTTTCATCCATGTGAATCTTCCTGCCTGCCCACTCAGGGCCTGGTCTGGGGGAGCTGTTCCAGCACCAGTAAAACTGTGACCCAGGGAGGCATCCAGGAGGAAAGAAGCCGCTTGCTGGGCACCTCCTCCCAACCACCTCCGAGCAGAAGCTGGCAGAGGCTGCAGGAGCAAGCTGGGAAATACCTGCAAAGCAGGGAAGAGCAGCACTGCTGCAGCCACTGCCTCACCGGGCCGACAAGAGGCGGCCGGCCCAAGCACTGCGCTACAGGCCCCGCGCCCCCGGCACCGCTTCGCTCGCTGCGTTCCTCCCCAGGAAGACCCGCAGGGCCGCGTCTGAAGGGCCCTTCCGCGGCCACCCACCCTGCCCAGGTGTCCAGACGGGCAGGCCGGGAGCCGCGCCCCCCAGGCACACACAGCCAGACGCGGAGCGGCCAGGCCTGGGGGACAGGCCCGGCCCGGGGGCGGCGGCGGGGAGGCCACACAGGCCCCGGGGCGCGGGCGGGCGGCCCGGCCCACAATGCTTTGCGAGGGCAGCCCTGCCCCCGCCTCCGCTCAACCACCCTTGCTGCGCCCGTTCGGGCGACACCGCGCCCCGCGACGGCAGGGCTCCTTCCCGATTGGCCAGCATGTCTGCTAGTTCTACCCTCTCGCCTCTCATTGGCTCTCTTCCGCTTGTCAACGGAGGGACCGCCTCCTCCGGTTTCAGACCGTGATCCCATTGGGCACCTTAGGGAGCCGCCGGCCGCATCGCACGCGGATTGGCTCTCCGGGCTGTCCGTCGGCGCAGTAACCAGGCAGCGGGTTGCGGTGCGCCTGTTTCCACGTCAGTGAGAGCGGCGCGGAGCCGGTTTCGCTTGCCCGTGGCCGGGAGGACCCCGCACTCGGCCGCCCCGCCGGCACTGCCGCCGCCTCCCGCCGCCGCCGGGAGGGAGGGAGGGAGGGGCGGACAGAGGGAGGGCCGCGCCCTCCCGCTCGCGGCGCCGCCCGCCTGACCGATATGTGAAGCGGCCGTCGCCGCGGGAGCAGGCGCCGCCATTTTGGATGCGGGGGTCAGTGCCGGGCGGCGAGTGCCTGTCGCGATACTGTCGCGACGCGGCGGCGGGCGGGAGGGGAGGCTGTGGCGGGGGAGCCGTGCAGTGCCGGCGGGGGGGCGTGGACGGAGCCGCGGCAGCGCCGGGGGCTGGCGGAGGGCCGGGGGCAGGCCGCCGCGGGGGGTGCGGCGGGGCCGGGCCGCGGAGAGGGTTGGCAGCCGCCCCCTCCGCCCCCGGGCCGTGACGTGACACGCGTGACGTCGTGCCCGGGGTGCCCCGCAGGACGGGGGGCGGCCGGGCCGGGCCGGGGGGGCTGCCCGGCTGCGGGCAACCACCGGCCGCGGGCTGGGGGCGTAAGAGCAGGGTCAGGGCTGGGAGCGGGGCTGCTGGCCGCACCGCAGCGCCCGGGGGGCCGGGCCGGGCCGGGGAGGGGGGTGCCGGGCGTGCACTGCACCTGCACGGCCACCCGCTCACCGGGCGCGGAGTTGGCCCGCGTGAAAATCGGTGGAAGCAGAGGCGTTTCCCAGCACATAGCCAGCCGCTTAGCTGTGCAGGAGGAAGGCTCAGAGCTAACTTAGGGTGTGCGTTATGAGTTCAGCTGCTACCATGTTTCTTAGTTTCAACAGTATGAAGTAATGGGAAGAAAGAAAATCTCCCTCTCTGTATTTACCTTAGGTTTCATTTTTACTCTGCAGTTTTGACAGATGAATGTGAGCTGTCTTCTCTTCTTGATTCCCAGGCGCTATCTCACTGTTGCAACTAAATGTGGAGACTTACAGAGAAGCCTGTTCCACCTTCCTTTCTGATGTGCCACCACTGTCATGTTACTGCTGCTTATCTTTTAAAGGGCATTCTTAATTGCCCAGAATTTTGGTGTCACTGGACTGCACAGTGTGTTGTCGTACTTATAAATTAATACTTTTTGATTATTTTTGTCCAGGCATTAGGAGCTAGCCTTTGGAGAAACATCCTGAGTTCTCTGAACTTTGCCTGCGATGTTTATTGCAGAGTAGTTATTACATGAAAAACCCAAGTAAGTTAAATTTCCTGATAGAGATCCATGTACCTTCCGTGTGTGGTTTAGAAGGAAGAAAAGGAGCTTTTTCATTGTCAACTGGGCTTCTGGGTAACCAAGCTAGCTCTGAGTTAGGCAGGAATTGTTTGTGATTCATGGACTGAAGGGTGTTGTGTGTTCTGTTTTGGTAGCAGTGTATTGTATCAGGACTCGAGTGGCCAAATCTAGGTCAGAGACTATATAGATTATTCATGCATTATCATAAACAGTGCAAATTTAGGTCAACGGAAGCTTACTTCAAAATACTACCTTTCTTGCATGTGTAGTGATTATGTTGTTTTTTATTATTGCTATTTATTGGAGTAGTTTCACCGGATTTGAATCAGTTACTATAGCTGAAGGCTAAAGTTAGTGATAGGAAGAAGTGGCTTGATGGAAGTCTGCCAGACTTTGTCACTTCTGATGCTAACTCTTGCTTGCTTCCAGAAGAGTTGCAGACATTTCCCTGTAGGGGAGGGAGTGTTCCCTAAAAGTGTACCTGAGACTTCTTATGGTAATACCCAGGAAAAAATTGGGTTCCTATGCACAGGGATGTTTTGGGGTAGCGTGTTCCAAGGTTGAGCAGTGGAGCATTCAGTGCACATGTGAGATAACATTTGCAGATGTAAATCTTGTCAGTGTTTTTATATGAAGATTTCACATCTGATACTATTTCAGGAGTCTCAGAATAGTGATAATTACTGTCCATAGAACATTGCTGAAGGCTTTGAGAAGCATATGAATGTTAGATTTTATTCTTTTATGACATGCTCAGGCATCTACCTTTTTCCGCTCATAGTGTTCCTAACCTTTTTAGCAGTGAGGCTGTGAATGCTAACAGCTTCCCCGTTTCTCATGGCGGGCTGGGCAGCTGTGTTGCCTTGGTTTGGAGCTGTCATTTTTACTGTGCTGCCTGTCAAAGTTCTGCACAGGAGCGAAATTTGAGGACTGGTCTGCAGATTTAGGCAGATGTGTGAACCTATCATGAGAAAGAAACAGGAGTTTATGTAGGACTCACTGAAGAGAGAAGGAGCTAAAAAGCATTTGAAATTTAATACGTACCTTTCCTGTTTTTTCCTGCATAACTCAAGATCACAGAACTTAATCCATTTGTTTCTGTACTGAGTCCACTATCTTGTGTTTGATTAAAGATTGCTTTCGAGAAAAGCATCCAGAGATGCTTTTCTCTTTTTGAGAAAAGATCCTTCTTGATCTGAAGACATCAAGAGGTGTTGGAACCATGGCTTTGCTAGGGAGGTTGTTTCAACTTCTGTAATGACCTTCAGCATTAGCAGTTCTGTTAACCTGTCCAACCAACAGTTTTACAATATCCCACTCTTCAGACCGTATCTTTGTAACATTAACCCCAAATTCATGTTAGCAATTTTTTTTATATGTTGTCCAAACACTTGGTGGTTTTGCTTGACTACCACCATGCTCTCCTAAACCTAACTGATCATTCAGTGCTGGTCTGGTAAATCTTGTAACTTTCTTTCTGCAGCTTCACAGCATTAATTTCAATCTTAAAACTTCTTTCAACATAGTACATTTATACTGACCTCTGAAGTGTGAGCAGGTGTTGCTTGTGATGAAGACATCGTTGAAAGAATGCATACTGAAATTATCTGATAGTTCAAAAGGGGTAGGCTTTGGGAAGTGTGGAGTGTAGAGAAGCTATTTCCATTGCTTGAAATAAACTTTTAAACTTTTACAGGGTTGGATGGTGCTTTTGGTGGGTTTAGCTTACAAGGTGCATCTCTCTGAAAATAGTTGTCTGGTTTTCCCCCCCACCCCGTAATTATTTTCTGTTTCCTTCTCCAGCACATGGTTGCAAAGGTCCTTTGGGTAGATGAAGATAGCTGGCTATGGTTTACTTTGGAATGTGTGCGTGCTATTGCTTGGTTAACTGCAAGCTTAAATATAAAGCAGGATTTTTCCCCTTCTTTACCCAGTGTTTGTGGTGAAGTGAGCTGTATGTGTGATGTTCAGAGATCTGAGAGTGAATTTGTGTCTCCAGCGTGATAGGTTATTTCAGCTGCATTAGACCAGTAAGTTTTTTGGCATGTGTAAAGTGAGTTTTTGTACTTTTGAATAAAGCTACATTTAATGGAATCTGCAGTGAGGAAAGGAGTGCATTCTCATCAAGTCTTCTCCAATAGTTAGCAATGAAAGGATACAATTGGAAAAAAAAAAAAAAACAAAAAAACCAACCCTTAAGTTTTGCAGGATTTTAATATGTCAGGACAGCCCTGCCAAGCAACATGGATTTTTTGCACCCTTGCTTGAAAGGATCAGCACATTCAGTTTCCCAGCAGGTTAAAAGGCAAAGGGCGGGGCGCTGTGGGTGTTAGTTAGTTAGTTAGTTAGAGGTTTGTGTCTATCTTCTTCGCATTTTGCTGCCTGGACATAGCACCAGGTTTGGGAACAGCTGAGCATTTTAAGTCTCCTACATTCAGGAGGGACTGAGTTTAACAAACTTTTCCGTCTTGATTCTTTTAGGTTAAAAGTAGAAGAGAAGAAATAGGAGTCCTACAAGCAGATTCAGTAGTATGCAGAATAGCATTTAAGCTTTGGCATCACTTTAAATATTGGCAGAACTATTGAATATCTGTGTATGTGCAAGTCATGTGATACATATGTCTGGTATTTCTTTACATGGTTTTCCAAATCAGGTTGGGGGAGCCTTTGTTTCCATGTCAGTTTGCTAAATGCCTGGAATGGCACTACAAAGTTTACATATTCAATATTGGTTTGTAACAGTGAAGACAGGAAAAACTTGAGTTTTGACAAATTTGAAGGTATAATGTATTTCCCCAAAAGTACTTCTGTGGACCAGAGTTTTGATCCCTGAAACTGCCTATGTAGAAATATGGAAAATATTGGAATTACTGGAAGAAGAAATAAGTAAAAGTGAGGAATTTTACATAGAGGAGAAAATCTCCCACTAATGCCTTGTACTAAAACAAAGACAACGTGCTGAAGTAGAAAAAATAGCGATCAAGGGTATTTTTATGCAATATTTTAATGCGGTCATGTAAATTGCATTGGAATAAGTTACTGTTGAGGACGGGAACATCTCTCAAGCGTTAGACACATGAGTAGGAAGAATATCTGCAGTTCTGTTATATACAGCTGTGGAGGGAGGATATAAACCTTTGTTCTTCAGGGCACAAGCAAGCTACTTGGCAGAACTATTTGTTTATTTTTCTGAATCATCTGGTAGTGAATGAGATAAACCATTGATCTCATCTGTTGTGGCAGTTCTATATTATAAAATACTTTTGTCTTTGCCCTTAATTTATTGTGTAACACTTAGGAATACCATTATGTATAATTAATATAATGAAGTAAGAAACAGTTTTGCCATAAGATTATTCATCCTATTGCAAACATATAAAAAAAAGAAATAACAAATCTGATGCTGTCCCTTGAGAAGGTGTCTTTTTGTAATATTTTACTTTCTTTCCATTATTTACAGAGTCCTGAAGCAAATTAGCCTCTTTCACTCAGAGGATATTTGTATATTTGAAGTGTTGTTGATAATTCAAACATGTTAATTAATGTGAAGCTTGACAGATCCAGGATGTATGTTCGGAAATTTCTGTGGTGGTGTTTCTGAGGTCTGGAGTAATACACCAAATCCATTTCCTTCCAACTGTGCTTTTGCCACATGGGCAAAAATCATTCTCGTATTCGCTGTGTCTTATTCCCCTCCGCCCCCCTCCCCAGTTGAGTCCTTTAAATGAGCCTGTCTGATTTGAAGTTTTGTGATCAATGTTTCACCTGTTTTCAGTCTTTTGCTTCCCTATGGATGGCCTGTTGTGATTTCAAGCTGGATTCCTCATTTTCTTTTCATATCGTCTAAAAAAGGTCTCATTACTCGGCTACCATTTCACTAAATCCTTATCATTTGCAGACAAGGCATCATCCGACTCTCTGGCCTCTTTATAAGTCCTGTTTATTCTTTATAAACAGTTGTGTCTGTTCATTCCCCTCCATTCTTATTTCTTTATCCTTGACTGTATCTGAGCTACAGCTAGTAGAGAGAGAACAATCCTGTAGTAATCCACTCTTTGTTTCTTTTTCTCAGGCCATTACAAATATTTCTTCCTTGTAAAATTTTTTCCCATCTTCTGGCTCTCTCTGTGGGTACATCAGTTTAAGTTTTTCCCTGTAAGACCTCAGGCTATGTGAGAGTAAATGTCTGCCTTTAACTTTCTCACTTTTTCTCCCCGTGTTCCATCCAGTTTTGTCTCTAGTTTTGCTTATTTCTTTGTGGGGTCTTACCCATGACTTTTTTTACTTGCCCGCTTTCTTGAAGGCTTTTTGCATGAAGCAAGTGTGAAATCAACATCTGTTATAAATTACTTTATTTTGTCAAAGTTTAAAGTCCGAAGAGTTTTTCTCTGGCCAGCTTATTCAAGCCACTAATCCTTATTTAACAGAGTACAAGATTGGCTTTGTGTTCTGTGTAGGGCTGCAGGACTTTGCATAAGTACTGGAGATGTGTGTGTTATTGCATTGTTGTGGATGTCTGTCCTGGTACCCTAACGCTTTATCTTTCTGTGAACTTGCATAGACTGGAAAAAACTGAGGAATGTGCCTTGGCAAAGTTGTCTCTTGCTTCACAGATGCCTTGTTATAACGAACTGTCTGCTCTCATGGTGTTGGAAATGCACTCTGTGGAAAAGTGTCTTCCTTTTGTCTTCCTTTTGTAAAAATAACTGTATTTGTCTGCATGCACAGAACAAAAATCTGAAAGAGTTTCTTGCATCTCTGCAGGCCTCCTGCTTGACTAGGGCCAACTTGATGTTTCATCTGAGGAAGAGAATGATTCTGAGGGGCTGGAGATTAATTTGAGTTACTTCTGTTTTCAGGATTGTCAGGATGGTGGATAAGAACATTTACATTGTGCAAGGTGAAATCAACGCGGTGGTGGGAGCCATAAAGCGTAATGCCCGATGGAGCACTCACACACATCTGGTAAGTTACCTTGAATTGTTGCTGCCTGTTCAGGCTATGGCAGAAACCACCTGGTTTTAGACAAGTACTTCCGTTTTTTTTTAGCACTCATTATAGTGCTTTTGTAAGTAAAGTTTGACTAACTTTCTACATTGTTTCATGCTGAGCAGTTTTGGCTTCTTGTGTGCCAGCAATTGTAAGAGGTACAAAGCTGGAAATATTCTACCTATATACCCTGTAAACAAACAAAAAAACCTCACGTTGTATTCCACGTGGGCATCATCTAATTTTAACTTTTATCGCCTGGTATGTCAGGGATTTTGAATATATGCTGTTATTTTATTTAGCACAATGTTTTTATATATCTTTTGTGCCATCTTAAAGAAGACCGTCTTCATCATGAAAGCCATGAAATAAAAATTGGGGAAGTCATTATATATAGGGTATTTTTTAATTTTTCATATGGTGCAGTATCTTTTTTTAGCTCTGTTTTGTGACTGCTAGCTGTATTCCTGACTGAAAGCTGTTAATAGTTTCAAACCTGTTTTGTTAAAAGCCACTAATACAATGTTTCCAAGTCTAATGATGCATTATGCATTGGTCAGTTTATGGCTTCTGCAGTGTAAATGTGTGCATGTGGCATACTGTATCTGTGGTGCACTTCAGAATGTCACATGAGTAGCAGATGGCTGTCATCCAGCACAAGTGGTTTCAGTTTGTCAAAGGGCTGGGCCCTTTTTCTTTCTAACAGGCATTTCTTCATTAGAGCTCACTGCCACCCAGTAAGAGGTGTGGCTGTGGATGTACACAGCTTGGAGAAACTGCTGCTCCTCCTTATTTTAATATCGTAAAGATAGACTAGGACTGAAGGATGCAGCTATTCATAGAAATATGGCACTGTGATTCTTTCTTCAAGTTATTTTAATGGCACCAAATGTCATTGTATTTCTGTTCCCATTACAATCTGCATAGATTAACATTATAGCAAATCCAGATGAGCCATTTCAATATGGTATGAGGTAGATTTGCTCTGAAATTTATTGAACAGCAGAAGGCTAATCAGAAATACTTCTAAGGACAATAAAACCAAACCAGAATGCTCAGTCTTGAACCTGTGCTTTGACATTTGAGCTGTATGACATTGGGGAGCACTAGCAGGAAAATAAAAATGCTTCTCTTGATTTTGATGGAGTAAACGGGCTGACAGTGATAAGCTCAACCCACAGTACTTCTGTGAATATGAAGGTGAGGTCTTTACAGACCCATCATTAAGATTTGTCTTCAGGAATATGTTTGCCTCATTAATGACTTCCTTCCTATATATAACCTATAGGATGAAGAAAGGGATCCCCTGCTGCATAGCTTTAGCCTCTTAAAAGAAGTGCTGAATAATATAACAGGTAAGCTTATACAGAAATCAGCAGGTACCTGCTAGGGTATATGCAAGTAAATGTACAGGTGTACTTGTTTGTCTTACTTACTATCCCGAGGTCGTATATTGAATAACAAGAAAAGAGCAAATATGTATATACTTTTAGACAAGTAATACTAACGTAAACTAGTACACAAATACCACTGCTGCCACTATCTGGAGATACATATATATGTGTGTGTGTGTATTTTTGTGTGTGTATATATACACACACTTACTTTTATATATAAATATGCACGTTTCTTCAACATACTGAAGCTTGTAGTAATATATGAAATCTGGTGTATTATTATGCGTAGTCTTTCTGTCCTTTGTTTATGCTTTCTGATCTGTGAATGATAGGAAAAATCTGCTTAGAAAGTAGCCTCCTATTACCTATTTTCTCCTCACATTCTTTGGTTTGTTGGTTTTCATTATCTGTTATCACTAATAAGTGAAGCACAGACTTCACTTTCCATTTGGGTCTCTTGAATCTTGAAGTGAAAGGCTTGCTTTGTGACCAGTTGCACTGAAAGGAACTGGAAATCTATATCGATTACAGAAGTAGAACACAAGACTGTGATGGGTATTCTGACCAGGTTTTTTCTCCCAACACATCTTTCTCCCCTTTACCCCCACATTTTCTCTTTTGTAGTTTCAGGAGTGATTTTTTAAGTGTAACCTAAGTATACGTTGAGAGTCTGGAAGTGAGGCTAATCCTGAGCTGCATGTGCATTCTGCTGGTTCTTCCCAGGATTTGTCTTACTGATTGTAATATTTGAAAGTAAGCTTTATTTCTGCTCCCTTTATTACAGTAAGTGTTCAGAACTGCACTCAACCGAAGTTTGAGATGGACTTTTTGCATTTCTAATTGTGAAGCATGCCCATTCTTGTGTCAGCACTGAGCCTGGAATCCCATAAAAAGTATGTTCCCTAGAAGTACAGTAGTGCCGCTTCCAGGTGCTGATGAGAGGTGCTGAGGACACGTGCCAGTTCTGAGCCCTTATTCCTTCCTCTTTTGTGGCTGCCTCTAAGTGTAATGCTTTACATTTCTTTGCCAGGTGAACTTCCCTTGGTTGTGAGCAGGACTCTTCTGTCAGTTTATGACATCCTAGGGAACTCCTGCACAGCTTGCATTTCTGGATATTATCTTTGTTCTAGATGTTATGCTTGTACCCAGACTATGTGACAGTCCAGATTTGTGGGGTTTTGTGAGCTCACCGATCTTCTGTAGGATATGCATACAGTCACCAAAAGTGTTTTGGGAGGAAATTTTTCTTCTCTCCCTTCTACGAGACAAAATTTTCTTTAAAATAAGACTCCTGATGTTCTTCGCCATTATTGCAAATATCTGTTCTCATCAACAAGAGCAGGGAATGTCAGGATGCTCAAATAAATGCAGTATGAGTAAATGTCAGGGACTGGCCATTTATCTAGAGTAGCTAGATACAATGTGCTGTTGACTTGTTGGGGAAAAAATGCAAGCCCACTGTCTGCTTGTGTTAAGAGAAAGTGAAGTTTAATGTACTGAGAGATTCAGAGACTCCCTGTGAGTATTAGTCATCATGTAAGTGTGGTTCATGCTGAGATAATAATTGCTTATATATGGTGATGACAGTGTGTTGGTTTTACATGGGGTTCTTTTAAACAGGTCATTTCAGCTTCAGTGACTGCTATTTACCCACTAGTGTCTTGAGATAGGACATCATTGCTATGCTCCATTTTTTTCAGTTTTAGACATGGACTGGTTCCCAAGCAATACTTTGAACGGTATAGAGTCTCCTGCCTCGTCTTCCAGGCACTGAAAAGTCCAAGCTTAGGGTTTTTTGTGGGTGGTTTTTTTCTTCTTTTTTTCTCCTGCCTAGACCTTCCTTTCATGTCTCTTTCATTAGCTCATGGAAACGCATTGCTTTTATATTTAAATTTATTCAAGCTGTAATCTTTGACATTTGAGTTAGCTTTTAGTACAATTTTGCATTTATAGTAATATATATTATGTATTTTCTCAATCCCCCAAGAACCCATTTTAATCTGTTCCGGATGCAAATTTCAGGCTGCCTTGTCCCATCTCCCCTCTTGCTCTCGCCCTCCCTTCCCCTCCCCCATGGAGCATGTTTGATCAGGTGTGGCAGGAATATCCACTGTCAAGCTGCGCCCTTTATATTAGTCAATATTATCCTTCCTTCCCTCCCACTCCCTTCATTCTCCTCTGGGCTTTACCAGTTGATTTATAATTTTGGAATTCTCATCGGAGTCTGTAATACAGTTTGTTCATTATTTAACCAAAACCTGTTTAATGAGCAAAGAGAGGCAATGTAAATGTTAGGCATGTTGCAGTGGAGTACCTTTTGTTCTCCTCTGAGCTAGTGGGTATTAACTCTGTCATGACTGTGATGCTGAAATACCCTGGTCAAGGGTATAAAGATGCATCATATGCCTCCAGCAGCTAAAGATTCCCATTTCAAAGTATTGCTCCTCAAGAGTAACTAAATTACATAATGTGTTCTATTTGATTGCCAAAATAGTAAAAGCTTGCCTCCAACTAAGTAGAGGTTTCCCATCCCATTGTAATGTCTAAATGGGCTCTTGAAGGAAGCATCTATAGAAGATGCTGTTGCTCAGCACAAACAATCCCATGATTATGGTGAGAGTAACTTCACTTCTACGGTTCAGCATACCTAGCTAAGGGCCTTGGACCTGAATTGTGTGGAATGATGTTGCTCTTTAAAATTCTGACAGAGAAACTTAAGTTCTGTGGCAATTTTATGTAGATTTATAAAAGCAGTTTAACAAATTGAAAATGAATAGCATGTCTGCTCTGATCCAAATATAATTTGGTTTATTGTATGCCATTTTTACACTTTTATGGGCTGCATATATTTTAATTATTATTGATAGCAGTTGCCCGAAAAACAGGAAAAATAGAGGTTCTGTCATCTTGGCTGATGTATAAGTTACTCCAAGATAAATTTAATAGCTGAATGCTTGTTGTACTAAGATAAGCACTGTAAGCCCGAGTTTGATGTGGTGTCTTGTATTTCCAATGCTTAGAAAAAGCAAAAGTTGGTGTCCTGCATTACGACCATATGGAAGCAGTGACTATCAAGCTTTGTCCATGCATGCAAAATTGAAATACAACTATATCTTCAAAGGTTATTTTAAAACTGATGGAAGCCTTAGTATTGATACAAGTTTGGCTCTAGGGTCGCTGTCACCACAACTTCCATTTGACTGCTTTTTAAAGTAAGCTGAATATCTAGAAAATATGTCTGGATGTTGAAATATTTGTTCATTTTGTCAGTTTTGTTAGGGATTTAGGTCAGCAAAAGGTAGCTCCTTTTTGACATCCAGTGATAACTGAGCATCTTCTCTTTCATGAGTGTGTCCAACTTAGGATGCTCTTGAGCTCACAAGGGAGAGGTTTTATAACCACAAATGGCTGGGCACATGAATTAATTATAAGCCTGCTTTTCCATGATCTGATGAGGATTGGGTTTCCTTAAATCTTGCTGTGGCTGTTGAAGTCTTCAGACCATTCCAGTATGATGTAGAGGTAAGAGCAGGTACTTCTGTAGTCGTTCTCCTCATTGCAAAATTTGTGCTTTGCTCTGACTGGGGGGATGAGTCAGTAACCAGGATTTTCGTGACTGAAGTACTGCTCACTGGTGTGTAGGATGGCTTTAGGACAGAAAATGACTGAATACAACTGCCTTGTACAAGTCGGCACTGCAGTGGGAGAAGCAGGTGTTTGTGGAAAGTGTGTGCATCGAGAGTCTATTTAAATAAGGTTTAAACTAGGTAAACACACCTGTGAAGAGGTGCTTGTGTATATTTTAGGTCCATGAGTGCCAGACTGGAAGGTTTGAGTCCTTTTATCCTCTGGTGGTTCAGAGTTAGTGCATTTAAACAGAAGCTGCAAAGTAAGCTGTTAGAAGCACTCTGATTTCATGCACATTCATGACATTTTAAATGAATGCTTGTACAGTGGGTTCAGAAGAATCTTTTCATGGCTTATTTCAGACAAGAAGCTGCTGCAAATCTCCATCTTTAGAGGGTTGGCTGGGGCATTAAGAGCTGGCTAAAGGTCAAATGACTGTAACCGTAAAAGAACCTTTGCCCAGTGTACTGACTTAATATACTTGTTACTGTAGCCATCAGTGTTCTGGTATGTAGATTTGATTGCACACTCATTTGCTCATGTCTGAGCTCTGGAAACTCAGTTTTTAGGGAAAATCTGACATTCGTATAAAACAGTATGGGAATTATATCCTGATTTGGGATTAATGTCTGAACTTTTAAGAAGTGGTAAATCAGTAGTAAATATAAATGTGTGGCCTGTTCTCAATGCTATTGCAGTGCTACCGAATAGAATCTGAGATATTTATTGTGGTCTATTCAAGTTAAGAAATCAGAAAAAATAATGGGTTTTTTTTTAAACAGGTGTAGGAATTAGGTTATATGGATGTGATACATATAGTGCTGCAATGCTTGTTACTTTGCACTTTAGAGATAAGGGCAATGCTGTGTTTTATTTATTGTTTACATCTTGAGTTTCTTCAGGAAGTGTCTGGACTTATTAGCAAATAACAAATACTGATGAACTGTAAGCTGTGATACTTCTCCCTTTGTTTGCATTGAAGGATTGCAATGTTATCTAGAGCAGACATTAAAAAAAAATCGCCTAAGCTTTTTCTGTTGCATATCGGCTTCCTATAAAAGATCTAGCAGACTCACTGGTCTCCTAGATTATGTCTGTTCCTGTGATAACTTAAATTTTTTTTTTTTTTTTCCTTCCATAACAGGTATCCATACATGTTAACTTGGTATTTTGGAAGACCAAGCAACTCAGGCTAACATTTAGTTTTTTGTTGCATTCTCTATAAAATTTTTAAGAAGAATGGAAAGGGTATAAGAAAGGTTAGGAAATTGATAGAGTAAGGTTTCTTCCATAACTTTAACTCAGCCTCACTCTAATTAGTGGATGGCAATACAATTTTAATCCATATTGAATGACCTGACACAGTGTGCAGAAGTGGTAATTAATTTCTCTTAATATTTTCTGTCACCTTCTTACTATATGAAATATGAAGATTAAGGTGACAACCTTAATTTGATGCTTTGCTTGCAGGCTGAATCCAGACTTCATTTTTGCAAATTGTGTTCAGATGATGCAGTAAAAGTTGTCATTTTAAAAGCAAGTTCCTAGTCTTCGTGAATGCAGGCATCCTTCAAAGTGCACAGAGAATGTAAAACAATGCAATAGTTTTGCTTTGAAGCTGAAGGTAGTTCCAAATACTCTCTTTGAGAGAAATTAATCATCTTTTTAATCTCATTGTAGCATCAAATGAATCAAATTGCTGTCTTATGGCTGAGGTCTTTGAATGTCCCTCAGATAATAGGTTTCTATTGATATTTTTGGCATAGATTTTCTTGGTGTTAACTGGAGAAATAATAAACCAGACTTTTCCCAGGTCATTGCTAATTTCATGCTCTACTTTGTAAGCGATTTTCCTGGAGTGACACTAAGGTGCCCTAAGAATGGTCGCTGCACTGGGACACCTGGGATGTGAAATTCTTAAGCCCAAAACTAACACCAAAATTGTCATAATTTCACTTAAAATTTAGTTTATTTTCTGTATAAAGGAAGAAAGAGGAGGAATGTGCTTGATGAAGAATAACTGTGAGTATTTGTGAAGCTTATAGAGGCACCAAGACAAGCACCATAACCTTTTCCAAGGCTTTGCAGTTGTGTGTGGGATGGCATTTATGCAGAGTGTGTGAGGAGTCAGGTATGGATGGGGTCACTCTGAATTCTAATTGATTCTGTTGAATTGTTCACTGGGCCATTCAACATAGCTTACTGAATGAAATTGGGACTCCTGAGAAGGGGAAGCTTGTAATTGAAAGATTGTATAACTGAGACTGAACAGGCAGAAAGGGCTAAACTGTGGTTGTCTAGCACCCTTAATTTGGTAACTTTTTATCTCTTGTGTTCATCTTCTGTTTTGTATTTCTGAGTAGTAAGGAACTTACGGAATAAATGGAAAAGAAGTGGAGTGACTCTGGGGATATCTAGAGCAAAAACCCCAACCAACCCAGTAAGATGGTCTTCACACAAGGTGTTTCTGCATTTTTCTTAAAGTCAGGACATCTGAACTGTCCCTTCTGCAGTCCAGCACCACCACCCTTGAGATACCACCTAAGCATCCTTTTAATACCGTTCTTTGGGTAGGACTAGAGCTTGGAGCTTAACAGTCTTCCATCTGTGCATGGCTAATGACTGGCAGGTACAGGCAGGAGGTGGTGCTGTTGGAAGGAATTGTTTCCTGACCGCTAATCCTCAAGGACCCAAGGATTTAGATGGACAAGCGCTCCTGGCTGTTGCTTGGCAGAGTTCCCACAGTGGGCTTGTTCTGCAACACCAGCCTTCTGTTACCACTGCAGGGCTGGGCTCTGAAGAGCTGCCACATGTGCACGGTGCGCAACTGACTCTCTTGTTCCACGCTTGTTGAGCAATTACTTTCCCACTTGTTGGGCACTCCATTATTTCCTTCAGTTACTGATTCTGTGTAAAGTGGAGCCATGAAGGAAATGGCCTAATGTACATACATTAGAGGGCAATAAATTGCAGTTTGATTTGGTAGAAAGGCAGTACCAGATGCTCCATTGAAGTTAAGGTTCCTCTTAAGTTGTCCACGGAGGTTTTATTCCATGTTTTTTGATGATGATGTCTTTGTTTTGGTCAAGACTAGTTAAAAGGAATTGTGGCCAATTAGGAGACATTAAGGCTATTTACATTATAGTAAAAACCCTCTAGAAGTAGGAGTGTACATGAAATTGCTGAATTCCAGTAGAAGTTTATTAAATATATAGCTCTTCTGTTCTGTCACCTTTCCTTCTTTTAACTGTCTTCTTGCTAAACTGCTGCCATCTAACCTGTTAAAAACAATGTCTCAAAGGTGATTTACTTCAAAGAAGCAATAACTTGTGTCAAAAAGTGCAGGTGCTTATTTATATAGTTGCATAATATGTAATAGGACTGCCAAGAAGCATTGGTCATACATACACAACAAGCATGCTGAAGCATTCCTTACCTCAGAGTTTGTAGCTTAAGAGGGTAGAAGCAGAGAGAAGTCTTTAAGTACACAAAGTTGTTAAACACTTGATGGTTTTTCTTAATGACTACCTCCATTTGTCCTTTAAACATGCTGTCGTTGGCTGATCCCTAATATGGTTTATAGCAAGATGTGAGTTTGAAGGAAAGATTTGAAAGAAGATTCAATTGGGCTTTTTTCAGGGATAGTGCAGGGTTGTGCGATAAAGTGCTTCTCTCAATAATTAGCGTGGAAGAAAAAAGCCAACAAGAAGAGAGGTAGAATGGGAGAGATTTAAAGGTAAGTATAAAAGTAGCAGAGTAACGGAAAACATTGTTATTAAAATAGCAAGTTGATTGGTTAGGGAACGTTAATAGTGAGGGATGTGTAGCTGGTGGCTTGCCCATTTGAGGTAAACTCGCAAGAGCTTTTTCTTTTTAAGGTAACTGTAACTAGATTGTCTGCTATCTGACTGTCGTGGAATAGATTATTGCTGAAGGGTATTTTTTGCAATCAGGAAAAAAAAATTTCTTCCAACATGTTATGGACCTCCTCATTGTAAGTTCTGAAAAAATATTTCAGATGGATAGTCAAGATCTTGCTTTTGTAATTTGCCTTTAGAAAATGATACGTGACAGCAAATTTGTCCAGGAAAGAGCTATAAAACTTAGAGCTGCATGCAGTCCTGTGAAAATTCCTGTCATCTTTTAGATGACATGATTTTGACTTGCTTTATAGCACCTCTAAAAGCCACAAAGAAAAATTTTGGTATATATTGCCTATAATACAGTGGCTTAAAGGTAGGGTCTAAGGTCTTGTGATATGATGGATTCTGAGGTGAAAGAGATGGAAATGTCATGTCATGGATGAGTTTGAAGTGCATTCATTCGACTGTTGGTGGTATCAACAGACACTTTCTGTGAAAGAAGTTTGGGAGCGAACGGAAATCTGTGAATTTGTTAATAGAGTGAGGAAGGCTAAATCGTGAGTTAAATATACGTAAATCTTCTAGAGACAGTGAATAAGTACATGTCATCACAAAATTGTAGGAAATAAAACCCATCTTGAGAAGGAACATTTATCAACTAGTCATAGTTATTGTAGAAAATTGATAGATCTACGTTAGTATTTTATGATGTGCTGTATCCATGTGACTTGGAAATACCATTGGAAGTGTTAAAGCAACTTGCTCTTGCTTCGAACTCCTAATTATATGTGGATGTTTCTTGTTTAGTTTAAGGGCATGGATAGACATAGACTTCTCATCACTTGAACTTCATGAAATGAATGTGTCCGTGCTCTTTGCGGTGCAATTGTGAAGTTAAAACTTGTCAGTTCAAACTACTTTTGTATTCAAGCATGTTGTGAAAGAAAGAGGAGGTGCATATTTACTTGACAGTTGAGGAACAGGGCAAGACATTATGACAAAAAAAAAAAAAAGACAATGTGAGAGGGTAGAAATGTAAAACATGTTAGATGAGAGCTTGCACATACATGCAATAGAACTAAAGTTTGGGGTGATATTGGCTTTAGCTATCCTATTAAAATGAATAGATTGATAAACTGTTTCCATGACAGCTTATGCTAATGTATTTTGCACTGTAATCACAATTACACAATTGTAATACTCAAGGGATGCACTTGATTAATGCTTGTTAGCTAAATATGTTAAATTCTTCAGTGATGGTAGTACTTTGATTGTTTGATCCTTTATCTGTACCCTAATATAAGCACTTCAGAAGTTCTAATTTCCAGTTCTGTCCTTGTAGCAGTAAGCTGAAACTTATTCCTAGCCATATTGAAACAGTAAGGTATAAACAGAGCAGTCTTTCAGAAAGTGTATGCTGCCTTTGCCTGGTGCAGGAGTCTGAATGCTTGCATGACTGTAAATAATTCTCGACGTGTGTGCTACTTAAATGATATGAGAGACTTCAAAACAATGCTGTTCACTTTTGATCGTGTTTAACTTAATTCTGGGAGGAAGTTTTTTATTAAAATTTGTGTTTGTGCCCTATTACTTTTCAGGAAAGAGTCATTTTTCTTGATACAGCAATGAGGTCTGCCAAGTGGCTGTTGAATTAGATTCCATTTGCCTCTTGATTAATTGCTTAAATAATTTAGGTGGCAAATTGTAAATATGAGGTATTGTTGAAATAAATCAAGATGTGGTTGTTACCTTGATCATGGCATATTGAAGGAGAATGCTCTATTAGATCTGGGTATAGCCTAGGGGAGGGGCTTTATTCTAGAAATAAAACGAGTGGCAGTGGTAAAATATTGTTGCTTATGTAAGCATCTTTAGTAACTGCACTTAGGAACTTGGATGTTCTTCAAAGCGGGATTAGACAGTTTATAGTCGCCCATAATAGTTCTGTAATAACTAAGATGGCTGTCATGGCAGCATGGGAGGAGACATCATTAGCTGGTTTTCACTTCAGTCTGAAGTTTTCACATTTGTCATTCAGAAATACTATGTTTTTCTTTGCATACTCAGCTCTTGGTTAAAACATTTGGTTTTTCAGTGTCGGAAGTGCAAATATATTCCATCAGACTTAAGATCTAACAAGCACTATCACATTTTACTTCTGTGCTTCCCCTCTCTTAAATACATTCTGCCGCAGTATGAAACTAGCACTTCAAATGTGAAGTGATCAGGTGGTACAGGGAGTGGGGAGAGCACAGTTCTGGGAATATTTACTTTGGTGACATTGTTGATGATGAACACAAAGGTGTAGGAAATAGGTTTGCTCAGATATTTACCAGTCTGTTAAAATATGGTCAACAGGAAGAGACTTTTTCAGTTGAAACAGGAGTACTGTGATATTGTAGGAAAACTAGGTTTTGGTTTGGCAAAGAGAGAAGTTCTAAACAACAAATTTTTCTGAGAGCATATGACTTCTTTGCATGATACAGGAATCTGAACACTTTCATCATGAAGGCTTCTGCTTCATTAAGAACATAAGGGAAGAAATATCCATGTTTAGTAAATAAAAAAGTAATGTTTTCTCAGGGAAAAGGCTTTGCCAAAAATGTTGGAAACATAGGAGGGGAAGAAATGAAAAGATTCAGACATTGTAGAAAGCAATAGAGAACTCTAACAGGGTAGCTGAATGGTAGTTCAATAATTGAAAAAAAATTTCTTCAGAGAAAAAGAAATTGCTGAAGAAAAATATTATTAAA
This sequence comes from Theristicus caerulescens, assembly GCA_020745775.1. Taxonomy (NCBI): domain Eukaryota; kingdom Metazoa; phylum Chordata; class Aves; order Pelecaniformes; family Threskiornithidae; genus Theristicus; species Theristicus caerulescens. Next base: position 105,454,889 of record CM036560.1, read on the forward strand.
TAATGGGACACACACACACACCATCACAGGCACCCTGGAATGCTTAATTTAATGGTTGTTTGGTAAATGACTATTAAAGTTTTGTGTCAGAGGCAACATCCACTTAAATTTTGCAAACTGTTTTCTCCCTTCCGCTTTTACTAACAATCCATTAAAAATCTGAAAGCGAAGTTCATTCACGTTCCGCTGCCTTTAAATTGTAGTTTCTTTTTGGATGGCAGTTTTTAATGCTATTGAGTTTCGCAACCCATGCTGGTACTTGTTCACATGCACAAGACCCATGTGCTGCAGCGGAAGGTCACACACTCCCTTTCACTCTGCAGGAACAGCAGGTGATGGTACCAGCTGTTCACATCCCCGTATTAGATGCCTGAATTTGAGCAGCTGTATGAGGCTGCTAATAAACTCTAACATGTAATGCAGTTCATATTTTACCCACATTTCACTCGATCCTACTCAGCACTGACCAGTATTTTTTTAAACATCTTTCAATGCCACCCATAAGATGCTCATTTTCTTTCTTGTTGTGCTGATCTCCCCTCCTCTCGTATGATGTGCCAGTCGGATGTTTGAAAAGTGTTCCAGTGCTACAGCTTTGAAAAGGAAAGGGTACCAGAAAACATACAAATGTACAGCATTTAAGGAAGCAGGAATAATCTTTCTAGCAAAAACATTTACAAATGTTAAAGTTTTAATGCTGTAGTGAAAATAATCGAGACTGTTCTAAAGGATGTACTTGTCCTTAAGCAATACCAGTTTTGGATACAAACCTAGGTGGTTTTTTGTTTGTTTGTTTGTTTGTTTGTTTTAGAAGAATGAATGGGTCAAAAGTGCTTTCATTCTGAGGAACCTCTACCTGCATTCAGGTAGCTGAAGAGGTCTTGCTATGTGAATCTGCTATTAAAAGAAGGCTGCAGTGGTTTTTAATTCCACCTCAAGTAATAAAATTGGCCTGGCCAAGAGTTTTGATATATCCACAGTTGATTTCAACTTGTGCTTTTTATTTAAAAAGCTTATTTGTGACCTGTTAGGACCCTCTGTTAAGCCAGTTAAATAAACGATGGAAAGGTTGAAACTGCCTGCCTGCGCTTTAAAGAAAAGGGGAGGAGGGAGCCAAAGGAAGGCTATTTCCACTTTTAAACCCTTTCAGCTCCTCTGTTCACCTCTTCCTCTCGCATCACTGATTTAGCTCCCATCTCCTTCTCTGGAAGACTCATAGTGCCTAGAACTGAGAAATACCATGGTTCCGCTGACTGGCCACCACTGTGATGACAAAATCTTCTTGCTAATAAAATCCCGAGAAGTGACTTTGGCGTTTTGTGGGTTTTTTTGTTTTGTTCCCCCCCCCCCCCCATTGCTGTAGTCTCAAAAAATGCACTTTGAAATTGAAGCCATATTGAGGTAGGAGCTGTGAAGAGCATCTTTTGAAAATGTGGAGGTGGGCAAGAGAGTTTATTTGGTCCTTTGCTCAAAGGATCTCAGGGAACTTAGAAATTCAGCAAGAGCCAAGATAATTATCAGAAGTCAGGTATTTTATAAAATTATGAAAATAAAAGAACCCAGCTGTGCAGTTAGGGTTGGAAGCGATAGCATGAGATCAGAAGTATATGGTAGAATACAGGAAGAATATAACTGTTAAAATAGTAAAGTGGCTTAGCTCAGAAGAAATAAAGCTAGCTTTCCATTAGATCCTGTTCTTATTGCTCCACAACTCAACTCATTTTAGCTGGTCAGCATTCCTAAATTGAACTATCTGAAATCTAGAACTGATTTGCCTTTCTTGATATGTGTTGCTTTTCTCCAGAAAAGATGGCACAATTTTTTTTTTTTTTTTCTGGATGAGGAATTGGCTCTCCCATGGCAGATTAGAGCTGTAAGATCTTTGTTTAGCATCTGGCCTTTTTTCAGACAGCCTTACAATTTCTTTCTAGACACCCAGTATTAATTGGTTGAAACAGCCAGTTATTTTTAACTGCATGTTTCAGATTTTTATTTTTTTTTTACTGTTCAGGTGTCTCTGTCAGCCATAAAAAAAGCAGTTGAAGTAAATAGCTGTATCAAATGAAGTACCTCTTGTCCCCACAACTGCTTCCAAAATAAACCAAGAATAATGCTTTACACATTTTGTCTCCTTTAACTCTAAAAGCTAGCAAGAGAGGAAGCATGGATTAAGTAGTGATTTCTAGGAGCTGTTCTCTGCTCAGATTCCTCTGTGCTTGGGCTGACTGACAGGGACATGTGGCTCAAGTGCATCTGGAAATATATCACTGGCAAAATTTGGTCGGGTAAATATAGCAGGAACGGGTTGTCAGGGCAGGAGACAGATTGTTCTGGGAAAGGAAGTGCTGTCTGTCTGTCGTCTGAATAACAATTTCCTATATTGCTGAGACTTACCTATTTCTTTCAGTGTAGCTAAGGTACCAACAGGATCTGACATATTTGCTGTGTTCTGTTGTCATATGTTCTTATGGTGGGAGTGTTACCAGAAATGGTAAAATCGGTAGGAGCAGCTATAGAGAATGGATACCGATATATCCTATGGTGTTTAAATAGTAGTGGCACACACTTTGTTCTAGTTTAAGCTCTTTTTGAAAATAGGCAGGGACATCAAATGTAAAAAGTAACTCCCAGAGTTTCAGGACATAGTCATACTGAAGAATCCTGACTTTTGCTTAGGTGCAAAATTGTTTCTAGCCCACATGGTTCCAGAAAACAAACAAACAAACAAAACCCAAACATAAAAACACTATCCCCACCCACCCCCCTTGAAAATGGGCTGAAAGCCTGTGTTCTAAAATTCTTTTTTTTTGTTGGCAGTTGATACGTAGAAAATGAGCAGGGATAGAAGAAGCCAATTACAAGGCTTTCCTACAGCAAAAGCTGATTGGCAAAGGCATAAAGCTTCTTGAACCATTGTGATATTGATTCAAGTCTCAACACAAATTATACTGTTTGTGGAGAAAATTGAACCAGTGGTGTTAGAGAGTGGCCTACAGAAATCTGTGCAAGCATAGGAGGGTGTAGGCTATATTTTATACAGAAAGGCATAATCATGGGCAATGACAATTAAAATCTTAACAGGTGCAAGCAGTAGAAAATGGAACAGTAAATGGCAGACTTTCTAAAGTTTATCAAGGGAAGTTGGAGATGACTACAGATTGGAGGGGAAAAAAAAACCCAAACCCTACTTAAACATCAGTAATAGCTGACTATGCTTTCTCCCTCTCCATAAAGCATTGAATAACTTCATCTATACCGTTTGCAGCATATTCTTGATTCAGTGAGCTGTTTTTTTCATCTTCTTACTCAAGAATTTATGGAAGATGGGACCCATGACAATTTCATGCATGGTTGCTGCCCGTGGTTAGTTACTGACTCTGTAGCTTGTCCTGAGAGGTTGCATGCTGCTTCACACTGTAGGGAGCGCTCAGTCCGCTCCCTGTGATGTGTCTGTGTCTGGGGTGGGGTTAGCAACCAACAGGTGCACAGCATACCACACGAATGTGGAGGCAGAGAATTTGTGTCCAAGGGCGTTGGGGGTAAATAACTGTAGTTGTAAAAAGTGTTACATGAATGCTAACTTTTTCACTGAGTCGATTCTAAAGTCTGCCCCACAAACTCCCATATAATAAGCGTCAATTTTTATCCTCAGAAGTCTGAAGAGCTAAACTGATGTTGGAATTTTCTTTGGCCTATAGGAAAAAATTAGTAGTTTGCTGGAAGATGCAACTGATTCAGACTAGAGGCTGTCCAAAAACTTTCTGTAGGTACAAGCAGTAGGATAAGATATGGGATTCAGTGCTTTTTAAGTAAAACCTGCATGACTAAGTAGAGAAAACTGTTTTGTCAATGTACAATGTTCTTCAAAAATATTTGTAAGCCCTCAGGATTACTTCATTATTTCTTCTGATTGCACCAGGTCCGAATACTGTGCTGCTTGTCATGACTTTACACAGGGATAAAACCTCACAATTTCACATTCACAGAGCTGACTCAAGTCTTGTTACTCCATTTACTAGCTGTGTTACATAGCACACCTGATTTGCCTAGGCCTTTTGCAATGTAAACCTCAGCAGAAGGACCAGTACACTTAAAAAAAAAAAAAAAAAAAAGTCAGTGCTCATCTTGTTGTTGCCCTATTGCCTGCATGCGTGCCTCTTATCCCAGGAGTTCCAGCTTCCAGCAATTGAGACTTAAGTCTACCCCTTAGAAGTCTGTGTTTCTCTTCAAACTCCCCAGATGCTGTTCCTCAAAGCCATTTTAATCTTTATTCCATTTTATTTTTCCTTTGCCTGGCTCACCCTGGAATAAAACTGAAAGGGCTGAACTTCATGTTGCAGGTGAAATTTCACATCAAAGGACACCTGTGTTGTCTGATCATCTGGTACTGGTAAACTGTTGTTTGTTTTTCTGTGCATCAACTGTCAGTATGTATGGCAACAAACTACTTTTTAGTCAGATCTAGCAACAGAAATTAAATCAAGCATAACATACATTCAGAATATATTATCTTTGCTTATGTGTCTACCAGCATTTAATAAAAGGATGTTGTTCCTTTCCCAACATTTATGTTTTGTTTTAAAATGGCAGAGTTCTGCTGTGAACCAAAGGCAAGAAGCTGAGATTGTCTACAGTGCATTAAAAGTGTATTAAAAGAATCGGACTGTGATATTAAAAAGAATTGCAGTTACTTAAATTTGAAAGAAATCTAGAAGGACCAAAGCACAAGGAGATTATTTGTAAAGGGCTTTGAAATTGTAAAGTAGTATGTGCAATGAAATAGGGAGTAGTATTGGGAGGCATAGAAGAGGGGTGTTAGTTTGAATAAGCATAAGAAATGGGGTATCAGTGTATTAGCAGAGTTTAAATTTCCTGCAAACACTTAATGTTTCTGAACATGAAGAGATGTGAACAGAAAGCCCAAGTATTCGTAGTCCGTGGAAAGTAATTCGTTTTCTTTGATTTGTTAATGAGCAAGATGACTAAAGGTCTTTAAAGCAGTAGAAAACGTACAGATTTCTGTTGGTTATTTTTCGTCATTACATACCTCCTGCATGGAGTGCTCTGCAACATTGTAAGGGAACCAAATGTGGATTAGAAGTTGAAGCAGAAAGAATAATAGTAGATAATTTGTGCTAGATGAAGTTGGAAGGAAAGGAAAGAGAGAAAGATTCAGTAATAAGTGAAAACCAGAAAAATGCTCAGAGGCTGCAATTCTGGAACAATTATAGAAGTTTTTAGACCTGCTGCTGTGAGGAAAGTGACTAGAATAGTTAAAACTCTTCTACAGGAGCTTTTTCTGCAGGGATTTCTTCTGGGACCACTGTTCTATGATAAGAATGGCTTTGCTCTGGATATGTCTGCATGATGATTTATTCAGGATGGCTGTAGAATTACATGTAACTCTGTTCTAGCTGTGTGGATAGGTGTTGTCATGTAAATAGGAAGTATTTAATGTCTGTAAGTATAAATATTTTGCATTCTACAACAGTCAGTTGCAACTGTCTAGGTAATACTGAAAGCTTATGGTATTTAAGCCTTATTTATTGGCAGTAAATGCTGAATTGTTAACCTGTTCTGATAATCTCAGCTGTTTAATTGTATGAAGAAGATAGTTGTTTAATTTGAAACCTTTAAACTGTTGTACTGTTCTAACTACTAATTCTGGGACAAGAATGCACATAATAAGATGATGACAGGAGCGAACAGGGACATGTAGGTATATAGAATCTAAGTGGGAGTATAGTTACGTTGTTCTTCACCTCCTCTTGAACACCTTTTAGGTGGTAGCTGTATGGGAATGGAGATGATCATTGCCTTTGTGAGATACCTTAGTGTCTGGTATTTTCTGAGCTGAAATTCCACTTTATGAAAATCATTTGAAGTATTAGTTTAATTTAGTCTTTCAGTCTGAGCCCACAAACTTAAAATGCACAGAACTTTATTAGCTACAACAGGCTGTTGTAAAATATTTATGCTGCAACCTTATTTTGGGTTTTGAGAGAAGAATCACTTATGCTTAGAGAGAGAAAAAGCAGTGAAAGCAAGGCAAAACTTGGGACCAGGACATAGACCTTTTGAGCATACCCTATGCATGCATAGCTGAAGTTTTATACCTGTAGAAGCTGCCTGAGTTTCTTGCAATGCACAAATAGCACCTAGGGCCAAATGTAAATGCCACAGAAGCTGCTTTGCAAAAAGAGCATGCTTTTCCAAAATTTTTTTTAGCTTTGTCTTCCATGACTCATGTTCCCTTTTTCTCTTTTGCTGTTACTTTCTGTTTATGCTTTTTTTTTTCCCTATCTGTTCCCATGTAAGCCCATTAAGACTCTAATCTTTCTGTGTCAAACTCACAACTAATGTAACTTTTCAATAGGAAAACCCCTGTATTTGTCTGACACAGTTCTTCTCACTTCCCGTTCTTTATGTCCCTTTGCACAGTCAGCACTGAGTTTTTGTTGCGCTTAATATAAAGGGGCTTAGAAAGGCAGGTGCTTCTGGATTTGAATTTATGAGACTTCCAGACATGGAGTGTCATATGTGCTTTTTTTTTTTCCCCCGTCTTCTTCTGTAATGCTCTGTAGCCTGTAATAGGTTGAGTTGTAACATTCATTAAACCATTCCTCACATTCCCTGCTTTGAAAGCTTATCAGGATTGCTTTGATTTAGTTATCTGGAACAAAAAAAGCCGTTTGTGAAGGTTGGAATGGAGCTCTGGAGCAATAATATATCTGAGATCAGATTCAGGTCCCAGTTGTATTATTCCTAGGGATTTATTTGCCTGTGTACACACAGGAGCAGAGTGGTGTGTATGGAAGGCTTGCAGGAATGCAAATTGGACACATTTTGTTGGGACCTGTAGGGGATTTTCACTGCTTCATAATTTTTCAAAGGTTTGTTATACATCAGGCAGCCACTGCCTCTTCTTTAAACCTTTAAATCCCCCCTCTTTTTCCTGTTCTAAAGGTCAGATTTTTTGACAACTGTGTGCAGGAACAAGATTTGTTAAATCCCTTCATTTTTATTCATACAAATATCGGCGTTTAGTGAGCAAGAGTCACCCCAGGATTCAGAGGCACATAAAACTCAGTACAAGCCTTCTGAACCTAAATTCACTTCAGAGATGCATCTCTTCGGGGCTGAACCTGCCATCTGAATATTAACCCTTGGCACTGCACAGGGAATACATGGTAGAAATTGCATCTGTTTGTGTCATTGAGTGGGCTGGCTTCATAGGGTGGCTGGTGTCCTCATAGCTGCAGAGCAGTGTCCTGAATCTTGTCCTGGGTGCTTCCTGGGCATAGGGCTCAAGGCTGAAGAGCTGTCATATCTGGACATACCACATTTACTCATCTAGCACTAGTCCTTTCTGGTGAGACAGTAAAATACTTCATTTTGAGCCTTTCCTGTTCTCATCCAGTCAATGAAGTAATGGAGTCCGCAGTGTTAAATCTTCTTGAAGCCGTTTTTAGTTTGGTTTTATACAGTTACATGCAACTCAGCTTTGAAAAAGCTACGTGATGTGCTGCTGATCTTTGGGATGTGAATGAAGACTAGGTATCCCCTTTCTTTAGGAATGACTGGCAGTGATTTGCTCCCCGAAGAGCTACTCATAGGCATTGTTCAGTAGCTGTGAAGTCCTCATCCTTGCTTTTCTTCAATGTGGGTGAATGGAGAAGGTTTAGGAGAGGGAAAAGTTCCTTTTCTTACCCAGAGTAGCTTCTGTTGACTAAGGCAGTTGACAGATGAGATCTGGCAAGTCATACTGTGGTGTTTTATACAATATTGTAAACCGTTCCATTGAACAAAATGCTATGCTGGCAGGGTGGAGTTTTTGTTGTGTAATTATCCATAAAAAAAAATTGTGTCAAGATAGGGATAATGGTCAGGGGCCATGCCTTTTTATCATCTGCTGGACTTCATACTGAGGTGGCTGTGGAGTGGCCATAGGTTTCCTTTGTTTAAGTCTGTTGTAGGGCTTGTTAATTTTGGAGGGAGGTGGCAAAGGCTGGGCCGGGCAGAATCTTGTTATGAATAAGAACTGTGTTCCCTAACCACTGTCACAGTGTTTATAGAAATTTAAGATATGGATTGTTAGGTGTGCAGAAGTCATTCTGCTTACATAGCATGTTTTGTGTAGAGTTACATACGAAGCAGTTTTGTTAACTTTCATCATGCTAAATTTTGCTGGTATAATACACATCCTCAGACAGTGCAGACAGGCAGTATATTCAGAACCTGGATCTTACAGTTCCTTTTCATCGCAGCTAGCAACACAGTGTAGATAACTTCAAGGATGATTTTCCTGTAGGCTTTTTGTGTATTGATGCAAAAGTATGGGGCAGGGAGGAGGGTTGTCAGAGCCATTTTCATGACTTAGCAGGTTTACTGGATTTAACACACCTGAGATACCAGAAATGGTTAGACTGTGATCTGGTGTTAAGAAAAATAAAGAAAAATGTTAAATATTTTAGCACAAATCACTGTCAGCTTGCTTTACTATTAATAATGTATTTTATTTTATTTTTTTTAGCTATTGCAAAGACACTTCTCTGGAGATGTTCTGCAGTTAGCCAAGAGTTTCTGCACTGCCTTAGATGTAAATTGGCTAAATAGGTACAGACTTAGCTGGTTGCTTCTTGCAAAGTTCTCAGCCTCGTGATGAGAGTGGCAAACAGCTGTTTTGGAGCCCTAGGGACTGACCTCTGAGGCTGCACCTGCTCACTCCTGTTTAGAAAAAGGTCTTGATTCTGACTGCCCTCAGTGCTAGAATATTATTTTGTTCTTGAGTTTGCTGTTCTGAAACAGAAAGGTGGTGGTACAAAGTATTTTAGTATGCTGCCTGCTAGCCAAGTGAGGTACACTTAAAGGCTGTCTAATGAAGAAGTATTTTGGCAACCACTTACAATAATGCCTTAACTCATCACCTGTCCTGTGCAAATGGCTTTTTGGCTGCTAAGTGAAAAACTGTGGTAGGCAAGGATGACTTGAGCTTGACACCAGCAAAAGGAAACCTGCTTGTCACTGTGGTTAGTGACTGCACTGCTGTGTTTATACCCCTCATTCTTGGAGTGGGTAAAGCCTGTGCTGGGTTCCATATTGTCCAGGATCAGAAGGGTTGGGTAGGGGGGTTGAAGAAAAGGACGTAATCTGCTTTCTCAAAATAACAGGACAGCTAACACCACCTTGAAAAAGACCTGCTCTGTGGAGGAAGCGTGTTCAAACATCATTGCTAGAATGGGCTGTAATGGAATCTGTTGAAGATTAACCTTGGTGCTTTATAGACGAGCCAGGCCTTCAGAAGGGTTTGACCCAAGTAGCAATTTTAAACATAAGGCTGTGATTCAAACAAGAGGGAAGGGAAGTGCATAAAGCTGGTCCTTGGTGATTGTATTAAGAGACTTTGGTATCTCAGAGGCTTTTCTTTTTTTCTTTTCAATGATCAATTTCAATGTGTTCTACTCAACTTTCTGGAGCCTCAGAAAACTGGTGGGGAAGGGCATTTGGCAAGCGTTAAGGTACCAGCTAACTAAAAAGGCATGAATAAAATTAAAACAAAACGAGGTAATTGCCTTTTGTGTAGATAACCTGGCCTGCAGAGTCTTAATTGTGCTGATAATATAGGCCAGATGTGACTTGAAATAAGCCATGAGAGAGAGAGAGATTTCTACATGGATAATGAGCTGTCTGGAAGCATAAAGGATTAATCTGTTAATTTGTTAGAAAGTGGGATGCAATTTATTTCAATGAGATGTGTACTTAATTTATCTCTTTTGGGTAACTTTTTCCTGTTGTCTTTGTTGGAAAATGTTGGGGATGACACCTCCACCCATTGCCCCTTGAAAGACCGAAGGAAGGTTTCCTTGGTGTTTAAGTAGCGACGGAGGCTGATGACAGCTGCCTGACCTGACTCATCTCCAGCTTCATCCTGGTCACTTCTCTTGCCTGTTTGGAGATGACTTACATCTATTGAAGGCATTTGAAGGACATCTTGTCATTTTCTCTTCCCTTTTGAAATTTCAATCACATTGATGTATCCCTTCTATTGTTAGTAATACATGTCTGTAAAGAAGAATGTAGTGTGCAGTCACTGTGGAAATTGCTGCTTAAAGGATGATGTTCCAGGATTCACGGACTGGTAAATGACCAGGTGTAGAAAGGATAGTAGTGAATTTTCTTTTAAGCCACCCATGTAACACTGAAGGTCACATTTTTAACGGTTTGGTTTTTGGGTTTTGGTTTTGTTGGTTTTTTTAGTTTTTTAGTTTAGACTTTTTAATATCTGAAAATTTGATTTCTAAACATAAATGATTGGAATGATAGCATAATTCCTGCTGCTGCTCATGTTACCAGAAACAAATGTGCAATTCTGGTGCCTGTGTGGGCTTTGAAGTGACTTGTGGCTGAGAGCAGAGAGGTAGTCTTTTGGGATGAAATGTTGTTATCTGTGTAACCTGGACTGGAAGGAGCAAAAGACTGCAAGTTTCCACGTGACTTGGGGCAAATTGTAGTGATTAATAGAAGGCATTACAATGAGCTGCCTTGGAGCGGCTGGTTAGGAGCTGTAAATCTGGCCAGTTAATGGCACTTTAAACAGGGAATGACAAGTTTGGCTTATGCCTGGTGTGAAGAAGGGTGCAACTGTTGTCCTGCTTCAGCAGCTTTCAACAATATGCTGGGTGGACGGAGGGTCCCAGACAAATGTAATTAATCAGGTCTGGGGTCTCTGAAGTGTTGACAGAAGCATTGTGTAGGATACAAAACCAGCTTCTGAACTGCAGCTGCTGTATTGCTGGATTAACTTTGACCAGTTGGGTTTGCAAGAGGCTGGATGGCAATTGCTTGGCAATTGGTCTGCTGCATGGGTTTTTGGTGGTAGTATAAATCAGAATGGTAGTAATTCTGATTGTGGCTGATGAAGCAGTGGTGAAACAGGGTCTCTGTTCTGTAGCACATTTTAACCTTAGCATGTGTACTGTTGGCTACTTCCCTGTATTAGAAAGGAGATGTGGCTGTTTGCTGTGTTGCATTAACAGAGCAGTGCATCCCCTGGTTCTGGATGGCACTTGTATTTCATCTGCTGTTAGTTATAGCAAAAATAAATTCCAGCATTCACGGAGGCTAATAATTTCTAGGGTAACCAAATCTGGCTTCATTGTTCTTTGTCTTTGTTTGCGTTGAGAGTCTTCTCTCACAATTTTTAGTGTAATCCCTTGGTTTTAGAACGGTTGGTGGTATCTGTTTGAGCAGTCAGTATTTGCAATAGCAAGCATGGAATCTATCAGGCAGGTTACTTGGTGATGGGGTTTGTTTTTTACCTTGATATGATGGAGTTAGACTTAGTGGTAAGGAGAAGTACTCAACTGGCTATCTGGACAGTTACCATTTTCACAGAACAGGGGCAGTTTTGTGTTTAAAATTTGGCATTTAAATTTTTGAAGCTTGTGCATGAGCCACCTTGGGGAGGGGGGAGTGGCGGGGGGACTTACTTTGCTTTACAGGAAAATCCAGTTTAAAGACTGAAATATGGGACCAGTTTGTGTCAGAAAAGTACTTATCTTACTACCTTACCATTGCAAGTAAAAATTTGTCTGATCTACTAGTGCTGCCTTCCCCTTCAATCCGAAATAATTGCAGCATGTCAGCTTTGTCTGGGCAAATACTAGCTTTGGTTTCCTACTTAAGACTAAGTTTTAAACAGAAGGCTAGGATTTAGTTGGTTTCTTCTGTGACAAGACATTCAGTACATCCTCTGTGAATGTGTAGGGTATTGAGTATAGAATGGATTTCTGAGAATTTGTCAGTAAGCTTCTTTACAGTGAAACTAATTAAAAATGGAGATGTAAGGGTTTTGTCTTGGGCTGAGCTGGGTTTTAACAGCAGATGATTTTTTCAAACTTGGGAATAGGGAATCTAGCTAGCCTAGGCACAAATGGCAAAAGTGGGTTTTAATAAAGAAGTTGTCCTTTAGTGACCTGAAACTTCTGCAGCCCGAGATGCAGACAGTTACAACGGTGGAGGTAGCCTGTTACAACACTGGAGGTAACCATCGCTCTTCCTGTGCAGCTGACTTCTGTGCAGAAATTTCAAGTTGGTGTAAAGGACTTTGGATATACCCACCAAGAAGATATTCTGGTGACTTGGTATTTAGATGAATGGGAACTGGAAGAATCACGTTGGCAATCTGTGTCTTAAATTTCACATTTGAGAAAATTAGGGTAAAAACACCAACAAGTAACGCATTGAGAGATACAATGTTGAAAAATACAGTAATATTGTGTAACTGGTTGTAACTCATACTTACTTCTGAGATTTTGTGAACAGTAAAAATTTCATAATATTGCAATTGTTCTGCTCTTAGCTCTGCCTCTAATTAACCTTTTCTAACCCAAGAAATTATCATAGTATACAAAAGTTGATTAAACTAACCTTCAGGAACTGCCAATAACGCAGTCATGTGATGCGGTGAATGGAATGTGGCAAATAGCTGATGAGTTTCTGTGAGGGGCACTGGATATGGGCCCCGTGCCTCCAAAAATTAGACAGCCCTATTAAAACAGTCATGCGTTAAATAACACATCACCAGGTCCCTTTGTGTTTCTTTATTCTCATCAGGTGTCGGAAAACATTAGGATCAAAGTTTTCCTTTTCAGTTAGATAATAGGCATTATGAAGTGGAGGGGAGAGAGGAGAGGCAGAGGCCAGGAGTCCTGGTACTGGTTAAGGGTACCTTCCTAATTTCATTTCTTTTGCTAGGCAGAATCGGTGGTTTGCCTATGTGCAGCCTGCAGGCAATGGAATTAGGTTTTCATTCTAGTCTTGTAGTGTCAATGAGTTGTTTTCTAGCACTGAACGTGTATTGGTAGGCAGACTAAGTAAATGAAGGGTAAAGTGTGAGATGAAGGACAATATGTAAAAGTAAAGATGAGTATGTACTTTTGCCCCCAAATTAGAATTCTACAGGTGTTGTTTTTTCCCACTCTTCCTTGAGTTTTTAAAGATTATTGGTAAATTAGATGTTCAAATGCAAGTCATGCAGAGGGTACTACAATAATGTGTTTATTTATGCATGAAAATACCCAGTTTTCTGTTATCTTTGCACTATTGTTGTATTGTGTGCAAGTAATTCCCCCCACCCTGAACCCCTTCTGTAAGCAATCACTTTACTCCCCAGTAAAAATTTATCTATACTTTAAATGTTAATTTGTTTTAAGGGAGAAGGTGAATTTAAAGCACAGCAGCTTTTCTGCATAATACCATGTATAGATTACCTTTCTCCTGTTTATCATAGTCCATTTTGAAAGTTAGTATTGAATAATAATGTGTAAACAAAACCCTAATGAATGTCTCATTCTTATTCATTAGGTTGTATCCCTTCCTCTCCCTTAGAGAAGAGATGATGGAGTAGGTATTGGTGGGTCATCAAATTGTACATTAATGCTTTCCTCTGATGTCCACTTTGTTTGCGAAGAGCACTGAATGCCTTCTCTTCCTGAATATGTAGAGGGATTTAACTAGAACTGGGAAATGGATATTCTTCTTCTTCTTCCCCATACATCCAAGCAGTTTTGCTTCTGAATCCTGGAGTATTATTGTTCTGACGTTTAGGACTAGTTATTGCTCATACCATAGTTCAGCTGCAGATTTTCCTAGGCTAATCAGAGCAGAGTAACTTGGGAGCAATTTGACAGTCCCTGTTTTCTGTTATTGGGGGAATATACTTGGATAAAAGTAATGCACATGGAGTGGGTAGGGGATCTTTTTTTTTTTTTGCTAGCTTTTTTGTTTTAAGTAATTACTTAAACTGTGAGGCTGTTGTTTTCATAACGAAAACAATTATTCCTCCAGGAACAGAACTCCTCTGCTTTCGCTCTGTAAGTTGACCAAGTCTTTTTCAGGGCTCTGTGAAATATCATGGATGCTCTTGGAGGGAGGGACTATACAATAAAGAAGTTAATCTCCTGGGGGGAAAAAACTCATATGCTACTCAAGTTATGGAGCTGCAATCAGTCTCCAATATAGTGGAGTCCATTTGTTCTCAAACTGTTGATTATAGTACATTGGGAGTCTGCAAAGCGACAGTTCCTGGTGTGCAATGGATGCAGAATGGTATTCAACAGTGATTTCAATGAAAATAGTTCATAGGAATCTGGTGACTAATTTAACTCTATTGATTAAATTGAAGTGTGAGCTACTGCTTTAATGTATTTATTTTAATAATATTATTTGTACTTTGGTAGTTCTCAGTAGCTCCAAGTATGGTTAGGCCAGGTGTTTTTAAGTGTTGAGCATGTTAAAAGTGGCACAGAGCAGGAGAGAGGAAGCATTCCTGCCACTTTACGGATGGGGAATTGGAGCACAGAATTAACCTTCACGGGTTCCTTAAGAACTCTGTTGTACACACCCCGAGGAATTATATCTGTGTTTCTTGTGGATCTAATCTGGTGTCAAACTGCAAAGCTAGCTTTTTGTGTGTGGCACGTTGAAGTAAATTGAAATGAGAAGGGATTTTCTTACTGGCAGTTTTTGCTTTTCACTTTCATTTTATGTTTTAACTTAGCCAAATAGAGAGCTAAGAATAGGAGATTAAAACGAAATTCAGACATCTTTGCTTCTACACTCCTCTCTTTCCCTGAGGTTTTAATTTGCTTCCTGTAGAGAAAGGAACTGGAAGATCGTTTTGGGCAGTGGAATTTAGTAACTTTTTTGGAATACTGGCTAGAAAGTCTTTAATAATCTTCTTACTCCCAGTGGTGTCAAGTCTTCATGGCAGTGTGGATTTGCAGTCAGTCACTTCTATCCTAAAATATTTCCCTTGTAAAGAACAGTTATTATTCTGTATTACATTGTGGTGGATTGTACTGAACTTTTCTGAGCCTTTTGGACTGTTGAACATGATTTGTTGGTTCGGCTCTGTGAATGCACAGTGCTAGAGAAGCAAGTCTCTAAAGACTTGAGCTCCTAAGCAGATGGATAGAGAAGTAAGTTCTTTCATAGACTTTCTCTGCCTTTGAAGTGGAGATGTGAATGGTGGAAATCTCTTTATTCTTAGCAGATTTGGGGCACCATCCTTTTTTAGTCATTGGGTACGTTGATCAAAGAAGGAAACGAAGTAGTTCTCATGGCTGGAAGATGAAGACTGGACTCTGCAACAGCTGTGGCTTCTGGAGTCATTTCCTGCTGCCCGGTTCGTGCTCTGTATTAGAAGATGACAGCACTGGGCAAACTTGACTCATGAGCTAAAAAAATCTAAGGTCATCCTGGCATAGGCTTTTTGCACTTGTGGTGGGAAGAAAAGTTTTGTGGAGCTTTGACATTATTACTGATAAACTTAGTACTGGAATAGCTGGACCAGTTTTATTGGGGCCATGTTGCTGGTTTTGAAGTGATTGGCGTGAGCTAGAAATAGTACGGTGTAATACTTCCTTGCTTGCATTTGCTCAGTGCTGCCTTAGGGCTGTGGACTCGCTGAGGGAACAGTGTCTTGACAAGATGGCTGTGTCTTCTTCCCATTAGATGAGCATGCTAGATGACTTGTATGGAGCCCTATCTGGCAAAGACAAAACCAGCACACAGCACAAGGTGCTGGAAGCATCTAAAGTTCTAAACAGAAATTCTAAATGACTTTTCATTCATTGATTCATATGCAGACAAGGTCAGGGAAGAGGTGGCTAAAAAAAAAAAAAGATTCACATGCAATATTTAAATTTCAGGAATACCTTCTGAACCTCCAAAAACACAGGTATAAATGACAATTCTTTCTCAGCTACTCAATAGCTTCTATAAGGTGAACGATACCATTTTGTTTCTGCTATCATTTTTTAGTTGATATATTGCACGTGGTGTAAAAATTAAAGTGCGTTTAGAGATTATTTCAAGACTATTTCCTTTCTTCATCTCTGGATTTAGACTTTGTAGTGGGATTTCGGGCTCAAGGTGGTCATTCTTTCTCCTTGTTTTTTTACTTCCCCTGTGAGTCTGCAGAGGACTTTTGATCCTTGGACTGGTTGTTTAGCATTTTTGACCTTAATCACTTACACACAGAAAGGGAGGAGGGGGGTGTTTTTTGCAGCTATTGCTGTTCTCACTGGCCTGTTTTTACCAAGTGTTTGCAAAGATGATAGCAGCTTTGTCATAAACAGTAAAGCTGCCTTCCACTAACACAGGCATGCATTTGTTAGGCTTCGGAGACTGATGCGTAGCTTGGACTCTAATCATATCTGGTTGTCAAGAGAAAGCTCTATCTGATTTCTGCGCCTGATCAGTCACTGACTGATATGACAGTCCATGTGTCTGAAGTGTTGAGCAGCAGGTAAGTGCTGACACTTTGATTGGACAGGCAACAGTTTGGGGATTGACAGCAATGTCTGCAATGACGTTGGAAGAGCAGCCAAGAATTTACTTTCAGTGGACAAATGGGATTAGTTACTATGTTTAGCTGACATTAAGCTATAAATTATCTGAAAGGTGGAAAGAGATTCCACTCAGAGTTCATGTAGAATTTCCATTTACTAATCTGGTTGCACTAGGTCTGAATGTTTACAAGGGTCTTCCTGTACCATGTTGTGTATGTTTTTGATGGATGTTCTTAGTACTTATTTGTTACACCATCCAAAGAACCCAGTTAGAAGTGAAGCCTGGTCATTGCAGGTGCTGTGTAAAGCCATAAATTCTAGCCCTGGGGAGCTTACATTATATTACTCTTATGCTGAAAGTAGTCGGGTATGTGCCTAAAATTAGGCTGATGAGTGTTTGTGTTGGTGGAGCTTCTGTTTAATGATAATTTAATGTTTACTGGGTGTTTCATCTAATTCTTCTGTCTGTGGGGTACTTGCACCCACTCAATTTATTGCAGTAATTCTTAGGTTCTCTTCAGAAGTGAACAACAGTCTGCCTTGTTCAGCTCTCTGAGAAGATGGGTGGCCATTGGCACTTGTGGAGGCCTCTCCAGTGTTAGATACCTGCTTGTAAGAAATTCCCAGCACTGAGTCAGTCTTTATCTGTTAGTGCAATACCAACCTCAGCGGTCCTCAGCTTGAGTTTTAGGGTTTTTTTATTCCTAATATTCAGCCTCCTTCCCTAGCAAAAGTAAGTCATTATCTATTCTTTTAAGATAAAAGTATGTAAAGCAAGTATAGCATAGCTAACATCTTGTAGGTCTCACAAGAGTTGGCCTTCAGGGAGATGTTTATCACAATCCCTAGATGACCTGAAAAAGAAAGTTCTCGTCATAAATAGACTTTTGCCTCTTAATTCAACTTTATGCCATTTACAAGTGTAGGTATTTTTTTTCCTTGTCTAATAGGTTATGTTTCATGCATTTAAATGACCTCAGTCAATAAAGTTTGCTGGTATTGCTTTTTAAATTTTCTTTATTTGTCCATAACTAGCTCTGACAGAAAATAGAGGGAAGATATTCCAGTCTGAAGAATAGGCAGTAAATATAAAATAACTGTTAGCTTTAATAAAAAAAGTGTTTTGTTAATTCATTTCTACCTATTACTGTTTGTGGCAGGAAGCTGCCTAGTGGTTTGGTGCATTGAAATGTCATACAAATTTTGCTCTAAGCTGTTTTGTACGGATACTTTGTCAATTGTCTAGCAATTGTGCAGTCACAATTCCTGTTTGAAGTGAACCTTAGGAGAAGGAATTCAATGTACTGCTCTACAAGCTTTGCTGGCTGGCCTTTTTCATTGCAAAGGTTTTGTAGCTGAAAAGGGAAAAGTTTCAATGGTCACTGTCTTACAGCTGCCAACTACTTTGCACACGTGATGGTTTTGGGGTGGCTAGACACCTGGTTTTCTCTTACAGTGTTCTCTTTTGTTGCAACTTTTTCTCTGTTGCACTTTTTCTTACTGTTTGTCATATAGATTTAATTTTGTGTGTGCATTATGAAGGATGCCCCTTGGTTTGAGTGGAGATCCTTGAGGAGAAGTCTCATGGAGCAACTGAGTAGGAGAGGAAGGAAAAGAGGCTGTTTGTGCTTACAGTGCACAGGTGGCACTTCTTGCTGTATGATTTTTGATGTATCTGTACTCATAGTGCTGGTGAAAATTTATTTCAGGAACAGTCCATTAATGAACTAATTTAAAAATTGGCATGCTTCAGGGTGCAACAATTGTAATTCTGGTGTTGGTGTACCAAATTTCATAGAGATTTTTGATATGTTGTCTGACTAGTCAAAATACTCCAAATGTTGAGAAAGATTGGAATTTTTCATTCAGTTCTTTCCAGTTATTGGTTTCCTAAACCTTTAGTTATTCAGACTTGAAATTAGAAATTACCAGCATGTGTATTCCCTTCCTGTGCAGAACCTAGTGATTTTATCTACAGAGAGGTAAAGTCTGAGATCCCAGAGCTTGGCTCTACATATCTCCACAGGTTTAAAGCAGTATTTGCTTTCAAGCCTCAAGTGAATATTGCCATAAATGGAAGAGTGGAGGGCTAAACTAATTGTTCACACTCTAGAGTTAGTTGTATGCATTTATTAGCTGTATCAAGGGTTTTCAATACTTTGACTTGGTGACTTTCTGATTTCTTGAAGCAGACTTCTTTTTCCATATGAAATGCTTTGAATTACTGTTACTTTTCTTAGTTCCACATGTAACTTGCCATCTGTCATAAAGGGTGCTAACAACATACTGCAGTCCATTAGCTATTTGAGTTTTGTGTGTGTTCCTTTCCCAGTTGGTGATGTCTTCTGTTTCTTTTGAGAGAAGTTGATATTGCTAAATTTTTTTGCAAAAACAGGAATGAGAATCCTTCTCTTTGAGGTAGTCTTTCAGCAGGGAGGTAAACCAGACTTCATCATTCTATGTCATCTTTTTTTCTTTTTAAGCTCTAGCACTCAAGCAGTACTGCATAAGAATAATCATTTATGCAAATGCAGTCATTTCATGCATGACCATTTAAAAGGACTGTGAAATTTAGACAATTGCAGGTATAAAAGGCAAGTATTTTCACTAAGTGAGCTTTTCTTCACAAACGTTTTTCACTTAGACTAAGAGCCGTGTGGATATAAGCTCAAAGCAGTAGATGAGACTTAGATAAATTAATGGTTCCTTTTGTCCCTCTCCTTAGGGATCACTTGATTTAAAAAAAAAAAAAAAAAATAATGGATGAAGGCTTCTTCATGCACTTCCAGTTTCACCCACTACCTCGTGCTGGCAGTAAATAGCCTGCAAAAAAATGTCATTTGCTGGGGGATTGTTTTTCTGTTTATTGGAGGTGACATGAGCAGTGGGGCAGCGGCAAAGAGGCCGTGTTGCCATTGCTAAATATACATCCCTGACAGTCTGATAATAGGTTCCAGGAAGTTCAGTGGAAAATTAAAACAAAGCAACATTTATAGCTGATTGAACTTGAAAAGCAGTTTTCATGTTGAATGGCAAATATGTGGACTTCAGCATTCCAGGAGACTGATGCAGCTCCACTGGATGGGCCTGACCTTGTGTGCAGAATGGACTGTGGACACAGCAGCAGGCAGAATGGCTTCATCTATAGAGGACTTCATGGGGAGGAAAAATTTGCTATCGTGCACAGAAATAGTTCTCACATACGCCTATATTTATACAGTGTCCACAGGTCTGAATAGCATCTTTCGTATGAGGGTTTTGCAGCCTGTTAGCACTACAAGAATGTCTGGTACTGGGACTGTCTTTGTCCCTGCCAAAGTGCTAAAACTATCCTGCCATCTACCCCTCTTCTGAAGCTGTAAGCAGAGTTTGTTTTTTATTGGTTTTGTAAAATAAGGTGAAAGTTTCAGATTGTGTTCTCGACAGTGTTAAGGGGGTTTGAGTGTGGAGGGCTCTATTTTAAATGCTGTGCTTTCTGCACTTAAAAGAAATTCCCCCAAACCCTAAAATGCCAGAAAACAAATAACTTACAAGGTATTTAATATGTAAAAGTACTTTTTTTTAAATTTTTGGTTCTAAAGACCAAAGACTTCTAGAAATGAAACTAGTTTCTTGCTCACAACATTGCGTCAACTGACTTCCCACAGTTACAGCTTTCACAGCTCAAAAAGCAAACTACAAGCTGTGTGGCTATCTTTCACTGAAACCCGTCTTCTAAAAGTAGGTTTGATGAAGACTCCCTTATTTAAGAGAACCCAGAAATAGAATTTTTAAGTGAGCAACTACAGTTTTTGAATATGTATTTCAGATTGGATTAGAGTAAATGTGGAAAGACTACTAATGACTAATGACTCCCATTTGGTCACAAGAGTATAGGGTTTACTACTTTGTTTCTTTTGGCTGGTTCTCTGCCTTAGAGTCTGCACATCCAGTATTAAGGGCGTGCATAGATGAAAACATGTCAAGTGCTCTAGCTTCTTGCAGCCTTAGAATTTTGGCAGATGTTACTGTGCTGTTAGACTAACTATAATGGTGTGTGAGGATAGCTTAATAGGAACTTAAAACATTCAAACCTGGGGACAGATATTTCATATTTCTCAGACTCCTTGTTTTGTGGGTTTTTTTAATAACAAATTTGAATCATGAGATTGAGATTTCAGTTTTGTGGGGTTTTGAGTATCAATCTCAATATATGTCAGTTTTTAAATCAGCCGTTCTAGAGTTAAAAACTGTTAAACATTTATGTGGCTATATTGGCTATCTGGTTACTTATTTTGAAAAATATATTCAAGAGTCTGGCTATATCTGAATGTGTGTTTGGAATGTAAAATGTTCCATCCATTCCAAAATAGCATGGCCCACTACACAAAGTCCTTCCTCGAGCATGTTAAATGGTTTTATCTGCATGGTCTGTAGCATACCTTTTAAAAGGTGCATTGGGAATTGAGTTCGTTGATAGCTGAGAGCTAATGGAGTATAAAACTTGTGTGCATTGCATCTTGTTGAATCCTGAAATTTCCTCCTTTGTGCTTTCCCTAAAAACAAACAAATGAAAGCCCCCCCAAAACCAAACAAAACAAACAGGTGTAAGAATGTGCACTGTGCCCTTCCTTGCTGCCAGATATTTCTCGTGGGAAAGAACAGCAGATTGTTTACAAATACAGAAGATGTCAACTCCATCTCTGCTCTGTTCTGCCTCTGGAAGGGTTGGACAGTGCACTTTATGGATCCCTTCCCATCTGCTAAGCTGCACGTGATGTGGTTCTACTTTAAGTCTGTTTGCTGACGTTTAGTTTATAAACTTGGATAAACGGGCGCCATTCCCTCATATCACTTACATGTTACTGTAACACAAGTTCAAGACTTTTTCTCAGTCATGTTTAATGCAGTGGTCCTTTCCTCTTCCGTCGGTTGTGAGCCACTTGCTTCCAAGCAGGTGTACCGTATTCAGCTCTGCACTGTTTCCACAGAGTTTTTAAGGCTGCTGGTGCGCCTGGAGGACCTGCTGAGCTGTTAATAGCTTGTGACAGGCCTATACTTCAGTTTAACCCGATCTCTGACTTTCTTTTTGAGGGTCTAGAGTTTTTCAGTGAAGGCAGGGAATATTGCTGACTCAACTCCCCTTCAATCTGTTTTTCCCAGCTAGTCTCCAGGATGCAGCTGTTTGACTGACTCTTGTAGCTTCTGTTGCGCTCTGAATTAACTGTGAGCTGTAAAAGGCTACTCCTTTTTCAGCACTCAACTATATCTAAATTTGCAGTAGACCAAGATTGACTTGGAATTTTTGTGCTAACAATTATGGTTGATATTCTTATGTGACAACAAAGGTGAGGCCAGGATCCTCACTTTGGGATTTTTGCCAGTGCTATGATGAAATGCAGCACTGTCAGAAAATCATTTTGTTTAGTTGTATCAGTCCATTTTTATGTTTTAGTTTAACACGAACACTGTAGCTTTCTCTCCATTTTTAAGAAATGCTTCTGCTTGTAATGATCATTCTTGCCAAGAGTAAAGCAGGTCAAATCTGTTGGGAGTCTGACATCCTTTTTAACCTCAATGCAATGAGTTACCCTTTCAGATTACCCTGCTGCTCTCATCCTCTCTGAACACAGCTCATTTTAGCTGTTAGTTCCACAAACTCATTTAAAATGAGTAATTTTTTTTATGAGTAATGAGGTGTGTGCTTTTATGTGAAAGAAAACAAATTGGCTGCTGTGCAAGCCTTTCAAATTCCTGAGTGTGCTTGGAGGTGTGGGTTACAGGAGAAGCAGATAGCGAGTGAAAACAACTCTATGCCGGGCTCAGCTGCTCAAAGTATTTGTGGTGGTGTGTGTTTATTTATGAGCCTGTCTTTGCTGGGGATTCGCTGCCCTGTATCCTGGTAGAGAAGACTCACAAGCAGAATGAGGAAGCCCTCATTAATCTTCATGCTCTTGTTTAGAATTTCTTGCGCTGCCTGCTGCGGCTCCTGTTGGAGCGGGGACTGGCCTCTCATAGTGAATTGAAATGGCTAAGATTAATATTAATCCCTTTAATACTGCAGCTCATGATATAGTCATTAGGTGACTTGGAACTAATCCTGCCCACCTAACTAGTGTGATTTATTAAATACACATGGAGGATTTAGTGTGAATACAGCTTGGTGGAATAGGCATCAAATAAATACCGCTGTGTATCTGTGTTAATGCTGGCAGATTGGGACACAATTGCAGGACAGGCTAGGAAGAAACAGGAGTGCAAGGGATACTTATCATACGGTTCAATGTTGTTTACCTTTTTTGGATTAGTAGTAATGATTTTTCTAGCTGGACACATCATGTGCCAAGAGGTAACCGCAACTTAAATGAGGCTTAAAAAATAGAATTAAGTGATTGGGGGAAGCACGGATATATTTATACACTGCACTCAACAGCAGAAATTGCTCAGCCTCCTTGCTGTACTGTGAGGAAACAGCAGATCCTCTTGGTTGTCTGCCGTGATCCTGCCAATGCAGTGTGCCAATTAACATCCTGTCTGCAAACATTCGAGCTATAGAATAGGAAGATGGTTAATTAGTACTAAGCTAATGAGCATTAACCTGCTATTTCAAAATAACAGAGGCTCCTGTTAGAACGGTTTGGAAAAATAGCTGGCTTTTTTTCCTTATGTGCATGATAGAGGTCTCTGCAGAATTTCTTTTGATGAGTTATTTACTGGTTTTGATTAAGAAAGGGTTGTTTAAAGAAACTGAGCAGAAAACAGTGGTCTGGACAAGGAGTGTCTGTGTATATAGCTCTGAAGCGATGTCTTCCTGACCTCAGCGCTGGTGACATGCCCATTTTGACATGGTAGGGAAGAGAGATCAAAGGTAAAGTCGATCAGTTTCTAGATGCTGGAGGTAGAAGATTGTGAGAGTTTGGGAAATGATCTAAGTTCAATCTGATCAGTGCCTGCTAAAGCTGGCAGGCTGCAAGATGCTGCATTGTGAGCAGTACAGGATTCCTTGCTTATCCTAAAAAAAAAACCTTAGCATGAGCTGAAGAGGCCATGCAAAAGCTGCAAGGAAAGATTAAGATCTGTATGCAAAAACTTTAAGCTCTTTATGCTTATTGTTTGCTTTTTGCACTTTAAATCTTTTTAGTTAAAAACACGAAATGTGAAGCTTTTCTTGACACTGCCTCTTTTGAGATGCTTTCAATAGCTCGCTCACAGAGAAAGGATGAAAATATGGGCCCAACACGGCTGGACCAGTAGCATTTAACAGGGTGGGAAGTAAACTGGGTTGTGGTCAGATTAATCCTTCCCAGACTGTGGTGCAAAGGGGCAGATTTGTTAAACCAGAGCTGCGGGCTGGAGAGGGAGAGCTGGGTGTGAGGGACAGAGCTTGCTGAGCTGTACCTGACACAAATTCAGAAATGATTTATTAGTAGATTTTATTTTTCACTTAAATTTTCAGAAAAAGACGTGAAGTCCTATAGCTAAAGAGTACTTGAACTGAAGAGGGATTATCTGTGTGGAAGGAGGCCTTGCAGTTTGTCCTACTGACTTCTTTAATATTAGTAAGAACAGAAAGTTGCATTTCAAGTTGAAATGCTTACCAGACTTGGCAGATGTCTGTTTAGAATCACACTCATGTTTAACAGACTAGCCTTTCTGTGCAGTGGGACAGATATTATTGACCACTTGCTGACTCTGGGCCACTCTGTTGCTCGAAGTATCAGTCTGATACATCGGTCATGTTAATCATAAGTGTTTTCAACAAGATATTTTTTTCCTTCCTGCTGCTCCTGAGCTTTATTAACCATACTTTTTCTAACCAGCTGTTCTGCTTCCACAACTACTATACCTTTTTTTGGGTTTTGGTTGTTTTTTTTTTTTTTAATTTCTGTACCTGACATTTCTTCCTGACTTCAAAGACTTCTGGTTTTGGACTAAATCTTCTTTCGGACCTAACCCAATTCTGACCACACTAAGATCTGTGTTGCTAGGACATTAGCCTTTAAAAGGGGATGTATGAGACCTCATGGTATTTTTCTTACCTTTTGTCAGTTGGGATCAGAGTATAAAGTTGTCTGGCACTTTAAGTGTGATCTGTTTTGTTTTGAACCATGTAATAGAAAGCCAGAAATACTTAATTATGATGGCAGCAAATAATTTTTCAGTGAGATGAGTTAAAATGTCTGGCCTGTTTCAAAGAGGGGATGGGACTCTGCTTGCCTGTTCAGTTGTCTTTATCAGTCAATGTGGGAATACAGCTGTGACTTCTCTTAAGAGATGCAAGGTCATGCACTAGTTCTTCAGAGACCATATACAATTTCTGATAGAATAAATCTGGTTGTAGCTAAGGAAATTCAAAGTATGCTAAATATGAAGCTTGGTGAAATGTATGTTTTGGTCTTGTACATTCGGGGTTTTTTGTTGTGTATTGTCTGGTTCTGAAATAAGATTGCCTGATACAAAGTTCGAAGATTGTCAAAATAATTGCTGTCCTGTTAATGATTTATCAAATGAATTTATGTTGTTTTATTTTATCGAGATTTTGGATTTTACTGAGTAATAGTAATAGATCCCTGACATTCCTGTGTTTTCCTCTCTGACTTTGAGGTACCTTCTCCCCAGCCTCACCCCAAGCCCCCTCCCCAGTGCTGCTACAGCTCTTCAGTGGCTAACAGGACAGTGCAAAAGATGTGTTTGTAAGACAGTGAAATTCCAGTATGTATAGGAGGATCCACATATCCTCTGAAGTCTCGTGTCTTCTGGATTGCTGAGCTGATTGTTACTCTGAAAACATACTAAAAAGCTAAGAAACTGCTAGGACTTATTCCAGGAAATTAAAATTTCAGTGTAGAGCAGAGCAAGATATACAATTGTTGCTTCTAAAAAGCCTAATAATGAGGAGGCAGGGAAGTATTTTTGTTAGCTTACCTGGTGGCTGTTCATACATTAGTCAAATTATTTCTGAGATAGTTGCTTAACTCAGAAAAATTTGTTTTAAATAGGCTGCAGTCGTGATTTCTGTTAGTCTGCAAAAATTGCTTCGTTTTGTTCTAGTTGCTTGCTGTCCAAATAGTGCACATTTGTATATCCTGATGGTTGTTCAGTGGTTGCAGGAGCTATTTAGAATACTGTGAAGCAGAAGTTTTTTGGGTTTTTTGGTTTGGTTGGTTGGTTTTGGTTTTGTTTTTTTTTTTTTTTTGTGAAATGCAGCATTGACTATGCAATGGGTAACAGCATGGCTTAGTGACTGATGATTGCCTATTAGTACAGTTAGGGCAGAAGTAACTCTCAGCTGAATTCTGTTAGAATGTCATCATACATTAATTTGTATAGTAACAAGTAAAATGTGAGGGTCTGATATTTCTTAAATGCTCCCCACCAATGACTTTCTAAAGTAAATAAATGCCTGTAAATTCAGTTAATAAACAATGTATAGCATTTCGAATAAAAGGATTTAGAATTGAGCAAAGTCTAAAAATACAACTTTTGTTTTAATAGTCTGAAGAACTTTGCTTCTTTATAAGCAAGGCAGCTGCTTACACTTTCAAGGAGAACTGGAAAATATACAGGACTGCTTCACACAAGATAATAGTTATTGAAAGAGGAAAATGTTAGGGTGGTAGAAAAGCTAATTTCAAAGTTAAGACAACTTCCACGTTCTCCTTTCTAAGAGTTACCTTAGTGCCTGAAATTCCTGAAATTAAAAAGAACCACACCCCAAATCAAACACACTTTAGGAGCTTTCCCAGATGACATGGTTAATAATATTGACATCTTGAATTATAGGTCAGTTGCTAATCTCTTCTCAAGTCTGTCTCGCTAGGCAGCCACACCAGTCATCATTCATGCATATAAGTGCAAGAATAAAGACTGCAGAGTCTGATATGCTATTAAGTAATTTGCCCCCTCCCCCTTGCATATTGTATGGGGTACCTTAAAAAGAACAGCTGAATAAGCTTTCCAGTCGGTTTCTGGTTTTGACGGCCTCAAGCATTGGCAGCTATGAGTAAAACCTTTAAGTTATGAGGTCTTTGATAATTAATTTTAGAGTTATTTAAAATAGTTTGAGCTTTGCATTGTTGAGGTTTTATTTTTTCAAGTGGCCCTCTGTAAATCTAAAGGGTAGAAATTCTTAGCAGAAAACTATGCACCCAGTAATCACAGGATTCTCTTTGGAGCTGAGCCCTTATGAAACATTTTCAGTAGCATGGCTGTCATGGTAGAATTGTAAGAATCACAGAATGGCTGAGGTTGGAAGGGATCTCTGGAGGTCATCTGGTCCAACTCCCCTGCTCAAGCAAGGCCACCCAGAGCTGGTTGCTCAGGACCATGTCCAGCTGGCTTTTCAATGTCTCCAGGGATGGGGACTGCACAGCAACATAGAATCATAGAATCATTTAGGTTGGAAAGGGCCTTTAAAATCATCAAGTCCAACCGTTAACCTAACGCTGCTAAATCCACCACTAAACCATGTCCCTAAGCACCACATTTACACATCTTTTAAATACCTCCAGGGTTGGGGACTCAACCACTTCCCTGGGCAGCCTGTTCCAATGCTTGACAACCCTTTCAGCAAAGAAATTTTTTCCTAATAGCAAATCTAAACCTCCCCTGGCACAACTTGCGGCCCTTTCCTCTTGTCCTGTCACTTGTTCCTTGGGAGAAGAGACCGACCCATATAAATACATATTGCTTGTGTGAACACTGTGGTAGATAGTTGGGACAGGAAGTACAAGTCACTGTCAGTATATGTAAAAGAATATAAATGAACACCTGATTGCAATTCAGCTAAAGAAAATAAACTCACAAAGTACTTTTATGTGATATGACTTAGGGATGAATCATGTCTGTTTTACTTGGAGCCTTGGTTAGTTTCATTGGAAGAGGACACTGGGGAAAGAGGGATGTTGGGTTTTGTTTGTTGTTGTTTTTTTTAAAAAAAGCTGGTGTGTCCATTAATGAAAATAATTTGGAGTGTGAAAGTAGGTACTTAAGGTCAGCTGGGATGTCTGTTACTTAGCCATGGTGAGAGCAAGTGATTAATACCTTGCTTTGAGGGTCTTTTGTAATGTTTTAAGTTAGTTTACATGGTGAAATGGATAGTGACAACTGAAGCAGTGATTTACTCTAATCTGCTCACCCTGCATTTACTAGATCCTGTCAAGGAGGCATGGCTAGAAAACGGTCCTTTCTTACTTGAACAGAACTTTGTGGGCATTTCAGAAATAGAGACAATAAAACAGATAAAGACTGTTAGAGTTAATCAAGGTCTTCCCCACCTGGCTTCTTTTTAAATGTGGACACATAATAATCCCATTTTGAAATGGGCAGAGCAGAAGTTCTCTGTCCCTACCTGACATGGTGTTGGGCATCTTGGAGATGACAGTAATCATATGTCTGCTTCTACTTTAGATATTTTGTCTGTCAGCTTTCTGCTTCTCCCTGTGTTGTTTGGTGAAAAATTCTCTGAGGAGAAGAAAGTGTTATTGTATATTTAATCTACTGTTATTTACTGATTATAGGGAAGATAAGTCTAAATGCTAGCCCCTCTGTGCCTGTCTTTTGGCATTGATAACCCCTCTTGAGATCTCTCCTTTCAGTGAAGATGCATCTTTCATTTTTTTCCTTTTTCCTTTTTTAAATGCTTTCCTGCCATTCTGTAACAGAACAGTCTTCAGTTAGAATAAAAGCCCCTATTACAACTGATTACCCCCTATTACAATTATTACAATTGATTTTGTCCATGCAATCTGCCAGACTTTCTCCAGACATTGGAGTATTCCCTAGAACACTGATATGGCTCTCCAGTAGAATGGTTCTCAATTTCCTAGTCTTCATACCAATGTGGATGAAAACACTATGCCATTTCTGCCCCACCCCATCTTTCTTTATTAATAAGCAGAATAGATCGTAGCCTCTTATTTCTGAAGCTTATGAAGTCATTTTCTAACTCTACTGTGCTTAACCAGTTAAAACTGCTGTGAGAATCATCCACATCATGAAATATGGTATTCTTTTCACTGTTGACTCTAGAGGATTGCAGTCTGCTTTGCTTGTTCCTTTTGCAGTTTGCTGTTTTAAGACACTTTCTTTATTGCACAGTCCCATGGCTGTAGTCTTCTAAAAATATGTAGGTTTATTTAGTCAGGAAAAGGCTTTGGGGGACCTAATTGCGGTCTTCCGCTACCTAAAGGAGGATCACAGAAAAGATGGAGCCACTTCTTCTCAGAGGGGCTGAGAGATCCATACTCATGAATTTTTAACAGGAGAAATTCCAGTTGGGCACAGGGGGGAATTCTTTAGAGAGAGAGTTAACTGGGACATGGAAAGAGAGAGTGGAATCTCCATCCATGGAGACTTACTAAAGTTTGACTGAACAAGGCCTTGAGCAACCTGAAACAACTCCAGGAGGTTGGAGTAGGTGACCTCTGGAGACCTCTTCCAATCCAAACCAATCTGTGGTTCTGTGCTGGTTGATCTTGGTAATTCTTAATCTCCACTGTGTAGTTATCTCTGACCAGCTAAGTGCTGCCTGTTTGTTTAAAACATAATCAGTTGATCTTTAAAATCCGTGTGCGTGTGTGCGCATGCCCACACACTCTTCCCTGTTCACTCTGTACAATTCCTTTTTTTTATATACTTAGATGGCACAGATGTCTTCAGTGTCAGCTCAGGTGACTTCTGTTCTGACATGTCTAGTCTTAAACAGCGGAACCAACTCTGCCAGACCATAGGCTTGACTTTCCAGTATGTTCCAAAAAATGTGGCAGTAGGGAAGGGAAGGACTACTTCCTTTCATTTATTATCCCCCCCCCCGCCTTGGCACCTCATCTCTGCTTGAAATGTGAAGTGAATCTGAAGGATTCTGCTGTTCCCTAGAGCATGTCATTATCCATTTGAAGGAACCTAGCAGGTGAAGCTAATATATAAGGAGCATTTCTTTTTCTCTGACTCTCTCAAATGCACACAGTTGTGGATGTTTGTACTCAACAGAACCAGTGTGAAATTTAGTCACAGCCACAGCATGTGTTCCAATTTTCCAGGGAAACTTTCTCCCAGCTGTGGGTTAACCCTTTCTCCACTCTGCTTTCTGCCTCTCCAGCATTTTGAGAAATTTCAGTGAGTGGTTTCTGTGACCAAGGAAGCCTTGAGAGCTGGAAGAAGAATTAGATCTCAGTGGTTATATTGGCGAAGGGAATAAGATCAAGTAAGGTTGGGTGTTGATGGGGTGTATGTAGGAGTTCTTTAATAATTTCTTTAAAACAATTGAGACATTTGTATTTTTGCGAACTTGTTATACAGTCCCTGCACCCCTCCATTTTTGCCCTGTGCTAGTGGCAAATCTAAACTGAAGTTAAACTGCTGACAGTAGTCTGTAAGTGCAGCCTACCTACTGTGAGCGCTGCCATACTGTTGCTAAGGCTCTTACCCCAGTAAAGCTGCGTTTATCTTGGGAGTTTTGCCATTCTAACTCCTAGGCTTAAATTACATTCTTAAGGGAAATGGTACAGATGCTCTGTGTTGACCAGGGCTAAAGGGTGTGCCTTTTTTTTTTGTCTTGAAGCAGACTGCTGTGCTAAGAGTGATGGTTTCTTTCCTGTTTATGGAAGGAATCTGCTTGTAGGTATATTCTTGTTTCAGTTTTGCAATCACTTGTTAAGAGACTTATTATAATGAGGAATAAATGAGTTTGACTTTATTTCTCTGCATGAGAAAAGCATGTCTTGAATTATATTTTTGAGTCATCAGTGAGTCCTTATGTAAAAGAAGGAAGCTTCCCATCAGCGTGCTGGTATAAAATTAACCTACTGATTTTCCTCTCAAGAGAGAATGTATTTTATATTTCTAGATTTAAAAACCTAATGTTACTGTGGTAAACAACCCTAGTCTGTCATGTCTAGTAATAAAGTGATTCCAAATAACACAACAGTGTTGAGTCATATTTTACACCATTCTTTGAAAGAATGTTGTCACAAATGTGGAAAATAATGCATACTCAGCACTGCCTGTAGTAATCATCACGAGGCAGAGGGTGAATAAGATGCTCAGTTGTAGAGGAGACATGGTACTTTGTAGCATACTGTCTTCAGCTGCTCTTTCTCTTTGGCCATATTAAGTTATGTTGTGGCTTCCTTTGCCCGCTGTTGCTCTTTTCACTCATTTCTCTATTTGGATTCTTTTTGTACTGTGATTCAGTCCTTCACAAAGCAGGAAAATGACATCTTCAGACTGCCTGCTGCCAGATCACAGCGCTTTCAATTGGACACTTAAAAGCTGAAGCAGGTGCTGGAAATTCTATTCTCCCTTTGGTCTGATTCATTGAGTGCCAGCCTTCAGCTGAGGAATGGGGAGGGAAGGAGAATTGATTTTGTTACTAAAATCTTGGACTGATTAATATTTGCAGTGCTTCAAACAGTAGTGTGAAGGCTCCATAAATTAACTCTGAACTTAGCGGCACTTGAGGTGGTTGCAGTGCGACTGTGGGAATTGGTCTAGGTCTGAAGTTGTGACTCAGGACCAAGGTGCTGTTTGTTTGATGACCTTGACATATGCAGCAGATACCATATCTTTTTAAGAGAAGGCAGTAGCAACATGTTCGTTTTCTGCTAGTTTTCTGGAATTCCCCAAATTTAGTAAACTGGGGGGGGGGATGGGGGTGATTTGTTTTGGTTGGTTTTTTTTTTTTTTTTCTTTTCAGTTCAGTCACAGCCTGAGTCTGCAGCTTCTGTTTAGAAGACTGGTTTAGAAAATCATGAATGTTTTCTAGGGATAGTTCTGGAATGAGCCCCTGCTTTACATTTAATTATTGTTGATACTAACCAGTAGAAGATCTGGGAAGGGAAACCCTTCACTTGGTGAATGTTAGAGTGGCTACATTCGTAATGTACCATGTCAGAGGGTTTTTTTGTTTCTGGTAAGCACAAGTCAGAATTGGAATAATTTAGGTAGGAAGAGACCTCTGGAGGTCATCTGCTCCAATCCCCTGCTGAAAGCAGGACCAGCTTGGAAGTGAGATTATGTTCAGGGTTAGAGTCAGCTGAATTCTGAATATCTCCAGGGATGGAGCTCCCACAACTCCTCTGGGCAAACTGTTCCGGTGTTTGACCACCCTTCTTTAGAAAATGTCTTTCACAATATCTAATTGGCATTTCCCTTGTTGCAGCTTGTGTCCACTGCATCTCATACTCTTCTGCATTCTTCCATTGCTTTATTCCTATTAGAAGAGACTCTTTTCCTAAAAGTGTAAGGTAATATGAGAATAAAGAGACATTCTGGCATGTTTGGACTAGATTAGAGGCTTTTTCATGTGCTGTTTGGGAGAAAAGGCACAATGAGTGCTTCTGCTGCGGGCTTTTTCAAGGGCTGATGTTGGTTCAAATATGGCCCTGTAAGCTCTGGGGTTTCTTGACCTGTAGTGTGTAACAGAAGTAACAATTGTGGTATAACAGCAAGCACTGAGTCTTGAATAAGATTATCAGGTGAATTTGGATGTTTGGTTCCAAACCTTGATCTAGAAATTGCAGTAGTCTTTGAGAGCAGGACATTTACTTCTCTGGTTTATCACTCAGCATTGACAGGTGGAAGCAGTGCTAGGAGGAGAAAAACCCACAGCTGATTAAGGGGTATCTGAGGAATGATTTTTGTAACACTGAATGGGCACAAGAGATTAAAGTATTTTGAATGGTTTATCTTCAGACAGTGCTTATTATTAGCCTTAGCTTTTTGGAAACCTAATTGAGATGTTACGGACCAAAACCTTTTTGTAGAAGCCGTATGTTCTCATGTCTTAATATGGACCAGGACTTATGTGTAGGTGTTTTCAGAGCAAATACTCGCTCATGCATCACTTCCACTTGTTATTGGAGAGCAATGAAAGAGTTAAAGTGAAACATCAGTTGGATTTTTTTAACCACCCTTAGCAGGAATAACTTTTGCTTCTGCTCATCACTGATCCTCTTGTCTGTTGCGCCTTTTTTTTTTTTTGTTAAAAACATTCTTTTTAATTCAGTGTGATAAAACATCCGTTATTTGTAAGTTGATTGAGCATAAAGTATTTCATTATAAAATGGTCATCCATCACTGGAGGCTGGAGGCTGCAAAAAACATTAACTGTGCACTTTTGGCTGGAATGCAGCTTCTCCAGAATAATGCAGCTTCTGTGTAAAGTATGCAGCATAAAAAAAATTGACTGTTCAGGAAAACAGGTGCTCGCCTTGCTCTCCCAGAGCTTTGGGATTTCATCCCAAGTTTTTGGAAGGGCCCTCGAAGTCCTTCTGTTACCTAGAGTCACTTTCTGGTTTTAAACACTGGCCTCAAAGCTGAACAAAATGCTGCTCTGTGTCAAGTGGTTTCATTCTGACAAGGCCGTGAGAATTTACTAGCTGTTTAACTGCTGCTTTTTAGAAAATGATGTACATTTTCTTCCCCTCATTCATTAGCTCCTCTGAAAGTTAGTTGCTTTTTTTTTATAAAGTTCCTTAAAACTGACACCCCAAAAGTGAGTGGCCAAGCACTACCAAGTTGTTTCTAGATGTGACTCTAGTATGTCCCTGTTAATTTCCTTGATACTTCACAAACTGAACTACTGGTTTTCTGTGTGATAGATTATAAAGATTACTTTGATCTTAACTTGTGTTATACAGTGCTTGTCATATTTTCCTAATGTAAATACGAACTTGAAAAATAGCTTCCTTCACGAAGAGTCTTAGT
This sequence comes from Theristicus caerulescens, assembly GCA_020745775.1. Lineage (NCBI taxonomy): Eukaryota > Metazoa > Chordata > Aves > Pelecaniformes > Threskiornithidae > Theristicus > Theristicus caerulescens. The sequence continues at coordinate 105,487,930 of CM036560.1, forward strand.
TAACTTTTGATTTTGGGGAAGCATGGGATGATAGTACAGGAAGCCTTTATTGGATTGCTGTTACTGTGAGCTGCTTTTGTGAGATTATTTCCAGGTAATCTAATGGCACAGCACTTAAAAAGGCCAAATGTGTCTGCTTTTCATATGAGGAATTGAAGCAGAGATAAAGTGACTTGCCCAAGAGCATGAAGGGGAAACGAGTGACAGAGGCTGAGAGTAGACTGATTTACCTATCTGTGGTCAAGGACCTTGCCACCATCTGATGCTCAGTTTATTTGCATATGTGCTTATGTCCTGTCAGAGCAAATTTGATAGGTCTAGGCTTGAAAATCAAAAGGAAATTCTTCTGTCTTTGCCTTTTTACCAAGTCTTGGGAGCAAACGCTGTTGAAGTATAATGGTTCCATCCCAGAGGTCATGGTAGCAGAAATGCTAGGGGTGAGAGGTTAAAGCAGAGCTGTGTCCACTGACCTGTTCAGTGTGTGTTGTGTATTGCGCTTGCAGAGCCAGGCTGCATTGTGCCCTAAGGGAAGCAGGGAGGAATTGAAGAAGCCTACATAAGTGTGTGAACCAGGGGCTGGCTTGAGCAAACAGCCCCGTTTATCTGTGTGAGTTGAAGTTTTGTGCTGTGCTTTGCTTTTAGATCACTCTTGCAGGACAGCATGCAGTCAGTGATGGCCTTTATAAAGTTAGGACAGGATCACTCAGTTGAGCTTCTGAAGCACTCTAGGGGTTTCTTCTGTCATGGGCATGCACTAGATCAAAAACATTAGCAAGGGACTAAATCAGATCTATTTGGCACTTTATTAGAGACTGTAACCAATTTTATCTTTCTAATGTATAGTGCTAGTGGCCTGTATACCAAGGAGTTACTCATACTCCTTATACAAGCCTGCTGCTCAGGATACCAGTTATCTGTCATCTGTTAAATGACTGCTTCAGAGAAGCTGATGCAGTAGGGAGCAGGACCATGGGGTTGCTAATGTCAAGCCATACTGTACCTGAATCTTTATTTGGTATTTGCGGTCTTCCCAGGAGAGATATGAGCTGTCAGTATACACCTGGACTCTTTCTGCCCTGAAAAACTGTCTAAATTGGGAACGTTAAGGATGTGAGCAGAAAAATTTTGTCCCAGATTGCAACTGATCGGTTGACCAAAGGTGTTGCAGAGGGAGCTTTGACTCAGTCTGGTGCTTCAGATTATCATGTTGCCTCATGAAAATAGTTGCATTCATAGGCTACCTATACTTGTGTGCATTCTGAAACAGTAGCATAAGTAGGATTTGTAGCATTGTTTATTGCTCCTGATGGAAATCATGTCAAAATCTTGGATAAGTGTATAGAACTGGGTAGAGCACAATGTGAAATCTGAAAATTCTAAAATTGTTTAATTTCTGTCACATCAGCTTCTTCAGGCAGTGTAAGTGGAACAAAATCAATAGTATTTAACCTTATAGGCTGTAAGAAAAAAGTGTTCTTGGGAAGTTTTCTTGACTAAAACAGTCCCAGCTTTGGTTTAAGAATGCCAATTATAGACCTTGCAAACAAAGATCATCTGTTGCCGGCAGAACAGCTAGTTCAGGCTGAACCCCAAATGGCACCAAAGTCTTGCTGCTTGGAAGAGGAATCATTCCAAACTACTTGTACCTTTTTTCTGCTGAAGGCATATAATTTCTGTTTAACTAAATATACAGATCCTCTGAGTCTGGAGGAGCAGGCAGAATAGGAATCAAAAAATACTTTTCCACCTCTCAGCTGTTAATAAACTCTGCTCTTTCCTTTGGGATGGTGCTTTGACCCTAGTAGTTAATGGGTTTTGTTAATGGAAGCTGAATTACTGTCTTCATATTTAGATATGGTGAAGTATAATGCTTAGGCTTCCAACCGGTAGAGAAATTAACTGCTTATGTATTAGTCTGTCCAGGCTGTGTGTGAAATCTCTTCATTTCTTCACATAGATTTTTTAGGTCATTTTGATTCCTCACAGGCATTTTGTTGTTTTACAGCTGATGCCTGATTCCAGGACATGGGAAAAAAATGTATTTAATGGAGTTGGGGACTGATGTAATACTGTTTCCATGATGCCCATCTAAAGATACATCCTATTTATTGGTCACTGAAGTCGAATTGCATTCACAGATCTCTTCAGTTGCAAAAGCTGTAAAGGAGTGTTAAATCTCGGGCTTCTGCTTCCCTTCAGGTACCATCAGCACCTTGTATAAGTAGATCCCTCTAGCACATAGCAGTATGCAGAAATTAATTTCTTTCCCCAGTCCATTCTCAAGAACATAATATTCACTTGTTTTCATTATTCTAGGAATTAAGCTGCCTTTTAATGGAGGCAGCCTGAATTTCTGCTTGTGTGTGTGTACACTGATTGCTTCAGTTATTGCTGGGGGGGAAAAAAACGTTTCTTAATGTTTTTACTGTTGCAATGTTTTAAGGCAACAGTTGGATTGACTGCCACCGGGCCAGTCTCTTCTCCCTTTTGCTTTTGTTCTCTGGTGTCCCTTTTCCACCCCTGTAGGTTTGAAACTAATATTCCCGTGATGTTTTGCACCCTGCTCTCCCTGAGGCTCCCATTTTGTATCTGTGGTAATTCAGTGCATTGGTACTTGAGCTCTGGGCAATTGTGTCTTGCCGTGAGCACTTGGGAATTTTACTTTCTGGTAATAACATGGTGAAGCACAATGTCTCGTAGATTGGCTCAGGTTGGATAGAAGAATTTGTGTAAATCATAACGGCAAGGTACTTTAAACCTTGGAGAGATTTTTGTCATTAAAAGATTCTCTTTCCTCTTGGGCCATCAAGCTTTTCTTCATTTCATTCTTTGGATTTTGTCTGTCTCACTGATGATTTTTAGATTCTCTGACAACACAAGAAATGTCTTAGCTTGTTTCAGATTTGTTGTTCTTCAATTTCCTTTTAATTTTTCCCCTTGGCACTCATGGGCTTCCCTTGAGGAAGGGGTAAGCAGAACGGGGTAATGTCCAGACAGCTAATTGATGATAAAATTGTAATCTTTTCTTCCAGCCTCTTAGAAATAGTGAAGCTTTCCTTTTCACAACATGGTGGATTTGCAATGAGAGCGCTATTCATAGTGTGGTAGACAGACAAAGCTGTGGAGAATTACTGTGCTTTAAAATACCAGGGAAGAAGTTTTAATTTCTCCTGGGCTTTTAAATTGCCTACTTAGTTTGGGCCTGGTACCGTGCAAGACATATAAAATACCATAGTGAAGCAAGTCCAGTGACTGAATAGAGTTCTGTAGAGTGTCACAACCTAATTGCTCTTCCTTCGACATGTGCCAATTTCTTTTAGAGAGGAAAAAGAGTGCTTACACTTGACATACATCAAACTTGTGCTGTCAGTAAGATGGACGGATCAGTCCATCCTCTGGACTTGGCAGTGTGCAATGCAATTCCCCATAGGTTTCATTTAGCCCAGTCGGCCTTGTTAGAGTGGCCATGCTCTCTTTCTCGTATTAGGAGGGAACCTTGGGAAACCTGGCCCTAATTCACAACAGCAGCAAGATCAATAGCTATCAGCGTTTGGTCAAGGGCAGATGAATTTGTCATGGGATGACTGCTTTTTGCTTTGGTTTAGTTTGGTTTAGTAATTTCAGTTAGAGTTGAATGTCATTGCATCAGAGGAGCGCTCGTGGGTTCTGAAGCTAAGAGCTGGTGCGGGTTCATCACAAGAACGGGCTGTTGTCATGTGCATGGTGATTTTCTGTAAGAAATCTTTCGAAGCAATTGCAGCTGGTTCTAAACAGAGACAAAAGGTGAATCTTACCTGCATTTCACTCACCCCGTTGTTATGGGATGTTTTTTTAAAGAACAGATGTTAAACTTCCAGTTACCTGTGAAACTCATTGTGATTTTAGCTTACTGAAGGACTTTTTCCTTGTCAGGTGTATGGTATTGATTTCTCTTCCCTGGAAGTTGTTCAGAGATTCGTGTTAAGTAATTTACACCCATGGGGAAAAAAAAAAACCTTCAGAAAGGGATAGGATCTCAAATCAGTTTTTGTAGAGCTGTTGAGGAGTTCAGTTTTCTGGAGTTAGGATTAAGTGCCATTTCCATTGGCACTAACAGTTTAGAGCTTGTATTTGTCTGAAAAAGCCACAAAAGTAGTTGTATGTTCCAGAACCTATCAGAGGCTCAGGTCAGCTGGATTCCCCCATCTCCTTTCCCTGAGAGCAATCAGCCTCTCTGTAACAGAGATCAAAATCCTAAGTAATTCTGAATTTGCATATGTGGCTTTACAAACCATGGGCCTTGATCTAATCTTTCTCTGGAATGTGCTAGCGTACTCTGATGTTGCTCTAGTGCTCATCCTCTAGTATGACATAGGAGGAAGGGTTTCTAGAAAACAAGTATGGATTAACATTGAAATTACACTTAAAGGGAGATGGGTATTACTGTTTACACTGGCAATAAACACAATCATGGGAGACCAATTTAAAAGTAGCCTTTTACTATGTAGAGTTAATTGATTTGTTGCCTTTCATCAGAATAGTCACTGTCCTTTCAGAGGTATTTGGGTCACAGGGTGGGAGGAAATACTTTTGGATTCGTAGCAAGGTCTTCTCCTGGTGACCTTCAACCTTGCTATGCCAAATTACCCCTCAGTTCACTTTAAGAGCTATTCTTGTTTTGAAGCAGAGCCTTTTGAATATAACCTCTGACTAATACGTGTCAACCATAGCTCAGAAAAAAGTTTGTCAAGATGCAATTATTCCCATCTCTGCTGTCTCGTCAGTGCTAAGAATTAAGAGCAGAATTCAACAACTTCAACTTTTGAAATAACCTGCTGTCCCAACAACTTAATTTTTTTCTGCACTCAGCGATCTGTATGACTGGCATTAAAAATTCAAGGAGAAGTGAGTAGTCATGTCTGTACTTTAAGTCCATCTGGATAGAAACTATGAAAGCTTGCACTTTGTGTAGCTCCATACTTTCTGTTGATGGCATTTGTTTTCCTTGTGAATGAAGTGAGTATCTTCTACTTCTCATAATACCTGGAACAGAATACTCTGGAATAGCCTCTGGAACAGAATACTACAGCTGGTTGAAAAGCACTTGCAATAACAGTGGAGACAGCTGGAATTCTCAGGGTAATTTTGGCTGAAGATACTCTCGCAAGTACCTGCTTATGAGAAAATGCCCAGGGATTTTTAATGGGTGGTCAGAACAGCTGAATTTTGAAGCATGGCATCAGATGAAACCCCTGATAACTAATGGCTAACACTGGTGGGACTGTCAGTGCTCCTGCTTTGCTGGTAGATGTAAATAATTCCTATAGGAGACAATATTTCAGTTGAGCTTATGCTGCCCTGACCAGAGGATATCAAGAGTCAAATGCTCAGTGTGCATTCTGTCATCCTTCCCCAAAATAAAAATCTCAGTTCTGAGGGGCGCTTGAGATCTTGGCGCTATGGAACAATCATTTGTTAAAGTCATGTTTAATGAAAGGGAGATAAACACATGAAGCTGGAGTGTGACAAATGAAAGCATTTGTGCCATTGTAATGAAATTAGGCAAATAGAACAGGCTTGACAGCTCTGGGTTCCCCCTGTCAAACTGCATTTGTAATTCTAGCCTCGCATTCATGTGTGGCTGTGAATGGCACTGTTTCCCTCTTGATATGGTGGGCCTGGGCCCCTGAGTGACCACTTTAATTCACAGAGAATTAGCTTTGAAGAGTATATTTTACAGGCATACTGAAAAGGATTACAGTTAATTCTCATTTCTCCTTCATTGGCTTGAATATCCGTAATTTTGGGCCTATGTTTACTTCTATCGTATGTAAAACTTTTGGTAACAGTTACCATAGTGAAGTATTGATTTCAGAGATGCAGAAAGCTTGCTTCCACACATCCCCACGGTGAGCTTGTATGCTGTGTTGTGCAATCCCAGCAGCCTTTTAAGATAGCTTGCAGTATTTATGCGTTCTGGAAACTAGGATGTAGGCTTCTGGCTCCTCAGCTTCTCCCTAGATGTCAGAATCCAGTTCTCTTCATCTATTAAAAGCTTAGATTGGGATAAGACAATGATATTTTGGGGAACCTGTAGGGAATGTCAGGCGGCTACTCTTTTTGATGACCTCTTATTTATCAAGTTTAATGGACATTGCCATCATTATTTTCAGGAAGTAGGACTAGAGTTTTCTCTGATCACATTAGCTGCTAGGTCAGACTATATAAGTAGCAATCTGTCCTCATTTCAGATAAGAAAATCTCTAGAAATGTGCTATGCACTGCACCGTGTTGCAAGGGCTAGTCTAGACCTTGCAAGAAAAACAAGACCAAAACAACAACAAAACCCCCGTGGGGGAAGAGATGGCAGAGGATTCTTTTCACTTGAAACCTTGACTGTACCAGGACTGTGCAGAGGGGAACGTACGTTCAGAACAAATGAATGTGGATCATCTGGCTTAGCTTTTTTACACTTGTTACCCTACATTAATTGGCTGTTAGTGAACTGGAGTTAAATGTTGGACTAAACTTCCTAGCCAGAAGAAGTCAGGGCATGTCTTTCATTGCAGGTGCAGGGTTGCATGTGTTCCAGTCAGTCTGGAGAATTTGTTTTCGGAGTGGTGAAGCATGCGCCTGCTCCGCTCATGAGCTATAGAGCTGCTGAAATTGTAGTTTTGCCAAGGGACCTAGAACCAATACGCATATACTGTTCTGTGGCTGTTACCTCACTGACTCTATGTAAAGCAAATTTGAGCTCTGCAACTTTTTAGAGAGGAACAAGTTACTGTATTGCTGTTCACGAGGTTTGTTAATCTCTGCGTTAACCAACAGATAATCACAGGACTAACTCAAAGGAATTTCTCCTTTCCCTGTGATCCTGCCTTTTAATCTGGGTGAGATTAAGCCAGTATTTATTCCAGCAGTTAAGACTTCAGAAATGTTTTTGAAAATCTGAAGAGTATGGCTACTCAATACTTTTAGATGGTTTTAAAAGGCCAGTACAATTCTGTCCTTTTTCCTTGTAACTTTTCTTCTCTCTAACTTGCTGAGAGAGACTTCAGGGACTTCGCACCCTTGGGTGAAAAGACAAAATGTTTTGGTGTTTGGTGGGTGATCTTGAGAATAAAGTGCATATAAAGTCACGTAGGCCAGAAAGTCATTGTTTGCAGAAAGTGTTTTTGAGGGTGAGCCAGGAAGCACTTGCTGGTACCTCAGTTTTCTGTGGCATAAACTCATTGAGCTCCTAGGCAGGAGTCCTGAAGAGCTGGATTTCTGCTCTGTAACAGTGTTATTTTTATCTTTTTCTCACCTTAAGAAGAAAAGAGGATGCCTGTTCGTTGTACAGTTCAGCGCGTAAGCAGGGAAGGTAATAGCACATGCTTGAAGCATTGCTCTTGTCTGAGCTCGTCTGCCTTGGAGAGGTGTGTGGGACACAATTGAGACAGCCTTTCTGAAGGCTGGGCGTCAAAGGCCAACAGCTGCTGCATAAGAGGAGTCCAGGTCATGTGGTTTGGGTTGCAGTTGCCTGTCCTGGGGACAAATGATGTTGAAATAACTTGTCATAAACAATTTTTTCTTGTTCATTTACTCTGATTCGGAACGCATAGCCGATCCTGATAAGAGTCATTCAGGAGTGAAGAGTTGAACTGCCAGAGAAAGCAGCTTATGTGAGCGTTTTAGATCAGGAATGTGCCAACAGTGTGCTAACAATAAGAAATCTCTTCCGAGGGGGACCTGCTCCTGTACTTCAGGAGAAAGGGGACGCCGGAGGTCTGATGCAGCTTGTTTGCTGAAGTGCCAGAATGGCTGGATGGGATTGCTGAAATGGGAGTTGGGTGCTTAAACATGAATTAGTTGTTTAAATATCTTTATAGATATGTGTGTCTAAGTGCAAATAATCCATAGGATGAATGAAGGAAAGCACTGTGGTCTCAAAGGAATTTCCTCCTCATATTAAAATTGCCAGCCTGAAGAGATGGCTTTCTGATACGCTATTTAAGATAGCCTTTCCCTTCTTCTCAATCCCTATGCACTGCTTTGGGCTAGCTGAGCATTTCTGGTTGTAGTGCTGGTGCTGGTCTCTGTTTCCTTCCCTGAAATTTCGTTGAAGGGACCTGTGTGAAAAGAATGGGAAGTGCTTTCCAGCTGGTCCCCAAAGCAGCCCAGACTCTTAATGTAAGACTAAATCATGTTTTAATATGATTTTCCCTAGCTTTGAGTAGATTGAAAAGGAAGGCTGCTTGTAGGAGTCCCTAGTGAAATTTTGATCTCCTTGTGGACACTTGTTCAGTTTTTCCTCTTGTAATACCCGAGGCTCAGGGCATGCTTGCAGGGCTGGTGGGTTTTGGGGTGGGTTTTTTATTTGCTTGTTTTTTTCCCCCGAGTTGAAAGTAGTTACCTAAGCAGAGAACTATCCTGTGTTTTCTAGTTCAAACACTGAGAAATATTTCTTGCTAGGAAATATACTTGGAAAAACATCTCTATCAGCAATTCTCAAGTCTCTCACTGGTTATGGTTTCCTCACTTGTAATGCCTGAACGTGAATCTGGCAGAGCAAGAACCAGAAAGCTGAAAAATCAGAGCTGCTTTTTTTGGCAAGCTTTTATAAAAGTTCGAGTATGTACTTCCAAACATTCAATATTTACTTTATATAGCCTTTGTTTTGGCAAAGGAATTATTAAAGTTATAATTGACTTTACTACCCTTTCTGAGGTTCTCAAATATTTTCAGGAGAGCATAGCATTGCTTTTACAGTTAGGTGCCAAAAAAGATCAAGACTATGGTCTTACTTTACCGAAGTATTGTGAAAAGAGCGTTATTCAGTTCCTGCTGTTCTGTGCTCTAGATTAAACTTGAGCTGGGGTAGTAAAAGCTAGCAGGGAGTGCACCTTGCAGTTGTAGTTATTAATCTGACAGGGCTGGCAGGTTGGTTCTCTACAACTGCCATGTTCAGGATATAAGGCTATGAAAATGTTTCAGGGAGAGAGCTTCTGGACTAACTTCACTGAGCTCAACAGGATTGAGTTAAAAGAAAAGGATTGATCTTTGACTTATTGACTTGTTTGCAAAAATTTTACTTGGTTAAAAACTTCCAAGTAGCTTTAGTGCTACTTTCAGATGCTTGAACTGATACTTCAGTCAATGGGAGTAATCTGCTTCAAGACAGGTTATAGCAAGAATAGCTACAGTATGAGTGTTTTTCTGTGCTCCCAATCTTCCTATTGAAGCAAGCACCGCTGCTGAGATTGAGTTCTGCTTTGAAAAGGGAGCTGGTGACCCCTGTAAGTCCTCAATGCCTGCAAATGCTGCTGGTGAGAAGAGCTCATTGTAGTAATCAAGTGAATACTCCTCAGATGCAAAAAATTAGCCATGTGATTGGTGTTTCACTGATATTTAGATCTTTCAGACAGTAGTCCTGTAGTGGGTAAGTCTTGCACTAAAAATATTCTCTTCTTGTTTAGTATATTTTTTAAAAAATTTTCAATAACACAGCACCAGCTATCCAGTCTGAAACAGTTTTACAGCATACAGTCGGTTTCAGAGAGCTTAATGTAAAATGCTGTGTTACCATAAAAGCTAGAATCTCTGAATATCAGGGAAGCTGGCCAGAGTTGCTGTGTAATCAACAGTATGTGCCTAAGTTAAATCCTAATTGTGACAAGCCATTCTGTGATCTTCATGTAAGTTGGGAATTTCAGTTAGACTGCAGGGGAATCTCATCTTTAACCACATTAAGATTTGCAACTTTAATTGAAAGAAAAAAACAAAACTCCCCCCACTTTTGTAAAGAAAACGTCTATTTGTTGTCCTGAAAATGGATTAATGGAGAGTGTGATATCCTATGTATCTTCTGCTAGCAAGTTTGTCTTCATTATCTCATTCTACCTGTGCAGCTACGTATGTCTGCTGAAGTCCCATTTTTCTTACTAATCAAGGTGCAGCTTTTCCATCCTGGGCTCACTGGATTGAAGGAGGCTGGAGGAATTGACAGGATTATGATGGTGCTGACTGTTCTATGGGAAGGATCAGTTTTGGGAAAGAAGAGTTTGAGTGTTGATCCCTAGTAGTCTTACTATATTTAATGTTGTCCAAGTGCTTGTAACCAGACAAGCGCTCTATAAAGCACACTTAAATAAACATTGATGAAAGCATGTTTTATGATCCTCTGCATTTCCATGAGCTATTGAGAGGTGACACAATTGTAATGTCACACCAGGATATTATCTGACAAGTTGGGGGAGTTGTTCTTAAGCCAAAAAGATTGAATCATCACGTTCCTTTTAACCTTTCAGAAGTTAGTGGTGTTGGCCTGATTTGAACTGGTGGCTGAAAGGTAAGAGACTGTGTAATGATTCCCAAAGCTCCTTTTATTAATTGTAGTTTTGCTTAAGTTAACAGCAAAACTATTGCACTTTGATAGTGTTCTCAGTGGTCTTAACTATTTAAAACAAAAAACCCCCTGCATTATTCTTCTTCCTTTGCTTCTTCACCATAATTTGTCATAGTTATGTTAACGTGCTTTCTGATAGGCTTTTTACTTTGATACTTAAGGCTTTTCAATAGGAACTATGATAAAAATGGAATTTCACTTGTCTTAGAATCAGGAGGGTTTGGATATTTTTTTTCTTTTAAGTAAAATAATTGAGTTTTGTTGGTAGGTAGAAAAGCAGCAGCTTGTCTAAGGATTCAGGAATTACAGGCTTTTTTTCTCCCCCGCCTCAAGGAAGCTCATATGACAGATAAGTGCAATATTGGATCATCAAGAATATAAATGCCAGTGTTCCTGTGACACTGTTAGCCATTAGACTTGTTAACTTTTACTAGGAATAAAATGTAGGTTTCAGCAAGTTGAGCCAAGTGTTTGTACTTAAATATTTCTGGTCTCAGGATTATCCAAGTTACTTTTAATACACTCTTCATTGCCTGTGTACTGGCTGTATTGTGGTTGCCGTCACCTGCTTTTTAATGCTTTTTCTCCTAAATCCTCCTCAGGACTCCTCTTATCTTGATTCCTTGTGTTGGATTTTTTTGTTTGGTTTTGGTTTTTGTTTTGTTTGGTTTTTTGGGGTTGTTTTGGGTTTGTGTGTCTCCCCCCCCCCCCCGTTCTGGCTATTCTTTTCTGTATTTCTTTTTCATTTCCAAAGCTTCCATTGATCATCTTGAAAGTTTAGGAAGCTTGTTAGTTGTTCTTTCTCCAGCTCAACAGCTCAATGCATCTGCCTTCTTGTGTTGCAGCTTTAGAGAGGATACTTGCTGTCCAAAGCAGCAAGTAGAGAAGAATGCCCTTTTTTCTTCTTTGGTTGAGAGGCTTATACAGGTATTCTGAGAACAAGACAGAAGAGTTTTTAAATTTGTTTATCTTGTGGGTTTTTCCTGTCTTTACCAAGCAAACTTCTAGTGTTGCAGAAATGCGGTTTGTGTTCAGGCAAAGAGCTGCAAGAGATCCAGCTAACCTGGTTGTGTATTTGTACTATGTATGTGATTAGTATGAGGCTCTATGTGTAGTAGGATGTTACAGAAGTGGTGGAAGGGAGGGCAGGTTCTGTATAGTTCATGTGATCACAGAATTCCAGGAGTACTAGGAAAATGCTACCATGTTTGCCAATTAATTCAAGCATGAATTTAGACAGCAGTGGCTCTGCAGTGTTCACAGAGTGTTCTTACAATAGGATTTGTTTTAGAAGGCTCCAGAAGGCTGTTTTGAAGTTCATAAGAAAGTGAACTTCACCAACCATTGCTTTTAAAAATACATACATATATGTGTGTATGTGTATATGTGTGAGTGTGTATATATATATATTTAAAAGCAACTCTGACTTTCCCACCAGCTTTCTGAAACTAAGCTATTGCAGACCTCTTTCCTCCGAGATTAAGCTTGCTGTAGATTCTTAAAGAGAAAATTAATCCTAATGAATCAAGTCTAATTTAATGTCTCTTTAAAATTATTTTTATTTTAACAGAGCTATCTGAAATTGAACCCAACATCTTTCTTCGGCCTTTCCTGGAAGTAATCCGTTCTGAAGACACTACAGGCCCCATAACTGGATTGGCCCTCACCTCTGTGAATAAGTTCCTCTCATATGCACTAATAGGTATGTTATGTGGCTTCCTGGGATTTATCAACATGCCAGCCAAATGCATCTCCTTGAGATGTGTCTTTGGCTAGGATGCATGCTTGCAGTCTTAATGAGGAGACTGGGGAAATAAGAGAATTGTTGTTAATGCTGGGGAAATAGGCAGCTGCAGTTTCTTAATATCATACCTGCTGGTCTTTCATGGCACTACAGCAATGGCTGGAAACAGAGACAAAGCTTCTAGTCTGACCTGACTGCTGCATGTGGTTATGGCCTGCTGCTGGACTGTGGTGGTCACCAACTGCTTTTTAATGCAGTCTGAGCAAAAGAGCCAGGGAGGGGAGAATACCAGTTCGGATTACAGTGTTGTAATATACATTAAACACAGTAGAATTTATTTAGTTTTGTGGACTAATATTTCTGCTCTAGAGTGAGGATGGGTTTTTTGCCCGGTCTCAGGCCCTGTCCAGTGGTGTTCCAGTACTCTTCACTTGTCACAATTGTCATGGCAGAGACAGTTTTGCCGCTGCCCAGACTTCCAAATGTGCGCATTCTCCTTTATATTTGTGAAAGACTAATAATGCGCATGTGGTCAGTTCCCATGGCTCAGCTGGCTTGTAGCAACTCATTAGCTGGCTTTCTGTCTGCCTTCAGTGTCTCATCGTGTTGTTAGCGGTGCTTGACTTTTCTGTGTAAATTCTGTTAGTACTTTCTGATCATACCTCTGTGAAGAACAAAACTTGTTATCTATGTTTGTTTATATGTAGTCTCACTTGGAGAAGATTATTTTACCTGTCTTTCTCCCTCCTAAGTTCAGATCTCTCAGTTCTTTTCCTCCCTTACATTGTAAGTGAACACTGTTGAATTTTTGGCACTGTTGTTTTAAATATTTTGTTCTTTGGAATTAGCATGAGGGAATTTAGAGAAAGAAAGGGCTTGATGTAGATGCAGACCACTTGTGGGAAAGACCTAAAATTTAAATGAGGAAAAATGGGGACTTGCAGGAAAAAAAATTTTTAAGAGTGTGATGGCAATTTAGTGTATCACAGTATCAATTAGTGGGCAGTATTAGGTATAATTAAGTGGCAAAAAATAGCTAAAATGATTCAATATTGATGGCACTTCATAGGACAATAAAGAAATCTTAATAAATAAGCTTGTAAAACATGTCCCTCTGAAGGACTAAGCAATACTGCAAAATATGTTAGTTTCAACATAGAATGAGGGACAGACTCTTCTTCTGGGCTTTTATGGTCTGGGTAGGATCAGAACATCAGGCTGGTATCACGTATCCAGGCAAATGTCTGCACAGGCAACTGGCTACAAATATTTGATTTGAGGCAGAAACAGGAAAAAAATGTGGTTAAGAATTTGTAGCCTTTCTCTAGCTACTTATTATTTAGAATATTAATTGGGTCACTCCAGCAGGGGCTCATCCCTGTAACTTTTGGTAAATGTGTATCTTTGCAGTAGACAGTGGAAAAGACCCTCTGCCTGGCTTTTGTTGTGGAGCAGAACCTGTAATCTAAGACCTCCGTTGCTGCTTCAGGTGACATTCACAGCGGCCTTGTCCTTTGTGCTGCTCCAGATACCAGTGAGGCTGGGATTAGTGGTGCTGACCGAACATCTGGCTAGGGTTGTGTTGTTAAATTAAAGCTTTTTGGTCTTATATTTCTCTTTGTAATATAAGACTAAAGGTAGTCTAAAGACTGTTTGCCTAAAGATAGGAAAAGCTTAAAACTGTCCTGAACATAGGAATCTGTTTTAAACTGTATGGAACAAGGAAGGAAGGACTCCAGCATAACCACAGTGGGGAGATTTCAGTGTGGCTGATATTTGCGGTGCATTTTGGGGCTGCATAATTGACAGGTGAAACCAGCACTTTTTTCAAAAGCATCATTAGCTTTGTTCTGTGAGGGGATGGCTTTTGCTCTACACACTGGGTCAAAAACTAGTGGGCAGTGAGAGGGCCAAACTTCTCTGATAAATATCTTTGTTTAAAACTGCTTTCTTTTCCTATTTCCAAAGCACTTCATTGCTAATCCTTGTGCCGTCTCGCTGTCTTTCTTATTCTGTCACGTGTCAGCAGGTGGTTATCTGTCTACTTTTCAGGCCAGTATTTCTGAGGGGTATGTTGTTTTAAAACCAGTTAGAAAGGAATAAATCTTGAGTAGCCTTTGAGACTTCTGATCTCTAGTAGTCTGAATTGCAAAGATCTGTTCTGAGGTTGTTCAGTTCACTAATGGTATAGCATGCAATCACATCTCAGTTAGATAAAATGACTTGATATCCACCATGCGTGTTTTGGTAGGAATAGTTAGCCTTACAGAGATTATCCTCTGCTCTGAAATAAGTACTACTGTTTCAAGAGTTATAATTGGTATATTACAGAGTAATTTTTAAAGTACAGGAAAACTGTGCAACAATACTAAACTCCCATTGATTTTTATCCCTCAGATTAGTTATTTCCTTACTCAGCAGTTTTGCACTAGCTAGCTAGCTGTCAGCCTTTTTGATGAGCTCAAACCTTAGCTATAGGAAGACTAGTGGCTGAATTTCAGAATTGTATTTGTTGTATTTTCTTCAGAAAAGGTATGTGCTCTTTCAGTTATCACAGTTTGTCCACAGCAGCTTCTGGTTCCATTTCTAAAGTTAACTTTCCCTGGTGTTCCTGAAAACTACGTATCTGTAAGTGAGTGGCTGTTGCTCAGCTTCCAGCAAGAGGACTTACTGTTTGGGGAGTGTAAAGCTTGTTCTCCCCTCTACCTTCTCTTCTCCTTGGTGATTTATTTTAGTTCTGTTAAAGGTGTTCCTGAGCAGGCTTCTGGCTTTCTGGGTTTCCATGGTGGTTGAGAGCCTGGATTTTCTGCTTTCTGCTTGTTATTCTGCCCACCTGTTTTGAGAGTACACCCCCTATAAAATGTGTGAGTCTAGGTGGGCTCTCCGGATCTTTGCATTGTAGGTGGCGGTTTTCGCACTGATATTTTGCTTCACACAAGCTTATTTTTGTTAGTGATTCTAAGCAGGCATTGACACATCTTTCTGTACGGTTTTCTCACAAGGGAACAAAGAAGCAGGCTGATCTTTTCTGTATCTTGTTTCTGCAAAGTAGAAGTATCTGTGCTTTTAATTGAACTCAAGAGGCTTTATAAATTGACCTGAATTTGTAGAGCTGTTCCAGGGAGCCAGGACTGAAGTAGTCAGGCGTGATGTGTGTTGGGAGAGAGGTGTGTTTATTAGTGTTGAAGGTAGGGGCTAGAACAGCGAAGCAGTAGTCATAGATCTGTTAAAGAAGCATATGCACGACTTGCTTGCATTTCCTTTTCACACAGACTATTTACCCAGAACTATGACTAAATGTATCCCTAAGCCTACAGCAACTCACATCTGCTGGAAGAGGTGACAGGGAAATGAATCTGTGTGTTCTGCCTTTGGGAGCCTTTTCTGCAGCAAGTGGCTTTTTCCTCTTGATGCCCGCTTAGCTGCTTTCCACTGTAGTCGTTGAGGTTGGTTAACTGTAATGCTAACATAGGTGCTGGCATTGTAACACTACTGGTGTTTACCTGATTTAACTGAGGCAATTTAGAATGATCCCACATCCCCATTGGTGGTTTAAACTATTATTTCCATTTGTGAATAAGAGTGCACAGGGTACCAACATATGGCTGATTTTATTGCCTCTGGTAGAAGAGTGGTAGCTTCTAACTGGATTATAAGCCATTATCAAAGGTACACAGAGAACTGCCTTTGGCAGCCAGGCCTCTTATCTAATGCTTCCCTGTATCAGAGTTTGGTATCCTGTTGAGTGCTGCTGCTGAAGCAGGTAAAAAATGACTGATTGGTCTTAGAACAGACTCCTTGATAGCTCAGTGAGGTTTGACTAGCAGAAGGAGAGGAGGGGAGAGGAACTGACTCTCAATGATGCAAGGTTTTTTGTGCGTGTGTGCTTGTGTGAGACAGCTGTCAAAAGCAGGCAAGCTCTGCTCTTAATAGGGATGTGTAAGGGATGGCAAAGGAGAAGTGCTGTTCCTATGCAGATTTATAGGATTCTGAAGTACATTGATGCCATTTCAGTTTTGTGCAACTATGAGAATTTTCTTATCCTGCAGCCCCTCAGAATCCCCACAGCGTGGTGGAGGCTGCTCTCTCTTGACCACAATAAGGGCAGCTTTCTTTAATGCCTAGGGCTTAGCCCCTCCTAGGTGTGAACACAACTGGAGTCAGAAAAGGAGTCTGCAAAGCTTCTCTGCGAAGCATACAAGGTCTTCCTTGGTTCCTCTGTCAGCTTCATTCTTGCTGGAGTTCAAGAGGCCCCATTGCCAATTAATGAGGTATTAACTAGTGTTTAGGTTGTCTCCTTTCTTTCCTAATGACTGTTTAGGTAGGAAGGTAACAAGATTCTTGCCCAGTGCTGTATTGTTTAAGTGAGAATGAAATCAAAGCCAGAGGCAGCTTTTCTGAAGCCACTGTAATGTGGCACAAGATACGGTTACTAGCAACAATCTCGTCCTAAACATTCTCTCAACTGCACCATTGTTTGTAGCTGCAGAAGACTGAAACAGAGAGAAGGAGCCTTGATGAATGATTGAAGCGGGAGGCCTGCAACTCTGATATCTAAACTATGATCTTTTCTGCCTACTGTTGTCTCTGGGGAAAGCTACTGGTCCATTCCTTCCCCAGCTCCTATTCCTTGGGAGGGATGTAGAACAAGAGACAATTTTCCTTCTCAATCTAGTGGAACCTGTTTGGCATTTTCTCCTCGTGGGAGTAAATTTGAGGTTCCCTATGTTTAAGAGCTGTTTTCTCTTCATTCCCAAGGAGGAACTGAATGCATTTAACAGCTGATGGTGCTATATTGTAGGGAACAGGACATAGTCTTACAAATTAACATCTAAAAAAATATGGAGCCAGTAACAACTGAATTGTAATTCTTTTCTTTGTTAGGTTACATCTTTTCACAAATGTAAATAGACTCTTGATAAAGTCTTTCTGAAAGCTCCCAGTTTTAAAGTCTTTCTGTTACTGGGAGATGCCTTTCGATCTTGTAGGGTCACACAAATTAAGGAAGCAGATGGCAACAAAGTATCTCTGTGTGGATGTCTCCCCACAGAGGTGGTAGGCTGTAGGTGGCCTTTCCCTGTTATATATTTTTATTCTGTTACTCAGATCCCAGCCATGAGGGCACAGCGGAGGGGATGGAGAACATGGCAGATGCTGTCACTCATGCCCGGTTTGTGGGCACGGATCATGCGAGCGATGAGGTTGTCTTGATGAAAATCCTACAGGTAACTGGAGAGAAATGGTAATTACCATAATGGTTGCTGCCCGTTGTGGAACATATCATGTTACATGGAGATGAAGAGGAGGGAGCAATGTTTTGACTCTGAAGGAGCTTAGTGACAGACTTTATTTTTAAACAGATGGCTCATATACCTGTGGTAAAAGCTTTTCCAAATGAAAATAATTAAAAGCTTAAACAAAATGATTTTTAAATTAAGGGCTTGATAATGTGGTAGTGTTGATAATCCTACCTTGTGCATGGTCTGTGTTAGTGAGGGGTAAATTAAGCATATGGAGCTCTCAAACTTATGTTTGAGAAAAATTCTTTGTAGAGACAAACCTATGAAGTATAAACCTCTTTGGTCTATGTATTTTTGAGCAAATAGCTAGTTACTGAATTTAAATATTGGGTAGCATGCAGCATATCAGGCCTCTTTTACAAGTGGGCCAGGGGATCATTCTTGTCTCCTAATCTGTCTGTTTCTTGAGCACAGCATTCGGTTTGAAACGACTCCTGGAAAAACCTTAGGTTTTCTGCTCATGGCAGTCCTTCTTGAGGAAGCCAGCCTTCTCTTGGAAATGCATGCAAGTGTCATTGTACTATGGGACATACATGCGCTGTTCTTTGCAGGTTTTGAGGACCTTGCTGCTCACTCCAGTGGGAGCCCACCTCACCAATGAATCTGTGTGTGAGATCATGCAGTCCTGCTTCCGCATATGCTTTGAAATGAGACTCAGTGGTAGGTTTCTTTATACTTCTGCACTTAAGAAATGATTGGGTTTCCTCAGCATTAACTAGTTCTTTTGTAGAACATGCAACCGTGGAAAGCTGCTGAGCTTTATATTATTGCATCTTTCTACAACTTCATGGAAAATTTGTTAGGAGCTCACGCTACAAGTTTTGACTGCTCTTTTTCCCCAGCTTTGTGGCGCCACCTTGTGATTATATGCCCATTTGCAGTAATGCGGTGTTGGAGCTGGTTTTAATAAATTTGCCGTAATCTCTGTAAACAAGGCTCGGAGGGGAGTCTGCTTGAAGAAGCCTCTTGATAATATCACACTGAGTAATGACACCTGTGTTATTTGTTTTTGTCTTCGCAGAGTTATTGAGAAAATCTGCAGAGCACACTCTGGTCGACATGGTGCAGCTGCTCTTCACAAGGTAAACCTGCTTGTGTTTGCCTCAGCATTGCCGAGATGGCCCTCTAAGGACAGAAAGATTCCACACTTCCACTTAAGGGCCCTCAGAAAAATCATCCAAAATGGTCATTATTTAGAGGTGGAAGGGGATAAAGGATTTGGCACTTTTCTCTTGGGCTGACCCTGTCAGACTGCAGGGAGACAGAGGTAGGGAAGGTTGCCTGGTTTAAGGTGTCCTTTGAGGAGAGATGGACAGCCAAGTAATGAAGAGCTTTAGGATAGGGAACCAGTTTGAGGACAGAGAATACAAACTTCACTCAAAAAAAAAAAAAGTGCTCTAAAAAATATAGCTCTCTTCCAGAGAGAGAATAGAAATGGTGTTGAATAGTCACATGTTGATTTCGAGCAGGGAGCTTTGACCTCATATATCAAAGAGAATTTTAAACTCTTGAGATCATATGTCTTGGAACAAATGTTCTGCCCTTTTCAGCACCCTTCAGGTAATTAAGATTACTTCTTTTAAACTCAAGTAAGTTATTTAACTTCAAAACTGTTTCTCCAGATAGTGAAGTAATCATAGACTTTCTTTGGGTATTGTAAAAAGGAAACATGCAGGATATAGAAATACTTTTAGTAGGAAAGGATTGTAGTAAAACTGACAGCTTGTGAAACGCAGCTCTTTTTTTTTTTTTTTTTTTTTTTTTTTCCCGTTGTTGCACTCTGTTCCAGTGGGTTCCTAGTTTGGTGTTGGTTTTTTTTTCCCTCTGTGCACCCTGTGTCATGCAGTGCACTGGATGAATGTGGAGCAGAGTCAGAATCAATCTTTCCAAAAAGGAGAGACTGCATTACTTTTTCTCCAAATGCATATGTGAATTTTACTTAGTGCATATTTATTACTTATTTTGTGTCCTCTCCTCTGTCCTTCTTGATAAGGCTTGGAGACATAACTACCATCTGTGCCTGTGGACATTTGGATATAGAAGCAAGGCAAAGACAGCAACTGCAGGGATGGTTTGACCATCTTGCTTTCCAGAAAAAGAAACAGCCAAAGCTATGTTGCAAGGCTTATTATCCCTTCAGTGAGCAAAGATAGAAGTGTAGTACAGGAACAGAAGGGAGAGCAGGGTGTGTGGAGTTGCAGAGCTGTATGCATTTGTCATTTGGTAGCACAGGTGAGAGCTGTCTACCTCCTTTACTTCTGAGACAGGGACTGCTTAGCTCAAAGCATTCGGCTTAAACATAGATCCGCTGTGCACTATAATTGTGTTTGCGATGCAGAATAGAGGATAACTACTGGGGTTTCTACGAAGTTAATGAAAAGGGTTGCCATGACTAGTAAAAACATGTACACTGCAAGAGTCCTGATGTGGATGACACTCCGGCTCAGCAGCTGTTTTTAGCAGCATCAGAGAAACCTGTTTTGAACCAATCTAATTAGTCCACTGCTGAAAACATACACTGAAGGAAAAGAAGCTGTACTTACATGGCCATTAACAATGAAAATCAATATAGGAAAACTACCATTAGCAGTAATAGCATGCAAAGCACCTCTTATCTATACTTGGGTTTTTTCCCCCAGCAGATTTTGGCAGGACAAGAACTAAGAATGTCTCTTTCTGTGGAGAAAAACTAATTTTGGTGTTCTAGCATGTCTCTGGAAAGACCAGTCTATTTTTTTTTTCCCCCCTTTTTATTAACCCAAGAAAGTTTATATATTTTGGCTTGTTCTTTGTCTTTCAGATTGCCTCAGTTTAAAGAAGAGCCTAAAAGCTACATGGGAACAAACATGAAGAAGGTAAGACTCAGCACTGTGTTGGCTGTTCTGCTCTTGTCTTGGGCTTGTGCTCATCTCTATATTCTTTGTTTTCACACTTGTGTTTCTTCATTCCTGCAAGTCCCTAGTTCACTGAAAGAGCATGTTTAACCACATAAATGGACATAGCTTCATTAATTTTGTGGGATTAAGCCCACATAGTGCAGTAGTGAATCTTGTTAATGATACTGCTGCCTGAGTGAGTCAGTCTGGATTCTGGGAACAGCCATCAGCTGCTGTGGGCTAGAAAACCCCAGCAAGTTGTGGGGCCTGATGGTGATGTCTTCTGATCATTTGCTGTCTTCTGCTCTCTCCCCAGCTTCTTTCTCATCTTTCTTCATTCACTACAGGTCTAATACTGAGCTCTCGGGATGTATTTGTCTAGTTCTCCTTATGTAGAAAGGAAACGTTTTGAGGCTGGTGAAACAGCATGAAAGCATTATGAAATTGGGCTATTGTAGAAAAAACTTTGGTGACTTCTAGAAGGGGCAGCATTCTGTAGCAAAAATGTTAGTTCACATGGGCAATGCCATCTCTATTAGCAGCCAAATCAAAGTAGACTGTTCTTTTTCTCCCTTTCTCTAAATGCACAATTTTCTTAGGGTGGAAGGTCTGGGTTTGTTCAACACCGCCGTCTCCCTCTATACAGTTAGGTTTTTAGCAGCTGGATTCAGTATGGCAAATACCATAAATGTGACCATATGTGATTATTAATGTAATAATTTCTTAGGTGGAGGGAGGTCCACTTGAGGAACTCCATATATACTTCTATACATAGATGTAATCTTTATACTCCATTTAAAGAATGTCAATAAAAATACAGGATTCTACTGTTGAGAGCAACAGGATGGGAAGCAGAGTGCTAGAGAAGAAATAACCACCTTTGAGCTTATGCTGAATATACTATTTATAACATTATAACTTCCACTCTGGTTTTATTTTTAATGAGTTGAGAAAAGTGACAACATTGGGTGTACAAATGTACATTTCAGAGCTAGTACAGCAGTGTTTTGAGAGACTGAATGCTTACTTGTAGGAATCTGAAACTATCTTGGGGCTTTAGTTCTTTTGTAGTAACCTAATGATTGCTTGTTTCCCTTGCTGCGGGAGAAAAGCGGCAAGATTTGTGATGATGGTAGGCTGGCCTAAGGAAAGCTAAAAGAGGTCAGGCTAATGTACTGTAGGTATCAGAATTTGTCATGGTCTGTGTAGAGAAGGTGTAACGTGAAGGTGAATTTGAATTTAGGAGGGCTACCCTTATCAAGTGATGGCTGCTCCCAGCTCGGTTAAGTGATGCTCTGTCTTGTGTCTTGGTCTGTGCAATTACCTTGTACTGTCTCTTCGCTGTGCATGCCAGGAGTCTGCCCTGCAGCCTTGCACTCTGCCAGGTTATTCTTCTCTTTGGGTTTATTTTGCTTTGTTTAAACCATGCATTTGCCTATCTTTCACAGATCTCTTCATGTCTCCTCAACAAACTGGAGCTAAGTAGTGGGGAACAGCCCAAAGCCCTGAACCAATTAGAGAGGGTATTGCTCTTTAAGAACCTGAAGGTCTCTCTCTCCCTTTTCCCTTCTTACCTTACTCCCCTCTTCCTTCTCTTGTAAACATGACCTGAGAGATAGTTTTGTTGTGTGCAGCAAATCTCCTTCCACTCATTTGACACAGCATGGCTTTGGGGGACAATGCATGTGGTGGTTGCTTTGCAGTGTTGTGGCTGCAGCTGGGGCAGGCTTGGGAGGGAGAGACCGACCCTTGTTTTACTGCAGCATTCAGTGTCTTGGTGAGTGCCACCTAAGATACCCTCACGGCATCCTCTGAAGGAAGGGAGTGGGAGGGCGTGGGCAAGATTTGAGTTCTCTATGACAGTGGAAAACTGAACAAAAGAAACATCAAAAATGTAGATTGTCCTCTGAGGGCTCAAGTGTTGTGTGTCCTAGCTGCTGATCTTGGTTATAGATGTAGCAGCATACCTGAGGAGTCTCTTGACCTAGCATGTGTTAGACAGTTTTACTCAAGGTGAATCTCTGAGCTTTGTTACTTGGTACAGAACCACAGAGTTCTGCTGTACGTTTTCAACATCTTTGGCCATATTTCTTCTGAAATTAAATATGGTTCCCAGCACAGTATTTGCTAATGCGGGATGAGTGGGGCTGAACTGAATTACGAAATGTGTTAGTCCCTGCTAGTTCCCTAGAAAATACTCCTAAAGAAATATTGTAGGCCTGCAGATTGTCATTTTTAGACTGATCATAGAAACCCTGAGAAACTAGCTTAGATGGGACCTTTCTCAATTTTCCATGTTGGTTCATAAACTTAATGTAGCTTTAGTTCTTGTCTGCCCTTAATGCTATTTGGTGCAAAATATGCTGAACAGAACATTTGGATATGTTTGCCATTCCTGTGTCCTGTGTCTATGGTCAGCATAGTTTGGAAAGACAGCGGCTGGAGTCTTGCAGATTTATGCAAAGTTACACAGAAGAAAAGGCTAAGAAATGTTTTCCTTTGCAGTAGAAAGTGTTGTAGCTAAACATTGGGTTCTGCGTTGGGAGTCAGGAAGAACCCACATCTGAGTTTTCACAGATTTTGGGAGTGGATTATGTTCATAGTTCCTAAGATGCATAAATACGTTTCACCAGATAAACTTCATTAGTTGTTGCAGTGCAGGCAGGTAGGTAAGTGAGATAACTGGACTGCATCAGTGTCTCCAGGACTTGGATCGTGGACTGCGTTCTCTCTGCATGCTTTTGTGTCTTGAACGCTACTTGGTGTGCTGACCGGTTCCATGCTGCATCTAGAATGAGCTCATGTTTTAGTATAATCACTTTAGTTACTAATCATTGGCCCCTGCCCTTTTCTCTTGAGGCTTACAGTATCTTATGGAAAAACAAACGAGTGCAGGTAAGGTGGCTTGTAGAAAAATGAGATCTCACAGACCCTTTAAAAAGAATTGTGTAGTATTACATTTTTCTTCACCTTCCTAGACCTTAGCTGGAGTTTTATTGTTAAAACCTCATCTATCAAAGGAAGCACTTGGAGTCTTGTAATTTTTTTCTTTTTTTTAATTTTGTGTACATGTTTCTTTATGCAAAGGAAACTCAGATAAATGTAATGGAATCTGTACTGAGTTC
Organism: Theristicus caerulescens; assembly: GCA_020745775.1. Taxonomy (NCBI): domain Eukaryota; kingdom Metazoa; phylum Chordata; class Aves; order Pelecaniformes; family Threskiornithidae; genus Theristicus; species Theristicus caerulescens. Next base: position 105,511,344 of record CM036560.1, read on the forward strand.
CAAGATGAGCTGTAGCTCTGAGCTCCCTCTCTGCTCTGATTTCTAAAGAATGTTTTTTAAATACTAACTTCAGTTGTTTTTTACTGTGGAAGTGCAAGCTTAATCTAATCTGAAGGACATTGATAATTAGAAAACTAATTAACTATAATATCACTGAACATTGGAGAGGGAAGGAGAGTTTAGATCTGTTAAATGCCATTTACGTGCAGCATTTAGTCAAGGTGGCAACCTTAGGTTTAAAATCTCAGCCTGTTAACATGCAACCAAGCTTTCTAGCGAAATCAGGAAATGCCTTGGTATTGAAGGTAAAAACAAGCATTAGAAATAGTTCCTTTAGTCAAAGACAAACTATAGAAGTTTTTTGACATTTTTTTACTAACATAAAAAGCAAGCAGTTGTGGCATTGTTACATTCTCATTCAATACAAAATACAGAATGAAAGATGTTACTTTGCTGTCCTTTGATACATGTATTGTTTTAGAATTCACCAACTCAGAGTTTGTTTGTTAAAACAACATATAGCCCCTTGACACTGGTGAAACATTTCTATTAAGCATTTCTGTTTGCTTCTGCAATTTTTTTAAGCTATGCAATTGTCATTGCAGTTTGCTATCTCTTATTTATAGGAGATAGCAAAAGAAAAAAAAAAGGGGTGGTGGTGATATAGGGGGTAGTCCTAGGTAATCCTAGTAGGTAATTCTAATAAAAAGATACCTGTTTGTATAGAATGTGGAATACTGGATGGTACGAGATGGAAAAGACCTACTGGGTAATCTCACTTGTCTGTTAAATTGTCAAAAAAAGCCAAAACAAAACAATCCCCCCCCAACCTACCCAAAACCCCAAATAAACTTAGATTCTTGTCTGAATGCTTTATACTTCGATTAAATGTTTGGGATTCTTTAAAAATCAGCTGAGTCTTTCTGTTTCCCTGACTAAATGGTTTCCCACCCATGTGAGGCTGTTGTGACTGAGTCTCTGAAAGACAGCACAGGTTCATCAAAATGATGACAGATGGGCATATGTCTCTTATGAACCTCAAGAAATCTTGAGTTAATACAAAGCACAGGACAATCACTAAAAATGGGTATTGTGTCTGAGGAAAAGTGCTTTTTCAACAGGGCTAGTGTTAAACTGAGATGGTATTTGGTGTTGTGTGAAAGGGGAGATCGGAAATAGTCATTAAATTGTCAGCTTGAACCTTCTGATATGGTTCAAAAAGTTATCTCTTTCTCAGGAGCATGACTGAGGGTAAAAGGAGTGGGACTGACATGGTTAGCTCCTAGCAATATCTTGGCTCCATTTTGCTGATTCAGTTCTGCGCACACACACCCCCCACCCCCACCCCCAGTTTTTATTAGCAAGTGACTTTTTACCTGGTAAATCATGGCAATGGGATATAGTAGCTAGAAGCAAAGTCTGTTATTTTGAAATTATGTGAAACAGACTTTCTTGGGTTTAGCACATAATGCTTCCAGGTTTCCTTCCTACTTGAAGTAGTTTGGTACAATGAACCATAATTCTTCAGATTTTATTTTATAAGTTACTGAAAAGGAACTGAAAAGGAAAAAAAAATGTCTATTTCTAGAATAGTTGGTAGGTAAAGTAAAACTACCTGGTCTAATTAGAAGCTTAAGCCTTTAATGAATAAAACTATGGGTAATATTTAAGTCTCAGAGAGATTTTTAAATGGAAAGGGAAACAAATAGAGGAGAAACATTAGGAATTCACAAGAATGAAAGATAACACATTTTATATAGTCCTGTGAGGTAGTGAATAGGAAAGATGAGAGAGCTGACAATTTTTACTTGAAAGGATTGTGATCCATAAGCATTTTAAAACATTTTGAAATCTACAAAATTTCAGCTGTGATTATCTGTGATTTAGAAGGAGAGTCTTGCTGCAAAATTTGGAAGAAATAACAAGGAGCAAAGTAATTCTGAGTCTGTTGTTAATTAACAAGCTCAAGGAAACTGTAGCATTGCTAAAACTTGGGGATTAGTCGTCAAACAAATAGAATTTGTGGTGCAAAGAAAAGTTACACAAATGGTTTACTGCACTGGGACGTAACATTTTCACAAGCTTTGTTTAAATGAGAAAAATTACAGGCCGTGTACAACGAGTTAGAATTCTAGTTGGGAAAGAGATGGAAAAAACAGTAGCATAACCTAGAAGGTTTATTGGCATTTAAGAAGAGCAGTAGCTGGAAGGAGGCAAGTTGCAGAAAAAGGAAGAGACTAAAGAATATAGCTGTCTTCTAGAGAATTTAAATCTGATGCTAGGGATATAAGAAATAAGGAATATTATAGCCTAAAATATAACTTAACTGTGATAAAGTTACAAAGAAGAATACCAAGCAGGGACTGGTACTGAGACTTGCTGAATGGTTTCCACTACATGCAAGGTACCTGTTCAGTGGTTAAATTTTCACCCCAAATTGAAGAGGTCTGACAGCATCGGAAAAGTTGAGTGCAGCTGCCAAACCCAAGAGTAAGTGCAATCCTACACTTAGAGGAACTTACTTTAGAAGGAAGCTGTTTTCAGGCCTGCTGTTGCGATTGTCAATGTGACTAAAATCGTATTGGTTTTAGGAAGTTCTGGAGTGTCTGTGCATGCCTGCAATAACAGCGCACTGCAGCAAGTGCCACGCAGTCTGCATTGCTCCTGCTGTGGTTCTTGTTTGCCTGATCAAACATCTGTGTAAGAACTAGAAGTAGTATCCTGGTCAAGAAGGATGTCAAGGGTTAGGTTAGATTTAGATCTGAAGAGAAGTAATGACAGAAGGCAGATAAAAGCAGAATATGGTTTGTTTCTAAACCACTAGGGTGGTATTTGCAATGTGTTGTGCATCAGGAGCGAGTGGAGTGTTAGAGAAACACTTGTTAATAGTGAAAGATGCCTGGAGGAAAGTGAACATGGCATTGCTATGAAGATGAATTGAGGCAAGAGATAAGTGATAGAGCTGCAGACTGTGCAGCGTGGGACTGGCTGCTCAGGCTTCATTCTCAGCGTTCTTGTGTAGATGGTGAAATTTTAATTGAACATCAAACCTAACTAGTACTTGCTTATGTAATGTAATTGATGCCCTTTAGAAGTCCGGAAACATTGGCAAAAGCAAAGAGATTTGACATGTGCCTGTAGGTCTAAGAGAATTCTTTATCCTAATGCAAAGCTAGGAGGTATTGATAGGGAAGAGGGAGTGCTGTGATAATTGAACTGTTAAGTATATATTATAGCAGAGAAACTGCAGTAAATTGTCCCTTGATTCAGGCGTGAAGTGTTGGCTAATATGAGAGTAGTGAGGAGTCAGGGGCTGGTTTGCATGATTTTGAGGTGCTGATTAATTTGAGTGATATATTTAAGTGCTGTGGCCTGACTTTGAGGGGTTTGAGACAGCCTTTGTGGGTTGGCTTGTGTAATCCATTGTGCTATGTGGTTTTGCTATACTGATTTTCTTAATGATTTATTGTTTTCAGTTGAAAATGAGAGCTGGAGGAATGAGCGAATCATCAAAATGGAAAAAGCAGAAGAGATCGCCAAGGCCTCCTCGCCATGTAACTAAGGTCTCTCCTGGGACAGAACAACCAGCAGCCAATGCTAGTAACATCGCAGGTAAGTTGAAATCTGTTTCCAGAGACCAGACAGCATCTGTCCTAGAGCTTTTTTGGAATCTGCCTTTATTTCATTTATCTTAACATGTTGTTCTGCATTAGATTTTTTTGTATTAGTTCTCAGTGACTATAGCAATAAAACATATCATAGCTTTTCAGGTCCAGGAGAGTTGGAAGGAGATGGAATACATATTGATGGAGGAAAGCACGGTCTTGTGGCTAACTTAAAAGCATTTTTCTGCCTTCAGCGTGCCTTACAGTGGTAGTTTGTACAAAAGGGAATGGGGACCTGGAGAGGTGGCTGAGGTTATGGCCAGCCATGTGGTGCGGAGGAGATGGAGAGTGCAGCAGGTGCATGGAAGAGATTGAGAACAAGAACACTGGCAAGAGGAGAGCTAAGGGGAATGGAGCTGGGGAGAAGGTTTCCTGCAACAGGAGATTGCTGACTTAAGTAACATATTCTTCCCTGTGTTCCTGAAGGGTATACCGAAGGGTGTGGGTGTGGTAGTAACGAGGGAAGAGCAAAGTGTGACTGGGGAAAATACACAGGTAGAACTGAGGGATGTGCAGAAACCTAGGTATCAAGGATGAGTGAATGAACAGATCTCTCACTACAGATGTCAAGACTGAAAGTGTGCACCCACAGTCCATGAAATTTGAATAAAAGGCTACACTCATTAAGGGACAGGGAAATATGGGGTGTAATTACAACTCTCATTATGTAAGGGGAAAAAAGTAGAGGGAACAGCAAAAGTACCTGAAAGGGGATTGTGTGCAGGAAACTAATGGGTATACACATGAATCTTTTTTTCACATGCTTTGATTCATCCTGCAGAAGTGATATCATATGTGACTAGTGCTGCGAGCTCAAGAATATAGTGTTGGGGGGGCTTCCATATCCTGTTGTTGTATAGGAGTAGACTAAATAGTTATAACTGTTTTTAACCTCTCCTCTGGATAAATGAGTCCCTCTGGCTGCAAAGTACTCTCTCTCTTGTGCACTCTACAATTTGATGGCTGACATAAACATTAACATTGAAAGGAAACAGACGGGAAAAATGAAACAATAGCTGTGTAAAATACCTAGTTCTGACACTTACTCTGTCACAGGAAACTATTCAGTGTAGTGTGAACGATTCCAAGTGTGTTTCTACACAACAGCATGACTGGTGAAAACTAAGGAAATAATAAATGCGATCAAATTGCATATAACCCAGAACATCCATCCAGATGATAGCTTATCCCTACATAAATCATCATTATATTTAAGTTTCCAAATAGATATTAAATTCCATTAAACAGTATTATAACTCCCATAACATTTTAGAGAGAAAGTTGAATTGTGTTACAAAGCATGTCATTAACTCTGACCTTGTAGTACTAGGTAATGTATTAATTGTGCTTCTTAGGCCAGAATCCTAGCTTAGCAGGTGAAGAAGAAAGGATTGCAAAATTGATCATGTATTCCATTTCATTTCTTAAGAATCAAGTAACGTCCTGCTACTTACTTAAGACATTTCAAAAAATCAAGTCAGCAATAAAACACCACTGTGCAAAACCATACACATTTCACATGTAAATTCATAACATAACTCTGGTTTGTGCCTTTATTTTATTACACTGCCCTGCAGTATATCTTTTCTTTTTTTAAATATTTGGTTTACATTTTTTAAGTTCTTCTCAGAACCATAAGAGCTGCAAATATGTGGGTTTCTTTTGAAGGAAAACTTAGATTCTTGGAGCACTATCTCATATAGAGAAAAAGTAAAAACGCTTCACTGCTCTGTTTCAGACCTATTTGAATTCTATTGCAATTCCATTTGTTTAGAGAAAATTAAAGAAATAGGTCTTGCCTACCAATCAAGTCAAAAATTCTCACTTTGAAGGAATGACTGATACTTGATGCAAGTCTTTAAAGTGGTTGTGCCATTGTATCAAAGAGTAAAGTACACCTTTTGGACTATTCTCAGATTTCTTCTTAATTATAGAAACCCTCTGCACCCTTTATCTGACTGTGAATTATCTTATTTTCTGAGTCTGTTAGATTCCAACTATTGTATTTTAATTTTGAGAACTGCTAGTATCTCACCTGTTCATCTACTTGATTCATTAATACCTGGCAAAAGAGAACTTAATTTATTTACATTCTCTACATTAATGCATAACTATCTGAGATCATTTGTAGCGTGAAGTAGTAATCAAAGTAATTCTTTGTTGCCGTATTCAATGTATGAACTTGTGGTCGAGAGACAGAATAACACTGATCTTTTTGCTTCTGTTTCTCATCAGCAAGCGGAGTTACTTTCATAGATGCTCCTTCTCCCAGCTCCTCTGGGAGCTCAGAAAATGTTTCATCTGTGGTCAGCCCTGCTACAGACAGTGGTTTGGAGTTGTCCTCACAGACTACTTCCAAGGAAGACCTGACAGACTTGGACCAAGTCACTTCTTTGGGACTTAATGCAGGAATGCCTTCAAATGAGGCCAAAGTCACTGAAAATCAAAATCAGCCCGAACTCCAGGTACACGGATATAACTTATAAGGAAAAGTTCCAACTCCCAGCATGATCAGTTGTGGATTTAGCACACTTACTCTCTTTCTCTCTTCTTGGTCATAGTGTTTATATTTTATTTCAAGGCTTAGGGTCAGAATAAAACATCTTCCGCTGTTAGTGATTTGTAAATTCACAAACATTCATTTTTTGTTTTCTCTTGAGACCATGCCCATTGGCTCAGAAATTATAACTTGCAGCCCAACAATGCACCTACGTATCTAGTTGTATTCCTGCCAATACCATCAACCTTAATTAAAGGAGAAACTGTTAGAGGGAACATAGAAGAAATCGGCAGGAGAATTCATTTTACTCTCTTCAGTGAACAATTTTTCTTGAGTTTGTAGAAATTCAGCTGTTGGTGTTTGTGTGTGTGCATTGCTGTTGCTGTGAAACATAACTAACCTGAACCAAGGCCTTTGTCAGTGAGTTTTCCTCTGTGCTGTCTCCACTTCCCCTGCAACAGTAATACTGTTGAGAGGATGGATTAGAGCTGCAGGGAACCTTTCAGAGCTGCAATATTTTGAATGGTAAAAATGCTAAGAAAGCATAGATAGAAATAGTGTGCTAAAATCACGTAGCATTTAAAACAAAAAAAAGAGCCAAATCCTAACCTCAGGGGCAGTAAGGACTGATAGGTTATAGGAATACCTTCAAAGTCAAGTCCTTAGTCTCTCAACCTAGAGTTATGTAAAATAGATAAGAACTAGATGGAAGTGAAAGGGCAGAGAGGGCTGCAGATTATCTAGAGGCACTCTTTTCTCTTAAATTTTGTTTTCCTGCTCCTCTTCTGTGAATGACCTGTGTAGTTTTAATAGTTCTGAATGAACAGTGAACAAATAAGCCTTTCTTTTAGCTTGTCTAGTGCTTGTTAACTGTTGTTTCGCTTCTTCAATTCTCAAATGACTGATATCAATGAAGAATGAAAGTCTGAGGGAGGAGAAGATCCAGTCAGCTTCTGTCGAGTCTATCCCTGAGGTCCTAGAGGAGTGCACATCTGTAGCAGAACATTCTGACTCTGCCTCAGTTCATGACATGGACTATGTAAATCCCCGAGGAGTACGTTTTACTCAGTCTTCCCAAAAAGAAGGTGAGAGGTGGGCAATGTTGCTGAAGTCCTTTTTTCTTTCCACTATTCTGTTTCACTTTCTGCTAAGAAGGTTAGGAGCTCCTGTTCCTCAGCTGGTCTGTAACAATTTCATTTGTAACACTTGTTTAGGCACCTGCAAAAAACAAAAGCAGAGTTAAGAGTGCTAATCTCTCTCATTTTCCTTTAGGAGCAGCACTGGTTCCATATGGACTACCATGTATTAGAGAACTGTTCCGCTTTCTTATCTCACTCACCAACCCTCATGACCGCCACAACTCTGAGGTGATGATCCACATGGGGCTGCAGCTGCTAACTGTTGCCCTGGAGTCAGCACCCATTGCAAACTGCCAGTCCCTCTTGGGACTTGTGAAGGAGGAGTTGTGCCGACACCTATTCCAAGTGAGTCTGGCTTATGCTAGCATGGCATATGGCACTGGGGAGTCAGATACTAATTTGCATCAAAGAGTCTATTGGAATTTAGTATTCTGAGGTTTGGCAGGTCTCAGTCTTCAAATAAGCTCTCTGCTGCATTGCAATGAGACTTCTGAATTGCACCAATGAAACAGTGCTGTTGCAAAGCCAGAGAGGTTGTCATGTGCTATTCTCTTCAGACCCGGGCCAAGAAGGATGAAGGTGATTTGAATGAACTGTTACTGTGGGATAACACCGCGTTTTGATATAATTGGTTTTGAGGTAATCATGGATGCAAGTTAGCAGCTTAGTAGGAGGCAGAACGTTTGGAGTACCAAGCTATTAATTGCACAAGGGCCATCTCAGAGGCAGGTCTTCTCCCAGGTTTCTTCTCCACTAAGAGGATCTGTGAACTTGGCAAAAGAGCAAAGTTGTGGTAGGAAAGGTGCTACCACAAGCAAAAGGGAATTAAGTACATTGATCCTCACTTGCAAAAAGTGAGACCAGGAGCTTGAATAAGGGATTGCTTTTTGAAATACCATTGCTATGGGAGGTGAAATGTGGATTTCAAGGCTGTTGCAGGTCATGCCTGCAGTGCCACAGTACTGCTACTTATAGCACATAATGACTAGCCTTTGTAATTCTTAAAGGATTTTTTAAAATTTGTTTCTTTTTCAGCTACTGAGTGTTGAACGGCTCAATCTGTATGCAACCTCCCTCAGGGTGTGCTTTCTTCTCTTTGAGAGCATGAGAGAGCATCTGAAATTCCAGCTGGAGGTGAGTTTTTTGAGTATCGCTGGGTGCCTAGTAATAGTTTCTTGGACCTCAGTTAAATGCATATAGCTAGGCAGTAAGATACAGCCTAAATGTCAATTTACCTTTGTATAAATGACTCAGTGGGTTATGGATAGGCTGTGTAGGCCTTTTCTTGTTAAATAATGTCTTCAAGACTGGTGTACTGCACTGCCTGCCTTCATACTGGTTTTTTAGAATGGTAAATCCAGGTGCAGTGAATGGTAGAACTATTTGAAACCTTTCTACAACCTTCTTCAGAATAAGCCATCATTAAAAGTGGACTGTCATGTGGGAAGATGAAGCTTAAATCTATTTCTGTAGTCCTCAAAGCTATTCACTGTCCTGCTTTCTTTTTTCTTTCCTTAAACTGAGCTGCCCTGTGTTTCTGCCAGATGTATGTCAAGAAGCTGATGGAAATAATCACTGTGGAAAACCCAAAGATGCCCTATGAAATGAAGGAGATGGCTTTGGAAGCCATTGTTCAGCTGTGGAGGATTCCCAGTTTCGTGACCGAGCTCTACATTAACTACGACTGTGACTACTACTGTGCCAACCTCTTCGAGGAGCTCACCAAGCTGCTCTCCAAGGTGCTGAACCGGGGGCTGCCGGCCTCGGCGGGCTCGGGGGGGGGGGCAGCGGGGTGCCCAAGGGGAAGCCGGTAGCTCAGAACCAAGGGTAAGCGCAGATGCAGAACTTAAGAATGCGAGTGGTCAAAAGATTCAGGGTGAGTAGTCTGTAGAGGTGAAGGCCATTTAGCATTTGGAAGCAGAAGAGAAAATAATAGCCGTGATGCTTTAATAATGTCAGAGCAGATAAACCATTAAGTATATGCTAGAAAGCTTTGTGTGAAAAGTTTAGGGTGTTCTGTTGTATGCTTTAGACTTCCCCAAGCTGTGGGGGAAACTTCCTTCCCCCATTATGGTGAGAAAAGTTGACTAATACTTATGTTTTATTTCCCAGAATGCCTTCCCAGTTTCTGGACAGCTGTATACTGTCCATCTTCTGTCTCTGGAAGCATTGCTAACGGTGATAGATAGCACTGAGGCACATTGCCAGGCCAAAGTGCTGAGTAACATACATCAGCAAGAGAAGGAGGTTGTCAAACCCAGCCCAGAAACCATGAACAGCACCAAAGAAACAAGCAATAGTAAGACCCCTTTCTTTGATATTTTGATATTAAGCTTAGTCTTGTGCTAAACTTGCAGATCTCATTTTGGTAGCTGACATAGTAAGCTCCTTAAATATGTGTTTTCAGTCTTCCCGTTGCATGTTTTATAACTACATGCTGATGTTAATAACCTTGCTATTTGTAAAATTTACAGATATTAAAATGTGCCCCTCATGTGAAGCTTTATATAAAGGCCATGTCAAGACTGGCAGTCACAACAGAAGGAGGGTATGCCATGTAGGCAAAATACTGAGGATACTGAAGAATCGCAGTTACTGGGGGGAACTCCTTTGAATAAGCACATGTTCAGTTTAGAGTGATCAGTTCATTATTTCTCTGTTGCTAGCTTTTTCCTTGGCTTATGGGTTTGTTTATGTGTGGATTTTTTTTTTAACTTCTACAGATAATGAGAGAGTACTCAGTGAGGGAAAATCTTCCAGTGCAGTCTCAGAGCCAGCTGGGGCATGTCCTCCCACCAGTGGGTGCCTTATGGCTGACCAGATGAAGGAGGGCTGCATGGAGTTGGAAGGAGGAAGTGAGGCAGGTAATAGTCTCCGTGGTACCCTGACACTCTGAGTGTGTATATGCTGAGAATGGTCTTGGCACTTGCTGACTGGTCCTGCTCTACTATAGACCAATGTAACTATTGTGTGTTGTGCCTATTAACTGTTGCATTTCTTCTGGGAGAGCATTAGGTCTGGTGGGTTACTTTGGGGCAAAAGTGTGTGAAACTCATACCAGTGCGTAGTATTTTTAAGGTAGTCAGGGGCTCTCCAGGGGATCAGTAACGTAGGTAGTCAAAATAGGCAGAAAATTAAATCTTGTGGATGTGTGAAATTGTCCAGGACAAGAAGCTACTATGCAATTATGCTGAAGAAAATGTGGGTGGGAGGAAGGTAGTAATTGAATAGTAGGAGTGTGACTGCCATTTGCAGGGCAGCACATTGCAGCAAGACTCCATGACTGAAAGTTAGCATGGGACACTATAGTGGGCTGAGTGCTACTCTGAGGATAGGTTTGACTGTAATGATGCTTTGTCCTTCTAGCTGAGAAGAGTATCCCCAGGAAGCCTACTCGATTTTCTTGTATCCTTCCAAGCCCTCAGGAACTTATGCAGATTAAGAACAAAAAGAAGGTATGATTTGGAATATACTACAAATGGATCTTAGAGTGTTCTCCTTGTTTTCCCATCCCATGTGGGCTTTGCATGACTGGTCATATCTCAGAAATTTTGAGTTCTAGTCTCTGCTGATAAGAATTAAATAGTCAGTCCCTGAAAATCCTGCTACACTGCAGAGACAGCAGTGATTATTATCTGTTCTGGTTTAGTTGTGCTAAAAGTTGCAAGAGGTGTTGGGGAAATTTTGTGGCACAATTTGTAAGCTAGGTCCGTCTGATTTCTGGGTCAGAAAGTTCCTGGATCTAGTTTGCATTATATGGAGATAATCAAGTACTTTCATCAAAAAGGGCAGGTTCCCTACTCTTATCAAAGCTGTAAATGGGGAGTGTACCAAGAGGCCCGTAGTAGAAATTAAGCCTAGCCTGCTATTCTGATTTGTTTATTCCCATGTTTGCTTTATCATAAGGATGACTGAAAAGATTGTCTTGATTGTGGCAAAGCCATTCTTTGTCTAGATGTCTTTTTCTTTCAACCTCATTAATCCAAGTTATAGTCTAAACTTTGTACAGTTTTTCCCAGTCCCTGAGTGGTTCCAGTCTAGGTCTAGTGTTGACAAAGGTGCTCCATGCTGATGGCTTTGTATTTATCTGCTGTCTTGTGTCAAACATCAAGTACTGGCCTGCTCGTTCACCTCCAGAGACAGCGGATGAATATAATACCTAAAGTTCCTGTGGGTTACATGGGACAGGTTTTTTTTGGTTGGGTGGGGTTTTTTTTCCTTCACTGATGTTCTTTGTACAGATTTTGTTCTCTTTGCACAACATATACATGAGGTGCTTAGGTTATTTAGGATGTGAGAGATTACTGAATTTCAATATGAAAATGACACATATCTGGATGAAACATGAGTGGCCATAGTAGTTGTGGGGTAAGGAGCCAGATGATATAGTGGAAAA